>JAJHJA010000089.1:0-640818 GCA_021202915.1 Heliconius himera
TCTAGGCCATTTGCTGCCTGGTGCAGCTTAGGACTTGATGCCCTTTAAAATGGTCAAAATAATTTCAGATTTCAAAACACAGTAGAGTAGATATATAATTTTTTATTGCTTCAAAACTATAATAGCTATATGTAAGTTATAATATTGGGGGGGTATGGGGGGGGGGGGGGTTATCAACCATCTCAGGCTCCTAACTGTCAACCTCACCTGCACGTGGTACATCCTGCTAGACTACAAACGAGGCTCTGGCGACCGAAACTATGGCGGTACAAATGCTAAAATCTAAAATTCCAATCCTGATGACGGGCAGCAGGGCCATTAGCGAAAAGATTTCAGCCACTGCGGTCACCAACCCGCATCCCAAGCGTGGTGACTAAGGCAATCTTCTACTCTAATGAACAAAGAACACAAAACGAGGCCCGCAGTTCCCGGTATTTGCACTATTCCTGGCCACGGTACCGGCCATGGTAACGGTGCAAAGGGGGGTGCTAAGAATCCCCGGGTTACGTCAGGGTACCACAAACGACAACTGTGTCTAGCAACTTTTAACGGACGATCCTTGCGGCTGAACGAACACCTAGCAAAACTTGAAGTAGAGCTAAGTCATATCAACTGGCAGATAGTGGGTATATCGGAAATCCGAAGACAGGGGGAGGAGACGATAACACTTGACAGCGGTCACTTACTCTACTTCAGAGAAGGACTCCAACCATCCCAAGGTGGCGTCGGATTTATGATCCACAAATCACTCACGAGCAACATCGTAGAGGTTGGTAGTGTGTCGGCAAGGGTGGCGTACCATGTCATAAGAATAACCGATAGGTATAGACTAAAGGTTATACAAGTGTATGCCCTTACGTCCACACATCCTGACGACGAAGTCGATGCCATTTACGAAGACATAGCGAAAGCTATGTCTCGTACCAACACCTACTACACGGTTGTTATGGGTGATTTCAATGCCAAATTGGGAGTACAAGAATATGGCGAATCGAGAATAGGAGCGTTTGGCTATGGGTGTAGGAACCATAGGGAGCAAATGCTAGTAAACTCCCTGGAGTCCCAGGGACTATTTCTAATGAATTCTTTCTTCCAGAAGAAGCCCCAAAGAAAGTGGACCTGGCAGAGCCCCGATGGCGTCACTAAAAATGAGATTGACTTCATTATATCCAACAATCACCACATATTCAGGGATGTTTCTGTGATCAACAGGGTTAATACCGGAGCAGATCACCATCTCGTAAGAGCCACCCTGAACACAAAAGTCAAAATAGAAAGGGCGAGGCTGATGAACTCGACTGTTAGACCATCTCTGCCCCAAGTTGAGGCTGGCTGTGATGCTTTCCAGCTTGAGCTACAGAACCTGTTCGCCATGTTGGAAACCGCACAGGATATAGACGACGCCACTAGCAGTCTATTGCGTGCCATCCGCGAAGTGGGCCAAAAATATTTTCGACCAACGAGCAATCGACGAAAGTCAAAGCTTACAAGCGAGACTATAGAAGAGATGAGGAAACGACGCGAACTTACAAGCATTACACCAACGGAGCGTTAGATACTTAACAGTAAAGTGAAAAAACTAATAAGGCGTGACTTAAGGCGGTCAAATACACGGGATATTGAGGATGCTATTGCACGCAACAGGGGCTCGAACGTCTTAGCGAAGCCTCATACCACCTGTTGTCATCTGAAAAAACTCAGAACCGCAGAAGGAACTACCGTCACCTCTAAGATAGCAGTTCTCGCCGAGGTCGAAAATTTTTACGCGGATTTGTACTCCTCAAAATTACCACCCTTAGAGTACCGCAGCGTCCGTGGATGACCCGCGAGCCAAACTAAGCCGCCACCTATCAGACGAACTTCCTGAGATCGACATGAGTGGGATTTGGATAGCCCTCGGTCATCTTAAAAACAACAAAGCTCCTGGAAAGGACGGAACAACTGCAGAGCTTCTCAAAGCAGGAGGCCAGCCTGTTTTGATAAGCTTAGCCAGTCTTTTCAATTCCGTCCTAAATAATGGCATTACACTGGAAGCGTGGAGCAGGGGTATGGTAAAATTATTTTTCAAAAAGGGCGATAAAGCCTTGCTAAAAAACTACCGCCCCATATCACTCTTGAGCCATGTATATAAGTTGTTTTCGAGGGTTATCACGAACCGTCTCGCTGAGAAATTCGATGACTTCCAACCAGTTGAGCAAGCCGGGTTTCGGAACGGTTTTAGTACCGTAGATCACATACACACCCGTAGGCAAATTATTCAAAAGACCGAGGAATACAATCAGCCTCTATGCCTAGCGTACGTGGACTACGAGAAAGCCTTCGATACAATCGATACTTGGGCTGTTCTGGAATCTATGCAGAGATGCCTCATTGACTGTCGGTACGTCGATGTGATAAAGTGTCTGTACAAAGCCGCAACCATAAACGTCCAAGTACAAGACTAATCCAATTGCATCGCGGAGTAAGACAGGGAGATATCATTTCTCCGAAACTGTTTACAGCTGCCTTGGAGGACATCTTTGAGACGCTAGGACGCTAGGAACGGACGGGGCATAAATATAAATGGCCAGTATTTATCACATTTACGATTTGCCGACGACATAGTCATCATGGCAGAAACTCTGCATGATTTGGAGGAGATGCTTAATGGTCTGGGCGATTCTTCTAGATGGGTTTTCTTCTTAGGATGAATTTTGACAAAACGAAAGTTATGTTTAATAGTCATGTGTCCCCGAGACCCGTGGTCGTAAATGGCGCTACACTTGAGGTTGTGCAAGAATATGTATACCTTGGACAAACCATCCAACTTGGCCGGCACAACTTCAACAAGGAAGTGCAAAGAAGAATACACCTTGGCTGGGCGGCATTTGAGAAGCTTCGTCATATTTTTTAATCGTCTGTCCCACAGTGCCTAAAGACAAAAGTCTTCAATCAGTGCGTCCTACCAGTCATAACTTACGGAGCTGAAACGTACGGACACTCACCGTAGGGCTGGTCCACCAGTTCAAGGTCGCTCAGCGTGCAATGGAACGCGCAATGCTCAGAGTTTCTCTGGCAGATAGAATCCGCAATGAAGCGATCCGTCAGAGAACCAAAGTCACTGACGTTGCACGAAGAATCAGCACGCTGAAATGGAACTGGGCTGGCCATGTCTCCAGACGTACCGACGGTCGATGGAGCCGATACGTGCTAGACTGGAGACCACGCTTAGGCAAGCGTAGTGTACGATGGCCTGCAGCACGATGGGCAGGTGATTTAAAGAAGGTGGCTGGCATCGAATGGATGCAAGACCGGAATAGTTGGCGCTCGATGAGGGAGGCCTACGTTCAGCAGTGGACGGCGATAGGCTGATTACAAGTTATAACATTAGATTTTGGTAAAAATTATTACAAAAATTTTAAAACGGACATTACGCACTTTTTGACTACCAAAGTCATTAATCACATTTTCAAAGTCAATAGTATCGACTAGTTCATGTTCGATTGACATGATAGCGAGAGTGTATTTTCATTTTCATTCTCTCATTTTTCTTGTACGTTTCTTGATTCTTGATTGACAAAAAAATTATAAGAATTGATCGTAATGATCATCAAAGTGATGCCCCTCTCCTTTTGTTGCCCGGTGCGACTGCACCGCTCGCACCCCCCCAGCTACGCCACTGCATAGTACCGTACTGCAGGCACAGGGAACCTAGTGTTAAGACACTCCGTTTTCCACTGTCCGCTGAATTCGAAACTGAAAATGTAAATTTAATTAAATATTAAATTTCCTCAATTGGGGACTCTAGCCCGTGCACCACGACTGGCCGGCCACTAATATCTCTATATATAATAAGACAGTAAAAATATTTTGTCTGTACATTTAGTAATTTTGACCGAAATGGATAGAGGGACACTTAAAAAGAATAATAGAAAGCAAAAATATTTTTGTTTAATTTCTTGTCTGTCTGTCTGTACTGAACCGATTTACTTAAAAAATTCACCAATTGCTTTGTTTTAACTTAACTTAACTATTAAACTATTAAAGTTTGGTTCATCAAAATCGGTTCATTAAAAAAAAGTTATCGTCATTTGAATGAACTTTAGGCATTAGTTTGCCTGCGAACATTATATAGCAATCGCGCTGGTAAGATTCCTGGCTAAAGAATGATATTCGAAACGTCTTGATTATATGATTGTTGATAAAAATATATATTTTTGAAGCACTATTATACAATATTTTATACAATAAAGTAAACAAAATTGAATTGTTAGTGGAGATTACCTTCATAAATCATAACAGTTAAGTTGAAATCGTAATTAATTCAACACAGAGATAAAGAACAATTTGATCTTCAAAGAGATATCAAGCAAATACATAGATTTTGTGGTTCGTTCGTTCGTTTGAAATAAATCTATATAAAAATGCCTAAAAACATCCTTTCTACGTGTACTCTGTAATAACTACATATTTACCAATTGTACATTTAACTAATAATATGTGTAACTAATTTAAAAACTGTACAAGAGTTAATATGCAAACATTACAGTTATTTTACAAAGAATATTGTGAATCCTTACCCAAATCAATAATTTTACATTTAAGGCTGTTTCCGAAGTAGTACATTAAATTATTAAGTAACATCAGCACATTTAACAGAGCTTTAAAAAACATAACATAGGTAAAAAGAACGTAATGTTACAAAAATACATACATATAATTTGCTTTATGTATATTTTATGAATATCAAATATCAACATTGGTCATATTTTTTAGTTCGAAACAATCAAAAATTCTTATAGAAATTACGATAATATCGTAAAAAAATCATAATAGAATATTACAGATTAAAGTAATAAAAAAAATCATATTAGAAATCATTAAGAGTTGTCAATCAATTCTGTTTATTAAATCAATAATCATGTATTTTAAGCGGGCGAAGCCGTGGGCGGGCCGCTAGTATAGAATAATAAGAAGATAATTTAGACATACTTATAACGTAGATAGAGCTAGAGATAATTTTGTGATAGTAGTATTTAATACTTATCTATTTTCCACACACATTTATTTTTATAAAGTTGCACACTACAACGTCTCTTGTTTTCCACAGTTTCACGTTGTATCCCGCATGTAGTAGAGGCAGGGTAGGCAGAGGGAACCTAATGTTAAGGCATTCCGCTCCCTACTTTCCGTTGAGTGGTGGAACTCACCGCCGCACTTTTACATTGGTAGCAGAACGAGGAAATACAAATATTGCTTACTAATGATTCATTCCCCCGAGTGGTAATCGAACCTACAACCGTCGCGTTACGTCGCGCTTGTGTCCCTTCGTTACGACGACCTCGACTACAATTTATTCAAAATACGTTAATTTCTAGCATCCTACACGTATGCTGTTAAATTGCAGGAAAAATAGGTAGATAGTAAAAGAATATTTAAGTGATTAAGGTATAAAAGAAATTGCTTAAAACAGCTTGAGGCCAGTAGGGGCACAAGGTGTGACTGTAAAACCGACTGGTTGTGGCTTCGATCCCCACTTGAGGAGATGAAATATTTACTTAAATTTATATTTCCATTTCTTCGCTCTGGTGTCGAGGACAAGGGCGGCGTTGAGTTCTGCCACTCAACACGCACTGCCTCTAGAATTCGGCAGAAAGTGGGGAACGGAGTGTCTTAACACTAGATTCCCTCTGCCTACCCTGCAGTGTGCGGGATACAGCGTGAAGCTGATTTATTTATTTAAAACAGCTTGTTTTATTCTGTGTCACTGCAACGCGAAAGTTGTGGGTTCGTTTCTTGATCGATTTAATATTTTTACATTTTCACACGAGCATTAAGGCAAAAGCCAGGCGTTGTGTTCCGCCACTCAATACGTATTGTCCCGAATAATTCTGCGGAAAGTGGGGAACGGAGAGTCTTAACATTAGGTTCCCTCTGCGTACCCTGCCTCCGCTACATGCAGGGTACAACGTGAAACTGATTTTAGATTGTTTTATATTCATGCTACTATTTTGTTGTTAATAGATTCATAATGTTATTCTCTTTTATTTTATTTTCTTTTCCAAAGAAGCCAATCATTTTGAAAGCTACTTCAAATTTATTAGGCACTTGACATATAGCAGTGATTCATTGATAAGTCAGGCTTTGCTTAAGTTATGTTGACCTTCTGATTTCTACCCTTTTATTCACTTTGAATATAAAGAACATTTTGCTTTATTTTAATAGAATATTATTAGAACGTGTAGAGTTTTTAGATGTGTACTTAACATTATCGTATAATAAATGAAATTCCAGCATTAAAATATTTTGACGTGATAACAACGTCTTTTAAAATCGATGACAAATATTTGAATTAAAGAGGGCAAATAAATGCTAAATTGTCGACAAACTGTTTTCAATTAACCAAATAAATAAACAAATTTTCAAATAACCCCATTGTAGTATACAAAGTAATGATAATTCAGTAATAATAATTTAATTCCATAAGTAATAATTTTATTCCGCAAAGTCGTTTTAGGTGATATTTTAGGTCATATACATATGTTTATTTACCATCTTCGGAGTTTTTGAGAGTTTCTTTAGAAAGTCTGATGTTAAGACACTACCCTAGTTTAGTCGTGATTACTCTAGTTATTTTGATGTTGAGTGCTGGAACCCAACGCTGCATTTTGTATTATAAATTTATTAGAACAGGGAAACGAAAATATTTTAAAAATAATCAATTAGTAAGGAATAAGCCCCCTTCTTTCGCTAATCAGCCAAATATATACAATATCTGTACATTGCACCAATTAAAACTTCATGTTTGTCTTATATTCAACACTTTTATACAGATTGTTTTATGAAATTAAAGAAAAACAAAATGTATAAAAAAATCAATATCAATAATTTGATATCGAATGTCGAGTTCATCAATTCCACTATGGACGTCATGGGACAAATTACTCAAATTACTGTGGCGAAGGTCACTACGATCGATGCCAGTAATATATGATATTATCCAAGGCTTAATGAGATACTTGTCCAGTGAGCTGGTACTTTATAGAACAGTCTAGGTTTAGATTTATAGATATAATGTATTTTTTTTTAATTTGCCGTTGATTTTTAAGGCTATCTTTAGATTTGGACGTTATTGTGTGTTTGTCAAGAGAAAATATTCGAAACTAATAAATTTAAGTGACTGCTATTAGTTTGATTAATTTACAACACAACATTTTTATTTAACATTTGTTTTCTTATTTAAAACATCCCGTATCCCCCGTAGGTCGATACATAGACCCTAGGCCCGTATTATACTCGCAACTTTGTTAGGTTTTTATAAAACTAATAGGCGCGCGCGGCTTCGCCCGCTTATTTGCACCCTTAGGGGTGAATTCTACAAAAACCACGAAATACGTGTTCAATTAAATATTTTTAACAGTCTGAATTAAATTTTTTATAAAAATCGTTGGCGATTTAAAGATTTTTCCATATAAAATTTCAACTCCTTATTTCAACCCTTAGGGGGTAAATTCTAAAAAACCATGAAACACGTGTTCAATGAAATATTTTTAAGAGTCTGAATTTCAAATTTTATAAAAATCGGTGCCGATTTAATTTTTTTCCATACAAACTTTCAATCCCTATTTCATCCCTTTAGGGTTTAAATTTTTGAAAATCCCTTCTTAGTGGATGTCCAGATTATGAAAATAAACATCTGTCCAAATTTCAAGTTTCTACGCACAGCGGTTACGGCTGTGCGTGCGTCTCCTCAGCCTCAGTCAGTCAGGTACAAATCCTTTTATTCAAATTCAAATTCAAAAATCCTGGAAACTTTGCGTGTATGTTGATCATACACGCAATAACACCCAAGAATCTATTCTTGGGTGTTATTGCGCACACATTACTTGCTTACTTACATACACGCTTAAAACATAACCCTTCTTTTGAACTTTGCTGCAGTCGGGTAAAAATCGAACTCACAACCAACGCATGTGCAGCCAAAGTGCTTAACGATAGTATCTATTATTCATTAATTTTCTCGATTCCTACGACGTTATCGTTTTCATCGGAAAAATGAACGACAAATATTCTTACAAGCTACCTATCAATAATTTTGTAGGTAATCTTAAACCGTAGTTTCCATTTATCTAAATGATAATCAGCAGTCTAATATTGATGTATTTCCCTATACCTACATAAACACACATTATATTATAGACTATACAAAATACATATTTGCCAGATGTTAAAGAGTTAATGGGCTAAATTACTTTTAATTGTTCTGATTATATATTAGTTAAGTCGTTTTTAAACATTTTTTAAAATGTTACTCCACACTAAGGAAAGAAAAATATTTATTTAGAAAACGTATAAAAATAACGTAGCGGAAATTTGTAAAAATCTCCCTACAGATATACTAACAACATAATAAGTTGTAACAAGCGTATAAAAATTTCGACGTAGCTTGATGAGAACGTATGGCTTAGTGGTCAGAGCGCCTGATCGGTTTCCAGGAGGCGTGGGTTCGAGTCCCGCTACGTTCAAATTTTTATACGTTTTCTAAATAAGTAGTTAAGTCGTGTTAATAGAGTCGTTCTATGGATACAATATAAGATGTAAGTAGCGGCCATCGTTATTTTAACTGAGTAAGTAGATATTTTTAACATTTTTAAAGTGTTAATCCACACTTAGTAAAGAAAAATACTTATTCAAAAAAGTAAAAAAAAATATTTTTTTGAACGTAACGGGACTCGAACCCGCGCCTCCTGGAAACCGACCAGGTGCTCTGACAACTAAGCGATACGTTCTCTAAATAAGCAAGCGCGTATACGTTTTCTAAATAAGCAAGTAGATATTTATTGCAATAGTAATAGTCTGTTTTTAAATGTAACCCAAATCATAGGAATAATTTTATGTAAGATTTAAAATGGATTAGCATAACACTTTAAAAATACAATAGCGTAAAGCTTAAAAACAAAGACAAATGTATAGTAGGTGAAAAATAAATAAATAATAAAAACTTTTTAGTAAAAAATATCGCCACGAAAATAATTTAAAATATGAATGTCAATGTCACATCAAAATTTACAAAAAGCACGCAATATTAAAAAAAAACAAGTCAGCTAGAATTGGTCACGGCAATCGCATGATAGACCGTCAAACCGTCAACCGTGTGTATAAAAAACGTGGACACATGTACTGTCCATCGCGCCTGAGCAGTTCGATTGTTGCCCCCGTACCTGCCCCAAGGTCGCAGGTCGTGCCCGGCTGTCATGCTGCCCGCTCCACTCGCGCCCCTCGACGCTCACAAAACGCGCGCCCTCACAACTATATACGCGCCGCGGAAATTCAAAACTAGGAAAAATAAAACAGCCGTATCGAGGATGCTGGAAAACGATGTTCCGGTGAAGTCAAATCTATCTCCATTTAATCCTCTACCAGCTATTGGGCAAAAGAAAGAAAATACTAAACTAATTGTTTTTGATATCAAAAATGATAAGAGCGCTCTTAAGTTGCAGGAATTGCTTAAACCACTCACGCCTCTATCTATACATGGATATCGGAAAAATTCTTACGACTGCGGTGACAGGAAGCCTCATCAGCTGTTAAGAGAAAACACGTACGATGTCATCGAACCAATATATTTGACTACAAAACTTAAAAGAGATACGCCCAGGAGGATAAGTTCCCAGGGCAATGATCCCAGAATGTCACCGAAAAGTCGATTCAAAAATGCAGCTTTGCAAGTGGCGAAGCTTTCAGCGATGCCGGAAACTGGCAAGCTGTTGTGTCTTCGAGAACGTGAAACGTTCACAATATGTCGAGATGAGAACGACACGTGTAGGCTGCAAAAACTCCCACAAAGTCCTGTGCAGAAACTGAACAAGCTCTCAGAGATTTTTCAGAACCTCGAAATGAAAGGCCGATACAGAGATAAGATGAAAAAGGAAAATAGTTGGTTTTAACTTTTTATTAGTTTAAGAGAGGCTTGAAATATATCCACGGATTGTTGTGAAAATAAGTGATAAGCTTTTGAAGTATTCATATATTTTTGTTAAATACACGGAGTTTTTATGTGATATATGATGAATTAATTAATTCTATTGCTCAAAGTCGTCGTGTTACGAGTATTACTTGTGCATTTTGATATTTTAATAAAGTGTGGTTTTTTAAAAACGTTTTTATTTTATTTATTTTTTTAATAAGGTATAAAATTCATTAAGGGAATTTATAAAATAAACAAATATCAATATTATTAAATTTATATTATTTTTATTTAAATGAAATTCTCAAAACAGAAAACGTTATACTCTAACATTAACTTAACGATCGCTGGTTCAAAATTGCAAGGTTAGCTTTGAACTAATGATGTTAATAATTATTCTAAGTACGGTGCCATTCATATTTTTATTATGTAAATTAGAAAAGATAAGTGTAATTTACACATCGTATAGAGCATAGACATTTTTTACAAATTTAGTTCAATGATGAACCACTTTTACTGATTTTCACACAAATCAACGGGACGTAGCTAGGGGACGACGTAGCCCGGTGAAGTGCGAGTCGGACTCTTCCACCGAGGCTTCCATATCAATTTCAGAATTGTGAATCATTGAAGAACAACTTATAAAAGTTTACAAACGTAATTTAATGGATATTATGCACTCACATAACCACAAAATGTATGATGACATGATTTTTTTTCTATGAAACTTATTTTAACTTTTCGGATTATTTTCTTTATTTGTATTGTCATCTCATAGCTCAATCTCATAACTTTGGGTCCGAATTTCATACAAAATGCAGCAAAAACAATGTACAAATGTTAGTATCTTTGGATTACGTTAACTTAGAAGCTTCATTTTTTCTGTGCTCCAAGGGACCATGGAACACTTGAATATTTGATATCAATTTCAGCTTGATACCTCTACGTGATAACGATATTAGATGGTCTTGATAAAGGTCCCGTTTTGTTTGAGGTGCAGTCTTAAAAACAGGTAATTTTAATTTATAAATTTATTAAACATATTATGTATCTTTACCTGTTTTTAGTAAGCAAATTACAATTAAACATTATTTACAATTCAACCTATATTATTAATACGATATGGATACAATGTTGTTCACCTTGACTAGATAGCAGAAATAATATTGAAGTACTTACAACTTTTTAATCTCTACCCCTTTATATTATAATGAATAGTGAAAATAAAAGACCAAATTTAAAAAATATTCTTACGAAAAATGTGTCTGACTGTAAAATTATTTATACTTTATTCGTTTAAATTCATTGAAGTGAGTTGTGGCGCAGGTGCAAGGTTAAATATATAGTATTTTAACATCTCTGATTAGAAGTCAAAAGGCTTCTTGTGCTCATATTTCTCCAGTAACACTGGTCCCTCACTACCAGGAGGCAGGTTAGGACAGGACAGGACAGGTAGATCACTTTAGGTTAACAGTAATCCAGCACATTCGATAAAAAAAAGACATTTTTATAGTATCGTTATATGTATCTACTTAATAAATTAGCAATGGTAGAGATGTATACGGCATAGAGACTAGTGTTAAGACCCTCCGTTTCCTATTTTTCGGTGAATTCTGGTGGCATTGCGTGTTGAGTGGCTTTGTCTCGACACCGGAGCGAAGAAATGTAAATATAATTTTTAAATGTAATTGGGGATCGTATCGATAATAGGATCGAAAACGTAACCTTTGCGATGGCTAAATTGTTAGTTATTGTAGTAGTTAAACATATTAATAACTAAGGTAAATGTCCTCTGTTTCGGTATCTTAAGGCTCTTATAACTTTAAACTATTTAAAACATATTATTAAACGTTATGTTAACTTGAAAATTATTGTGTGATCAATGTGGGTATTTTGCCAGCTAGTTATTTAATGTGTGAATTATGTGGTTTAACTTAAGTTTTGTTTTTAAAGTAGTTTTTGCTTTGCTTCTACGTTTCGTGTTCGTGAACTTAAGCCCCTGTTGCGAGATAAAATTTTTACACCGCGAGTAAGGTTAATTTTTAATAAAAAAAAATATTAACACGTAAAGGTTTTAGTTATAAAAAAAATGTAAATAAAAAAATGGTGAGATCAGCTAAACGACATTAAATTAAATCAGCTTCACGCTGTATCCCGCGCACAGCAGGGTAGGCAGAAGGAATCTAGTATTAAGACACTGTGTTCCCCACTTTCTGCCGAATACTGGAGGCATTTCGTGTTGACTGGCGGAACATTACGCCGCGCTGTGCCTCGACACCAGGGCGAAGATATGGAAATAAAACTACGAACTTATGTTATTAAAATAAGCTTGTATCTTGTTTCGTGTTACTGATTTTGGTAACTTCCGCACTTCCGTTTTTTTCGGTTCGTTTCTAAATTATGTAAAGTAACCATTAACTATCAAGTATATTCGAAAAAATACACAAACATAGATCAAAAAAGTTGATTAAAAATCAAAATTCATTGGTAGTAACTATACGAATTACATATACCTTTAAACAAGTGATATACGAATTTCGCTTTAAATTTAATTTATCACAATTATTATATAAATATAAATTTAATAAAAAGTATCCAAGATCTCCCTTATTCGGTAGTACCAGGATATAGCGTACAGTAGCATAATTAGATTTTTTGCAATTTTAAAGGCACGTTATGCTTCTATTTTTTTTTCAATTAAATATATTTTTTTTATAGAATACGAAAAAACATATATCTTTTACTTACCTTGGTCTTTCTGCAACCTTAATATTTTCTTACTGTAGTCTTACGGTAAGCAACACAAACACGTTACACTGCAGTTCATAGTCAACTCTGCATTCTAAATATCGCTATACGCTCAGTTTTGTTATTAAAATATTGTTACTTAACTTTTTAGATAGTTAAAATTATGAAGACTTTACATATATATAGTTTACGTCAATAATACTTAAATTACTTATTTATTTTGCCAGAACCAGAACTAACGAAATAACGTACCTACTAGAACGAACCAGGGGCCACTTACCTTAGTGACCCCCGTGTGGCTTCGCCCGCTTGTGCACAATTATTTATTTTCTCACTTCAATTACTTTCGAGATGCAATAGGATTTTTATTTTAAAGACAATCTCCATACATCAATAGAGAAATTTTTAGAAAATTCAATAAAACATTTTGTTGCAATATTGTTGCATACAACTCTTTATATTGACATAACTTTGTTTTGTGAACTGATTGAAATAAAACTAACATTAAATGTTAAGGGAAGTTTGCTGAAATTGAATAGTCAAAACTGCATTTAAATCGGTTTAGCTATTTCTGAGATTAGCATAACCAAACGCTTAAACAAACAGACAAAAAAGAACATTGTTTTGGGTTTTATTACATTATTAATGGCCACCAATAACATTTTTACTTATATATCTTTCATGTACATACACCGAGCCGTTACGATTTTATTATAAGTACCTATAGATTTTATTGAAACAAAATCGCACTAAAATGATGATCATAATATATAGTCGTGTAGGCAGAGGGCACCTAGTGTTAAGAATGACATCCGTTCCCCATTTTCCGCCCAATAGAGTGGCGGAGCTCAACGCCGCTTTCTATCTTTTTTACCAGAGCTAGGAATTGAAAGTGAAATAAGTAACGAAAACCTTATAATAAGTAGTTAATAGAAAACATATCTATATGAGTGGTCAACCGTTATAACTAAACAAATACGAGTAGTAAAAATAGCTATGGTATAGGTACATACTAACCTTGACCGACGCGTCGTCGATCACAATCACCCCTCGTTCAAATGTAGCTTAATATTACAAAAGTACTGAAGTCAACTATCTTTTAAATATATATTTCATACAAAGAAAAATGTAAAACAAGAAGTAAAGGGGACATTTCTATGGATACTTAAGTTACAAAATTAAAAAAGAAATAACGTAGATAGGTTGGTGTAATCTAACTTTGCACCGAATATGTTCATGATTGACTTAACATGTCATAAAAAGAACAATTTGTAATATTATGACTTAGTTATCGTGTATTTCTAAGGTATGTAGGTTCGAATATTCTGTTGTGGTTGTACATTTTAATAAAAGCATATCTATAGGCTATATGTTTTCACCAGTTATGGTAAAATAAAATGACAATTGGCTTTTCTGAATGAACGTCGTCAGTACATGATAAATGTATGTTATTTCTATAAAAAACACTATAAAATAATATTCGTATCCGAGTAAAATCCGAAAAAAAAATAAACAACCAAATATACTGAAAACTATGAAAATGAAAACAAAATTGCTCCATTTTTAATGGCAATAAAACAAATCTTTGATTTAAATAAAAATTTCACTAGAACATTTAACTCTATGTAGGTCATGTAAAGAATGCACTTAGGTTCATATCGCGTGCTAACAGACGGACGTGACAGACAATATGGCTATAGGTATTACTAATGTGACCAGACGTACAGTTTTGAACGGGACCGTCCTGTTGTTTTCTTGTGTATCCCGGTGTCCTCGAAGAGAGCACTGGGACGTAAAAATGTCCCGTTTTTTGAAATGGCACTAAAATTTGGTACGATCGAAAGCACCAAAATTTTTTACCAAGCACACCTTGAAAGAAAAACGAAAACACCCCAAAGCACCTAAAAATACCATAGTGAAAAAATAAAGAAAATTGCTTAATTAACAAAAAAATGTTACCGATGCACCGTTTTAAGCCGAAAAAAGAATGGTCACGTTAGGCATTCCTCTATTTATTAAAAATTAAAGAAAAATATGTAATTTTTTTAATATTTATAAATAATAAATGATATTGGGATAGCAGGTTTAACAAGAAATTTTATTTGAAATCCATATTGTATACAGTGGCGCTCACAAAGTACTCAATAAAGTGGTCATTGTTATGATTGATGATGATGTGATTTTTTATCGGAAAAGCGAACAAAAATATATCTTTTATGATATATATATATATATATATTTTTATTTATTACTATCAAATATTCATACAAAAATAATTTTACAATAATAAGGCACTACAAAAAACCACGAAGGTTTGTCTAGAGTACCATAATTCGTCTAAATTATAAATTTAAATAATATTTCTGTAATAATTGATTTTACTTTTTATTTTAGTGTCCAAATTATTTATTAAGTAAGGAACCATGTATGCCCTGGTGCGCTGTCCGTATTTGTTATTAGCTGATAATGAAACTAGTTTATTTTGTGTCATATTGCGTGTTGCAATTTTATGAGAAATTTTAGTTTGAAACTTCGAGTCAAAATAATTTTCTTTTAAAATAGTAAATTTAATTTTATCATAAATGGGAATAACTTGGCAGTATTTAAAGAGAAAGTTTTCTTCAGTAGTCTCTTGCAGTTTGATTTTTAAAGGGACGATGTTTTTTAATATTCTAACTTGTAACCGATGTATGTGACTCAAGTATGTTTTGTCAGTTCTGCCATAACTACTAAGTCCATATGAAATAATTGAATCAGCTAAAGCGTTATAAAGCATTATCTTAGTCTTATACGTTAAACTATTTTTTATAATGAAAATATTTGCCAAAAATGATCTTAGTTTATCACATACATAATCAATATGCTTATGCCAGTTAAAATTGTGATCAATTGTTAAACCTAAATATTTATGGGATAGTACTACTTCAATTGGAGGACAACCGCAGTGGTTCCTGGGGTTGTGCAAGCAGCTGTGAGTGTGGGCTATAAGATTGCAATTCATATCGCTACCTACTTTAAGGTTTGGTGATTGAATATGTATCAGTTTAGTTTTTTGCGAATTTAATACAAGATGACTATCATGACACCATTTGTTTAACATATCGAAGTCTTCCTGTAACAACGTTATGCCCTCATTCACGTCTTTAGTAGCTACAAGCATACAAGTATCATCAGCGTATTGATAAGTTATACAATTATTAAATATTTTACTCATATTATTTATATAAGCTGTAAAGTGTAAAGGCCCCAGGACTGAGCCTTGAGCCGTGCCCTCCGACATTTTTATACTTGCGCTAAAACTGTCGCATATTTTTACACAGTTACTCCTATCTCTGAGGTAATTTTCACACCATTTAAACAATGGTCCTCGTATTCCCGTGTTTTCTAATCTTTGTACAAGTATGTTGTGGTCCAATGTGTCAAAAGCGCGGGAGAAATCAATAAACAGCGCCAAAACATGTAGTTTCTGATCTAACCACGAATTTACTTGGTCCGTAAACGTTGACAACAACATTGTTGTATTTTTACCTGGACGAAAACCGTACTGTGCACTGTTCAGAATATCATTTTTTTCATAAAAAGAATGAATTTGATTACTTATAAATTTTTCAGTGATTTTATTAAACAGAGAAGTTATCGCGATCGGCCTGTAATTGCTGACGTCATCTTGTTTTCCTTTTTTATAAACAGGTCTCACACAACCAGCTTTTAATTCATCAGGGTAGGTGCCCATTTCAACGCTAGTATTTATAAGTTTGGCCAAAGGTTTACAGGTAATTAATCTATAACATTCTCGGATTTACGTTAATACAATAATTACAGAATTGCGCCAGGAAGGTTTACACATGTAAACCTTCCTGGCGCAGGGTCACATGCGTGTGGCTTTAAACCCGACGGATGTGGATTAGATTCCCACTCGAAGGAATGAAATATTTAATATTTTGCATTTGATCGCTCTAGTAACGATGCAAAGCGCGGCGTTGATGAAAGTGGCGGAAAGTGGGGAACGGAAGTGTCTTAATGGAAATGCCTTAGTACCATAACATTAGATTCCCAGTTCCTTCTATCTTTTTATTTTTTTTTACTTACTTTCTTTGTACTAATAGTACAAAGAAAAATAAAATAAAAAACAAAATTTGTATTGTTTTGTTTGTCTTAAGAAATGACGTGCAGGAAAGAAAAAAAATCACATAAATAATAATCATAGAAGCATTTTACTAAATCAGGATTTGAAAACGTGATCCTTGCCAATAAACTAATCGGTTCGCTGTGTTTGATTGATGTTATTGTTGCATTCGAAATTTGTTCAGTCGCGTATGTCCGTGTAAAACAATCAATAGTGCTACTGAAACAACAGAACGATGGTTATTTAAAGGCCTTATTTTACCATTTTTACTAACTATTTTATGAACCTTTTGAAATAACTTTTTTAACTCCGAAATGAAGTGTACTTATATAAAAATTAAGCCTACATCTCTATATATAACTAGCGGCTCGCCCACGGCTTCGCCCGCTTAAAATACATGATTACTGATTTAATAAGCACAATCGATTGACAACTATAATGACTTCTAATATGACTTTTTTTACGACATTATCGTCAAAGAATTTTTGATTGTTTTAAATAAAAAATACGACCATTGTTGATATTTGATATTTATAAAATATACATAAAGCTAATTATGTATTACACGTATATATTTTTTTAACTTTATGTTCTTTTTACCTATATAATATACGTCTCATCATAATTCTAAAACTCTGTTAAATGTGCTGATGCCAGTGAATAATTTAATTTAGGTTGTAGGATTCATAATATTCTTTGTAAAATAACTGTATTAATTGCATATATTAACTCCTGTACAGTTTTTAAATTAGTTACATATATTATATGAACGAACCAACCAAAATATCTTTGTATTTACTTGATATTTCTTTTAAGATCGTTCTTTATCTCTGTGTTAAATTAAAATAAATTAAATTAGCTTCACTCTGTATCCCGCACATAGCAGGGTAGGCAGAGGGAACCTAGTGTTAAGACACTCCGTTCCCCACTTTCTGCCGAATTCTGGAGGCATTGCGTGTTGAGTGGCAGAACTCAACGCCGCGCTTAACCTCGACACCAGAGCGAAGAAATGGAAATATAAATTTAAGTAAATATTTCATCTCCTCGAGTGGGGATCGAACCCACAACCAGTCGGTTTTGCAGTCACACCTCGTGCCGCTGCGCCACGACCGGCCGGTTGAATTAATTACGACTTAAACTTAACTGATTTATGAAAGTAATCTCCACTAACAATTCAATTTTGTTTACTTTATTGTATAAAATATTATATAATAGTGCTTCAAAAATATATATTTTTATCAACAGTCATATAACCCAGACGTTTCGAACGTCATTCTTTAGCCAGGGTCATACCAGCGCGATTTCTATATAACATTCGCTGGCAAGCTAATGCCTTGAGTTCATTCAAATGACGATAACTTTTTTTTTAATGAACCGATTTTGATGAACCAAACTTTAGAACCTAAATTGAGTTAAAACAAAGCAATTGGTGAAATTTTCAAGTAAATCGGTTCAGTAGTTTCAGAGAAAAATGCGGACAACAATATGTCGACAGACAGACAGACAGACAGACAGACAGACAGACAAGAAATTCAAAAAAAATCTTTTTGCTTTCTATTAGTCTTTTTAAGTGTCCCTCTATCCATTTCAGTCAAAATTACTAAATGTACAGACAAAATATTTTTACTGTCTTATTATATATAGAGATAAGACAGTAAAAATATTTTGTCTGTACATTTAGTAATTTTGACTGAAATGGATAGAGGGACACTTAAAAAGACTAATAGAAAGCAAAAATATTTTTTTTGAATTTCTTGTCTGTCTGTCTGTCTGTCTGTCTGTCTGTCGACATATTGTTGTCCGCATTTTTCTCTGAAACTACTGAACCGATTTACTTGAAAATTTCACCAATTGCTTTGTTTTAACTCAATTTAGGTTCTAAAGTTTGGTTCATCAAAATCGGTTCATTAAAAAAAAAGTTATCGTCATTTGAATGAACTCAAGGCATTAGCTTGCCAGCGAATGTTATATAGAAATCGCGCTGGTATGACCCTGGCTAAAGAATGACGTTCGAAACTTCTGAGTTATATGATTGTTGATAAAAATATATATTTTTGAAGCACTATTATATAATATTTTATACAATAAAGTAAACAAAATTGAATTGTTAGTGGAGATTACCTTCATTAATCATAACAGTTAAGTTTAAGTCGTAATTAATTCAACACAGAGATAAAGAACGATCTTGAAAGAAATATCAAGTAAATACAAAGATATTTTGGTTGGTTCGTTCATATAATATATGTAACTAATTTAAAAACTGTACAGGAGTTAATATGCAATTAATACAGTTATTTTACAAAGAATATTATGAATCCTACAACCAAAATTAAACTATTCACTGACATCAGCACATTTAACAGAGTTTGAGAATTATGATGAGACGTATATTATATAGGTAAAAAGAACATAAAGTTACAAAAATATATACGTGTAATACATAATTAGCTTTATGTATATTTTATAAATATCAAATATCAACAATGGTCGTATTTTTTTATTTAATATTAAACAATCAAAAATTCTTTGACGACAATGTCGTAAAAAAAATCATATTAGAAGTCATTATAGTTGTCAATCGATTGTGCTTATTAAATCATTAACCATGTATTTTAAGCGGGCGAAGCCGTGGGCGAGCCGCTAGTATTAGAATAAAAGCTGGAATTGGAACTTTTAAGTCTTATAATATTTACACATAGCAGGGTAGGCAGGGGGAACCTAATGTTAAGACACTCCGTTCCCCACTTTCTGCCGAATTCTGGAGGCATTGCGTGTTGAGTGGCAGAACTCAACGCCGCGCTTCGCCTCGAGTGGGGATTGAACCCACAACCAGTCTTTACATTCACACTTTGTGTCCCCGCGCCACGACTGACCTCAAATAAATTATATTTTTATATTAATTAATAGTTAAGGTTAAGAGGACATTATGATGCAGTGGCTCAGCATCTGACTGTACACGCGATGATTGTATATTCGAGAGTCACTTGGAAGAATGAATTATTTTGATTTCTTCACTTTGGTAACAAGACAAAGTGCACTGTTGTGTTCAGTTAATGTCTCGAAATTGGGATAAAAGTGAAGTGTACTCAATATTTTAACACAAGGTTCCTTCTGCCTACTTGAATATATTAATTTAATATAACAGGATTAAGTTATTCAAAAAAACTTTATAAAAATAACAAAAAACATTTTAATAAGTCTACAACATACACTAAATTACAACTAATCAAACTCCAGTCAAAATACTTGATGCAGGATTATTTTGTAGCTTTGCAATTTCTTCTTTGAATTTTGATATTGTTTCTTTGGCAAGTTGCAACTTGTCCTTCAACTCTGATATTTCACCTCTGACCTTTCCTTGGGCCGCTATAATTCTTTCTAGCGTTTTTTCTTTTTTTTCTTCAACTAAAAATTTGATTGTATCAAAGTAAGTAAAAATATTAAAGAATTAAACATAACAATTAGCATTTCTAAAATATATTATTGATTTTTTTTAATTTATCATAGTTATGATTTAATTGTTGGTTGATGTTGGTTGTCAATCAATCACTACATTTGGTAGGCTAGGCTATTTATTCTTTCTGCATAACCCACATAATAAAAAGAATTGGCAAAATATAAAAACATTAAGAATTAAATTACATTATAAACAGTATTAATATTTGTTATATTTCGAGGCCAGTCGTGGCGCAGCGGCACGAGGTGTGACTGTCAAACCGACTGGTTGTGGGTTCGATCCCCACTCGAGGAGATGAAATATTTAATTAAATTTATATTTCCATTTCTTTGCTCTGGTGTCGAAGATAAGCGTGGCGTTAAATTCTGCCACTCAACACGCAATGCCTCCAGAATTCGGCAGAAAGTGGGGAATGGAGTGTCTTAACACTAGGTTCCCTCTGCGTACCCTGCTGTGTGCGGAATACAGTGTAAAGCTAATTTATTTATTTTATTAATATTTGTTTATCTAGTTGTGCAAGTGGAACAGTATCTACCTGGGGACAAGATGATAATGGATCCCCACTTAGAAGAATGATTATATTACAACAACTTACAATCTGTATCATGAGTCCATTGTCCATTAGTTATTGGTTTTACACTGTTTAGCAAATGTTGCATAAGTTGTGTTGGCTCTTGAAATACTATTTCCTCATACGATTCACTTACTAGGGCCCGTCCTACTGGTGGAGTTCCTTCACTTACTGGTGATTGGAATAACTTGAGTATATGATAAAGTGTGACCTTCAAAATATTAAATTAATAAATAATTTTTTATCAATTAAGTTTCAATTAATACATTTATATAAATAAAGTCAGTGGTCTGATTATGAATAGGAACATTTATATATTGTATACAATGGTTGTGGCTTTAAAACTAAATAGCCTAGATTTTTTCAATGTAAACCCACATAAAAAATAAAATAATTACCAAAATCTAAATTATTTTAAGTAAATTATGTATAGTATAATAATTTTTTTTTTCTCTTTTTCTGCAGTGAGGCAGCATCAGATTATCAGCATGATGGTTGCGGGTTTAATTTCCACTCAGTGGAATGATTGTATTGACTATAACATTGATAAGTATTTTATGACTACTTACAGGTCTCTCATTAGGATCATGAAAATATATTTTAATAACTATCTCGAATTCTCCCCAACCAGTTTCTGTCAGTTCGTAGGGTGGTTTGGTTACTATTCTATTAGGATTTGCATAGCTCTCGTGTAATTTGAAGTGAACCTTCTTTATGTAAGCGGACATATCTTCATTAGCGTATGGCTTTACATATACCGTCCATTGATGCGTGTGCCCATCTTCTTCGCGTTTTTTGCCGAAATATCTTGCTATGTTACCATATACTATTGCTTTGACTATGGTTAAGCCCTAAAATATTTATTATTATTTTATAAACAAAAATATTATTATAGGTGTATGTAATAATTCTATGTTAAATATTTTAATACTTACCTTAACTCTTCCCCCTGAATCAGGACCGAAATCAGTCGGTAAACTCATAGCTATATCAGATTTTAAATGATTCGTATCCACGGTTATAGTTTTTAATAAGATAATTGGAAAATATAAAATTTATTACAATTATTAATGACTAATATTTTACAATATTTTTATTTGTAAACAAAACTTAACCTCAAATGTCAAAATATCTTTTGATTACTGAGTACTGACATTAGTATGCACAGATGCTCAATGGATTAAAAAAATATAGGTTATAAGTTATTGTGCACAACACTTGAAATAAATTATCTATAACCAATAATCGATAATATTATAGTAAAGGTTTGATTAAAATCATATTTATAAAATCAAATCAAATCAAATCAGCTTCACGCTGTATCCCGCACACAGCAGGGTAGGCAGAGGGAACTTAGTGTTAAGACACTCCGTTCCCCACTTTCTGCCGAATTCTGGAGGCATTGCGTGTTGAGGGGCAGAACTCAACGCCGCTCTTAGCCTCGACACCAGAGCGAAGAAATGGAAATATACATTTAAGTAAATATTTCATCTCCTCGAGTGGGGATCGAACCCACAACCAGTCGATTTTGCAGTCACACCCCGTGCCGCTGCGCCACGACTGGCCTCAATCATATTTATGAATTATTTAATTAGATTTAGATTTAGAGATTATATAGAATTAGATGTCGCATTATATCTATGTTTTATCGTTTTGCAGATGCCTTCAATTTTATCTGATGTAATAGAAATTGAGAAACAATAAGTATATAAGTATAACTATCTTCACGCTGTATCCCGCACACAGCAGGGTAAGCAGAGGGAATCTAGTGTTAAGACACTCCCGTTCCCCACTTTCTGTCGAATTCTGGAGGCATTGGGGATGGAACCCACAACCAGTCGGTTTTACAGTCACACCTCGTGCCGCTGCGCCACGACCGGCCTCCAATTTTCTTTATAACTATCTTATATATTATTTTAAAAGATTTATTTATACTTAATATCTATATTTACTTTGACTTTGTTGGCTCTTGTGCTAGGCACAGATAAACATAAGGCACGTACCATATTTGATTGCATTTACTTACAAAATAGAATTGTAATTGAAATATTTAATTAAGTATAGAAATAATACTAGTTCTTAGATTATTCTGACATTTAATACAATAATAGAAAGCAAGTGAACAATGGTCCAACAAGCTCATTACTTATATCTAGGTAATAATTGATAAACATTTAGCTAGCTACTTCGCGATATTTAGATTTGGATGATCACTGTACGATTGCTGGTCGGGGTTTTGCATACTAGGCCGTAACAATTAGATATTGTTCAGTTAGACTTTGTAGAGTTCATTCACATACAATTCTTTATTAACATTTCCTCAAAACTTATGATCTGTTGGGGGTTCTACGTCTCCCAGTAAGGGATCATTTTCTTCTTCCAGCCTAGAAGACCGCGAACTGTGCCTTGAAGCCGAGACTCTTTGTGTAAAATTTAGTAAATTAGGTACAAGAGCACCGCTGGGAGTCGCTGGCGCTGATCTAGTGAGCAACTTTCTCGTACCGGGAGGAATTTTTGACAGTGGTATGTATAAGCTCGATTTTCTTGTCCGTGGTGTTTTCCTGAAGAGATCGTGACGTCTTTGACATCTTTCGTCAATTTGTCTACGAAGCGTAGACTCTCTGGATTGTGTTGGACTTGTAGGCTGTGGGGGTGATTCACAGCCACCTGGTGTATCGGGTGATGTCAAAAATAAGTGTCGTAAGTAGGCCGCTCGTTCACAGTAAGATTCATCAGCATTAGGAGATGCCCGACGCGGTGGAGGAGAAGACCCAAGACGAGGCTTGCAACCACCATCGCAATAAAGATCACAGTCGATGAGCTCTAACTCCAGATCATAGTTAGGATCCTGTAATAAAACGAAAATGAAAATACTTCATGTTTATTATGTTTGAGGCCGGTTGTGGCGCAGCGGCACGAGGTGTGACTGCAAAACCGACTGGTTGTGGGTTCGATCCCCATTCGAGGAGATGAAATATTTACTTAAATTTATATTTCCATTTCTTCGCTCTGGTGTCGAGGTTAAGCGCGGCGTTGAATTCTGCCACTCAACACGCAATGCCTCCACAATTCGGCAGAAAGTGGGGAACGGAGTGTCTTAACACTAGGTTCCCTCTGCCTACCCTGCTGTGTGCGGGATACAGCGTGAAGCTAATTTAATTTTTATTTATTTAATTTATTATGTTTGTACATGCTTACTTATGACCATTTTCGTAATTTCAGATTAATTATTATAAAATTTCACGAAATAATTTAAGGCCACAACACATTCAGATAATGTCTGTTAAAATTAACGCGATGATTGGGACTTAGATTACCATTCGGAACAACAATGAATAATTTAAATGATGAATTACAGTTTCTGCAAAAACTATTTTACCGGTGACGTAATAAGATTCTCTCTAAACGTGGTATGTTCGCGCGTTTGCCGGCGCGGCTCCGTCAGCGAGGACAGCGAGCGCAGCACGGAGCGGCCGCAGCCGACGCCGCACTCGCCGTAGTTACTTGCGCAGGAGTATGGCGGCGGAATTATGGAATTGGCCTATTAAATAATTTTTATTACATTAATATTTGATAGGCCAGTCGTGGTAGGCCAGAGTACAACGTATAAACGCGACAAGCTGTGGGTTCAATTCCCACTCGAGGAAATGAAATATTCAATATTTTAATTTCTTCACTTTGGTGTCGAGGCAAAGCGCGGCAAGTCTCAACTCAACACGCAATGTCTTCAGGTTGTATTGTCATTTGAGGAAATATATTACAAATATTCCTAATTATTATCGGCTTGGCTAAACAAAACGCAGTTGTTTTTAAGCATAAGAAAATAGAGAGTAGAGTTTTACTCTGTTGTGTACTCTGGTTACTCTGCAAAAAGTTTTAGTAAAAATAATAATACCTATAAGGACATTGCAACATCTGTTACATTAAAATTAAATAATATTGATAAGTCTAAACTTACCTCATTTGCATTACATAAGAAACTAGAATTTAGAGATTCCGCTGTGCTCGTAGCTGACAAAGAACCTGAAATACAATTATAGAATTACTTTTATTTATTATGGATTCAGATTTTTTTAATATTTTAAATAATTTTTAATATATGTGTTTAGTTCCACTAATCAACACTCGAAATAACCAATAACTATTGTAAAATTACTTAAAATAATTCTATCTTAAATAATAGAATGATAAAAAAAATACTTTTAAGAAATATAATGTTTAAACCTGGTGCTCGAATAACGTAGTTTCTAAAATAGTGCACCATAAGATAGCTGCCTCCAGACTTTCCATCTCCCTCACCACAAGTTATAACGAGTGGATACAAGTCAGGCTTAGACGTAACCTGCAAAAAAATATATTATTACAAGTATTCTTACAACATAATTATTTATAAAATATTTTTGAAATATATCTATAATTATTAAAAAAATCTTATCTATCTGAAAAGTTATTTGTGCTTATTCTACATTTTTCCTATTTTTAATACCCGAGTTATTATCGAGATTTACCTATAATGGACGTTTTTTATTACTTGAAATAGAGGGCGCGCGCGGCTGCGCCCGCTTATTAGGAGTGAATTCTAAAAAAACCACGAAACAAGTCTTCAATAAAATATTTTTAACAGTCTGAATTTAAATTTTTATAAAAATCGGTGGCAATTTAAATATTTTTCCATATAAACTTTCAACCCCTTATTTGAACCCTTAGGGGGTGAATTCTTAAAAACCATGAAACACATGTTCAATTAAATATTTTTAAGAGTTTGAAATTGATTCAAATTTTATAAAAATCGGTACAGATTAAAATTTTTTTCCATACAAACTTTCAACCACTATTTCATCCCTTTAGGGTTAAAATTTTTCAAATTCCCTTCTTAGTGGATGTCCAGAATATGAAAATAAACATCTGCCCAAATTTCACGTTACTACCATCAGCGGTTACGGCTCTGCGTGCGTCTTACCTCAGTCAGTCAGCACAAGTCCTTTTATATATATAGATATTCGGCCGTGTGCACAAACAAAAAAGTGTGCTTCTTTCTTTCTTTATTAGACATAGTAAGCAAATGTTATAAGTTTTATACAAAGTATTTTAAGTTGTATGTGTACTGTAGTAGTATTTTTCTAAATATATTTGTTATTTGTAATATAAAAATAATATATCCTATCATATACCTCAGAATACGGCGGTGGAGCCTGATGTATAGAGCCACAGCGACTATATCTTGGTGGTGGATATACAGAACCGGCTGAATCGTGCTCAGAACGGTTTCGAGGTATACAACAAGCAAAAGAGCACATGTAAACGCCACAAGGCCGCCGGTAAAGCAGACACCATAAACAGCATACTATGATACCAGCGAATGTCCCCAGTAGAAAAAGCACTTGCCTGAAAAGGTTATAATATGAATATTTTTTTATAATATTAATTTGCGTATTGCAAATAGGAAGACGGATAATACTAGACACTTTTTGCTTAATTTTTTGTTAAATTTAAACAAATAAATAAATTTATAAATTCGGACTAGGCCATTTCTAACATTATTAAAGTAAAAGTTTTCAATAGACATTAGCAAAAAATATTAAATATATTAAGCTTTCAATAAGTAACCAAAAATATATATCTCAAATTTAAAAAATGTCATACCATTGTGAATACCATAAGTGATCGTTGCGCGCGGTGATTGTGGCCGGTACACAGCACCCCTCGTCGCAGCATTCCCAGTGTATTGGGCAAATACGCCCGTCCGGGCAGCTGGTCACGGCGGCATTCTACTTACATACAAAATATAGTATTTTTAGAGTAAAGTAATTTCAAAAATAAATATACATATAAATAATGAAGTATATAAGTATAACTAAGTATATATCAATACTGTTAAATAAATGTAAAACAATGACACTTACACTTACTCTACTAGAGTGCATACTCTATAAAATATATATTATTTTAATAATATTTAATAATATATTCAACTAATACATGCGTTATAAAACAAAACAAATATATACCATTTTTGTGAATTGATCACGCAGAAATATATCCAAGAGCGTTGTAGACCTGTTTAAAAAAATAAAGATTAAATAAAAAAAAACAATTGTAATGTGTTAAGTATGTTTAAATATATATTTACAAATATAATTTACTTTAAAAATATATATTTAGTAATTTTATTGAAGTGTAATTTTATTTACATAGTTTGTCCACGTGCACGAAGAAAGAAATTGCATATTTCGCGCGAAATTTTCACGTGAACGTACGGCGCAAGTTTAATACCGATCGATCGTGCTGTCAAAACTCGTAAGAGGCAATCATACAGGCCCAGCCATATTCATTTGGTGCTATTACTATAGAAATTGGACCATTTATATTACTTTTATTAAATAAACATTTAGCGATATCTTGTTATGGTAATTTGTAATAAAATGAATCATTTTATAGGCTGCATTTTAACATATTTTAATCATGTTATAGATGTATATTACAAATAATTACATTGAGATTTAAAATAAATACAGATATAATTAATGACAATACATTTTCCTTTAAATTGATAACTATTCTTTATAGCTATGTTGGTCACAGTGAAGTAATTATAAACACAAAGTACTATGTAAACTAATTTTATTATAACTAGGACATAGTAAGTAACAGTATAAACTCACAGCCGGCCTGCTTGTTCCTAGCATAGAGACAATGAAGCAAAAAATAATCATATTGACCACGTTATGTAGAGCTGGACACGACATGGAGAAATAAAATAATATTTAATATTACATTAATACAAAGCACATATTATAGAAAATACAGGTGCAAAATGCAGCTGCACCGTTTGAAACGTTCGATATTAAATGGGAAATTTATTTTTGGCTCGCCATCCCCTCGCGTGTCACCCCCTTGCGGGGCCGCGTGAAACTGAATTTTCTTGTACGTCTGACTGATACGACCACTTTGTTAGACCCCCCTCCCTTACCCTCACAACCTTTGAACCAGTGAAAGCCTTATATATTCTGAGTTTGACTTATATTGGTCGTGCCAGCTATGTACTTATTGGTAAGCGAAATTATGAATAATTTGATATGTGCATAAATCACTAGTATTACTAAATATTTCATTTAATTTTTTTACTGTATTTAAACAAAAAAATGTTTAAGTTGTCACTGTAAATCTTTCAGTAATTCTGTGTACAGATTAAAGTCATTTGTATAGGAAAATCACTGTTGCTATCCAATTCTGCGGACAATAATAATGAATCATGAAATTTATTTCATTAGATAATTTATTTCATAATGTTATGAAGTGCTAATAAATATTAATAAAATACTAAAATTTTGATAATCTAATTTAGATAGTAATGCATATATCATTATTCATGTAATATCATAAAATGTATATGGTATATAATACATCATAATATAATATTAACAATTATATTTAATTTTAAGCACTATAAATGGTTTTTAAAATTCAAAACTAGGTCTAATTAAAAAAATGCTTAATAAATAAAAGTATACCTACAAAAACTCTTGCATAAAATATTCCTATCTTTCACTGTATACAAAAAACCTCTTCTTTATTAGACTTTTCGCATGTATTTCTTTAACATGTGGCCTAGAAATGCTTATTTATTTTTCATACTATTACTAAGTTTATATGGGTCAAGAGTATATTGGGTGGTAAAGTTGGCGTCGCTCCGTCTAAAGTCGTAACTCGTAGCTGCGGCCTACGTAAAGCTACGCAGGATGAAAGTGAATTTGATCTGCAGTTTTGTTAATTTGGTAAAGTATTTTTTTTACTTTAGAGATATCCTGTGTCAGGCTAAACAAAGAGAACGATCAATACACTATGTTCTCTACTTCTTTTTCCCCGAGTGGAAAGCAAACTCACAACCATTATCGTGTACATCAGACGCTCACCAACTGCACTAAGATGATGCAATTGAATATTGTAAAATACTTATTTTGAAAGTATATTTTCATTTATTTTTTCCATTATTCCATTTGGGATTTGAACCCACACCTCTTCAAATCCATCTAAGAGTTCTTATCACCAACCCATACGTTCTCATCAAACTACGTTGAAGTTCTTATAAGCTTATTACAACTTATTTGTGTTGTTAACATCTCTGTTCATTCCCCATTTTCCGCCATACCCGTCGATTGACGGAACTCAACCCTGCGCTTTATTACCAGAATGAAGAAATGAAAATAACATATTTTTCATTTCTCGAATGGGAATCGAATCTATAACTTGAAGCGTTTACAATCCGACGCTTGTGCCCCTGTCGCAAGACTGGCCTCAACTCAAATCCATTTTTTATACCTTTTCTAAATTAGTATTGTTTTCCTAAGTATTCATAATAAATTTATTAAATAGATACAATTAAAAAAAGGACAATCGCGAGTCGGGCTCGCCCAACAAGGGTTCCGTACAAAAATTTGGAGGCCTCGAGCTTTTTCTGAAACTCAGGCTTAGTTTAGCCAGAGCCCTTTCATCTGATACCGCACTTGAACTAGAGGCTTTAATACCAAATTTTCCCCATTTTTAGGGCTATTTTTTAGGATTTACCCACAAATGTATAGTTTTCAGATTTTTTCCTGAAGTAGTACTACCTGAAAATGCTAGCTGCCAAATTTCATAATTCGAGGTTAACCGGAAGTATCCTATTAATTTTAATTATTAATTTTGGTTTCCTGCCTGTAGATGCTAGCTGCCAAATTTGATAATTCTAGGTTAGCTGGAGGTACCCTATTAATTTTGATTCCCTTTATAGTGTCTAAATACGCGTTTTTTGCAATATAAACGGCCACATCTTGTTTTTAAGTAAATGTAGAAACACGTTTTTTATCAGGAAATCATGGGGCCATAGATAGAGATCTATAGTTTGAATTTCAATTAGATATCTAGCGTTCCTGAGATAAAGGCTCTTGACAGACAGACAGACAGACAGATGAAGTGAATTTATAAGGGTTCCTTTTTTTTTTAAAAGGTACAAAATTCTAAAAAT
This sequence comes from Heliconius himera, assembly GCA_021202915.1. Taxonomy (NCBI): domain Eukaryota; kingdom Metazoa; phylum Arthropoda; class Insecta; order Lepidoptera; family Nymphalidae; genus Heliconius; species Heliconius himera. Next base: position 29,853 of record JAJHJA010000089.1, read on the forward strand.
ACTTTAAATAGTATACACTTATTATTTTTTTCAAAATCAATTATATTATAAAAAATATAGTAAGTAGGAGTAAAAACAGTTTTTTACTTTGTATAGTACAAAGTAAAAAACGGTTTTTACGGTACGGTTACGCTGTATCCTGCACACAGGGGGGTAGGCAGAGGGATCTTAGTGTTAAGGCACTTCGTTCCCCATTTTCTGCGCCAGCAGAATTCAACGCTGCGTTTTGCCTCAACGCCAGAACAAAGAAAAAGGAGATATTAAATATTTAATTTAATCAAGATAGATAATCCCTGCGGCACAAGTGGCCTCTATATAGTACTTATTTAATTATTTTTATTTGTAATTATAATAAACTAAATACTTACTGTCTTATAAACTATCTTATAAACAGTTAAAAATAATCAACTTAGTCTTTTGTTAGCAAAATCATCGATGATATCGTTGTTAGCAACCTTATTTATTAGTTTCGAACTTTCGACTCTACAAAAGAGTTAAAACATTAAACTTTTCTCGGTTTAAGGTTGATTTTAAATAATTTCTCACAGTTTTCACACTAGTAGTTAATTATATCTAACCTAGGAATAAGGTTCTTCAAACTCTGTTTTGGTAGCACTCTAAGATATATTCGTAGTCTACATGTACCAAAATTCCGTGATAATTAATTTGGCTTTGAAAACTTACGCATTCTTGGACTAAATTAGTCTGGAGTAAATTTGAATGTGTGATCACTTGTGACCACGTGTAGGTAATCAGAAATCAGGTTCACGCTGTATCCCGCACACAGCAGGGTAGGCAGACGGAACCTAGTGTTAAGACACTCCGTTTCCCACTTTCCACCAGTTCTGGAGGCATTGCGTGTTGATTGGCGGAACTCAACGCCGCGCTTTGCCTCGACACTAGAGTGAAGAAATTAAAATATAAATGTAAATAAATGTTTCACTTCTTCGAATGGGGATCTAACCCACAACCAGTCGATTTTGCAGTCACACTTAGTGCCCTTGCGCCATGATTCAGGCTCAGGCATACCCATTTGTGTGGATCTGTGATCACATTGACCACTCGTATGGATATTGTGTGCTCACATGTTTAGATGATTCACATGTGTGGATCTGGCGTCTCACGTATAGATCTGTGACGTGTGTCACATTTTTACATGCAATTTGACTAGTTAATTTTCGGTATTCACATTCTATTTTCTGATAAAATGTATGGGCAGAGTCCCAAATTTTCATTTGGAGGTGGCAAACAGTGTCTTTTTAGATTTTTTTTTTGAGAATTTAAAAAAAATATCGCTTTTCACAATCTGCCGCCCTAGGTCAGCCTCAGCCTTCTGGTAACTGTTTTTGATATTCTATTAAGTACTTAACACGTTACACATGTTTTGCTTTATCATTTCGTGATTTAATAAATGTGGTTTCTTGGTAATACAAATCACTTGCTTACTTCTGTGTTTGAAAATATGTGTATCACAAAAAATTATATTCAACGTCTCTGTAGGGAACTATTATATATATTTATAGTTTATTTAATGTGTGTCATTTATCTATTTTAATATTGTAATTTATTTATTTATCATTTATATACATACATACGTTTAATAGAATTTATATATTTTGTAGTAAGTATTTAGTTAGCTCGACGCGCTTCCCATACGTTCCTTTGTTTCATCTAGTACTTTATTCTAAATTCGTGTTATATATATATATATATATATATATATATATATATATATATATATATATATATATATATATATATGATTGTTTTGACTTTCTTATATACTGTACCGTGATTGTTAATTGTGATTTGTGTTATCACTGTATTGTATGTACATTTAAAGTGGTGTTGATTAAACTCAGTGCTATTCGTAAGTAGACTTTTATTCTCCCATCATCAATACTACAGTCTCTAATCAATATTGTGCCAGTCCTAGCAAATGGACACAAGAGTGCGACTATAAATGTGTTTGATTTCCACTCGGGGAACTAAAATATTTAATAGTCTTGTTATCCTCGTTTTGGTAACGAGGCAAAGCACGGCGTCCAGTCCCGCCTCTCGACATGCGATTCCTCCAGAATTCCTAGGAAATTGGGAACGCGGAAGTTTCTTATCGGGAAAGAAGTGTTTTAACACTAAATTCCTAGGATTTGAATATCAACATTGGTAATAATGTTTTTGAAAACACAATAATTAATAAGCTAAGTTGCCTTAATTACCGCTTTTATACCGCAAATTTCCGTACAATGTCAATTTTAACAAACGTTAGTATGATTAACACAAATAAGGCCGGTTATTCAAAGTAAGCTGGATATCTATACTTATAATAAATCTGTAGAAAAGTCGTTTCTGTACATTGAAAATATTTAAAAAAAAATTAGCCAGGGTGTTAAAGGATAACTAACAGAATCCATTTCCAACATTTTTGGAATTTTTGTCTGTTTGTCTGTTTGTCTGTTTATGTGAACACGTATCACGTAAAAAGTACACAATAAATTTAAGCAACTTTTATACATAAAAATTACAAATAAATCAAGGTAGGTTTTAGTGTTTATTTCATTGTAATCGCTTCACTCTATCAAACGATATAAGTATTTAAGTTTTCAAGAAGTTAATATTTGAGATAGTAAAAATCGGTACCAGTAACGCTATCTATTGACAAAAGTAGTAGGTACTAACGAATCTTGATACTCTCTTCCATACGCGTAACGCTATCACTAATTGTGATGGGATCTTAATAGATGGCGCTGTGCATAAAAGAAAATATAGTTTGGAAAGGTTACCGCTACACTTTATCAAAAAATAATGTACTTAAAGTTTTAAAGATATTTATATTTGAAAAAAAAAAGAAATTATTAAGAAATACATTATTATATTGTTGAATTTATCTGCTTAACGTTAATTACGTCATGTAAGTGTAATCTATACTTATAATAAATTTAACATAAACATAGTAGTATTTTTCTAACAATGTTCGAATGGTTACAGTTCAATTGTAAGTCCAAAAGAATGACTTTAGAAACGTCTTATTTATTTGACTGTTGATAAATTTACGTATTCTTAAAGTACAATTGTTCATAGTACTAACTACAAAGTAAACTACATTGAATTGTTGGTGAAGATTACCTTCGTAACAGTCTAGCTTAATTCATAATTATTTAACACAGTGATAAAGAATGACTTAATATTCAAAGAAATATTTTGAATGGGTTCTTCAGTCCGTTCGTTCGTTTATGTTATTAATATTTTTTTAAGAAACGTATAAAAAAATAACTTTTGTGAGCAAAAACGTGCTTTTTACGTATATCAATTATATATTTAACTAATAATATATGTTACTAATTTAAAAACTGTACAGGAGCTAGATAAGTTATTTTGCAAATAATATCGTGAGTACTTATCCAAATCAATTAATTATTAGTTAAGGCTGTTTGTAATATCTATATTTCTTAAAAGAGTAATCATATAATTCAAGCGGACAAAGCCGCGAATAAATAATAAAATTATCGTTGTAAAATAAAATACAATTTGTCAAGAACGACGCACGTACATATATACCTATCAAAGGGAAACCGCCGCATACGCCTCATTCCGAAATCGAGCCGTAGGTTTTGGCGACAAAGTTCAAAGTACTAAAATCTAAAGGTTTTAGTAGTATTTTTGTAGTAGTATGTGCTTACGTTATTGGTATCAAAGCGTAACTGCCTCACACGAAATATAGATATGATTAAACATCGTGAAATGAAAAAAAAAACTTACGTCTACACTGTTGCTTAAATTCTTTAGGTATGGAATTAAAATATTTTACCTATATGCTATTTCCGTAAAAGGAGCGCTGACGCTTCTCTTCTCTTCTTTGTTAAAGGCCAAAGTTGTGGCTGTAACGCGACTGGTGTGGGTCCGATCCCCACTTGGAGGATTGAATTATAATTTAATAATATTTTCATTTCGCACATCATTCACACATTATACGCAATATCTAATACTTACATTACAACATAATTTCATAATCTTTACCCTGCTAAAGGCGGGATAAAGCGTGGATCTGGTTTTAACTTTGTGTGAACCGATTAAAATAAAGTCCAGTCCAGTTGAGGCCAGTCGTGACGCAACGGCACGAAGTGTGTCTGTAAAACCGACTGGTTGTGGATTCGATCCCCACTCGAGGAGATGAAATATTTACTTAAATTTATATTTCCTTTTCTTCGCTCTGGTGTCGAGCGAACGAGAACACGAAAGAACGAGAACACGCAATGCCTCCAAAATTCGGCAGAAAGTGGGGAACGGATTGTCTTAATACTAGGGTTCCTCTGCCTAACCTGCTGTGTGAGGGATACAGCGTTAAAATAAAACTAATCTCTATATATAATAAGACAGTAAAAATATTTTGTCTGTACATTTAGTAATTTTGACTGAAATGGATAGAGGGACACTTAAAAAGACTAATAGAAAGCAAAAATATTTTTTTTGAATTTCTTGTCTGTCTGTCTGTCTGTCTGTCTGTCGACATATTGTTGTCCGCATTTTTCTCTGAAACTACTGAACCGATTTACTTGAAAATTTCACCAATTGCTTTGTTTTAACTCAATTTAGGTTCTAAAGTTTGGTTCATCAAAATCGGTTCATTAAAAAAAAAGTTATCGTCATTTGAATGAACTCAAGGCATTAGCTTGCCAGCGAATGTTATATAGAAATCGCGCTGGTATGACCCTGGCTAAAGAATGACGTTCGAAACTTCTGAGTTATATGATTGTTGATAAAAATATATATTTTTGAAGCACTATTATATAATATTTTATACAATAAAGTAAACAAAATTGAATTGTTAGTGGAGATTACCTTCATTAATCATAACAGTTAAGTTTAAGTCGTAATTAAATCAACACAGAGATAAAGAACGATCTTGAAAGAAATATCAAGTAAATACAAAGATATTTTGGTTGGTTCGTTCATATAATATATGTAACTAATTTAAAAACTGTACAGGAGTTAATATGCAATTAATACAGTTATTTTACAAAGAATATTATGAATCCTACAACCAAAATTAAACTATTCACTGACATCAGCACATTTAACAGAGTTTGAGAATTATGATGAGACGTATATTATATAGGTAAAAAGAACATAAAGTTACAAAAATATATACGTGTAATACATAATTAGCTTTATGTATATTTTATAAATATCAAATATCAACAATGGTCGTATTTTTTTATTTAATATTAAACAATCAAAAATTCTTTGACGACAATGTCGTAAAAAAAATCATATTAGAAGTCATTATAGTTGTCAATCGATTGTGCTTATTAAATCATTAACCATGTATTTTAAGCGGGCGAAGCCGTGGGCGAGCCGCTAGTATTAAATATTTAAGGGCAGATTGCCAAAATGCAAACAAAAAAGGATTTAAATCGGTTAAACCGTTTCTGAGATTATCGTGAACAAATTCACAGACAAACAGACAAACTGACCAAGTTCTATTACAATGTTAATTGTAATATCTTCCATTCCATGACACTGATGAGTTAGGATTTTATTGTAAGTATCGATAAGTTGTGTTTTTATTTCAAAAATTCAATTGAAGATTCTCATGGGTACGAAAATGCGACCTAAAGTTTTAATAAATTTCTCATTAAAAATCTTCATTGCGTTGCAAACATACATTATAGGTATATCAAAATACAAACATAATTCAGCGTGTTAATTAAATAATTTTGTGGTTTAAGCAGGCGAAGCCGCGAGCGGGTCGCTAGTTATAAATAAATATTAAAGCAAAATCGATTAAAATTGTATGAACGATATCGATTACAAACATCACTATTATTCAAACGTCAAGTCCTGGCGACGTGACATTTGTCATATGTCATTCGGAAAAAAAGTCAAAATTAGTTGATTACGATTTCTAATTATAAGTTGTAATTTTATTCCTGTACAAATACTTTTGATAAATAGTTTTTATTGAATGTAAAAATGCGCTCGTCTATTTTAATATTTTTTACACTCATACTAGGAGCGACGGCGTGGGATGACGATGACTTAGAAATATTCGACGTGGTAGAAGAAGTAAATCAAAATTTTTATGAATTGATAGGAGTAGCACAGGTAATTAAAGCTATAATGATAAGAATATCATTATCTACTAAAAATAATTATACTTTTATTTAATAAAAACATCTTTTAAATAACATTTATATTAATTAAGGATGCATTACAATCGGAAATCAAAACAGCCTTCAAAAAGCTTACTCTTAAATTGCACCCAGACAAAAATGATGCCCCCGATGCAGATGTTCAGTTCCGAAATCTTGTATCTGTACATAATATATTAAAAGATCCCGGAAAAAGAGAAAAGTAAGTTATATCTTTTGCGTTTGTTTGCTAAATATACATATGTCTTTCAACTTGATTACAAGCTGTTAATTCTTGAGCTTATTTATTTTTTTATTATTTAGCTTTTAAGGCAAACTTAATTTTATTCTTATACAAACTTTACCTACATTATCATATATATAAATTATAAATAGCCACAGTTTATAAAATGTAAAAAAAAGGAAATAAAAAAATATAGTGTTGCTTGTGGACTTTCAGTTTAAATTTCATAAATATGTCTTTAATAGATACCAAGAAAATTATTTTTTATGTTAAGGGTTATTAACTTATATTAATAACTTCCTTATTGTATGGTAAGAGATGAGAAATTGGAACTGTTGCCATTTTGGATGAAAAGTATATAATCATGGAATATTGTGAAGTTTTCCCACTATTAGCCTGCTACACCCTTTGTGTAAATAACATAGGTGTTCCATCAAAAGAATATAATATAGCCTTTTTTTTGAAAACTGACTATACAACACAAAAATGTTGTGATGAACTGTTCAATCAATCAAATACAGCTTTGTTATATCAAGTATACATGTATATATATTTTTCAGATATAATGAAGTACTTAAGAATGGTCTTCCAAATTGGCGTTCAGCCGTATACTATTATAGGCATGTTAGAAAAATGGGCTTGGCTGAAGGTTCAATTATACTTTTCATATTAATAACATTTGGACAGTATGCAGTTGGTTGGGCGGCATATGCAGAAAAGAGGTTTACAGCTGTAAGTACTATTAAATAAGAAGTATATTTTTTGTTTCATAATGGCGCAATGTGATTTTCACTGTTACTGGTAGTTGTGAATTCAACCTCGGCACAAGAAAGGATTTTTTCTAGATTTTACGCTCTGGCAAGACATTGTGGAGCATTGAGTTCTGCCACTCAACACACAACATTAGATTTCAGGTGGAAAACAGATAAGCAAATGTCTTGACATAATGTTATCTGTGCCATCCCAGCATCATATATTAATAATTTTATAATTTACTTTATACTAGGAACAAATTTTAAACAGTAGAGGGAAAAAACATTCAAAAAAGTCTGGCTTTGACACTGGCTTAGCAGAAATATTAGACAAACTACCCAAACCAAGTATCAAGGACACATTGCCTTTTCAAATACCAAGGGGCATATGGTGGACCATTACCGCTATACCATTGGGTATTATGGAGTTGAAGAAGAGAAGGAAAGAAATGGAGGAAGAGAGGAAAAGAAAGAAGAAGAAGTGAGTAATCATTTTTTTTCAATTAATATCTTTTATTTTTTATGTCAAAAAATTCTGTATAGCTTCAATTTCTTGATTAACCATTTCTTTAATTTATATTTAAAAACGTTTACACTGTGGACATTTCTGACATCACATATTAATCTATTATATACCTCTGGACCCATCACCCCAACAGTTTTAGCCATTTTCGATAACATTTGACTAGTTGAGAGTAAACAAATCGGGAAGCGCATAGTATATAGAGCTACATCACTGCGTTTAGAAAAAAAATCGTAGTTAGCGCAACGCTGTATATAAACAACGATGGTAATGTCAATATATTTAGTTGTGAAAAATGTGGTCGGGTGGAAGTAGCTTACTTAAGCAAAAATAAGTATGGCTCGTTTTTGGATTCGAAAGAGACGTTCCCAGTCTGCAGCACAACCCCATATGTATATACCATACTATAAGGATGACTGAACCGATGCAAAATAGCAAGCTCGAACTGCGCCAGTGGCTACGGTTGACGCTAGTAGTCTATTAGTAGGTAGACTATGGTACATATCAAGCCGAGAAATTTTGTAATACTTATTTTGCTTAATTAGAGTGTTAAGGATTAAGCCATTAATAGAAAACCAGTCATGTAAACAGGTGGCTGTAATACTTAAGCTTTGCTCCAAGCTGCTGACCCATGACTCAGCAACTACTACCGCAACATCATCTGCATAAATAAATACTTTACCCTTTTTTATATAATGTGGTGCATAATTCAATAAAATAAATAAATTTCGTTAAAAAAATATATATTGTAAAAGGCCGAATTCAAACACACTTGTTACAACAGCTGGAAACCTCATTTAAAATTTTTGTGTGAGCTATTTATATCAGCAAAATTTTGTCTATTAATGCCGAAACGTTCGTATATTGTACATTTAAATAATTAATTACTTCTAATTTATTTTAAAAAAAATTACCTATTATCTATATTTACTTTTTTAATATCTTCAGTAAATCGCTGGCGTGGTTTGTTAGTTTTGCCCGATTCACATTGTAATATATGCCACATAGTTTTAGTTGTATTGTCGTAGTTTTAGTAATAATAATTGCTTATATTTATTAAGTGACTATAGTAAGAAGGTCTCTCTAATATCGACATGTTTACATAAGTTTTTTTAAATCTTCAATTATATATTGTAAATGTAAATTAGTGGGAAATTTATTAGAAAGTTCTATCAAATAAAATAAGAATCAGCTTCAAGCTGTGTCCTGCACACAGCAGGGTAGGCAAAGGGAACCTAGTGTTAAGACACTCCATTCCCCACTTTCTGCCGAATTCTGGAGGCATTGCGTGTTGAGTGGCAGGGCTCAACGCAGCGCTTAACCTCGACACTAGAGCGAAGAAATGGAAATATAAATTTAAGTAAATATTTCATCTCCTGGAGTGGGGATCGAACCCACAACCAGTCGGTTTTACAGTCACGCCTCTTGCCGCTGCACCACGACTGGCCTAGATCTATCATTAAATCTAAAATATATTTAAAATTCAGAATGTCATTTATAATGCAGGTTATTTTTTTTAACTCTCTCAGTATCACCTCGTGTAGTTTTAAGACAGATTTGTCGAACGGTGCAACGCTTTTTTTTATTTTTTTTTAATTCCTTGGGGCCCGGGGTTAGTCGATGATTATTGGTAACGCTTTGAGAAATAATGATCTTTGATCTTTTATTACATTTGAGAAATAATGATATTTGATCTTTTATTACATTTTGGTCATTAATCTCGCTTTCCAAGTTGCTAATTCAGATATGTACATCCAACACTGTTTTTTGTAGATCGCCTATTAGATTTTTCATCACTTTTTTAGACGTTTTACTTGTATTTTACAATTTTTTATGCACAGAGACCAGACACGTCACGCATGACGCCGAGTTTTATTTTAAAAGATTAAAGTAAATTAGTATGTTGAATTTTATATAGTTTTTACATTATTATATATATATATATATATATATATATATATATATATATATATATATATATATATATATATATATATATATATATATAATAATGTAAAAACTTTCAACCGTTCAGTAGTATCTGCTTGAAGCTTGTAGCGTCGAGATCCCTCGTAACAAGATTTCATAATTATAATATTTTTGTTTTTTTTAGCGTCACACTGTACCGCGCGTACAGCCAGGTAGGATAGCAGAGGGAATCTTGTGTTAAGGACACTCCGTTTCCCATTTCGGCTGGATTCTGGAGGCACTCCGTGTTGAGTAGTAAAAATTAACTCCGCGCTTTGCCTCAACCCTAGAGCGAAGAAAACGGAAATACTTAAAATATTTCCATTTTCTTCGCTCTGGTGTCGATATTGAAATATTTAATATATTCTTTGAGTAGGAATCGAACCCACAATATGTCGCGTTTACAGTCACACTTTGTGCCCTTGCGCCACAATTGTATTTGACTACAACACTATGAACTAGTAGGACGAAAAAAACGTAGCAAAGAATAAGGAAATAAAAAGTATTAGTAAGTATTTAATTATATTTATTATTGTAATTATTTGCATTTACTGGCTAGATTTATATTTTCTTAATTGTTGTTTCTTATTAGTCATAATTTAGTTTTGTGATAAATAATGGAATGTGTTTATTTTTTAATTTAAACACAACAACAGCTTCAAACAATGTCTTATAAAAAAGAATCTCTTTAAAAGTTTTGGTTAACAAAAAGTTTTACAAATCGCAGAAGTGAAATAATGTGTATTAGAAAGGCAGAGATAAACTAGTATTAAGATGTCCTTTATTCTCCGCCGAAATTTAAGTGACCTAAACTCAATGCTGCACTTCATTCAATTTCAATTCAATCTCTCAAGAGAGGTTTCCAACTACAATTATTGTGTTAAACACTCTTTGATTTCAGCTAAAATTCAACATACTAATTTACTTTAATCTTTTAAAATAAAACTCGGCGTCATGCGTGACGTGTCTGGTCTCTGTGCATAAAAAATTGTAAAATACAAGTAAAACGTCTAAAAAAGTGATGAAAAATCTAATAGGCGATCTACAAAAAACAGTGTTGGATGTACATATCTGAATTAGCAACTTGGAAAGCGAGATTAATGACCAAAATGTAATAAAAGATCAAATATCATTATTTCTCAAATGTAATAAAAGATCAAAGATCATTATTTCTCAAAGCGTTACCAATAATCATCGACTAACCCCGGGCCCCAAGGAATTAAAAAAAAATAAAAAAAAGCGTTGCACCGTTCGACAAATCTGTCTTAAAACTACACGAGGTGATACTGAGAGAGTTAAAAAAAATAACCTGCATTATAAATGACATTCTGAATTTTAAATATATTTTAGATTTAATGATAGATCTAGGCCAGTCGTGGTGCAGCGGCAAGAGGCGTGACTGTAAAACCGACTGGTTGTGGGTTCGATCCCCACTCCAGGAGATGAAATATTTACTTAAATTTATATTTCCATTTCTTCGCTCTAGTGTCGAGGTTAAGCGCTGCGTTGAGCCCTGCCACTCAACACGCAATGCCTCCAGAATTCGGCAGAAAGTGGGGAATGGAGTGTCTTAACACTAGGTTCCCTTTGCCTACCCTGCTGTGTGCAGGACACAGCTTGAAGCTGATTCTTATTTTATTTGATAGAACTTTCTAATAAATTTCCCACTAATTTACATTTACAATATATAATTGAAGATTTAAAAAAACTTATGTAAACATGTCGATATTAGAGAGACCTTCTTACTATAGTCACTTAATAAATATTTGAATAACACAGTGTTGCAATTTATGTATAGATTTTGTATAATACAACAATAAGCCTTAGTCGCGTTTAGTTAGCTGGTTATACCATATATATTTCTAATTTAAATAGAGAAGAAGAAGAAGAAAAATTGCGTGCAGAACGCGAAGCAGCGGCCGCCGAGAGCCGGGCGGAGGGCAACGCGCGCCGCCGCAGGGCTTTCATACCGCCTGCAAGGGACAAGGACCGGGAAGGGGATAGGGATTGCTTACTGGATCCCGTCGCAGGCCTGGAAGGACCCGTGGCTGTGCCTGTTAAACCTGTGAGAATTCCATTATTGTTGTATTTTTCAGCTTCACGCTGTATCCCACATATAGTAGGGTAGGCATTGGGAACCTAGTATTTAAGATAATTTATTCCCGTTGAGAAACTTCCGTTCGCCAGTTTCCGTCGAATTCCGGAGGCATTGTGTGTGTGGCGGAACTCAATACCGCGCTTTGTTTCGTTACCAGAGCGAGGAAATGAGAATATTAAATATTTTATTTCGTCGAGTGGCAATCAAGACATGCACAACCTGCCGCGGTAACAGTCATACGCCTTTGCGCCCTCCTGCCCTTTACACAATAATAACTAGTATAATTATATACATATAGACACAACGTGAGACTATATGTTTTGGGTTCGATTTCGTTCATCGACATTGCATTCATTCGGAGGAATGAATTAGTCATTACCTCGCTCTGGTAATAAGATAAAGCACGACGTTGAGTTCGTCATTTAACACAAAATTAATTGGAAATCTGGGGTAAAGTGGGCTTCCCAGTATCTTGGGTTACTTCTACCTACCCTGCTATATGTGGGAAAATCTATTAAATATTAAATTTCCAGCCTCCCCCACCAATATCAGGTGGTCTCTGGACAGACGATGACTTGGCAGAACTTGTACGTCTGGTCAAGAAGTATCCCCCTGGGGCGGCTGAGCGGTGGGAGAGGATAGCTGAAGCCATGGCCAGGAGTGTGCCAGAAGTGACTCACATGGCCGCCAAGTTAAAGGAGAACTGCTATAAGATACCTGGCCAAGATCCACCGGAGGAGGTGCCTGAAGTGCCTAAGAAAGTACGACTTTGACATTTTTTACTAGTTTTCATGTACGATACAAAAAATATATTCTAACAATCAAAAAAACTTTAACAAGTATATTAAGAATTTCAATGTGAGCTTCATAAAATATCATCCTGTGGCTTAATTGGTGACGAGCGTTCTGTCAGAACGCTAACGTAAGGGCGGCGGGGCGGGCCCGAGTCTCCGCTATGTTTAATTGTTTTAGCTTCACTCTGTATACTGTAAATCTGTAGGTATACTGTTAAAATCCTCAATTCCCCATTTTTTTTTACAAAATTTTCGAGATATTGCGTGTAGAGTGGCCGAACTAAACGCCACGCTTTGTTTTGTTACCAGTTCTAGGAAATGAAAATAACGAATACGTGTGAGTGTGAATTTATCTCAAGAACAACCTAGTCAGACGCGGTGCCGTTTTTTATTCTAAATATATTATATTTTTGATATTTTTGAAGTGTAATTCCACACTTATTAAAGAAAAATACTTTTATCTGAAAACATAAAAATGCAGTAATGTTAAAATTTTTATGTCTTCTTAAAAAAAAGTATAATATAACATTTTCATTATAAATATATTTTTAATATTGATTTCTAATTGTATAAAAACTCGCTTATATGTATATCACCTTGGATAATACTTTCATACGATAAATATTAATTTGATATACGTCAATAATAATACATACAATGAATATAAATGATAAGAAATTTAATTAGTAATTAGATAAAAAGAAATGCCAAGTCTCTGTAGTGTTAAAATACTACCAAAAGATGGTACTTATGTTTAAAGAGAAAATTAAAATATGATGGCTAAAATATTCTATCTACAGCTAATATTTTCCTAAATTATGTTTAAAGCAATATATGATTTAACTAACTATTGGACATGGACGTCAAACAAGGTGCCTGTCCCTATTAAAATTGTCGTATGCGAAAATCGGCAACTACAGGAGAACAAATCAAAGCAAAAATATTACTATTTTTATTATATACGGCCGTGGAATATTTAAATTTTAAAGTTTAATATGATCTCTCTGTAAATTTCTCTCTAAATTTAAAATGTTAGTTATATATGGTGTTTATACTCGTTTCCAGGTAAAAACTCGTAAAACAGAGGAGACGAGCAGTGGGAACTGGTCCCAGACGCAGCAGCGCGCGCTGGAGGCGGCGCTCGCCAAGCACCCCAAGGGCGCGCACTCCGACAGGTGGCAGAGGATCGCCAACAACGTGCCGGGGAAGACCAAGGTATCGTATTATAGTAATTATACATATCTATACAGGGTGTTATAAAGGTGATAAGATGATTTACCTAAATGATTTTTTTATCTTTCTTATCAGGATTACCAGTCAATATTCATTTAAAATATATTTTTTTGCTTCACTTTATTCCTTCGTATATAGTAGTGTAGGCAATGGAAATCTAGTGGCACGATACTCCGTTCTTCACGCATTGCCAAAATCTCGAGGCATTGCGTGTAGAGTGACGGTCTTGTTGCTAGGGCGAGGAAATAAAAATATTAAATAATTTATTTCCCTGAGGAGAATCGAACTCATAACCTTCGTGTTTACAATCACTCACTGTGTCGGTGCGTCACGACGGCCTAGGCTAACTTAAAATTATATTTATATAATTTAACATCTTTATTTAAATTTCAGGAGGAGTGTATGCAAAGATGTAAATATTTATCAGAATTACTTAAAAAACAGAAACAGAAAGAAGACGGTCTTAGCGATGGAGACGCGGTCGCGGACAGCGAACAGAATAACGAAATTATCACTAATGCTTAGAGAATATTACAATTATTTATAAAATATTGTATAAAATTATGTTTGTATGTCTACTATGTATTATATGATTGATAAAAAAAGTTTAAACATTTTTAATAGCATTTAATCGAGTGATTAGTATTGGTTTAATGTTATTTAAATGCTAATCGACATCTAAGAGAATAGTTTTGATTTTTGTTTTTATGAATGTGTTTTTTTTTCGTTAAGTAAATTTATATTTTTTTTATTATAATTTCGGCTCTCTTATAACTTATTTTTAACTTATCAAATAGATATCTGATAGATTGAAAACTGCCATGTAATTTACCAACTTTGTATACAATATAAGTTCGTGACAAATTATTATAGTAATATTGTGCTACAAACTTCTATAAGTAAATATTTTATTACTTATTTAATACAAATTAAAGTATAAAAGAAAAAAAAACATTACAAACTTATCATACAAAATGAGAGCTTGCGCCTTGGAACCTTTGGTGGGAGACTCCGCCTCGCACTTAACTGGTTTTTTTTTAAAATATTTATTGTCTGAATAAGTTCATGTTATTAAATATTTTCGTTATTTTTTAATATATATAAATAAAACAATATTGTTTTAACCAGTTGAAGCTTTTACTTTGATTTTTCTTTTTTGTGTGAATAACAATAAAAAAAATATATACTAAATTACTTTTACATTAGGTTGTATGGCAAGAGGTTAATAAATATATTATACAAACATAATTTCGAAATAATTTTAACTAAATCTTCTTCTTAAGCTTCACGCAGTATCCCGCACACAACAAGGTGTAGGCAGAGGGAATATAGTGCTAAGACACTCCGTTCCCCATTTTTTGGACGCATTGCGAGTTGAGTGGCGGAACTCGGCGCGTTTTGCCTCGACACCAGAGCGTAAAAAATAAAATATAAATGTAAAAATTTAGTTTTCTAGAGTGGGGATCGAACATACAACCAGTCGCGTTTATAGTCACACACTTGTGTCCCTGGGCCACGACTGGTTGCTAAAAGTTACACACTCAACCTGGTGTAGTGAGAGGGTCTCACAATGTGACCAGTTGTGATGAGGATGCAAGCATAAAAAGGGTCAAGGATTTGTCATTTCTATATTTTTTTTACTTTTTTCATATTACATATTTTTTTATTTTATTTATATACTAGTGGCCCTCGCGTGTCTTCGCCCGCTTGTACAACATAATTATTTATTTTCTTATCTCAATTACTTTCATGTTCTAATAACATTATCACTTTAAAGACAATATCCATGTATTGATAGCTAAAATTTTAACCAACTCATTTATTTTTTAGCAATATTGTCGCATGCAACTCTTTATATTGACATACCTATTTTATTTATGAACTGATTGAAATAAAACTAAATGTAAACTGAAGCTTGCCAGAATCCAATAGCGAAAACTGCGTTTGAATCGGTTAAGCCGTTTCTTAGATTAGCGTGAACAAACGCGCAGATAAACAGACAGACAAAAATTTTAAAGATCATTGTTTTGGGTTCTATTACATTAATAAAGACCCCAATTACATTTTTTCTTATATATCCTCATGTACAGACACCTAAAATATCAATCCATAAATATTTTATTAATGGTTAAGTTTTATTTAAAGTAAAAATCGACTTATTTTATCTATTTTTGTATATAACTTTTACATGCAATCATAATATAATTTTCCATCATTACTATCAAATACTAACCCTATCTCGCTGAGTGTGGAGACTCTACCCAGGCGGTAGGCGATGCGGTCACCCTACCCTGGTCATAGAGTCCTGACACTCGGCGGGAGATTGCATCGACGTGGAACAACCTAGCTAGCGTGTATGTTTTTTCTCCTTCATTCTTTATTCTTTTGGGTTTTTTAAGCATATTTAATGAAAACTGCTCAAGCATGTGGGATATGTATGCTTCTTATAGTAGAGTATTAAGCTTGTTTCGCTATATAATGTGTAAAAGCGATATTTGAATGGATATAATTTTATTGCCAATTATGTATGTACATTATTGCGGCGTTGAATTCCCGTCTTTCAAGTGAGAACGTCTTCTAAGTGAACGAAGTATGATGATTTTTTGTCTTCACACTACGTTTCATTTAGTAGAGTTGTTTACTTATTAAAGACTTAATACTATTATATACTGGCTCAATAAGTATTAGAAAGATTTTAAAAAATATTGTGCAATAATACTGTGTTTATAGTTTTATACGGTTTTGGGTTCGATTATTTGAATACTAGGTAGATACTTGTAATTTTCAATGCTTATTTACAATTAACATTTTTTAATGCAAATATTCTCTCACTTTTTTGAATTTGTAGCACAATATTAAGTTTATCGACGACGAACGACGATAATATATACGCAATATATATATCTAATATTATTATGACTTTTATAATATAACATAATATGTAACTTTATACTATATTATTGTTATATTCGTTTTGTTTGTTGTCAATTAAAGAATATTCATTTAAATTTTCTCATTACTACTATTGAGTTCCTATATAAAATTTTATGCTTAACTTATAATATACAATCTATGTTATTCGATGACGCGACATGAAATATATAATATTTTAATTTTCTCGCTTTAATATCGAGGCGACGGTGCGCGACGGAAAATGGGAAACGGAGTGTCTTAACACTCTACCCTCTGCCTACCCTGCTGGGAGCACGATACAGTGTTAGGCTGAAAAAAGTATGTTATTTTATTTCCCTTATTTAAAAACACAATCATCACAACTAAATAGAATAATCATTTTTCATAAAACTCTGTTCACATGAAACAGATGGATATTAAATAAATTAATAGTTTATTCTACATTTTCGTCAAAATATTATTAAGAGTGTTGAGTTGGTGCTCCCATTATTATTTATATATTTTTATTTGATCTTATTGTATTTTGTTAATAAAAATGTTTTTATTTTTTTAATTATAAAAAAATGATTTGTCACTTAGTTTTTTTATTAATAGGACGGCTTCCACGGAGAACCAAATGATAACTGCCAAAACCATGATATTTGAGAGTCCTATACATCTAAATACATATGTTAATTTTTTTTCCTATTTTTTGTCATTAATTAGCTAGTAGTTACCTAGTAGAGTACTCTACACAGTATTTCTGTATTCTAGACAGTTATGAAAATAAAAGTTCGAAGTGATGATAATGAAAAAGAATTAAATAGTATGACATTCGCTCTTACAATATTATTCTTTAAGGCTGTTTACAGTAAATGATGATTATAATTTACCATATATAAGTTTTATTAAAATATTCCCGAATAACAATACAATCACATTATGAAATACAGAGAGAGATCCAATAATAGAACAGTAGGGCCGGACCTTCGTCGTTTTATAAAGTCCTAGCATCGGTAAGTACTCTCAGGGAATATGGAGTTTGGGTGGTGCTAATTGTGGCAGTTATTTGGTAACTAAATTTCGTTAAATTACAATGCTCAATTTTTTTATGTTTTCTTGGGAATAATATTGAAAGAAGTTGTCCATTGCCAGACACTGCATGGTGCTAACTCCCAGCCAGACCCCCAAATCCTAAAACCTATAAGAGCCTATGAACGTATTACGAGCAAATAATATTTCAAATGTAAAGTCATTCACACACCACGAATTTTGTGAAACTACAAGTGCTAGAAGCTAAGACAGATTGTTGCGTAATTCAACCCTTAATAGGTTGTTTTTGATAGTTTTTCTAAGCTTCGTTACTATGCGATTAAACGCAAGGAGTCTCAAATTTTATATATGGATTATTTTTAGGGCGGAAGTGCTACCCAAGACGAGATTTTGAAATAGGCTTTAAAACGGTATTTTGTTTTCGAAGTTCAATCTCTAAGTGTGTAAGTGTAGAAACAAAAACTACTAAACCGATCTCAGATAGTATTGTTTTAAGCTATATTTTTTATATGTAGATCGTATTTTTTTCAATAACCCTATATAAGAACGTCGATTTTTTTTGTTACGATTAGGATGTGAGTAATTAATATTTAAGAAGAAATTATTTACAATAAAACAAGGTGATCATTTATTGTATTTATTGATTATTAAATCTGTAATATAAAGTATATTATCTACGTACATTCTGAGCAAATAAAGTAATATTATTATTACTTATATTGATATGGAGGTGAGATATTTACCTATTATATTATCTTTAGTATATAAAAATACAAAAAGTGTAAAAATAAAGCAGTGTCTATCCAGCATTCATTGGTTTCACCAACTCCTTATATCACCTTTACACACGCGTACTCCGTTGTTGTTGCTTCGCATTATGCTATAGAAAACCAAACAAATATATATTAAAATCTGAGAAGAAAAACACAAAAATAATGAAGCTATCAGTAGCGAGAGGTGAAATTTTGTTTAAAAAATCAATCCGAACAAGTCTTCAAAAAATAAAATGTAGAAATATTCTTAAAATAAAAACTAATCTGCACAGCTATCTACAGCAAATTTCAGGGCAGCACGAGTCAGAGACTGTACTGTCCTAAAAATATTATTACTATATAATAATTAAACAAATATACTTACTAAAAACACAATGCGGTATCGGTTGTGGCTCGAACACCCCACTGGAGTACAGGCAGGTGTACCCATCAGCTCTGGGCACGCTGAAGGACGCTCCGACGGGGCAGGACAGTTGGCAAGTGAACTTCTCCATGTCGCCACGACAGCTGTATCCGCCGTTGAAGCCAAGCTTGCGAGCATCGCACACACTGGTCGCTGTTAAAGTATTGAATCAAATAAATCAGTTTCACACAGCAGGGTAGGCAGAAGGAACCTAGTGTTAAGACACTCTGTTTCCCACTTTCCGCCGAGTTCTGGAGGCATTGCGTGTTGAATGGCGGAACTTAACGCCTCGCTTTGCCAGTCACACTTTGTGCCCTTACGCCACGTCTGGCCTCAAATTACCGTAACCGTAATAATTAGGTGTATTACGAAATTATTAAAATTGTATAAAATAATTATTACGTTGAGATCAAACCCACAATTATCGTGTTTTTTTTTCAAATATAATGTTAAGATAGGAAGGACCACAGACTTTTCCGTGTCTTTTATATTATTTCATATTATCAAATGAATTATTGTTAAATATAATTTTCTTTCATTAGAATAATAATTATGGAATAGATATTAATTCCATACATGTTTATCCTCTAAATATTCTTGAACAGTGTAATAAGCTTTACTTGTTAGTATTTTGTTTTCTTTTTTTTATCTTTGATACGATACACAGTATCAAAGATACTGGAGGAAGGTTACGTAAATACATAAATGAGGACCCCCCGGCGGGCATGTATGAAGAGAATGATAGCAGTGGACGAGACAGAAGAGGTATGTAGAGACCGTAGCGTTTCGTTTGGCGCTCCGTTCTCTCTGACTACCCCGCTAGAGATACAGCGTGAAGCTAAGTTAGGTTAGTTTTTGCATGTAAGTACAAGTATATTAAAATACAAATTTATAGTACAATAAAACTTAAGCTTATGAAATTAAAAAATATATTAAAAACTCACAATATTGGCATTGAGGGCCCCTGAAATCTTTAGGACACTGACAAGTGTTGACAGATAGACAAACACCGCCATTTAAACATGGCGGATTACACTCTGGTTCGCAGTCGGGAATCGAACTTTGATCCGCCCTGGTCGGCTGCCACTGTCCTTCCATACATTGCATGTTAGCTATGGTAGAGCCATCTACGAACTTGTGACGTTCCATACAGTTTATTGTGCAGAATCTGTGTGTATGGAAAAGCGGTCTTGAATGTGAAAATATAGTAATCATTATAATAGTGATGAAATTTAACCACCGATATTAGAAAACGTTTAAAATATGTCTACGACTACACATATGACTACTTATTATTTATTAATTGATTGTTAAATCATTATAAAAATCGCACCATACAGATTACTAGAAGGTTTTTTCTACATATGTCTCTAAATTAAGAAAAAAATGCAAATAAAATACTTTCACCTTTTTAAAAGTATCTATTTGACAATCTAAGTAATAAATTCGAAGTTCAAATTTATTATAACAATGTTACTTACTCAGAATTAGAGCATTTCATATGTGAATTTATAGGCAGCGGTGGATTGGTGAGGCAGGGCTTCTTCTGAACCTGACAGTATTTGCCCTCGAAGTTGGGCGGACACAAGCAAGTATTCGTGTCCACGCATACTCCATTATTCTTGCATTCGACTTCGCATTTTGCTATAGAAAAACAAATAATTAATATATAATCAAATCTGAGAGAAAAAAAAACTGTCCTAAAGACAAAACCTTAAAAAAATAAAAGTTACAAAAATTATAAAGCATAAAGATTTACTCAAAACACAATGCGGTAGCGGTCAAAAAAACTCCTATGTAACGCTGTATCCACCCTAATATTCACCATATTTTATACATTGCCTCGCCTCTCGTATTAATACATCTCAGGTATTCTATACATTACCGAGGTATTGTAAAGAATACCTAAATTGTACAGATTGACTATTATTTTTTATATTATTTATTAATTTTTTTCATAAAATTTAAAAATAAAAAATATGTACATATATTTATATTATTTTATAGAGCTTATCCTACCAAACTGAACAGTAAAGTTCTTAAACAAAAAAAAAAATATAAAATATTTAATTTGAATCTCTCATTTTAATGACATAATTTCGGTTAAAGAATCATTTTTAAAGTATAATTAATTTTCATATACTTATATTAATTAATTTGATTTAGGAGGATAGGCAAATTCTCATGTGGTTTAGTTACTTTCCGCCACACTTTCGAGGCATTACGTGTGAAAGTGAGGAAATGAAAATTACTTATTCCTCCGAGTGGGAATCGAATGCACAACGCGCAAATGCACGCTTAGTCAGAAACCGCCTAACTCTAAGCGCGTACTGCCGCTGTGCCACTGCTATAAATATTATAAGTAAATTTTTAATTTAATTACAAAAAAAAAAGTTTTTAATAACTTTCCTGAATATACAATGTAGTTTGAATCAATATACAAAAGAAATGTCAGAACTTACCAAAAAAAAAATCAAATGTCAAAACTTACCCGTATATGCATGCATATTGGCATTGTTAGCAAAATTTGAGTATGATGGTCTGCAATAAAATAAAGTCTTAATCAATTTAAAGTCTAAAATAATCAAAAATTGTGTATTTAAGTAGCTTTTACTTTTGAATATACTACTGACTGAGACCCAGCAAAAGTTGTTTCGCCATATAAATTATATCTAAGGAATTCCTAGGGTAGAAAAAGATAACTACCTTTTTGTAATAACTAACTCATTGTGTGTCATGAAACTGTCAAAAATCTTTTGCAATTGTATGCACAGAAAACTTTTCGTTCTACGGCCAAAAAATTTACGTGATCATGTGGAGGGAAAAGATCTGATCCATACTCCCTTTTGCCTTCTTGTGCCTCCCACAAGAGCTAATATTATAGTATAAACTTTACTACCCAAGCTAATCAAACTGATACTGATATTGCTTACGCAGTCTACTTGTGAACCTCTACATTTATACAAAGGCATGACTGAACCGCTTCAATCGTCTGGTACCACCCCTGATTTCCAGCAAAGATTGCACAGAAACTAGACCAAGTTCAAGAAGAATTTGTATGGGTGTGCAGTTCAATGCTACTACAGCAAGCAATCATTCCTAGTAGTTGTCGTCTTCCAGCAAACCGAGTCCAGTTCCACTTTACGTATCCCGACGACATACTGCATCAATTGGTGTGTCTTGTTTGCGAGGCATTCATTTTTAGATACATATAATATTGCTGAGGCCGGTCGTGGCGCAGCGGCACGAGGTGTGACTGCAAAACCGACTGGTTGTGGGTTCGATCCCCACTCGAGGAGATGAAATATTTACTTAAAAATTTATATTTCCATTTCTTCGCTCTAGTGTCGAGGTTAAGCGCGGCGTTGAATTCTGCCACTCAACACGCAATGCCTCCAGAATTCGGCAGAAAGTGGGGAACGGAGTGTCTTAACACTAGGTTCCCTTTGCCTACCCTGCTGTGTGCGGGATATAGCGTGAAGCTAATTTAATTTAATTTAATTTTTTTTTTAATATTGCTGACAATCATGTGAGACTGACGCTACAAGTAAGCTGTGAGCTTGTATTACTAGCTGCTAGGTTCTCACTCGCGGAATCGATAAATGTACAGGTATGGTGATAGACAATAGATAGAGAAATAAGTACAATATAAAAGTAAAATATATTAAATAACATTTATTTCGAATTTTAATTACGTAGTGAATTTTCTTATAAAATTAAACAAAACTATACATAAATACTCATATCTTTTGACTGCGTTGTATTAGAAGTTTAATTTCTGTGCCCAAAAGAACTGTAAACCTAAATATCTATTATTATTTCAGATTGATTCCTCAACGCAATCTCAAGTAAAATGTTCTTGACAGACGGTTAGGCGGACAAAAAAATGATACTATAAGTACTAATTTAGAAAACGTATAAAAATTTGAACGCAGTGGGACTCGAACCCGCGCCTCCTGGAAACCGACCAGGCGCTCTGACCACTAAGCCATGCGTTCTCGCCAAGCTATGTCGAATTTTTTATACGCTTGTTACAACTTTATCTGTAAGTGTACAATTTTTTCTTAGACATCTTCCAAGTACAGACACCGATCCATTACGATTTTATTATAAGTATAGGTTAAGGATAATTGTTGTTGCTGTGCAATTTAAAATACTTACACCTGATATCCATTAAGAGCGCCGTAGCCAGGTTCACAAATTAATACTACCATTATTAAAATTAAAACATTCATAAATAATTTCATTATAAATTATTTAATAAAATAAATTAATATTGTAAGCACGATTGTTAACTTGTAGATCACAAGCTACACTGATGCAAACTGTTAAATTTATAATGCATTATAAGTTAATCAACATTGCCATATTGATAAGACCCGGAAAGTGCGGAGCTCCTCAAATTTCCAAGAAAAGGGTTAATTTAAATTTTAATGATTTATTGCCACATAAAAGTATAAAAAATAAAATTATTCCAAGGATTTCGCTGCTTCTCTGTAATTGAAAATATACAATATTTCTATATCTGCAAAGTAACATTTTATGAAATATTTGTTTGTAAAAAGTTTGGTAAAATAAAACCGGTCAAGTGCGCGTTGTCCAACTACGCGAAAGTTAATGTTCCGAACCATTTCCAGATTATACGACTTAAACATAAATTTGGAAAGATTGTTTTGTGATATACCTATAAATTGTCACATTTATACTTTTCCTCAATTTTTTATGTATATTTCTTTTTAATTTGGTCAAGGTTTATTCATGTTCTTAAAATATAAAATAATCAATATAAAATTGTAATGATTTTATATTATTAGTTTTGGTATTCACCATAATTTATTATAAAAATGTAATCTACCTCTTTGTTTAAAATTAATAGATATTTTTGAAAATAAGCTTATAGAACTGTCACAAAAATCTCACAGCTCTAAATAGGGTATAGGAATTTCCTTCATTTGTCTAATAAGTTCTAAATTACTGTCAAATTTAATAATTTGACGTTACTTACCCTATGGGATTTGATTACGCGATCGATTTCGAACAATATGTGGAAAGACATGAATATAATAAATGATCGAGTAATCGATCTGTGGTTAATAATACTTTCAGTTACATACGTAATGATATTTCTTTAATTAAAAGTACAATTTTAAATAACTAAGGTACATAAGTGCTTTTTTTAATTCATGTCGTTCTAATGTCATTTATCAGTAAAAAATGGCGCCTAAATTTTAAATAGATAAGGCTCAAGGCGCATAATGGTGATAAATACATACCTTCAAAAATGTTTAAGAGAAGAGAACGAACTGGTTGCATATATACTCTGTTGTTGGTTTAAAATTAATTTAATTGTTTTTGTACTAAATTATTATTATACGCCAGTAAAATGTTTGTGTGCTTTTCTATTGAAATTGAATTATATGATGTATATATATAATATAATGTAACCATTTTGTGTTGAGGTCAACTATTATATATACTATGATGAGGTCAACGTGACACAAGTTCAATGATAATATGCGGACACAACCATATTTCTTTCTCTTCTTCTTCAATCATTGTGCCTTATATGGGATAATCTGAATATAAGGTTAACCTTCATTTATGTACCTACTAATATTATCGAGTGATACGTAAACTGTTTATTATTTAAATTGAGAGTAAGTGAGAGTGTTCAAATTGATAACGAGTCTCTTCTCGTAAGTATAAAGCAAATGCACCTATAAACTTATTTACCAGAAGGGGAAACCACTGGGGAAAACGCATTGATAAAGATATCGATATATTTATTTATTTTGTATATATATATACGTAATTACCAATTACTATCATCATAATAATATACTCTATAATAATAGGCCAGTCGTGGCGCAGGGGCACAAAGTGTGCCTGTAAATCGACTGGTTGTGGGTTCGATCCCCACTCGAGGAGATGAAATATTTATATTTTCATTTCTTCGCTCTGGTGTCGAGAAGAAAGCGCGGCGTTGAGTTTCGCCACTCAACACGCAATGCCTCCAGAAATTGGCGGAAAGTGGGTGAATTTTAATAACTATTTATGTTTTTTTTTAAATTACTGTAGTTAATCCTAATTTTTTAGGTTTCAAATTTAAATGTATATTATATGTTAATTATTTCTCATATAAACTTCAATAAAATAATGATAACTCATATTCACTTTAACTCTCTCAGCAAAATGTTTGCGAATCCAAATCATTCGAACGAACCGGTTCACCCTCACAACACAAATGATCGTGAACGATATCGATCATTGTAATTGAACAATGGACACAATGCTATCTCACACACTGCGTTGTAACCTACACAGGTAGACCTCTCCCGTAAACCGTAGCGTGTATGGTCGGCATAAGGATAATCATATATTAGGCAAGACAGAATGCTATTTATTTACTATTTTTAAACTTTAATTAATTTAAAAATGTTATTTCATATCCATTCTAGGGATACCCGATGATCATCGATGTTAGAAAATAAAATATCGATGTTGCATTGATAAAAACATCGTAACATCAATGTTGCATTGATGAAAACATCGTAACATCGATGTTGCATTAATAAAAGCATCGTAACATCGAAGTCAGTATTTCGATAATGTGTTCCACATTATTTTCTGAACTCTACCAAACTACGGGAAAAATCCTTTGTCTTTCGGTTGACAGCATTGCACACACCACAGACTAGACTAGTACCTACAAAGTTCGTAGTTGTTTATGAGTGAAGTGTGTACTGTGTATCCTTTTATCGTTTATCCTTTGGGTATATGTGTTCTGTGATCCTGTGTAACATCGTTAGCAACCATCGATGTTAGCCAACATCGATGTTGTTCTTTCGAATTTTATCGAACATAGATGTCTTTCTAACATCGGGCATGCCTATTCCATTCTACACTGAAGAATGGATCAATATTATTATTTAATATCTCAGAATAATAAAAGTCTTGCAAGAAGCAAGACTTTCAAAAATATGAAAGACTCATTTGAGTGTTCCCCTCCACGGAAATCTTTAGTAAAAGGCGAAAGATTTATACGTTTTGAAGGGAAACCAGAGATATCGTATTATCTCATCCCAGGCTATTTATGCTTTAGCGGATAACAAGTCGATAGCGCGATTCAGAAACACCACGAAAATGTATAACGCCATCTACCGGCAGATATTCATAATATAAAAAAACAGGCAAACTTCCAGGCAAGCTTTATTTTTGATGATGAAGTTGTATAAAACTGGGCGGTGCATTAAGTATAATATTTAATGCACCGCCCACTTTGAACACTTGACACTGAAATCACTCTTCATTGAAGGAATTTTTGGTTATAGATGAAATGACATAGCAGTACTCCTAAGAACAGATATAAGGACAGAGATTTGAGGCAAACTCATTTTCTTTTGGAAGCGATTTAAAATTGTATTATTTATTTCTTACTTGTTATATATTTTTTATTACATATTTTCTTATTATATATTTTTTACTGTGACGTTTACTGAGTGACGAATTACATATTGGGTGTTCTTTATTATTTAGTGGATATTAATAAAATAACGTTTATATTTATCGGTGCTTATTTATAATAACGACTACCTAATACAAGCATTCAATACCGACAGAGCTAGCCGGGCGTGGACTTAGAATAAAATGTTGAATCGACTAATGTATCCCTACAGGTGTTATTGTAATTAGACTTATTTGTAAGTTCAGTTTAAGAGTAGACGGTCTCTAGGTTTATTTTAAGCAATGAAAAGTACTTTTAATTAGACACTGGCTATAGTAAGTATTCACAACTAATGTATCGAGTAAACGTTATATTACCGTACATCATATAGTATTTTTTAAAATTTTTCATTTAAAGTTACCATCATAAGCTATTTTTACACAGTGTAGTTTGCAAAGCAACATGTTTTTCTTTGTGTACGGTTTATAGGAAAAAAATTAGAAACTTCAGACTAAAATAGCCTTCCAAACTAGTTTAATAGAAATAATTGATAATAGGAAAGTATTAAACAATTCTTACTTAAATAATGTTACGATTTTATTAAACTACTTTCAAAAACTTAAAATCTAAAAAACTTTTAATGATACGCAACAAATAAAACATAGATCAATATTTTGAACATTTTCAAAGTGTTATTTCAGTATTTTTTTTTCTTTAAAAAAAAAAAGTAAATAGATAAAGTTGTACACACTGTATCTTGTGTAAATGTATAGGGTTTAAAAAATACAAAAATATGTACATGTAAAGGTATATATATTTATTTACAAAAAACGTCCAGTACAATATAGGTGAATCCAATGAATATCTAAATCGTAAAATAAATTGACGCCATATGTATTTATATTATAATAACGATTTAAGTATAGAACATTTTACAAACATAAACAAATATAATACTGTTAACCCGAAATTACTCGCGCAGGTCTTTTAAACCCCAAGCATGACTATAATAAAATGTATCATTGAAAAATGAAAATGTCTTGAATTTTGAGGATAAGTTGGGGTAAAGTGTTAAAGCATAAAATATATTAAACGAGCCAGTTTGACCTAAAAATGTAATTTTATTTATTTAATTCATCAATAATACTTGAACATGGTCCAAACTTTATTTTACAATTTAATTATTTTTCCTTTACATAATCCACATACCGATTTTAGGCAGAATTAAGGGTTAACACAATCTATCTCACCTATAAACACAAATAGCGTAACACAATACATTTTATTAAGTATTTATATTAAAGAACTAGTACTCTTGCGGGCGTTCGCCGGGTAGTGGACGTCCAGTGCGAGCAAATATTGATGGGATCGCAAAGTCGTCCGGCTCCATGCCGTATGGTGGACGGTCTGATGGGGAATAACCTGTGTGTTTATATATCAAAATATTAATTAAATAATAATTATATACTCATATATGTATGTAAGTAATTGCTTATGTGTTAGTTATTTATTTTGTAAAATAAATAAATATTATTGTTAATTTTTTGAGACAAAATTTAAAGAATAAAGTTATTTAAATACAACATATAGAAATTGGTAATGGAAAGATAGATAAATAGATTTTTTAAAAATTTAGAAAACAAAAAAAAATACTTGTTTTCTATTTTAAAATGTGTATTCAGTTAAGTTTAACAACATTTAAATGAATATATCATTATAATATCACTTATCGTCTCGAACATTTAAAGTTGAGGTAGGAAACTGAGGTAGATAAAACGTTTTTCACTTCTTATTCTAATATTAAACTAACTAAAATCAGGATTACTGGTACAAACATCAGGTGAATCTAGATATATTTAGTATAAAAAATATTAAGTATTCTTTGATTTGCACTGAATTGCTAATGTAAAGGTTATTTTAATTTTTTTAAATTTAACCAACCGGCGCTTCCCTCTTATTCTCAATCTAAACTCATGGGCTAATTTATATGAAAGTAAGCATTACAAGTATAAAAAATAAACAACAATCAACTAGGAGAGCAACATTACCGTTCTTGATGTAGGCGGAGGCGCCGCACGCCCGGCACGCGCACTGCGCGGGCGTGCGCACGCGGTGCAGCGCCGTGCTGCCGTCCGCGCACTGCAGCGTGGCCGCCAGCCACGCGTAGCCCGTGGCGGTGCAGCACTCGCACGCCGACGCGTGCTGGCCTGTCTCTGCGGGGTGCGGGACGTTACTTTAAATATCTGCATGTGCTAATGGCGGTATTATAACATGTAAAAATCACTATATTGACAATCCTATACAATAATGTACAGTTCATCTGTATGGGGATATTGGTAGTGCAGCCACGAGTAATGGAGTCATGTTGCAATATATCTGTTTGTACTCCAAAAGTAGAATGTTTGAATAAGTTTTATCTCGCAAGTAGCATGAGAGTACCTGGTGTTTCGACATTCCAATCTCCTTGGGTCATTCAATTATTTGAGGACAATGTAGAAAATGTTTTAATTGCATTTTAATAAACTTTTAAAATTCCGTCCTTCTTCCTCCATTACAGTTTTTTTTGTATTTCTATATAACTTGGTTTAAAAATTGCAATGACATTTTTTTTATCATGTTTAATGTAGGTTGTTATCCGAAAATGGCAGTATAAAATATTTGTTAATGAATACTTACGGTTGTTGTAGAGCGTGCCGGAGTCGCATTGCCCGCGGCACTCGGCCAGGCCGGGCAGCGCGCGCGCGTTGGCGCACAGGCCGCGCGCGCCCAGCCGCACGCGCACCGCGCCCACCGTGTCCGCCGCCGCCAGCGCGCGCGGCACGCACTTACCTGCGCACCGTGCGTTATATATTATATGTAAGGCCAGTCGAGCACGGGTGGAGACTGGTTGTAGGTTCGATCCCCACTCGAGGAGATTAAATATTTACTTAAATTTATATTTTCATATCTTCGCTCTGGTGTCGAGGACAAGCGCGGCGTTGAGTTCTGCCACTCAACACGCAAAGGAATGGAGTGTCTTAACACTAAATTCCCTCTGCCTACTCTGCAGTGCAGGGGATACAGCGTGAAGTTGTTTTTTTTACTTATAACGTGTTTCTCGTAGTCGAAATGCTCGCATAGATACGTTGTTATGAATAGTCAGTAATTTTTTTTTTTAAAATCTAATACTTTGAAACAAGTCATAAATTCCATTTTTCAGGATCATTCAAGATGGTGAAAGAAATTTTAGAACGAATAGTTTGATTCAAGCGACTCACTGAGAGCAGCCGGAGGTTCCTTGCAGACCGCGCAGCAGCCCTCCCGGAGCACGTACGCGGGCGCGCACGCGGACACGTCGGCGC
Source organism: Heliconius himera (assembly GCA_021202915.1). Classification (NCBI taxonomy): domain Eukaryota; kingdom Metazoa; phylum Arthropoda; class Insecta; order Lepidoptera; family Nymphalidae; genus Heliconius; species Heliconius himera. The sequence goes on from JAJHJA010000089.1 coordinate 59,502, forward strand.
AGGTGGTGCGCGACGACGTCACGTACACCTCGCGCTCGAGGCGCTCGCACAGGTACGTGGTGCAGTTGTCCGCCGAGTGCCAAGTCGAGCCTGTGGGGACGATGGGGAATTTACATATTATGTGGACACTAATTTAATTTAAAGTCCAATACACAATCTATTTTATTCTAAAATAGAACTAAAAAATAAGATTCGACGTATATTTTTGATTTCTGTTTTTCAACTTTTCATTGGTATTTATGACATATAGCAGGGCAGGCTCATTTCCGTGTTCATAATATTAATAGATAATGTTATACAATACGTTTATACAATTATAAGTGTGTATAAGCTGCTTTCTTTTGTCAATGTTAAAGCAATTAAATATGTTTTATTAATACAAAAATATATAAAACAATGAACTTTAACAGATTTAAATTAGTGCGATTATAATCATACTATACAATAGAAATAAATATAAATTATATTTGGGAAGTATGTTCAGTAGAGATGGAAGATACGAGAAGGATGTGGAAAGGCGTATTGCTGCCCGTAACAGGGTTAACGAAACATCAGTACAACTGCACGTTTGGGCGTACACAATGCGAAACGTGGGTATTATAGAAGAAGAATGAAAGGAATGTCCTGGAGATGCGATCTCTTCGTAGGATATGTGGAGTCAGCTTAGCTGATCGAATCCGCAATGAAGAGGTATACAGAATGGCAGGTACTAGGATGTCACGGTGAGAATGAAGAAGAATGTGCTCAGCTGGTTTGGGCATGTCGGACGAATGAGTGATGAAAGAATAGCAAAAAAGATTTATGATGGAAAAATGAGTGATAAGAGAGGTAGAGGGAGACCTCGGTTTACCTTCGAAAACACTGTATCAAAGATACTAGAGGAAGGTCACGTAAAAAGCATGAGGACCCACGGGAGGGCATGTATAAAGAGGTTGATGACAGCGGACGAGGCTAAAGAGGTATGTAGAGACCGTAACGTTTGGCGTTCCGTTCTCTCTGAGTACCCCACTTAGGATAAAGCGTGATTCTAGTCCAGTAACATAACACTCACCAACTTCCTTCAATTCCTCTCCCACCACACACTGTTCCTGCTCGCATTGCCCGCAACACACGCCGGGCGCGGGTTTCACGTACTTCCATCCACGCTTGCACGCGACGTCGCACGCGGTGACGTGTGGCGCGTGAACGAGTCGCCCGTCTTCGCGCGAACACGTATAGTTCTTGCACGGGTCGTCTGACGGCCAGGTTTGATCTTCCTATGTTTTGGTTAAAAGAATGAATTAGAAAACTTAATAGTAATTAAATGGTTATGTTAAATTATTATATTGTTTTGGAAATAGTAGCTGAAATTTTACAATTTCCATTATACAGTCGTAACAATTGATATCTTTAAATAGTGTAAAGTAAAATATTAACTATATTAAAAAAAACCCTTACAATTTGATTCGATGAATAAAAGGAAGTTTCATATATAAAACATTTCAAACATTTGATTAAATGAAAATACTGTTCCCAATATTATTTCAATAAAATGTTTTTATCAAAAGAACAGCCAAACGCGACAATTGCAGATTCAATTCCAACTTGAGGGGAAAAAAGTGATAACATTTAATATTTTTACTATCCTCCCCCTCCCCTTCTGTAACATGACAAAGAGCGGTATTGAGTTCACCCACTCAACATGTCTCAACAATTGAACGCGTGAGAGTGTCTTAACATTACATTCTGAAATTATATATTATTATTAAATTATAAAATCGATATATACATATATCTAAATTCCTAGTAAAGTAACATTTAGCTACCTGATAAATATTATATCCAACACGACAGGCGATAGGCTCTCTCTTCAGACAACATTGCCCAGGTACCTTCTCCTCTGACAGTAAGAACTGTTTTTTGACAGATTGAGAAATCTCTGGACACGACTCGTTGCGACTTTGTATTTGAAGCTGTAATTATAACAGAAAATATAAAGAAATATTTAAAAACTGAGGTTTTCCCTGATAATTTAACTTGCAATATACATTAATTCTGTTGTTGTATGATACTTTGTTATTTTATAAGATAGTAACGTAGTTTATTCAAATACGAGTATATTACAGGGACCATATTCTTTCTTTTTTTTCGTTTTTCTTTAATTTTTTTCCATTAAAATGATACTAATGTTCGTTAATCATTTAATTGACAGTAGAACAGTTTGGCTCGATTGAGCATAGTACTTAATGTTTCTTCGCATTATTTGAAACTTAGAAAGAGATACCTTAGTAATATTTTCTTGACTAAAATTAGTATGATAGCTGAGTATCTGAAGTTTACCTTAAGCTTGTGTAGTAATATCGATGAAAAGGAAGTATTATAAAGAAAATACGGAAGACGTGCTGAGGCTGTCTTGAAGATACAACTTCTGAGTGCATTGTTCACTCGGGAAGAAAATAATCAAAAGTATAAAACAGTTCACAACCATCTACAGATTCAGGTCAGCCACGTCGGAAGTTGAGAATGGAAAGTGTCTTAATGGGAACGGATTGTTCCCAGATTCTCTCTGCTTACCTTGCTATAAGCGGGATCAGCGTGAAGCTAAACAAAACACTTACAGTTCCATTCAAATCAGCACAAGTGTAATTGGTGCAGAAGTCGGCGGACGTCCAGGTGTGGCCGATGGCGTGTATGGCGCCGTCCACCACGCAGGCCACGGGCCGGCACTGCCCGCAGCACTCGGCGGCGTCCGACGACGGAGTGTATTCCCAGCCCTGACGAAAGATATGCTTTTAAAAACTCTGCTTATTTTTTTTGTTGTTTCGTTTTATGGCAGCGCTTAATAACATTAATAACATTAAAAAATGTATATCGTTACGCCAGGTAACGTTAACTGATAAATAACATACCATATTTACTGTTACATCTAGCACATTTAATCGTTGAGTATAGACAATGTTAAATCTGTGCTGTCGTAGCGTTAAAATTTATGATTTGAAAACAAACATGTTATTGAGTGTATAACAATGAAAATAACTGTACTTAAATAATTAATCGACAAATTATCAAATATATTGCAATTAAATAAAAAAAGCCACAAATACTTACAATCTGGCAGTCAGTATGGCAGTTCTGTACTTTGGTGATCTTCTCGAGCTTGCCCTCCTCTATCTGCACGCACTGGTACGACTCGCATGGGTTATACGGCGACGTCCAGTTCTCACCGGCCTAGCCATTTTTTAATAAAAATGTATTTACTATATTAATTAAATAAAAATTGTAATTATGAAAATATTATAATTGATTATCTATTTGTGTCTTTCTTATAAAAAATATATACATGTATTACTTATTTTTTAAAGAGTATAAAAATAATATCCACATAACACTGAAAGATACCTAATTCAAAAATTTCTAGTTTTTAATGTATGTGTTATGTCAGTTTTATGTAAAAAAAGACTGTACAGGAAAATTGAGTTAGTTGCCTTAATTTAAAGAGTGCGTCACTTATCTATATAATTCCAGAGGTATATAATAGATTACCATGTGATGTCAGAAATGCTCATAGTGTAAACGTTTTTAAATATAATATATGTATGTTCTTTTAATTCTATGTATTGCTTGACTTGTAATCGTTATTACCAAATTATAATTATGATTATCCATCCAGCAACAATCTTCACAAAAAACGTTTTTATGGACCCAAATATAGACGAATAGTAATATATTATATGTTTTTATGTGAGGCCATGATCGGTACAGCGTGTTTTCACGATGGATGAGGGATTAATTTCTACTTTCACTTAACTTAACTTAACTTAGCTTCACGCTTTATCCCTTGCGGGGTAGTCAGAGAGAACGGAGCGCCAAACGCTACGGTCTCTACATACCTCTTTCGCCTCGTCCACTGTCATCAACCTCTTCATACATGCCCTTCGGGGGGTCCTCATGCTTTTTACGTGACCTTCCTCCAGTATCTTTGATACTGTGTTTTCGAAGGTCAACCGAGGTCTCCCCCTACCTCTCTTACCGCTCACTTTTCCATCATAAATCTTTTTTGCCATTCTTTCATCACTCATTCGTTCGACGTGCCCAAACCAGCTGAGCACGTTCTTCTTCATTCTCACCGTGACATCCTCGCTAGTACCTGCCATTCTGTGTACCTCTTCATTGCGGATTCGATCAGCTAAGCTGACTCCGCATATCCTACGAAGAGATCGCATCTCCACAGCATTCATCTTTCTTTCATTCTTCTTCTGTAATACCCACGTTTCGCTGCCGTATTACAGAGTCGGTACCAAAACTGCATTGTGTACGGCCAAACGCGCAGCTGTGCTGACGTTTCGCCGTCTCATCAATGCAGCTAAGGCTCCGTTAACCTTGTTACCGGCAGCAATACGCCTTTCCACATCCATCTCGTATCTTCCATCTCTACTGAACATACTTCCCAAGTATACCACTTCATTCACTTGTTCTAATATCTTACTATTTACACTGATCTTGCATTCCGTCCTTTCTTCATCTCTTTCAAAAACTTTCTACTTTCAAGAACGAATTATATTAATTTCTTCGCCCTGGTAATAAAACAACATGCAGCTTTGAGTTCCGCAACTTCAAATTCAATCTGTGGGACACAGCACGAAGCAACATGTTTTTTACAATATACAAAATCATACCTTGTAAATATTATCTCCATCTCGACACGCAATTTGCACTGATTCAGGACAACAAGTGAACGGTACGGGACGGGGCTCCAGCACGAAGTGTGGGGTCGAAAGGACCGCGGGGCACTCGCTGGTGCTGCACTGCGGGGTGGGGGCGCCCTTGCTCGCGGCCATAGACACGCAACGGCAGGAACGACAGGGCCCGTCGAGCCATACTGCGTCTATCTATAAATGTAGATTAAAAACCATTGCTATTATTTGTATACAATAGAAAGTATGAAATAAAGTAAGTAAAATCGAAAATCCGGATTATAGAATAGGATAGTAGAATTAAACCTTGCACTTTATAATTACGTAGTTTTAAGAATAAAAATACGAAATATGATAAATAAATATTTTATAGTAAATCAGTTTACTTACATCCTTGAGAACAACTTGTGGGTTAGGTCTGGGCTTTTCTCCGCCTTTGGGTGCAGCCTCCCATTCAAGGCTCACGACGCATTTGTCTTTAGGTAATTCTGTTAGACAAATATATAAAAATTGCAATGACATAGTTTAATTAAGTACGGGAAGTAACTCTGATAGCACGCAAAACAAACAACTATCGAGCGTATAGCCTTCCTGAACGACTAAACCACACCAAAACAAAAACATTTCTTCAATTGAAACCAGTTTTATGATACTAATATAAAAAATGACAAAAATCTGAAACATACCGCATGTATACTCGGGGCAGCATTTTCCAGTAACATTATTAGTTTCCAAAGTATGATATTCAGGGCAGGATGGTGGTGCGGGGCAGTTTTGTACTCTACACACCATCTCCACCCGCGGACAACATCCGCTGGTGTCTATGAGACGCTCCATACCCGGTTCTAACATTTCTACCTCGCTCGCTGTGGGTATTTTTTCACATTCTTCTTCTGGTTTACACTCTGCAAAAGGAGAAGAAAGATTATTCGTACATTGTATATGGACAATTATAATTAATGTACTAAATTAAATTCAGTATAAATAAATGGTCAAAGTTTTGAGAAATAAGAATTTATAATAATGTTGTTTTTATTATTCAAATATGTATATTCATGTACATAATATATACACTATTTTGTAAATGGTTTCTTTATATGACAATATTTACGCTTGCAACATTAAAACGTAATGTTGCTTTGCGTTTGCTTAATGCAGACATATATAATAATAGAAAAATTTGATTTAAAAAATGTAAAACTTACCACAAGCAAACTCCTTACATCCGTTAGGTTTTGTCTTTTGTTTGAGAACTTGTCCAAAGGCGCATTCCATCTTTTTGGGCTCTTCACATTTTACATCCGGTGGTTTTTCAACTGGAAATATGAAAACAATTTTTAATAATTAAAATAATACAGTATAATGAATGTCATATCTAACATTAACTTTAATTATACTTTTATGTAGAAACATTTTCACTATGATATAGGAATTAAATGATATTGGTAAAAGAGAAAATATTTAAAGTATACGTATGTGATGACATGTACTCACCGCACACGTAGTCGGGGCAGCAGGCGCCGCGCGCGGGCGTGGTGAGCAGCTGCGCGCCGGCCGCGCACACGGGCGCCGCGCACGCCTGCGTGGTGCACGCCACGTGCGCGCTGCTGGCCCGCGGCAGCTTGCTGCACGTGCAGCGCGTGCACGCGTCCACCTGTGCAGGGTAAACATTCATTTATACATGTAACGTACATGTTACACTAGTAAGTACTTCGAACTATATTTTCAGAGTTACTTAAGACTTGCACATGGCTTTTTTTCTTTTTTAATAAATTATAACTATATTAGAAAAAAATATATATCTGGAAATATTTAAATGTTTAACTATGATATTGGATTTAGATAATTTTATTGTCTTTATTGTTCGAACATAAAATGTTGTAACACTAGATTCCCTCTGCTTACCCTACCGCGGGCGGCAAACAGCGTGCTAAGCTAAACAAAAAATATTAGCAACAAAAACATTTGTTAACTTACTTGCCACTCGTCGCCTGCAAAGTGTTGCTTGTTAACATCGCACGGGAAGCACTTCGCTGGCTCTATACACGTGTTGTTTACTCGCACCTGTAGTATAATAAAATAAATATTTAATACAGTTATTAATATTAATTATTTACTTATCTATTCTATTCTTCATTTGCCACTACAAAAAATTAAAGTAAACACTATCAAGCAACCCTGTAAAATTTAAATACATAAATAAAATATAATATAACTAACTTTTCCTTCTGGACAGAAGCATCCTTCAACTGGGGTTTTGTCACATTTCTTTGGATTGTTCTTGAGGTCCTCGTAGTTCTCGCATGTACGCTCGCAGTCTACGCATGGTCGGTATACAAATGGCGCCTCGCTGTCACATAAATATTATGATATTTTCATTTCATTTTCAATTCTAGCTTTTACTTTGTTTTAAAGTAGTATGAGAGCAATTAATGTGATTTAATTATACTTTTCTCGATATATGAACTATGTAACATAAAAATAGATAGAGAGACTCCGGCAGTCTTAATGGAAATAGAGCATCTTAACAGTAGATTCCCTCTGCCCTGCTATATGAGGGATACGGAATGAAACAATAAAAATAATGTTAAATTAAAATGAAACAAGAGTTTCTTCCTCGGCGAAGTGCCAGCCTCACCACGCGTAGGGGCACAGGCCGGCGCGCCAGTGCAGGCACACGCCCTGCTCGCGGCAGTCGGCGGCGTAGCGGCGCAGCGCGGCGCACGCGTCCGTGCTGTTCAGCTCGCACAGCTCCGCCTCGCACTGCGCCAGGTAGGGCGCCGGCTCCACCAGCGCGTGGCACTGCGGGGTGTTACAGACGTGCAGTCGGGAATCATGTATGATTCGATTTGTTCGAACGAATCATGGGTTAGATTGGGTTCTCTAATACACAAAGAACTTCACTTTCATATAATAAAATCCTTCCCGAAAACGCCTGATGTTACATAAAATTATATTTCTGATATTAAGACCGTCGTGACTCATTGGATCTTTACAGCTCCAGGCTGTAAACGCGACGATTTTGGGTTCATTTCAACTTTGGGGAAATGCACAATAAATGCAACAAAGTGTATTAACATAAATTTCTCTCTGCCTACTGTTTAGCTGGCAAAAGCGGGACGCTGCAAAAAGTATTGTGATATATTTTATACTCACAGCTCCAAACCTCTCCACGTCATTGATGTTATAACAGGGGTTGGTTTCAGGTGGTGGTGGCACGCAGGGAGGAGGGGGAGGAACCTCCACGCATTGTTCTTGTGGGGGCACCTCTAGTATTGCTAGCGCTTCAGGAGCTGCCTGCCAGCTTTTACCGTACTGTGGAGAAATACATATATTTGAAGGAATACTTGAAGAGTAGTTTTGTTAAAATTTAATAAAAAAAAGCTAAGATTGAAGAAAATGTATAAATTTACTAATGAAAGGGATAAGTGAGGGCAGTGGTGGCGCAGTAGCACAAGCGTGTGACAGGTTGTAGGTTCAGTTGCCACTCGAGGAAATAAATATTTATTATTTTTATTTATATGAGGCCAGTCGGGGCGCATGGGCACAAAGTGTGACTGTAAAAGCAACTGGTTGTGGGTTCGATCCCCACTCGAGGAGATGAAATATTTACTTAAATTTATATTTCCATTTCTTCGCTCTGGTGTCGAGGACAAGCGAGGCGTTGAGTTCTGCCACTCTCCACGCAAAGCCTCCAGAATTCGGGAGAAAGTGGGGAGGTTCCCTCTGCCTACCCTGCAGTGTGTGGGATACAGCGTGAAGCTGATATATTTTATTTTGAAAGTGCGGCATTGAGTTCTCAATACGCAATGCGTCCAGAATTTGGTGGAAATTGAGGAATGGAAGTGTCTTAATTGGAACGCAGTGTCTTAACATTAAGTTTCCAGGTTCCCTTCACCAACCTTGCTATGTGCGAATTACAGCGTAAAACTATAAAAAAGGAAAGTAAGGAGACTGGTGGACGAATAAATTATATCAAGATTAGGTGTGTATGGAATATACGTGGATTTATATTTGTGGAACAAAACTCATTTTTTTTTTTATGTATGAGAAATGATAAAATATACAAGTTTCCTTAGTTAAGTTTCAGTTTCACGACTTGAATGTTTTTAAAGAGTAGATGAGAGTCAGAAGAATCAGACATGCCTACTCTAACTACCACAATTTTTTTTTAAAAAAGGAAAGCCCTATTATTGTTTATTTCATTGTTATCATAGTAGTATGGTACAATAATCATAATATTGAAACTTTAAAACTTAATTATTTTTTTTAAATATGAAAAAGCAAAATCCGAAAAAAAAACAAAAAGTGTAAAAAACACACTTACTATTTCGAAATCATCAGTAACAGTACCATTGCTGGTAACTAGTTGGTCCTGGTATCCGGCGCACACTCCACACAGACCCTGGGTTCGATTGCCGTACAGGTAGGAGGGTAGTTGCACGCTGAACTCCATTTTAGATTGTATTACTATGAGCTGTTGGAGTATAATGTTTTTTTTTTATATTACTTACAGTTAAACTATCGGTGCATTTTGGGTCGTAAACATAATAGAAATATTATTTTAATAAATATTAAGTACATAATTCGAATAAAGTATTTTATAAGGTAAAATTATGAAAATATACATATCTCATTAAAAATATTTGTTTTTTTAGGTTGCCCTAGGCTGATTAAATAAAGTAAAATGTCGATAAAATTAAAATAAAATTTATTGCAATAGACTATTTTTTAAAAGGCGAGATTTACCTTTATCAAATCTCCTTTAGATTTGATGAAGGTGAAAGAAATTTTACTTTTTGTCTTACTTAAAATCATAGATTAAAAATATATTTCATAACACTACATTTTAAAATAATAAGATATATTGAGTTCTTTGATTTTCACGATTGTTACACATTTTAAATAAAACTATTTTAACCGGATTAATCGCGTATATTTTGTATTTTTATACATTTTTGGAAACCCGACGTTTCGAACACTTTGCAGTAGTCCGTGGTCACGGGTAGACTGAGGTGGCATTCGTCTGTCAGTTGACATAATTATTATATCAAACTACGGTAGGTAGGTAAGGTAGTTTGATATAATAATTATGTCAACTGACAGACGAATGCCACCTCAGTCTACCCGTGACCACGGACTACTGCAAAGTGTTCGAAACGTCGGGTTTCCAAAAATGTATAAAAATACAAAATATACGCGATTAATCCGGTTAAAATAGTTTTATTTAAGATATATTGAATTTACCTGTACATGTTGTTCGGGTAGCACAATACTGACATCTTGTCCATTCAAGAGAGTGATTTTAACCCATTTGTTATTAAGAGGATAGGTATATACTACTTCACCATTCACCGTCGTAACCAACTGAAAAATAAAAAAAATATATAAATTATAGTGTAAATAATGTAATAAACGCAATTAGAATTTTTTGTTACAATTATAGAAAAAAATTCTCCATAAAACAAATAGTGTAATTACATTAAATACGCCAACAACCCTCAACTGTACTTATCATCAATTACAAAATACACTTTTAGAAATTTATAACATTGTTAATAACATAAAAGTTATATAAAAATTATAATATAAAAAAAAATAATGAACCTTTTTGGTTACTACGTCCTTAGTAACATGTATAACATTCTTCTCATGTATTAGGTGTACAGCCTTCGTGCACACCGCTGACGACTTGTCTTCACACGGTCCATTACTGGCGTATACCTAAAATTTATATTAAAGTATAATAATTATTATGATTTAAAATACTGTCTGATAAATATGACTGTGGGGTTAATATTTCATATTTTGTTCTTTCGTTTAGACAAAAAAAGTGCAAATCAGTGCTGTTAATGAATACGGTCACCGGTATTGAATTCAAACATTTATTGATGATTTCATTATTATTGTTAGAAAATCATATATTTGTTTTTTTTTTATTTATAAAAAAATCTAAAAATATATAAATATAGCATTTAGGAAATACACAATATCAGAATATGTTCAAAATGGAGTATTAGAGAGGAAGAACAAGAATATATTACTACTTAGAAGACGTAAATAAGAATTAATAATAAGTATTTAGTACCTCATAAGCACGTTTCCCATCGTCGCTAACTTCCCGTGAAGCTAAGTAAGTACAATTACTGAGGTACGGCAAATCGTCTCCTTCAAACGTTACATACTTGGCCGGTGTTCCTACACCCTTACATGTGCCTGGAAGAGTTTTATTTAAATTTAGAGCATTTTATAAAACAAAATTTATATACATTTTTGATTTTAGCTTATGTTTTATTAATATCCAACATTTTTGTGCAATTTTTTAGATAACATTACAGATTTTTTTCAAGTCAAACTTTGTATGTGCCTTGAAGTTTTGGAGTTTTTGAGAGCTAGATTTATTTTAAATATTAGTTTAAAATAAAATATAAAGTAAATCGTAATGAATGTGATAGAGCACCGGGGCGCACTCACAGTCCAGGCAGTCGCCGGGCGCCACGCACTGGTCGCCCCTGCGCAGCTTGCCCTCGGGGCAGTAGCAGCCGGGGAAGCACTGCCCGTCGACGGCCGCGCACGTGGCCGCCCCCCCGCTCGCGCCGCACGTCGGCACGCAGCTCTTGCGGTAGCAGTCGTAGTGCACCAGCGGCGCGGGGCACTCCGCGGCTGTTGTGTTCAACGAAACAGGAAAAATATTGTCATGTGAGTTTGTCACGCTTATAATTATTATACTTTTTATTTTAGCTTATAACAATTTTAACATAAATACTACTAACATCACACAATACTTACGACAATCCATTTGCATTCTCCAGCTAGATACATCGATGTTCTTATCCGCAGCTAGACACTCCGCCACTAATTTTTCCACGAGGAGGCATCGGCATTCTTCCACAGTTTTCTTAGTGCCGTTGACAACCAGTTCTGCACACGCGCAGATCTTCTCCAAGCATATGCTTCTCCATTTATCCAGGTTCAAGACTTTGGCACATTGTGACAGAGGTTCCTCGCTGATGGTATAGAAAAATTGTTACAAAATTATATGGAGTACATTGTTTAATTTTATTTAATGTTATTCAATGTGTCAATGTATATGAAAAATATACAATAAGAAATATTATATAACAAAAATTATGATTATGATAAGTTCATTGGGTCGTCCACATGTTTCGCATTAGTTCATTCTCTGACTACTGTCCAATGCTTAGGGTATGCCACTCAACAAGGAAAAACTAAAAATAAACGAAAATTGTTGAGTTCCTGTGCAACACTTTCATCATGGGGTAAAATAAAACCCTATGTACACTCTTAGGACTCAGAAAAACTACTAACTTGACAATCTTACATAACATTATAGAACTGTGCTATAGTAAGCCTTGAAGCTAAGACAACTAACCTGACAACATCGCATAGCTTATAAACTCATTTCTGATATATTATAAAAGTTTAGCATGTACTTATAGTTATGTAATTAAATATATTTTGTAATGTGTAAAATCGTTAAATATAAATATATAAAAACACTCGCTTAACACCTTAGATCTAAGTAAAATTTTGTATAATAATGTAAAGTTAAAAATTTTTTTTTCTTATTATAGGTATTAATTGTATGTAAACAATAATGTAATTAATATATATGATAAGGAAATTAGATATAATAATAAATTAAAAAAGGGTCCAACCAAGTATCTGTAGTGCTAAGTAATAATAATAATAAAAAAAAACTTTATTTCTGGTCATTATGAGACACGGCCGCGCACCCGACATATGGTTTCTTTATGGCAGGTGCAGAGACTTTACGAGCGTCGCGAAGTTAACCGTATATTCACCTGATAACCTTGCAGAGGTCCCAGACGCGGCGCTGGTCGCAGCGCGGCGCGGCGCGCGGCTCGCAGGCGCCGGGGCGCAGCGCGGGGTGCGCCCAGGCGCGCGCGAACTGCTCCACGGAGGCGGCGACGCGGCCGCCCGGCAGCGCGCGCTCGTTGCGCGCGTCGCCGTCGAACGTGCCGCACAGCCCGTCCACGCGGCGACTGTACGACTTCGATACCTGCCGGGCACGCATTCACACGTTATGTATTTATTACTATTGTCACATTATTAAAACATGTTTAAATCTATTTACTGCTTACTACTGTGACTTACGTCATAAACTGAAAATATCATGAATAATTTGTAAAATTATATCTGTACTTTCACAGATTATATTTTAAACCAAAATAAATGGTTTTTTTTATAAATATTTGAAAAAAATTAACAAAGTAAATAAAATTATGCAAAAAACCTGAGAATTCCTAATTCTGATATTATATACCAAAACATACAAAAATAATACATACCCCTATTTTAATATCACCATCAGGACTATATGATACTGTAAAGTTATATTTCCTAGACTTTATAGACACTCCATCTCCCAAGCGATTGACATCAAAACTGTTTCTTTGGAAGCAAATCTTGTTAGTTTGCTCTACGGTATATTCGTAATTATTGTACTCTATCATGAGAGAAGGCTTCACTAGGATCACTTCATGGCCTTGGCTTACTATGAGCTGGTTCTGACATGTGTTCTCGTCGCATTTCTTGCGCACTGAAAGAAATTTTTAATTTGTCATTTTTTACTAGTAATTTCAAGTACAAATTGAATAAATATCTATAATATTATCTACATATGTATAAAATAATAAATATTGAATTATATTATAAACGAAAAAATACATTTAAGAAAGACATAGATATAATCAAACTCTTTAATTTATATAGAAATAGAAATTTGATGTCCCCAGTTGCGGCACAGGGGCACAAACATGCGATTGTAAATACTATAGCTTAGGATAGGAAATCGAACCCGCAGTTCGTTTTCCACTCAAGTATATATAAATATGTAATATTTTCATTTAGTCAATCTGGTAACGAAACAAAGCGCGATGTTGTGTTGCTCCTAATGCTTTATACATTATTAACTTAGTAATTTAAATTTATTTGCTTTCATTTAGGTTTAAGCCTAAATCACAGTAAAATTACCAAAAAATACAAGAACTTCATACTAACCTACAACCATCCATTCCCCAAAGCGATTCTCTCTGGCCAGTATGTGGAAGCATACATCATACTTGTACTCTACACCGTCGAAGGTGTTGATAGTGCGGCCTGTCATGTTGCAAAACACGGGCCTCTCGGGTGGTGGAACGCAGCCGTATCTATTGTAACAGAATTAGTGAGAAATGTATATCTACATTGTACTACTAGCGACTCACCTGCGGCTTGGCCCGCTTAAACTTGTAAAATTATATAAAATCTTGTCATTCTGATTTATAAACTACATTACTATTCAGTTAGTTCAGTTGTTTTTGCGTAATAGTGCAAAAACCATCCATCCATCTTTAATTTTTTTTTTGTGATTTAAAGACCAGACAACTCGGTCATCAAAAGACAAAACCAAGAAGTGTAAGGGTAAAAAAGAATATTACCAATTATATATATCACTGTTAAAAATTTATATTAATTGCTCTTTCTGATAAGCTTTGAACATCATATCGTTTAGACTAGATATTCGTAGTGCAGTGGACAGCGTTTGATGGTAAACGCGACGGTCGCAGGTTCGATCTCCACTCGGAGGATTGAGATTGCCTTGAATCCCACTCAATATTAAAATAAAATTATAGAATAAGGCACAAATCTGGAAATATAATTTACATTATATACAGTTAGGTTGATTAATTGTGACTGCCGTGAGAATAGCTGTACATGGTTGCGCAGATTTGATTTCCTTTTTTACTCATCTTTATCTCTCCCCGAGTGTGTGAACAATTTGCATAACTTTACAAAGCCTAACTTCAGGATGGCCCTGGCTCGTCGATCGTTATGTACAATACACATAAAACAATTTCAAAGACAAACAACTTACTGAGGACACTCATTAACACCAAACGGTACACTTTCCAGTTTCAACGAGTATCTGTCCGGACATACAGGCGTCGAACAAATTAGTGGTGGTAAAGTGGATCCTTTGGGAGGGATGGGTGGTAACTTGGGGATGCATTTGAACTGGACGCATTGTTGCTTAGCCTCTGAGGGGTTGTTGTTTAATGTTGGCTTCTCCAGGTTAAATATTTGATTCTGGTTCGGACGTGATGGTGGACCTGGATAAAAACAATATTAATGTTTGTGGGAAAGTAAATGTAAAATGTAATGAAAAAGAGTTGAACTAATGAACAGCAAGATGAAATATCAATTTATGTAAGAAAGTTTATGATGCATAACAAAAAAAAAGATGCATAACAAACATAAGCGAAAATGATACTTACTATAATATCCGCCTTTAGAATAACTGGTCTTAGAGTATCCTCCCTTAGAGTATCCACCCTTTGAAAATCCGCTGCCTCCCTTAGATCCCTTATAGAACCTTTGGTAGGAATATCTCGGGCGTGGGGGTGGAATATCTGAAGGGTTGCTATAACTGGAATGCGATGGCACCTTGCGTACGAAGTAGCCGGGCGGACATTCAACTTTAGGACATTCTTGAGCTAAAATGAAATTTTATATTACATTGTATATTATGGCTGCTAAGTAATATAAAATTTTTAAGATAATAATTAGAGAATAAGTTACAAAACTAAGAAACACATTTCAAATTATTATTTTATAAAGAACGGTAATGTATGCAAATTAATCAAGCAAATCGAACGGCAATAAGTATGGCAAAATAGCTTCACATTTTTTTAACTTTGACGTATATACAGGGCAAGCTAATAAAAGCGTGTTAAGAAAATGATTGTAGGCAAGTCAAGTCATAAGTAGCATCTACTAAGCAAAAGTGGATATCCAATATTTAAAATGTAATAATACTTCGAAATAGTTGAAGGTGGAGAACGTAGCAATGTATCACTTAGTTCTTTCTAGGGAACCCGCGGGAATGCATAAAGATCTATTAGCAAATAAGACAAAAAGGGCAATAGGCAATTTAAGTTCTTATCAAACTGGCATTTTGTTGCTAAAATAACAATCATAACATACGTGTTTTTTTTTCTATTTGTTCTTTCTTAACAAAAACCTTGGGAGAAAATTTAGATGATGTCTTAAGAGAAGTCTCAGAAATCTTATGAGAGAATGCTTTCCGCCTAGACGATGAAATACGCTTGGTTGCCTTATGTTTATTGTTTGATTTCTTGTACTTGTATATATCTACAATAAATTCCGAAAACGATTTCCAATTTGAAAATGACTACAGCTTCAATATTACGATGAAAGATGAAAATGATTAATTTAAATATATATCTCACGTTTCTCCGTCGTGGTTGTAGGTGCTAGTGTAGTGGCCGGCGGCGTGTTCGCTTGAGTGGGTAAGACAGTAGTGACTACAGTCTCTGTTACGGTGGGTATGGTGGTGCATTCCAGTTCATCATCAGGGCAGTCCTGGAGACCATCGCACCATTTATCTAGAGGTAGACAGATTTTGCTGGTCGGGCATATCTTGGTGTTATTCAAGCACGGTTCACAGAGGCACTCGCACTTTTCTGTCAGTTTTGGTACTAGATCCTGTAAATTTATGTTAAAATTAAATAGACATACGTATACACTATACATGAAATACATATTATCATTAAAAATTAACTGAAACTATATGTCTACAGCCATTATTTTTTTTATTATAATACCTAAAAAAATTATATAATTAAAATAACTGTATTTTTAAAAGAGGATCGACGTATATATTTAAAATGAGGTGGGCAGTATAAAATTACCGGTGCGCAGGCGCAGGGCGCGGCGGGCGCACAGCTGCGAATGCCGCCAAGTTTGCACACGCACGTCTCGCAATTGTCTCCGCGGAAACTGGACCCCACCGGGTATCTGTTAAATAAATAACAGTAGGTATATAAAGCATATTATATTATAACATTTGTAAGCACGTTATATCAGCGCCCTAAGTATATTCGCTACCAATACAATTGTGAAATTAATTTTCGCTTTTGTTTCGTAGCGTATAAATAATCATATTTAATATATAATAAATGAGTTGAAACAATAACAACTTACGATATGAACCCGTCGAAGCAGGGGCACTGGTCGCGCGTGACGCAGGCCTCCCCGTCGTAGAGCAGCGGCGCGGCGCACGAGCAGCGCGCGGACGGCACGCCGGCGCACGTGGGGCACATGGGCGGCGTGCGGGGCTCCTTCTCTTCGATCTCAGCTGTTACACAAATGGTCATATATTCATATTCAAATAATGTATCACCAACAAAATGTTGACAAAATTACTATTAGTAGGCAACACAAAATTTATATAAACGAAAATTATTGATATAGATAGTTTTTTTTGTCTCCTGTATAGTTGGTGAATAAGACACGGGCGGTATTGTTTGCTAATGTCGATATAACATTATACCTATATTACAAACAATAAACAAACATAGTGTACTCACGATAAGGCTCAAAGCAACCAATCGGTTCGACCTTCATTTCAATATTATTCTTCCAAGTAATGGGTAAAATTTGCAAATATTGCGCTCTAATAGGTGGTCGGAATTCATTCAGAACTACGTGTTCTCCCTCAAAGTTGCCAGGGAGTAGATCTTGGACGCCATTTTTGTCTAATAAAGGATTGAATGTGGGCAATTCTGAAGAATACATGACGTGGTATGCGGTCACCCATCCGCTGGGACCGCCTGCCGTCTTTATGCCTGTGATGTTACGCGGTGATGTGAAGTTAAACTGGAAAATTGAAAATTATGATCATATAATATATAGTCTATGACATATGATTATTGACATATAAGTTTTACATTTGATGTTGATTTTTTACGAAATAAAATAATCTTTGTTCCCTGGATTATTGTAGTCATTTAATAATTTGACAATGTAATATTTAAAATATTTAGGTTATTAGTGGGTAACTGACAAACAATGAACACCCGAAACTATATATAATAAAAAGCAAAACTACAGTTCTCAAGTAATATCATATCCTCTTAATCCACTTTCGAATCCAATAGAATTCAAAAGAGGATTACCACTTTTGAATCACTAGGATTCAAAAGAGGATTATCATAAATAGCGGAATATAACTTGTTTAGTTGTTAAAATAAAGAAATTTACCAAGATCCACTCTCCAGGTGTGCTGTACAACGGAGTCCAGCCCCTCTCGGACGACATGTTGAGAAGTTTGCGACCCTCCATATTGGAGCTGGTCTCCACCAGGCTCAGGGGCATATCACCTTCTAGACCTAGTGGGGTCACGCATTCTAGGGGTCCCAGCTGTGAGTATATAGAAAGTTTAATCAGTAATAGAAGTATATTTCATTTAGGTTCACGCTGTATCCCTCACAATGCAAGACATTCGGCCTCCCACTTTCTACACGATTGTCAAGTTCACATTGTGTATTGAGTGGTGGAACTTAATAGTGTCTTGTCTTCATACCAGAGCGAAGAAAGGACAACAATTTATTTACGCGAGTGAGAATCGCACCTAAGCATTTTTTTTAATATTTTAAAATATATATTGTATTAATACGTTGAAAATGTATATTTTGAAAGTTTTGTGACTACATAAATTGTGATTTAATTAAAATTTACTAACCGCATAAGCAATGTTGTGGGTTATGTGTTTATAATACGCATAATATGTGTGTGTGTTTTCCGGTTCATTAACTTTCGTATTTAAGTATTGTCTATACAATGACAACCATTAAATTATATTTCAACCACAACAGATAACTTGTAAATTTGTGTCAAATCTAATAATCCACTTACTGTAGTAAACAATGTAGGTCTGGTGCTTGCTACAGTAGTAGGGATTGTTGGTTTAGTCAACGGAGTAGTGGGAGTGGTAGGAGTAGTGGGAGTGGTAGGAGTAGTGGGAGTAGTGGGGGTGGTAGGAGTAGTAGGAGTGGTAGGAGAGGTAGGAGTGGTGGGAGAGGTAGGAGTAGTGGGAGAGGTAGGAGTGGTGGCAGTGGTAGTGAGCTCCTGACAACCAATCAGTTCAAGGCGTACAGACGGAGCACCGTTCCAGGTTTCGGGGCGAATGCGAATGAACTTGGCCTCTATTGGAGGTTCTATCATTTGCTTCATAGGTATCTTTGATGCGATGGGACCTCGGAATTTCTGTAAAAAATCATTACCTTATATAAATATATATTTTTTAATATTTTTCATATAGATAAGTTTAATTAGTATGAGAATCATGGTCCACAGTATGTGAGACCAAATGTGATCAAGTTCATCAATAATTGATGATACTTTGTTTAAAAGTACATATATACCATTACCATATTATATAGCATTTATTGGGTATAGATGGTTACAAATAGTATTAAATTATTGAAATTTATTGTTTTAATTTCGCCAATAATAACATAAATAACAATCACCTTAGGTTTCCCATCAGGTCCATCGACCGTGGAGAACACTTGGCCGTCATCCCCATACATAATGTCGTAACTTGTGACGTATTGGTCAAAGATAGGGCTGCCTTGCATTATAACACCGTAAATGGGTTCTTTATGCGGTAACTCCACTTGGATGTATGGGTTTGTATCGGATTCTGATGGACTCCAGCTACCGGCTGTGGGACAAATATATATCATAACATAATATTAAAAGTATTAATTGTTTATATATTGTGCACAACTGCATAGCGCCTGACTGTAAACGCGTCGGCAGTAGGTTTAATTCTTAATTAGGAGAACGAATTATATTCATTTCCTCGCTCTGGTACCAAAGCAAAGCGCGGCGTTGAGTTCCATCGCTCAACACAGAGGCGATTCGTTACGAATGCAGTGTCTTATCACTAGATTCCTGTACCTACTCTGCAAGATAAAAAAATAACATATTACCAGATACAACCGTAGATGGTCCATTTAGCTTCGCGTACTCAGGTGCAAACATATAGTTTAGTACGGAACTCGCTGTGAAAGAGGAGTTTGGTAGCGGCTCTCCTTCCCATAACAGATTCTTGTAACTAAAAATACGAGAATGTATTTATTACAAATTGATTAATTTGATAGAAACATGTTGAATTAATTAAAGAAGTAATTGACTATTGGGAGAAGTACTTTAATTTAATATATTATTTTATTCTTAATGTGTAAATAAATAATATATATTTTTTTATTAACTCTGATTTTTCGTATAAAATTTTGTCTTGATCTTTTATCTTGAATTACAATCCCTACAAGAATGAATAATAAACGATAATTACAGTAATGATATTTAATGGGTTCCTTATTTTTTTTTTCACGTTAATATTATTTTTTTTACCTATTAGATCAACAAAAAACCACAACATATAAAGAAAATATGTTTAATGAAAGCATAAAAAGATGCGTAAAATATCAGCTTCACGCTGTATCCCGCATACAGCAGGGTAGGCAGAGGGAACCTAGTATTAAGACACTCCGTTCCCCACTTTCTGCTGAATTCTGGAGGCATTGCGTGTTGAGTGGCAGAACTCAACGCCGCGCTTAACCTTGACACCAGAGCGAAAAAATGGCAATATAAAAATAAAAATAATAATATTTATATACGTACTAACAATATAATACTTAAAAAATGAGCTTACTAGTCCGGATTACACTCTGGTGGTGGAGTTACTGTCGTCTTTATAATCAATGTCGTTTCCGTTGCCAGTGTTGTTGATGGCGCTACTGTAGTTGTTACCGTTTTCACTGTAGTTGTCACTGTTGTTTCTGTGGATGTCGTTGGTGCTGGTGTCGTTGGGAGTATCATGTATGGCTCTGTAGGTCCATCTGGCTTTTTCGGTGACATGCACTCGGAGAAGTCGCAGTGTAGTACATTGTCTAGGCATTGACATTTCTGGCACCCGTCTACAACTACTCCGCCCGGCTGTGAATTTTTTTTAGAATAATTAGTTTGTTTTCAATGATTTTATTATTTTAAAATTTTCTTTATTTTAAATTTGACTACTTTATTTTAATATTCAAATATTATTTTTTAAAATAAACAAATTAATAATATAGACCATTTTTTTTTTATTTTTAATTGAACTAACCTTCACGATACGGCCTTCATCGTCACAAGTACAATCCTTCAGTGGGACACAAGTCTTCCTGTCCCGCCAAAGAGAACCGAACTCACACCTAATGTTCGCTACCGCTTCGTCCACACAACCTGCCACGCATTTCTGTACAAATTGATAGGAGTAAAGTAAAAAGTTATGACTTTTTTTAATTGAAATGAATTTGTGATTTATTACTAAGTTATTTAATATATATACGTACAATAGCATCAATAGTTTGACTCATTTGTTCTGGTGGGCGGACAAGAATATTGTAAGACTAAAATATAGTTTTTCATGTTATCTTATCTTCAGTTTACAGAAAGTTTATTAAAACATCGCACATATAGCGGGTAGGCAGAGAGGGGTAGCTATTAGCATTAAATCACTCCATTCCCCGCTTAATTTTTGAGACAGTTATATAACGAAACAAAGACGCGCTATGAATAGATCGAACGAAAATAATTTATTCTCCACGTAGGAAACGAACATACAAACGCCTCCTACGCTGTGCCACGATGGCCTCAAATCTATTTACTATTTCGATATAGGCGAGAATATTTCATCAAATAAAATATAAGAATTTATATTTATTTTATTTTTATGATATTACTAAGTTTAAAAAATAAGCACTTCACCTGTCCCGGCAAGCATTGTTTTTCACTGAGTACAGCTTTCTTAAAGTGATCGCATAGTTTGTCGCAACGGAACGCGCAGTCCTTGTACACTTGACCCGGAGGGCATCTACTGGTCGTTGTTTCTGAAATGGGGATATATGTTTAGTGGAAAATATTTTGTTATAAGGAAGAAATGTTCTATTGATTTAAGAAGAAAAAAATGCATATAAATATATGATATATGTAAAGATTAAGCCACTGCTTATAATAATAATTGTTATATGATATGAAACACATATAAATAAGTAAGTAGGATGTCGATAATCTATATACATGACCATCCGTTTCCACCTTAAGTATAGGATATAATGTCACTATTGCAACATTTTAAATATTTATTTACGTAAACATATTAATCACATAAACATCTTGGGCGAGGATTGGACCTCCAACTCCTTCCTAGCAATCAAAGTAAGTGACTAATAAGCCAATAGGTTAATCGAATACAATGTTATTATTAAATAATTTATTTTCAAAATGACAATTATAATTTAAAAAGATATATTTATGATGTTTAAAAATATGATACCTGGCGCCGCAGTTGTTGTTGTCGTTATTTTTCGAGGTTTAAATGTGGGAATTTCCTCTGAAAAAAGATTGTATTTATTATATATTTGCAGCAAGTTAACTTTAGCACAACTAACTGTTTTAAACATTTTAATTAAAAAATATTCGTTAATCATTACAAGCACCTTTCAATCGTCAAATTACATAGAAATGTTTATAGTGTCAGTTCTATAGGAAACTGCCACCGGCTGAGGATGTACTTTTGAATACCAAAATATACCAAATTAAATTTAGATATTTTTTGTATTTTTAAATACCAGAAAAAAGAAAACATTTAAGAAGGATATAAAGTCGTAGTTTTCTTCTAACTATTATTATTAACTTTATTTAAAATTTCTCACCTCTTGGCTCTTCTGGTTCCATAGTCGATGGAGTAGTAGAAGTAGATGCTAGAAAAGAAGAAATAAAGAAATACATTACATGGGGAATTTAAAATTATTTAATTAATAGATATATCATCATTAACACATATAAGTAGCTTTTTGTACATTACACTTGCCACAAGTCTATTAAATAATATGTACATATATATATATATATATATATATATATATATATATATATATATATATATATATAATATACATATATATTATTTAATATGGAAAAAAAATCTATAGCAGTGCTAAGCTCATGGGACTTACTTATAATTTTTCACCTTCTCCGCCAATTATAAGAAATAAACGAAAAAATAATAACTCACTAGTAGTAGAAGCAGTAGTAGTTTCATTAGCCCCACATTCTGGTCGCACAAGTGCCACAGACGCGGGCCAGTCGCACACCATAGAGACAGGGTTGTACATGAGGCCGGCGGCACACGCCTTGAGCACGGCGTGCGGGACAGAGCTTGTTATTTCTGGGGTACACTCGTAGAACTGGCTGCAGTCGGTTGGATGCGAGTGATTTGGTCGGGTTGAGTTGAGGCATTGGAATGGCTCTGGGTGTTAAAATATATTTATATTAAGATTTTATCTTATTAGCTTTTAATTAAATCATATTTTTTGTATTAGGAAAATATGAAGTTGTGCAATTAAAGCTTTTTGTTAGCTTCACGTTTTAGCTACATTTTCAAAATATTGCACTTTGAATGGTGTAATTCAACGCCACCCTTTGTCTTGTCAGGCGAGAGCGAGAGCAAAGAAAATTAGAGTAATTCATTCCCGGAGTTGGAATCGAACTCACAACCGCGTTTTTACAATCACACGCTGTATCGCTGTGCCTCAAGCTAAAGCTATTATTTCATTATTACAAAAATATTTTTTTACTTAACTCACTTTTATCATATATAAAATTTAGAATATTTATACCTTTTATTTCACAGAAAATATTAAAATTTACAAACCACACTCGCAGTAAACTCTAATCTCGAAGTCTGGGCAGGGTTTCCCTATTTCAGAACATATTAAACCATTTTCCAGACTGCATTCGACATTATGCCCAGTTTCTTTAGGTGTCTTGTGGTCACCGACTGTGCGACACTCGATCTTCGTCATCATATCCTTTCTGCACATTGGTGACCCAATTGTCTATGAAAAAGTATTTTTTTATTTGAATTTTCATATGTAGCAGCTTAGTCTTAAGACACTCCACCCCACGCACGGCCTAAGTTTCGAAACATTATATGTTAAGTATCAACACCACGTTTTATCTTGTTACCAGAGCCAGTGTATGGGATATAAATATTTATTTTTACTGATGTAGGGATCGAACCTACAACCAGTCCCGTTTACAGCCACGCTTTATGCCACCTCAGGACTGGCCTCATTTATTATAATACATAAATACATATACTTTACTGTATCTTTAAAAAAAAACAATGTATGTAAAAAAAATAATGTAACTGCTTATAAATAATAAAAAAGTGCAATAAGGCGACCTTATCGCTTAAAGCGATCTCTTCCGGGCAACCTTTCAATTTTGGGAGTTGTATAAGTTTATTAAAATTAAATTAAATTAAATTAGCTTCACGCTGTATCCCGCACACAGCAGGGTAGGCAGAGGGAACCTAGTGTTAAACACTCCGTTCCCCACTTTCTGCCGAATTTTGGAGGCATTGCGTGTTGAGTGGCAGAACTCAACGCCGCGCTTAACCTCGACACCAGAGCGAAGAAATGGAAATATAAATTTAAGTAAATATTTCATCTCCTCGAGTGGGGATCGAACCCACAACCAGTCGGTTTTGCAGTCACACCTCGTGCCGCTGCGCCACGACCGGCCTCTGTATATAAGTTTATTAATTATTATTAAAATGAAAAAAACACTCACAAGTTCATTAGGCATCGGCAAAGGTTCATTATCGATTGAAGCACCAGCTAGGCCGGTTTCTGGCGATCCTCGACTGATCCATTCCGTCCACCCGGTCTTGCATGTAAGCGGCTGGTCGTGGGGTGTTGTTTCGGGTGGCCCCGATGATGTTTCCTGTGAAAGAGGTTAAATTATTTAAATTCAAGTAAATTTTGTTTATTTCTTTAGCTCCACGCTGCGTCCCCACACGTAGTATTGTAGGGCCATAAGATTTTATGAGCCCCACGTGGGACCCACTAATAAACACTATAGGAGAGGTAGAGATACGGTCAGCTTTTTCTGCAGGAATCCAGGGCACTACCCGAGGCAATTAAGAAATCGTTGGCGGTAGTTTGACATAATAATTATATCAATTGACAGACGAAAGAAACCTGAAACTACCCGTGACCACGGATTACTGCAAAGTGTTCAAAACGTCGTGTTTCCAAAAATGTATAATACTAAATATACGCGATTAATCCGGTTAGATAGTTTCTTTTTTTAAAAAGTTTACTCCTGTTTAGGGGAAAGCTGTAAAATCTATTTATTTTTATTATTAACAAGTCTCATCCATTTAATATTTAAATTACAAGATAAATGAACCTCTTCAGTGACGCACGGCTGTCCATTACAAGTCCTCTCGCCCTTGGAGCAGCGGCAGGTGTGGCACGCGTCCTCCTCCAGCACGTCGCCCTCCGCCACCTCCGTGCCATCCTCCAGCACCATGCACGTCGGCTTGCACTTGCTGCGAGGTATGCACTCTTTGAGGGAACTGTTTGAATAGATTGAGCCTTCTGGACATGTTTTGTTTGGTTTGCAGCCTGTAAAAATAAACGAAACAAGTTAAAAAAATAAATAAGTTAAAAAAGATCTGAGACGTATAAAAAAGGCAGCATTGTTTATAATAGAGCATATCGTGAGGAGATTCTTTGGGACCTATCCATCGCAAGAGGTGATTTTAAAATGTTTAAATGTCTTTTTTTTCTAAATTTATATTTAAAAATATGAACTTGTTACTGCATATAATCCTGTTAAGTTGAAGGTGTTACAATTTATAGCATACAAATTTAAATTATAATAAAAAGTATAAAAAGCATTGTTAATGATAATCAGGAGCAAGGTTAACTTGTGATAACAAATTTGAAATAAATGCATGCAACTCAATCTAATCTATGGATTAAATTATGCTTTTCTCAAATATTGGATGAAAAAACAGGGATTTTGTCTTAAGTTATACGCGGCCTACCTACATGAAAGGAAATAAAAAATGTTTTCGTATATCATCGAATTAAAATGCTAACAACTTATCAAGCAAATTATCAGAAAAGACCAAAAACTTTTTAAAAAACTAAGTATATATCTATAATCAGAAGGTTTTTACAATTTCGAAAATTCATTTATATTCTCTACTACATGGAATGAAATCAAGATCAATTTTGTCTTTTTTTTACACTGTTTTTTTTATCAGCTTCACGCTGCATGCCGCACACAGAGGGTAGGCAGAGGGACCCTAGTGTTAAGATACTCTGTTCCCCACTTTTCACCGAGTTTTGAAGGCATTGCGTGTTGAATGGCGCAACTCAATGCCGCGCTTTTGCCTCGACACCAGAGCGAAGAAATGAAAATATAAATATAAATAAATATTTCATTTCCTCGAGTGGGGATCACTCACACACTCTAAGATCACAATGTGTTTCTTACACAGAATGTAATTAATATTCAGAATGCAATTAAGTTTTATTAATATGGAATTTAATCAGAATAGAATGACAGATAGAGAAAAGAATGATTACCTTCAACACAAGTATCCTTCTCGCAGACCAGTTTAAGATCAGCGTATTGCAGAGTGTTGTCGCAGGTCTCCGGCGGGCACGGGGAGATGCACTCGTTGTAGTTCTCACATTCACCGTCGCATTGCATCGCTGTAGGATTGTTAAAAGTGTCATTTTTAATTATTTCACTATATTAATATTTATAAAAAAAATTGAGGGTTCCTTTGCAGTATTCTTTCTGGCAAGTGGTAAGGTTAAATATACATTTTATTATACAAAAGTATAATAAAATAACTATTATAAAATTCATGATAAATGGTGGTCGAATGGTTGCGAGTTCAACCCCACGAGGAAATGAAATGTTTATTTAAATTCATATTTTCATTTCTTCGGTTTGCGCGGCTTAGAGTTCCGCCACTCAATACGCAATGCCTCCGAAATTTAGCGGTAAGTGGATGCGGAGTATCTAAACACTAGGTTCCCTCTGCCTATCCTGCTGTGAGCGGGATATAGCGTGAAGCTCATTTATTTAATTTTTATTTTTTATCTTATTATATTATAGTTATTATTTTTTTATAGTCCCAAGGCAGTATTTTTCATATTAAAAAAATAGCAAAAAAGACTAAGTATAATTCAAAAGACTCACGACACAAGTCCTGGCTCCTCCACTTGAAGGCGACGCCGCGCGCCGCGCAGGCGTGCGCGTAGGCGGCGAGCGCGGCGCACGCGCAGTCGCAGTCGGCGCCGCTGTCGCAGGCGCACGCGTCGCCGGCGCACTTCTGCACGTACAGCGCGGGCGGCACCTCGCTGTGGCACAGGCTGAACGGGTGGCGCTTTAGCACGTTGCACGTGTTGGACGCCCACTCCTTGCGGTGCGGGCGTTGTTTGCAGTGCTCCTGATCATGTATAAAGTCAAAGTCAAATAATCTTGTTCAAAATAACAACTTATATGTTTTTTAAAAGTAACATTGTTTACCATCACTTCACTAAAGTTTCTCAGGATCTGAGAAAAACCAGCGCAAGACACTCAGCGAGACTTTTTTTAAATCAATAATTTACAAAATAACAATTTGTGACAATGATACATATGAATTAGACTGGAGCGAGTATGTACTTAGTTTCATCTTTAAATTGTAAAAACATTTGTTTATTTTGTGTTTTCAAATATTTATAACTCGATGCAATTGCCATAGGACGTAATTATAAGAACAACAAGCAATAGGACAGCTACACTATCATATTCACAAGAAAAAATGAAATCCATACATCCATATATATATTTTTCCAACATATCAAAATAGTCAAAATACTTACAGTAACTTCATGAGCTTTAGGGCACGTGGACTTTAATTTCCACGAATCAGCGAATATAACGGCCGAGGTTTCAGCGATTCCGCCTCCGGATGGTGTCTGGAAGTCGTCGCGAGTGTCCGAGTTGAAGTTACCGCAGAGACCTTTCACCTGGACAATTTAGAATCATAGATTAATAGTTCTTTATAATTTTAGTAGGTTCAATACACTAATCTTAGTAACTATTTTGAATTGAAAAACTATTAGTTACCGTAGATATAAGCCTATAAATATATAACTGTTATACCATTTGTAAAGTTTACTATGTATATGGCATCAAATAAAATGATAAAATAATAGATTGTGCAAGAATGAATATTTTTTTTGAAAATGAATTAAGAAATGTGTGCAAAATAAAAAAAATACGAAAATTAAATATAAATTCTTTATAAAACTAAAAATAATAGATATTTTAGCATCAATTAAAACACAAAATGAAGGTGAAAGAAACTTTATTTTGTGGTATAGGGAATCAATACAAAGATTTTGATATACAAGTGAATGGAGAAAATTCGATAAGGATTACTTTTTGGATAATATTTAAACATATTATATTATAATAATTCATGAATACGCCTATAAGATAATAAAACAAAATAAAATATATGTTTAGATTCATAGATATAACGATAATACATACCCTATTCCTCCACATAGAATCGACTTTGACATACACACGAAGACCACGATCCCATTGTAGGGTGACACCTAGGGATACCACGTCTAGGAACACATAGGCACCTGCCACACGTAGCTTTATACTGTAAAAATAAATAAAATATTAATTTGTAAATATAAATCTTGTTATTTATCTCTTGATTTGGGGGGTCAGGATGAGAAAATCTAGTGTTAACTCAGCTAACAACTCGCTTGGCATACTCTACTTTACATATTGTGTTGACACTAACAGTAGCGTCGATCTATTGAACTATTGAACTAAATTACCACTGAACTTATAGGGAATTTTAATAAAACAGCTTCAGTGACCTATCCAATCAAATCTCAATTTATTTAAGAAATTGCATGGTTATATACGTTCGTCGTGAATTAAATGATATCGCGATTCAGAAACGGTCAACGCCATCTCTTTTGCTTAGGACAATCATTTACAACAAACGCACATAATGTTATATATTTAACGGTCGTTAACATACCGCCCACCAAGGACATTTAGTGACGGAATGTCCTTTATATATTGCTCTTAACAGTAACAAATTTTGTCTTAAATCTAAATGCTAAATTAACAATGTTACAATAGGTTGTACTATAGCTTCCTACAAGAGTGTAGGTAAAGCTTGGACTCACTGATCTTAAGATTAAAATTAATTGAAATAAAGTATACAACAAAAAATATCTTAACCAAATATGTGACTATCACTTAAAAAATCCACAGTTGCAATGCAAAATATACAACAAAAAATGTCTTAACAAAATATGTGACCATTACTTAAAAAATATACAGTTGCAATGCACAGAATAATACAAAATGTATTTACAAAAATATCACTTAAATCTACAATTGCCATAACAAAACAATGAAACTTATAATAAAATTTATAACAAGAACTTATTCCTAATGTATAAAAAAACCAACATGAAGTAAACAAACATGAATATGAACATTAAAAAAAAATGCTAAATTACGTTAGTCCGCTATGGGCAAAATACACAATTTATTTGTTGGCCTTTTTATCGTACTATTTTTAGTACGTAGAGTGACAACGCGGGTGACCTTATCATCACCTGGATGTTTTTCTAAAACCCGTCCTAGCATCCAGCGGCTAGGTGGTAAGTCGTCTTCTTTAATGAGAACAATGTCTCCTATATTAGGTTCAGGGATCTTGGAAGCCCATTTATATCTGTTCATGAGACCAGCCAAGTATTCCTGCGACCATCTCTTCCAAAAGGATTGCACCATCCTTTGGACAAATTGCCAACGTGAAAGAGAACTAACCGATGAACTTTTGACATCATAATCAGGTACAGAGATTACCGGTTCACCTATTAAAAAGTGCCCGGGAGTTAAAGGCGTTGGCTCCCCTGGATCCTCTACGTTAATAAGGCTCATAGGCCTTGAGTTCAAGCATGCCTCTACCTGACTAAGCAGCGTACTTAGTTCCTCATATGTGAGAGTCGACTCGCCTATAACGCGCTTTAGGTGGAACTTTGTGGACTTTATTCCCGCTTCCCAGAGACCTCCAAAATTGGGAGCGTGAGGGGGAATGAAGTGCCATTCGGTACCACTAACTTCTAAGTTACTTGCGATAGAAGAGTGTAATTGCTTTAATTGTTGTAACTCCTTGGATGCCTCTACAAATGTAGTACCATTATCGCTCCATATTTTGGCACAGTGACCTCGTCGAGCTACAAACCGTCTAAATGCAGCTAAAAATGACTGAGTTGTCATATCACTTACAACTTCAAGGTGTAGCGCGCGAGTGGACATACATACAAATAAGCATATGTAGCCCTTGTATGAACGATGACCACGACCTTTTGTTGTTCTTATATTTATTGGCCCAGCATAGTCCACACCACTATGAAGGAATGGTCTAGTTGGTGAACATCGAATCGACGGAAGCGAACCCATGAACTGACTTTTGATTGTGGCTTTGTGTTTGGCACACGTAACACATTTACGAACGCATTGTTTCGTTAGATTCCTCACACCTATGATCCAATAAGCAGTCCTCAAATAATTGATCATCATTTGCGGACCTCCGTGAAGGGTCTTCTTATGAGCATCTGCTACTACTAGGTGAGTAAAGTGCGAGTCATTAGGTAAAACTATTGGATATTTCATTTGTGCATCCAATGATGCCTTATGAAGTCTACCCTGAAGTCTCATGACACCCTTACCATCAATAAAAGGGCATAAAGATTTAAGCTTGCTATTTTTCAACTCTATGTGACCTTTAGATTGTAATTGTGCGTACTCTAATGCAAAACTTTCTCCTTGTACTTTCTTTATGCAACAATTTAGTGCCTCATCTATTTCCTTCTTCTGCAGGTAAGTTTTACGATTTGTATTTCTATTTAAAAATCTTCGACAATATGCTACTACTCTCAATAATTTTAATAATGATGAAAATCTATCTAATATGTTGTAACTATCAGAACCAACTACAACGTGCGCTTTAACTGATTGCTCTAGCTCTATCCTTAAATCATTTGGCTTTTTGTAAGTAATTGTCTTTGCTTTCAGGAACTGTGGCCCAGAAAACCATGTGGTAAATTGTAAGAACAAACTTGGCAACATACCTCGTGATGCACAATCCGCGGGATTCTCTTTTGTTGCGACATGAAACCATTGCGAAGAATTCATAAATGTTAATATTTCCGACGTGCGATTGGCAACAAACGTTTTCCACCTGCTAGGATGGCTATTTAACCAAGCTAGCACCACGGTAGAATCCGTCCATGCATAGATTCTGTCCTTAGGTATATTTAGGACCTCCGAAGTTTCAATCAGCAATTTGGACAGCAGAACTGCCCCACATAACTCTAAACGTGGTATACTGACTTGTTTTATAGGTGCTACTCTAGTCTTTGACACTAGCAATGACACTTTGACCTCACCTGTAGCATCTATCAGACGTAAGTATAATACAGCGGCATATGCTACCTTCGAGGCGTCACAGAAACCATGAAGCTCTAGCTTACTCTCGGGCGTGGTACCCAGCCATCGAGGTATGTGGATATTGGTGAGAAGTGCTAATTCTTCACGGTAAGTATTCCATTCTTTTATTAATTCTATATTTAGTTGTTCATCCCATCCCATACCAGCTAACCATAACTTTTGTATAAAGATCTTGGCTAGTACAATGGTAGGTGCTAACCAACCTAATGGGTCGAACAATCTAGCTATATCTGATATTACAGATCTTTTTGTTACAGGTTCACTCTTCAGCGGCGGAAGGTTCACCGTGTACCGGAAGGAATCTTTTAGGCGATCCCAGGTAAGTCCCAGTATTTTCATTGTTTCATCTAATTTGATCTCAACCTTTTGATTATCTTTATTAATCCCTTTGTCCTTTAGTATATGTTGTCCTTTGTCCCTTTCCTCTAATGTTCTTATTTTCTCCAATATTTCTTTATTATTGCTATTCCATTTTTGTAACTTAAACCCCCCTTTACACAACATTTCCTTTATTTGCTTATACATTTCAATCCCACTGGTTACTTCAAAACATCCAGTCATTAAATCATCCATATAAAACGAATTTAATACTTGATCAGCTGCCTTTGGGTACATATCTCCCTCATCGTAAGCAACCTGATGAAGAGTCCTTACCGCTTGATATGGTGCTGATGCAGTTCCAAAGGTAACCGTAACCAACTCATAGTCTTGAATATCATCGGCGGAACTGTTTCGCCATAGGATTCTCTGAAACATCGCATCCTCATCGGAGACTCCAATCTGCCGATACATTTTAACGATGTCTGCTACCAGGGCAATAGAATATCTTCTCCATCTTAAAACGGTATGTCTCAGATCTGCTTGTAAGGTGGGTCCAATCATCAGAGTATCGTTAAGCGATACTCCTTTGCTGTTCTTTTGGGATGCGTTGAACACAACCCTGACTTTTGTAGTCGTTTTATCCTCTCTTAAAACGGCATGATGAGGTAAGTATACCGCTAAATGTTTTTTATCGTCTTCTTCCTTTACAGGTCTCAGGTGTCCTAACTGTAAGTATTCATTTATTACTTCTGTGTACTTCTGTTTTAAATCTGGATTCTTTGCTAATCGTTTCTCTAAAAATTGCAATCTTTTTTCAGCTATGGCACGAGAATCACCTGATGTACACTGAGGATCTTTGTCCTTGAAAGGCAATCTTACCTCGTATCTACCATCCTGTCTTCTCTTTGTAGTGGCCTTATAAAACTCTTCACATTTCTCTTCCTCTGGTGAAAGAATTTTATTTGTAGTAATTTGGTCTTCAACTTCCCAGAATCGTCTGAGAATTTGATCTGTGTTGAACTGTGCGTGCATTACAGCCACGTTGGGACTTACGTCGTTTGCTCTACTAAGGGTTGAACTATTTACTAAACCCGAAAGTATCCAACCTAAGGTGGTACTTTGGGCGATAAGCGTAGATGATGGACTCTTTACTATGCCTGTTCTGATTATACAGCCATATACATCTGCACCCAACAAAATATCAATTTTGTTTGGATGATTGAACTCTGGATCTGCCAACTCTAGATTGGTGATATCAATCCAGTTAAAGGCATTACTACATATTTTCTGTTCTGGTAAATATGAAGTAATTTTACTTATAACATATGCGTTTAAATTTATCTCGAAATTTGGATCCACACGCGATTGCAGCTTAATGTTTACCATATATTTTGCTGTTGTAGACTTTTCACCTAAGCCTGTAACCACACCCTGGACGGGAATTTTCGTCAGTCTAAGAAATTGTGCTGTAGCTTCGGTAATAAAACAAGCCTGTGAGCCTTGATCCAACAAGGCTCTTATTGTTTGGTATTTACCGGTTTTTGACTCGGCATTTACTAGAGCAGTGGCTAGTAAAACCTGTCGCGGAATCTGAACTTGATTTGTAGATAAACAAGAAACCAAAGGATTTGAACTAGTGGAAGGACTGGGGCTAACAGCTGATTTTTCAGTGTGAGGTTCCACGTCCCAGTTTATATGCAATAAAGAGTGGTGGCGTTTTTTACAAAGTTTACAACTCGTTTTATTTTTACAACTTCCTACTGTATGGTTGCCACCTAAACAGTTGAAACATATTTTATGTTTCGCTACGAAATCGCGTCTGTTCTCGAGAGGTTTTTTAGCAAATTCTTTGCAAAAGCATAATTTATGAGGCTCGCTACAAAATTCACAACGTATTCTACTACTTGAACTCAAGACCAACGCCTTTGGATTATGTTGGTTATTCGCATTATTATTTATATTGATATTCCTTTTAGGCTCTGTAAATTCTAAGGCGCGAAAACGATTTTCTAAAAACGCGGCAAATTCTCCAAAGGTCGGCAATTCATTGGAGTCGTGGCTACTAATACTAAATTCCCACTGTTTACGCGTCTCTGAATCTAACTTAAATGTAACTATATGGATAATAATGACATCCCAAGTTGTCACATCTATGTTTAAATTTTTTAAGGCATTAAGGCAATCGTTTGTGGTGTCAAGTAATTCCTTTAAAGAGGTTGATGACTCAACTTGCATTCGTTTTTGTGCAAAGAGTCGTTTTAATATACAATTAATTAAATATTTTTTATTACTATATCTTTTGTCTAATTGCGACCAACACTGATCGTAGTTTAAATCGCTAACAGGAGTTTGCCTAACTAATTGTTCTGCCTCGCCACTAAGATGACTTTTTAAATAATGCATTTTTTGCACTTTATCTAAAGTTTCATTTTTGTGTACTAATGATAAAAATAAATCTCTAAAAGTTGTCCATTCTGAATATCTGCCACTAAAAATTGGAATGGCTATTTTTGGTAATTTTACGAATGCACTTGGCTTAGTACCACTATTACATGTGGACTCTTTAGTCACTGTGTACCTACTAAGCATTGATTTTATTGAGCATTTATACGTAATATAGGTTTCTTCTGTATTTTCGTACAAATCTATTAACTTAGAGTTGTCTTTAACACCATGCATTTCATGAAGTTTCGCATGATTAGTGCAAAATAAACTCCAATCCCTCTCCAATAACTCCTGCCTCGTCTCAATATATTCCTTGCTTAGTCTGTCCTTTGGACTTTTTTTAAAGTTAACAAAACTGCGTTGTATTATTTTTTGCTGTTCATTTATAACATTAAGTAATCCCTCCATTTTATTTAAAATAACTTAGAAAATAACTAACAAAATAAATAACAATTCAAAGTAAAAATACGAATTAAAAAAAGTTCTAAGTGTGTATAAACAACTAGTTAAATTAAAAAAATTACAAGTGTTTTTTAACAATTTATGTGGGGCCTAAATTGGACATAGGTTCCCCGTTCCCTCGTTTTTACTAAAACTATTCTAAGTCTAACACAATAACTTAAAGGTTTACAATTCTTTTTTTTTTTTAAATCTACGTTAACTGTCTTTTAAAATTTAAATCACTTTTGATGCACTTTAAGAAATAATAATTACAATTGTACTCACAGTTTTAAATCCACATCCACACATACAAACACTTGCAAGTGGCGCTCCTTCTAGCTAATCGCTGACCAACACTGAACTGCGCCTGGCGACGGCTGCGACTGCGGTGGACTTCGTGTTTCTGCTGTCTGGAATTGTCTCCGGAACAGCGGCACTTCTCTCGTTGCACTCTCTGGTCAGCCTTTGCTACTGCTGAGCAAGGCAACCAGTGCTGGTTGCGAACGTCGGCGGTGATGGTGCGAGCGTAGTTAAACGCGTCGCGTCACTTTCACGGAACCGTTACTGCAGCAATCCACTGCCGGAACCGGGTGCGGGCCAATCAAGGCTCACGCTGATCAAAAAACCGTCCAAACGATCCGACTCGATAAGGACCAATGTTGACACTAACAGTAGCGTCGATCTATTGAACTATTGAACTAAATTACCACTGAACTTATAGGGAATTTTAATAAAACAGCTTCAGTGACCTATCCAATCAAATCTCAATTTATTTAAGAAATTGCATGGTTATATACGTTCGTCGTGAATTAAATGATATCGCGATTCAGAAACGGTCAACGCCATCTCTTTTGCTTAGGACAATCATTTACAACAAACGCACATAATGTTATATATTTAACGGTCGTTAACATATTGTAAATTAAATATTTTAAGCTTATAACAGGAAATAATAAAAAACATATAGACCGCAATTCTGTAAGTTTATGCATTATTTAATTCTACATATTGCAAAATAAACGTTATTTAAATGTGTCAAAGAAAATCAATACCGTTTCAAATTTGAAGTATCAGGGAGAGGAGCACTCTTGGTTAGAGAGACAGTTTCTTCATCAGGTCCGCCGTTTCCGACGCGAAGAGTCACTGATTTGGAGCAAGTGGCTCCTGTCGTACCGCATGGTTCATTCTAATAATATAATATAAAAATGTTTTAGTATAAAATATATCAGTTTTATTACCGTAAGATAAATAACGGAGATAATATACCGACAAATCCCTATACTTCTTCTATGGTACAAATTATTGGTGTTCGATTAGGTGAAAGGTATTGGCAATTATATTAGTGAAGTATATCGGGGGCGTAGCTCAGATGGTAGAGCGCTCGCTTAGCATGCGAGAGGTACCGGGATCGATACCCGGCGCCTCCAAATATTTTATAATAATGTATTTATATTTTTTATTTTTTAATATATTTACTTACAGAAAACTAATACACTACTACTGTTACAATTGTTACTACTACTGTTAAATTTGAAATAAGAGATATTGTGTTATTTTATTTTTGTAGTTTTTTTTAAGTAGCATTAAAAGAAAATCTGTTGGAACGTGCTGAACTACAAACTTTATACTGTGCGTTATATGTACGTTTGTAGTGTATGTCGAATATAATTGAATGATAAGTCGTAAAAAATTAAAATATTTCTTGTTATAAAGTG
Organism: Heliconius himera; assembly: GCA_021202915.1. Taxonomy (NCBI): domain Eukaryota; kingdom Metazoa; phylum Arthropoda; class Insecta; order Lepidoptera; family Nymphalidae; genus Heliconius; species Heliconius himera. The sequence continues at coordinate 95,392 of JAJHJA010000089.1, forward strand.
CAGTTTGAATTACGCTTTTGAATTCACAATATATTATACATATACATATATTTATATAACTATTCTTATATACAAAAATAGTTATAATATTTATTTTACATTGGAAGCGCAAGGGACTACTGAGAGAGGATTTTTCAATTTTTCTGACGGGAACGGGAAACAAACCGATTTTACTTTTTATAGTCGACGCAAATGACCTTGCATCTATATGTACATACATATATGGCAATGTATCTATATGTACATACATATATGGAACAAATATGTACATTCTAATAAAGTGAAACCCCACCTGTATTTCAACGTTGAATCCATCCTTGCCGTCAGTGGTGCCCTTGGCCAGCAGGTAGGTGCAGACGCCCTCGAAGTCGTAGTGCTGTCCGTCGAAGGTGGTGACGTGCGAGTCGCCCCACGCGCCGCACTCGCCCGCGCACTGCCGCTCCGTGCACGTCCACTGCCCGCTCTTGCAGTCGCTGGAAAGTTCAATATACATATACATATGTATCCTAGTGACGAGATACTCCGTTGCGAAATAGTAGTAGGGTAGAAGAAGACCGAGTAATAAAATAATATTCGCTCAAAAGACCTTCGAAATTGGATGTTTACTTACAATGAGAAGAAAAAACCTTCATTCAGTCTTACACACACAACTTTCATTCATAGCATTTTTTATTCAATATATATTATAAATTAAACTTAAGTAATGTCGGGGGCGTAGCTCAGATGGTAGAGCGCTCGCTTAGCATGCGAGAGGTACCGGGATCGATACCCGGCGCCTCCAAAACCTTTTTTTTTAAACCTAGGACGTACATTTAAAAAATATTTTGAGTATGATGTGCTTATGTTTATACTTTACTACAAAAAGAAGAAATTAAATTAGGTACTGTAATTATTTATTTGACATACATATAAAATCAGTATTATAATTTGTATAATAAGTTAATTATTTTTGGGTTAATTATCACACTATTATTTCTCTTGTATTATGTTGGTTAAAGAACTTAAGGTAGCAATGTATTTTTCTTTTCTTATTTGAATCTAACTTATTTTATTACAAGAGTATAGCCTCGTATGGCCTTAGTGTTGGAAATGGCTACCCTTGTCGCACTTATATTTTAATGTGATATAAACATTGTTCATTTGAGATATAAACCTAAAACCAACGCTTACACATTTTGCCAGAAATCACATCATGGAATGTCATAAACAATGTTCATCGTTTGTCTTAGACCAAGCCAAGTCGATAATATTTATAAGAAGCTTGTTTAGAATTGGTATTGCTCTACATTTAATTATAATGATAAGTGAAAGGCTTTAATCTGACTTATAAAAACCTTCACTCGTAGTATTTTTTTAATCAACATATACTACAAATTCAATTTAAGTAATATCGGGGGCGTAGCTCAGATGGTAGAGCGCTCGCTTAGCATGCGAGAGGTACCGGGATCGATACCCGGCGCCTCCAAATACAATATTTTGTCAATTTTGGAAAATTGCGTTTTAAAAAAATACCTATATATAATGTTTCTTATAAATATAGTAGGTTTTTTATTTTTTTAGTGATACAAAAAAATGTGAAAGCGGCGCGGTATGTCATTCGATCATACGATACATTGGTTAATTTTAATTTTTACGGCGCTGTACTCTATCAATTTGAGCAGATGGAAAAGGAATTTATCACTAGGTTGTTTCCAAATTATTATGTGTACATGACTATCTTAACGAATACCGATGACATCAGATGAAGAAATTGTAAAAAATAATATATACCAAAATTAAAGAAGGACCTCTAGCCTCCCTAGTCGTTTTGGTACATATAATTTTTCCTTTCATTAGTTAATGTGATGGTAACTAGTATCTATTAGTACTACTTATCTATTATCTACGTATCTATTAGTACTTAAGGCCAGTCGTGGCGCAGGGGCATAAAGTGTGACTGTAAAACTGATTGGTTGTGGGTTCGATCCCCACTCGAGGAGATGAAATATTTACTTAAATTTATACTTCCATTTCTTCGCTCTGCTGTCGAGGCAAAGCGCGGAGTTGAGTTCTGCCACTCAACACGCAATGCCTCCAGAATTCGGTAGAAAGTGGGGAACGGACTGTCTTAGTACTATGTTTTCTCTGCCTACCCTGCTGTGTGCGGGATAAAGCGTGAAGCTGATTTTTTTTTATTAATGCTGTAGTGCTATGATCTTATAAAATTAGTGCATTTCATAAATTATTCAATTAACTAGATATCAATTGCATTTGACTTGGCTTTGCTGGTTTTCACTTCAATATTAAGTAGTCGAGCCGATTTTCCCAAAATTAAATTCGAACTCAAGATCGTCGTGCACTATAAGAAATATATCAACTAAGCCATGGGAGTGATCTACCATTAATTCATAATATACTCGTACATATATAACAATATATAAAGTTGAAATTGGTCCATATTCACTTTTACTGATAAGTGAAAGGCTTGAGTCTCACGTACACAGCCTTCACTTGTAGTATTATTTAATCCAATATATATTTTAAATTGATAATAATTAATATCGGGGGCGTAGCTCAGATGGTAGAGCGCTCGCTTAGCATGCGAGAGGTACCGGGATCGATACCCGGCGCCTCCAATCATTATTTTTTAACAGATAATTTTAAGTTAGCATTAAATCACGTATTATGCTAGTATGGTTACCTTGCAACTTCATTTTACAAATCAAGTCGTACTTTAAATTTTCCTTTATTTTTTGTATTAAGAAAATCTTCAGTTACAGATGAAGAAGTATGTAATTTTTGTAAAGATTAAGATTAGTAGCTTCGCAATTTTAGAAAATTATATTTTCGGGACAAGCATTATTATCTCATAATGTATTTTTATTAAAATCAAGGACGCTATTTGCTAGTCTCATCACCCAGTTGAGATATAAAAAAACATTAAGCTCGCATACATTTTAAACATAACACAATCTATGTCTTAATTTTCCAGACATTGAATTGAGGAGCGGAACTCAATATCGTGCGTTGTCTTGTTACCAGAACAAGAAAATTAAAATAATTAATTAGGGAAACGAAACCACAACCGTCCCGTTCATACATCTTCCAAATATTGCGAGACTTACCAAGTATTACACGCCTCTTGCATACTATGTCCATCAGGGTAGCTCCTACCACCGTGATGGCAGGGACACTCAGTTGGTAGCACACATTTCTTAGAAGACGCGTCGAGTACGTAGCCCTTCTTGCATTGGCAGCCCGGTCTGCATTCTTGCGATGTTATTGATTGAGCCAAATGCATGTTCTGAGAGAAATAACAATAAATTATACTTTAATTTTGATAGAAGTAATGCAGTGATTAATTAAAGTATGTATTGATTTAGAAATGTGTTTTATTTTACATGACTAATCCTCTAAACATAAAACCCCGTAAATCTTTCCCAGTAGTAGGGTGTGAAAAAAAAGGTTTTATACGTTAGTTTTTTAATAGTTAAAAATATATATAGGTGATTAAAAAATATTTAATCTAATTTAGTACTATTGATAATTGATAATAATAGTCAAGAAATAATACTTTAATTTGCCATACAATCCTATTACCTTATAGGATAAATGAAAAATATACTGTTCAGAAATCTAAATCTTTAATTCTTATTACTTTTTTCTTCACTTACTTTACAAGTCAAAGGTTCGGCAACCTCACAAGTCGTAAATTCCATATTATGAGCGCTACTACAGTTGCTACGGAGGTCTTCCGCTGGCGGGTACTGTTTTATTTGTTCGGGTGTGGCGGGTGCGCACTCCCATCGCGCTCCTACACATGTGCTGCGAGAAAAAACTATTAGTTAGAAAACAGTTATACTACGATATATGAAAATACTAAGTTATAATTTAAAAAAAATTGTGATATTCGATTGAACCCACATCAATTACGTTTAAAGTCAGTTGTTTAAGAAATGTGTCACGATGGCGTTTTAATTTTATAAATGTGATTAAACAATGAGCACCAAAACATGTTCTCGGGAAAATTACTTATTTACAACAAATTCACAAACATATATAAAAATGGAATCAATTCTTCTTCTTCCTGGCATTAGTCCCGGCTTTTGCCAGGGTCTGCCTTCCTACTTAACCTACTCCACTTTGCACGGTCTTTAGCGTCCTCGGTGGTTAGACCATTGGCTCTCATGTCCTGCTTCACGACATCCAACCAGCGCTTCCTTGGGCGTCCGAGAGGTCTCACTCCAGGGACTGACATAGCAAGGCACTTGCATCCGACATAGTTCCTAGGCCGGCGCGTAACGTGACCAAACCATCTCAGGCGACGCTCTTGGAGCTTATCCGCTACGTCACGGACTCCAAGACTACCTCGAATGAATGTGTTGCGTATGCGGTCAGACCGCGTTACGCCGCACATCCACCTCAGCATCTTCATTTCCGTGACGTGAAGCTCTTGAGTGTGCCGAGATAGTGCTGGCCAACATTCGCTGCCGTATAAAAGAACCGGTCGGATGATGCTCTTGTATATCAGACCCTTAAGTTTGGGCGGTATCCTGCGATCGCAGACCACACCAGTGACCTCCCGCCATTTGGACCAAGCAGCGCTTATCCGGCTATAGACATCGTGATCGATGCTTCCAGACTCGTGCATAACGGATCCAAGGTACTTGAACTTTTCCGACTTAACGGCTGGTTCAGGACCTATACGGATAGTGCTCGAGTCCGGGCTCCCGCAGGCCATGTACTCGGTCTTCGACACATTTAGTTTAAGACCGCCGTTCTCAAGCGTACCCTTCCACAGGTTCACTTTACGCTCCAGCATCAGTCGGTTCTCGTCAATGAGTGCTATATCATCGGCATACATCATCAGCCATGGAGGCTGGTCTTGGATGTGAGCCGAGACAGTATCGAGCACCACATTGAATAAGAACGGACTAAGAGCCGAGCCCTGGTGAACCCCTACTGTAATCGGGAAGGGTTTAGTGTCGCCAACAGCAGTCCTAACCATAGAAGCGGAATCGTGGTACATGTCTCTGATAATCTCAATATAGGCTTCAGGGATCCCTTTGGATCGCAATGCCCACCAGATACACTCACGAGGCACACAGTCAAAGACCTTCTGCAGGTCTAAAAAGGCCACATGCAGAGCTCTCCTTTTTTCCCTGTATGCCTCCATCAATGTTCTGAGGGCGAAAACGGCGTCCATAGTACCCGATCCTGGCTGAAATCCATATTGAGACTCAGAGATAGTACACTCGCGGCGGAGCCTGAGGTCGATCATGCGCTCGAAGAGCTTCATGGTATGGCTCATAAGCTTAATGCCCCTATAACTACCACAATCTTGAACACTGCCCCTTCCCTTGTAAATAGGGGTAATAAAGCTAAGCCACCACTGGTGTGGCATCTTTCCAGTGTTCAAGATATGGTTAAAAAGGACAGTAAGCATGAGCACACCAAGAGAGCCCAACGATTTCCACGCTTCGATCGGAATGTCGTCAGGTCCCACCGCTTTTCCGTTCTTCATGCGTCGAAGACAATTACGAGTTTCGTCAAGGGTTATCGGGGCAATAAGTCCGAGGTTAGGGGGTGGGTCGTGATGAAGACTGCATGGGTGCTGAGTATTCAGCAACTCCTGGAAGTAGCTTCTCCACCTCTCCTTCACAGAGGCATGAATACAGAGCAGCGTGCCCTGGGAATCTCTGACGCAAAGACATTTTGCGATATCTTGCGTCGCTTTATCCCGGGAACGTGCCAGTTTGTAAATGAACTTCTGCCCCTCCACAGTTTCAAGTTTGTCATACAGTGGTGACAAACTCTCACTGCGGGCTCTGGCTACAGCTCTTTTACTGGCACGTTTAGCTGCAATGTACTCCAGTCTGTCTTCAGGAGAGTTGGATTGCTGCCACTTCTTAAAGGCATCCTTCTTTTCACGAGTCACCTCCTGCACCTTGTCATTCCACCACCATGTCTCCCTGTCGATGACACGTCATCCTCTGGAAAGGCCAAGAACTCGCCTGCCTGCCGCAATGATTGCCGACTGAGCTCGATCCCAAGCATCCTGAGCAGTCTCGGTGTTAGTCGGAAGATTATGACTTTTCACCTCTGCCAGGAAGTCGGTCTGCATCGGTCCATTCAGCAACCACCACTTGATCCGAGGCCTACGTTTCTCGGCTACTTTCTTCTTCGGAGTGACGTTAAAGTCCATGACAAGAAGACGATGTTGGGCCGTTAGGCTTTCGCCTGGAATGACTTTACAGTTAGTTACCCTGCCCATATGACACCGTCTGGTCAATAAGTAGTCTATTTGAGTTGAGTGGGACCCGCTCTTATACGTGATAAGATGCTGAGGGTTCTTTTGGAAGAACGTATTCACGACGGCCAGATCAAACGCAATACAGGTTCTGAGAATATTTTCTCCCTCTGTATTGCGAAGACCGTGCCCAAAACCCCCGTGAACACGTTCATACGGCTCAGCAGCCTTACCGACGTGACCGTTCAAGTCCCCCCCAACTAAGACCACTTCGGTAGACGGTACAGCAAGTAGCACCTCTTCATACTGCTCCCAGAATGTCTCCTTTTCGGACGCGCTACATCCCGCCTGGGGAGCATAGGCACTGATTAAGTTTGTGGTAACGCCCTCAATCAGTACCCTTACTCGCATCAGGCGGTCGCAGCGACGGTCAACTTCAAGAAGCCCATTCTGAAGCTCTTCAGAAAGCACTACCGCCACACCGTTTCTACCGGAAGGTGACCCAGTGTATATAAGCCGGTAACCCTGCCCGATGTTGCGGGACTTATTGCCCTTCCAGCGAGTTTCCTGGAGGAAAGCACACTGGACCCGATGTCTCATGAGTACATCTGCGAGTTCCCTGCATCGTCCGGTTAGAGAGCCAATATTCCACGTTGCAAAGCGGAGTTTCCGTCTGGGTACTAACGTCTTTAGCCGTGTCCGTACTTGACACGGCAGCCCTTGCCCACCTGTCGCAGGTGTAGGGCGATGTGCCTGCGCGTCGTTTTGCGGCGACGCCCTAGTCGTACCCAGTCTTTGCGTAGTTCGTTCCATATTCTGGCGAGTTGTGGTTTTTAATGGAGCGATTGCCATCTGACCTCCAAAACCCCTATGTGGGGAGAAACCGGGGGGAGAGGAATAGGATAGATAGAAAAGGGGAAAGGATGGGCAAAGGGAGAGGGTAGGAAAAGGAGGAGATTAGAATAAGGGGACACCACTTTTATGGACTGGACGGAGGTTATAACAAGTGGTGGCTCGAGGATCCGGGGTCGCGTACCCGTATGCCCAAGAACAAATATCGGACAGATATTAGTCAGGACACCCTCTGGATGAGGCAAAATGGAATCAATTATAGATATATAATGAAGTCCAAACTTATTTACCATAGTTCACGTTCTCGTTTCCCAGCCCTAACTTCCTTGTAGCCAGGCTTGAACTCCATACCCTTGTGGAAGCATGTGCACATGGCGATTGGTACGCATACGTTGTTGTTATCTAGAACCTAACGAACAAAACAAACAATTTATTATTAGTAAGAAGAATAAATTATTATTTCATTATTAAAATTTCTAATAAAACATCTAATTTTATTTAAAATTTTAGTTGCTTATTGTGTACTTATCGTATCAACATATGAGGAAGTAATAAGTTTTTATTACTTAACTAAGAAACATCATACGATGATGGTCTTAAGTAAAAAATAAAAATGTCGTGTTTATTTAAATAAAAAAGATTTAAGATGAGTTTAGATTATGGTTTGATAACATATTTTTTAAAAAAATATATGTTGTTATTACCTCTTGTAAACCAACCTTTACACTATGATAGTGGCCAAACAGTATGCAGTCGGCCCGTCCAATCCCCATTCTTTATAATTCTGAGAATAATTATGAGTATTGTGTACCTGTCCCGTGGGGCACGCGCAGCCCTCCACACAGGCGGGCTTGCAGCTCAGCGAGGAGGACAGCGACACGTCGCTGCAGGTGCGCAGGCAGCTGTCCGCGCACACCGTGTACTGCTGCCCGCCCGTACATTGGATCTCTGTTGCGTTACAACTTCATTAATATCACTATCATCATCATCACCATTGGGGCCCTCGTGGCGCAAAGGCAAGCTACAGCAAACGTGACGGTTGTAGGCTCGATTTCCACTCGAGAGAATGAAATATTCAATATTATTATTTCCTTACAAGGCAAAGCGTGGAGTTGATCCGCCACCAACACGAAATGCCTTAAGAAATAGGCGGAAAGTGGGGAACAGAAGTATCTTAATGAGAATCGGAGTATCTTAATAATACGTTCCCAGGATCTCTCTGTCTACCCTGCCATGTGTGGAATACAGTAAGAAGCAACCAAAAACATTCCGTCCACTGCTAGCCACTAAGCAGTTAACAGTCGCTTGACGACCTAGGAAAAGATCATGCTTGGAGTATTTGTTAACTATTGAATCTGAAAAGTGGTAACCCGACAGAGTAAGTACCAAAGTAAGAAATCGAAATTAAATTTGATGATTTTATAATTAAATTCTGTGGAAGCAGGAGTCTCTCAAAGAATCTTTAAGTAAATAGAGTATGTGGACAGCTGTAACAGCAATATGCACGCTCACCGCAGTCGGCGACGCCGTAGCGCCACTGCACGAGCACGCCGGCGCGCGCGCACGCGTCCGCGTAGTGGCCCAGCACGGGGCACAGGCAGCGCGCCGCGTCGCCCGCGCACGCGCACATGTCGTACACGCAGTCCGCGTAGTACTCAGCCACGTCCACGTAGCTGTGGCACGCTGCGGGACGATATAACGATTACATCATTTAGGAGAACACTTTGTTTTAAAATGTTATCCTAAATTCCGTTTAAGTCCTCAATAATTGCATATAAAATCAAACATCAGACATTTTCTACTATAAAAGCATATGTAACAACAATTGTAACAAAACAATTATATCAAAACAATTTTTACTATTTATAAAATTAAAGTAAATTTATGTTTAATTTATCTATCGTTAATTTTAAGCAAAAAAATAAAATTAATACTTACATTCAAACAGCGAACTCTTCAAATGACTACAATATTTCTCCGCAGCCTCCTTATTCTCCACATTCACTGTACACGGGTGTTCAGGCTCCGTGGCCGCGATGTCGTCACAGAACTCTCTGGTCTTCCACTTGTTGGCGAAGGCCAGTGCTGACTGTTCCACATCACCTTCGGGTGTCAGGAAATCGTCTTTTTGGTCCAAGTTGAATGTTCCGCAAAGACCCTATGTAAGTTAGCACATTAATTAAATTTAATTAAATTAAACATTTTATCTTTTTGTTTGTTGTATTATGTAGAGATGGACAAAGAGTAGATAAATAAGACATGTTGTTCCTACTTTTCATCCATCTAAAATTCTTGAGGGTATCTTAAAAATATACCCACCACGTACATATTTAAACAGACATTACAATTAATTCCTATCAAAACATGGAAATTAAAATTGAAATATCTTATCGCAAGTAACTTCTGCCATTCCAAATTTTTTAAATAACGAATTATAGGAAGATTTTTAATTTCAGAATTATCAGAAAATTATACCAAAATAATAAATAAATATAATATTTATAACTTATACAGGTTTTTTTACAAATAAAATAAAAATGTCAGTTTATAAAAAATAAAACAATATAAATTATATTATTACCGTTGTCTGTTCGCTGAATGATGGCGGTACGTCCACAAATACCCTGGTGTTGCCATCCCACCACAGATCTACTTTGATAGGCAATTGTACTGAAAAAGCATATCATAGTTTGAATATGTAGTCATTAGATTCGAACCTAAAATCTCCCCAGTTTTAGGTTCGAATCTTAACACACAAGAATTTGTGAAATTTATAAAAAAGTTAAATACATAATATTTATTTATCCATACCTATATTATAAATTCGAAAGTAACTCTGTCGGTCTGTCTGTCTGTCTGTCTGTCTGTCTGTCTGTCTGTCTGTCTGTCTGTCTGTCTGTTACGCAATCAGGGTCAAACCGCTAATTCAATTGTAATAAAATACTCATACAGAGATACTTGAGGGTCTTCGGATGAACATAGGTTACTTTTTTTCTCATTTTTGTAATATTGTCGATATATACTAATATATTAAAATATTTTTTAATTTGACAGGCAATTTATTCCGCCATGTTAATAACAACCGACCGTTGCTAAGCAACGGTTTGCAAAGTTTATTTGTTGTTATAAGCAAACGTCACCAAAAATGAGCTTGCTTAACGCATACATGGCGTGCGCCGACTCAACCTTATGAGATACATAAAAATAATGTTTTACAAAAATATTGTCCTTTCGCAAAAATATTGTCGCGGACTTTTTTAAACATTATTTATGTTTAAAAAAGTCCGCGATACATGTTGATACGATGTTTATCTCTGAAGCTTGAGCAAAGTAACAGAGTAACAACAAGTAACCATTTTAATTAATTTACTTTATATTTATCGGGTTTTTGATGTATGTATTTTCTATAATTTGATATTGATCCTTATGAAAATGAATATAATAGTCACTTTTAGCATTTCATCTAGATTGAAATTATAATTTACTGTATAACAATCTAATAAATAATTAAGGAGATGTCACTGATTCGAAATGACCTAGCCTACGAGCGGCATAGTATGACCGACGTGAACGGGCGGATGACTTTGACGGTTTTGTAAATTTTCATACATTTTCGAACTACTGATAATTTTTATGTAATTATTTGCTGTTTATAATTAATTTCTACTTTTCTTTGGTTCTTCGCTTATTCGAGTATTAGTTAGATTTTCATGAATTTTTTGGTGTGGTGTAAGTTGCGGCCCTGCGCGGCATCGGTATAATATTATTTAAGTATTAAAGAGAGAATTGTTGGTTATTTCATCTTGGTTGGATGGTTATCTATACCGTTGTTATACACTTAATAAATTGTGGTTTTAGTTTTTTGGGATTTTATTTGATATTGCTTGCAAAACTTATCATATTTAATGTAGAAAGGACTTTAGTTATTTCATGTAGTATCTATGTACGCGCGCAAGGAAAACGAGTAAAAAGATTTTTCCCGGGTAAATTAGTAAAATCGATCACTGAAAGTCCAATAAAATTAGTTCAGTTATTCTGGATATTAGCTCGGGGAAATAGAAAGACAGACAGAGAAAAAATTATTAATAATGTAGCTGGTTTTGTTTAGTTTTTTTATTAATATTTTACTATGGTTACGTTTACTTATAATTTTTTCATTTAAATTAGTAAGATATTTTCAAAAACAATTTCCTAAATATATCTATAAGCATTCGTAAAGTTTAAGCGGGCGAAGCCGCGTCCGGGTCCGCTAGTTTATTCATAATTTTATTGTATTTATCGCGTTCAAATTAGATCAAATTCGTATTTATTTACTACTACTTAAGTACTTACTAATAATAAACAGCGATGAAGCAGCTCTTATTCTAATTCCTCCCACAGTAACAGGCAACTGATTAATTTCCTTTCCGTTGACTAGTATTAAACCGCCTTGTTTTAGATGTATGTTAGCGCCATTGTATGCGAGGTTAACGGCCTTAGTACAAGACGGCTTGCCTTCACCTTTGTAGGGTGCTAGATTCATTGCCTGAGTAAAATAACTATGAGTTAATTTCAATTATTAAATCAAATTAAAAAGGTTTTTTTGCTTTTTATCTCTTTTAGTTGTTATTGAAGCTGCATTAATATTATTAAAAAAAATTTACAGTACATAAACAATAACAATTACTAATACTTTTTTAATACGTTAAATAAGGTCATACTTTATAACATCATATTACTCAATTTACGGCCGAACATTATACTATTTTCCCAAAAAAAAAAATCAAAATTAAAAAATCAAAATTTACCTCACTAATACTGCCCGAACATGCCACATTTTCCACATCAATGGTAATATTGTCGGTTTTCAATAATGTGTAGGTGCAGTGTCCCATAAAATTATATTTAAGTCCATCGAAGGTGGTGTAATGGGGGTCGCCAACCGCACTGCAGCGAGCACCGCATGGTATCTGGGTACATATCCATTCACCTGCTTGGCATGTGCTGGGGGAATTAAAGAATTCACAGTAACTTTAAATTTAATATTTTGTTAATTATTGGAAAGAACTTTGAAAAAAGAAATGTCTCTAAAAAATTCTTTACAAGTTTGTAAACGCTTTCTTTTTTATTGTATTAGTTTCACTAAATAATATTACAGAATTATTTTAATTTATAAAATTTACATTAAAAAAAATCTCTTGAAGATCAATGAAATTTGTCTGTTTTAAACAACTTTTATTTTAGTATATATGAAATAGAAAAGACGGAGACTATGGCAACTCCTTTACTAATAATAGCGTGTGGTATTAAAAAAAATGTATTTTTTTATTACCTAAATGATTAAAATTTATATTGTTTAGTTTTTATTTAATGTTATATCAGAATTTCTATTTTATATGAAATGTAAAATATGAAATTGGTCCAAAAATTATGAAAAATTTACCAAGTGTTACAGCTCTTCGGTATGACGGCTCCAGGTGGGTAGTTTTTGTTTCGAACTCGACACGGACATTCTTCTTTTTGTACGCAGCGACCACTCTCCAAAAGCATGCCTGTATTTTTATAAATATATAAATTAATATTTTTTATAATTAAATTTCAGGTCAAAATTATGCGAGGGCATTAAAATTTTAAATATTCTTTATTCAAAATAAACTATTATAAGCACTTTTGAATCAAATAAACATATAAACATAAAAGCTACCACCGGTTCGGAAGGTAGTTCTGCTGAGAAGAGCCGACAAGAAACTAAACAGTTTCTCTTTCCAATGTCAATGGTATAATTTAATTATTTCCTAATCTGACAGCTATCCTGCGTGACATTCAATAGACATTAATTCCATACATCTTTATCTTGTAAATATTCTTGAACAGTGTAATAAGTTTTATTTTTTTATATTTTTTTACAGATCCAGACAGATATTTTAAATTAGGGCGTCTACAAATTCTGGGTATACACTTTATTTTTGGTTTACGTTAGTACGATCACATTCTTCGCTGTCACAATAATGCTTATTCCCTTTCTTATCTTCATTCCAGATTTAACCTTCTTCCTAACCCAACCTGTTCCAGGTGACCTACACACATACGCTGTATATAACACATACGCTGGACGTACCATAGCGTAGCAATAGAAGATTCCGAAAAATACTCTATAAATAACTCATAAATTACGATAAAATGAAGCCCATATTGAAGAATCTTTATGAAATATGTAGTTTGACATTTTATTATAATACCCGTTTTGGATTTATTTTAGTGTGTTGTATACTTCTAGTCAAGCCATTTTATTTGATATTCATATCGAGGAGGAAAAGAAATACGTAATCCGCTATTTCGTTGTGGCAACCATCTTGGATTTATTTCAGTGTACTGCATTTTTTTTTAGTCAAGCACTTTCATTTGATATCCATTTTGATTTTAAAATTATGTAGTTGATGATTGATTGATGATTTTATTAATATATAGTCTGCCATTTTATTTTGGCGGCCGTCTTGGATTTATTTTATCGTGTATTGTTCTAGTCAAGCACTTTTATTTAATACCCATATCGAGGGTGATTAAAAAATATATAGATCGCCATTTTGGTGTAGTGGCCATCTTGAATATATATACTACTGAATACTCAATAATATATTGCGATTAGATTGCGTTACCAGGAAAGTGATAAATTTTATTGAATCTTTAAGCTAAATAAAATCGTTTAAAATTTGCCAGCCACATAGTGATGTAGTTTCAATAAAAAATTACCGGTGCTAGTAGTCCGGGGAAGTTTCTATGTAAAAGGCTGGTCAGCAAGGTGTTATGTACACATACATATTGTGTCTGATTATTTAAAAAAAAATGTTTTGTTAAATAACAGGATAGATTGTACTTTTTTTCTTATTTGAAAAATAAAAAATCTTTAAATATATGTTAAATAGTGACAATGACATTACTCATCACTAGTAAGGAAATCACATTTCCGCTTACGATAATGAAGTAAAATATATTATTGAAATAAAAATACACTCTAAACATTCTGGATTATATATTTTTTTATTGTAAAATTTAACTGCACAATATCGTTTAATACCAAAAATGCATTTTTATTGACCAACCTTCTACATTGTGCAATAATATGCCAAATAAAGTTATTAAGTTTTAAATTAGGAAATGAATAGCGTACCATCAGGACAGAAGCATCCTTCAACACAAGTGGCGTTCTCTTTCACTAGAATATCTGGTAGAGCACAGCTGGGTTGAGTATCAGGTCCACAGGATTTATAGACTTTGCCGGCTGGACAAGTCATTGCTGTGAAAATAAAAAAATATATTACTCATAGGTTATTCTTCTTCTTTGGAATATTTAATATTTAAAAAAAATAACGTATTATTTTATATATATAAACTTACGGCAAGTGTCAGAGTCTCGCCACGCCCTCATCTCCTCTACGCCGTGTCTCAGACACTCCTTGGCGTACACCGATACTGTTTTACACGCACATTCTTCTGGACCTAAAAATATATATTAAGTTATCTTTGAGTATATCGTTTTTGGTATATCATAGTAATATCAACTTTTTAATTTTATATATTCTTCTGTAAATTCAATTTACTGATTTCTATATTACTAATAGCAACTGCACAAATAATATTTCAATAATTTTTAAAAAAAGGAAGCCACTCGTAGCGCAGAGGCACAAAGTGTTACTGTAAACGCGACATGTTGTGGGTTCGATTTCCACTCGAGGAAAATTAAATGTTTAATATTTCCATTTTCTTCGCTCAGGCTTTGAGGCAAGCCGCGGCGTTGACTTCCGCCGCACAACACGCTATACCTCCGATATAATTCAGACGTAAATAGTGAACGGAGTGTCGTAACACTAGGTTCCCTTTGCCTTTCCTGATGTATGCAGGATACAGCGGGATATTGTATATTAAAAAAATATTATAACGTACAAAAATTTAATTCTAAATAATATTAAATAAATTAACTTACTTAGAGTCGTGACACACGCGCAATAGTCCCATTGACAGACTTCTAGAAGTTGAGATACGTCCATTACCTAAAAAAATATAAACTTTATTATACTGAAATATAATATAAACATTGTTTCTATTATATCTTATTTTCCACCTATAAAACAATTCCGCAAGTAAATTTGAAAAAGGAACGTCTACATATATATTATATTAATAAGTGAAACATGATTTTTTTTTAAAACTTTGTGGACTGATAAGTCTTTTTTTTCTTTTTTCGAATGAGTAGTATGCACACAAAAAATATTTAAAAAAATATTATTACCAACCTTAGAGCATTTTCGGAACTTATCCTTGCTGAAGACTTTAGAACAGAATTGCATCGCTTTCTTCATATCAGCATCTGATTTTAAGACGCAAGCGCTAGCATCTGAAGGACTTTCGTCACAAACATCTGAAAAATTTTATTATTACTAATTGTCAAATTGAATATTTTGTCCATAAGCTATTATCAAAAAAAAATATCCTTTATTAATATAAATAAATCATTACTTTATTTTGGCAAAAAGGCTGGTAGCTCTCGAACTACTAATCCTATTTTTATGACACGTAGTCTTAACTACGTGTCATAAAAATAGGTTCTTAAACCACTGTGATCAACAAGGCTTTAGATTTAAAAAACACTCAAATTAGTTCATTAATTCAGGTTCTACAGTGCCATAGACAGACACACAGACAGACTGTGTATTTCATTAATAATTTTAAAGCACATTTAAATATGTACAATTATTCTTATATATAATAAAATATTTTAATAAATAACCCACCTCCAATCTTATTAAGCTGCCACGAAGCGATCATAACAGTTTTAGTGGGCGCGATCTCTCCCTCCTTCGTCCTCATATCGTTCTCCGGGTTTCCATCGAGAGTGCCACAAAGACCCTCTGTTTTGTTCCAGAGCAGGACTGAACCTTCTACTATTACGAAGTTCTGAAAATATGTTATGTACATTTTTACTCTTTGTTTTAGCTTAACACTATACTTTACTTATTAC
Organism: Heliconius himera; assembly: GCA_021202915.1. Classification (NCBI taxonomy): domain Eukaryota; kingdom Metazoa; phylum Arthropoda; class Insecta; order Lepidoptera; family Nymphalidae; genus Heliconius; species Heliconius himera. The sequence goes on from JAJHJA010000089.1 coordinate 111,468, forward strand.
TATCCCACGTATGGGGGACGAACCCAGAACCGTCGCGTCGCTCCCGTCACAACGACAGCATCGTAAAATATTGTAGATAATTAAATTAGAAGATTTTGCTATATACATATGTATACTTAAATAATATTATAAGATAAAAACTAAAGCCAAACAGTTGGAGCATACCTAATATGGTGTTCTTATAAATATACAGGGTGGAAATGTAAGCACCACTTTAAATGAAACCACAGTTTTAACTACTCTATAAAAGCCTAATGTAAATCAGAAAAAAATAAATTTTCAAAAATGAAAAAGTTATTTTTTCACACAAAATAAATAATAACATTGTCATTTTAAAATAAAACGCCATTTGTAAGGACGACGCACGTACACATAAACCTATCAAAGGAACACTGCCGCACTCGGCTTATTCCGAAATCGAGTCGTAGGTATTGGCGATAAAGTTCAAAGTTGTTTAACCTTTTGTAGTATTTTTGTAGTAGTAAGTGTTTATGTTATTGGGATCTATACGTAATCGCGTCACACGAAATACAGGTATGGATAAAAATCGTGAAATGAAAAAAAAATCCTACGTCCAAACTGTTGATACATCTTGATTAATTTCATTAAATTAATAAGTATAGGTTTGAAATATTTTACCCTATATGCTGTTTCCGTAAAAGGAGCGCTGCCTCTTCCACCCTGTATATTTTTTAGTCTACTTAGACGAAGTATAGTATTAGAATTTATATATGTGAAAGTTAACTTATTATTTAATATTATAATTTTTCCTCAACTAAATTTGAATGAATAGGACACAAATATAAACTCACATTGGTATCCCACTGCAACGTGAGCCCCACGTCCAGGTCGAGCAGCACGCTGTCCCCGGGCATGGACACGCGGAGGCCGGGCAGCGACGCCGGCATCGGGACCATGCGCTTCGTGCTGCGGAACACCACCGACCCGTCGTCTGTACGCAAATGTATGCTTTATTAGGTTTTATAGTGCTATATATTCATAGAAATAGGAAAAGAGAAATATTTAAATAATAAAAGTTTTGTTTTTTTTTGTTAATGTTGAAGGTTCCATTTGGGCTTTATCAGTTCAGATAATACACCTCTTTATGCATTAATTTTAGTTTTATCACAATTTGTTAACAATTAAAGATAAATTAAACTAATATTCAATAGTTAAATTTAAAAAATGTCTTAACTTTTAACATCCTTACTAAAGGATAATGATGCATTTATGATTTATGTAGTAAAAATGTTAAATATTGTAATATGTACATATATATAATAAAAGTAATATATACACAATTACCAGAAACACTGAGCGTATACATTTTCTCCTCCAAATAAATGATAATTTCAGACGGACAGTATTCTCTTTCACACTTCGGATGTTTAATTGCGATCGTGTATTTGTGCTCTATTATATCACGTACTAGGATATGCTTGCAGGGAGATTGGAAACTGGAAAAATTATCAAATTAAATAAAAAAAATATTCATGTAATAATAACGAACAATATAAAACTCACAATATTAGAAATATATTATGGCAGAGAAGAGTCGGAACCCAATGTTACCAGAACGAAGAAATGAAAATACCAAATATTTTATATTTAATTTCCCCGAGTGACAATCAAACCCACAATAGTTGCGTTTAAAATAGCAGTTTTGTTTTATCTTTCAAAGAATTGATGATAGAATTGATTTGTATTTATAAAAATGTGTTAAAGGTTTTATAGCAGAACCCACAACCATCGCGATTACAATTAGACACCTTTCTACATCCCTTTAATTCTGTTTTTTTTTCTAAGGACATACCTATATATTTTCCCATCAAATGTTTTGTAATGACTCCCGGCCCACGTTAAGCAGCTGCCGCCTTTAGGTACAAAGTCTTGTACCACGACGGTCACAGGTTTATTCCCCGTATTGTACTTTCCAGTGCCATGTGGTATATGTTCATATTCGCTTGACGAGTTTGAATGAAGCGAGCCTGGTATAAGCTGTATTGTGTAAAAATATAAGCATATAAGTATTTATTAAACTTCCTTTTTAAATTTATAACTTATTCATAAATACATTTTTATATTAAGAAATTTTGTTGTTTAAATATAAATGCTAATTATAAGGAAAGAGTTGATAATCTTCAAACGGTCAAAAATATTATTTTCTTGAATCATAATTGATAAAGACTATCGATTCATCTATCAAACAAAAAAAATCTAAATCGGTTCATCGGTTTGGAAGCTATGATGCCATAAACAGACATATATTTTGACTCCTCTGTTTTCGTCAGGGGTTAGAAAAATTTTGCTATATTTATACAAAAATTATTTACCTCTCTCGGATGATGGTTGGATGGCGTTATCACGATGACTTCGTCTGAAACAAAAATGAATTATTAAAATTTTAAAATACCCATTTTAAAATTTTACATTTTTATTAGTTAAATAATTTACTATTTAATTTATTAGATAAAATATATATGTATCGTCCTTTTTTAGAAATTGGGACATACGGAATCGGTAATAACTTTTCGTATTATTTTTTAAAATATAAAGTAGAAAGAAGTGTGAAAATATTGTACTTACATATAAACCTTTTTTCTAATATTTTATGGGTTAAATATAACTAATACGAGTTGTATCTGTTGGTTTAAAATGTATCCATTTCATATACAATTACTGTACGGTCGACGAGTCGTGGCCGCTTAAGTTAGCTGTCGACCGTACTAAGTAAATAATAACAAAACAAATATACTTACTAAAAACACAATGCGGTATCGGTTGCGGCTCGAACACCCCACTGGAGTACAGGCAGGTGTACTCGTCAGCTCTGGGCACGCTGAAGGACGCTCCGGCGGGACAGGACAGCTGGCAAGTGAACTTCTCCATGTCGCCGCGGCAGCTGTACCCGCCGTTGAAGGCGAGCTTGCGGACGTCGCACACACTGGCCGCTGTTAAAAACGTGCTCAATTTTAGTAACTTCATTAAATGTTTTCTTGGGACTCCCTCAAATTTAATCGGACCCATAGATAATTATAGAAATAACTCAGTCAGTTTGTTGTCTCAGTATATCCCATTGAGCCATGATGACGTCAATGATAATTATATTCATATAGACTTTTCATGTATGTATACCATAAGATAAATTTGACTTAAAAAATATTAGATAAATAAGAAAGTATATTATAAACTTACAATATTGGCATTGAGGGCCTCTGAAATCTTTGGGACACTGACAAGTGTTGACAGATAGACAAACACCGCCATTTAAACATGGCGGATTACACTCTGGTTCGCAGTCGGGAATCGAACTTAGATCTGCCCTGGTCGGCTGCCACTGTCCTTGCATACATCGTATGTTAGCTATGGTAGAGCCATCTATGAACTTGTGACCTTCCATACAGGTTATTGTGCAGAATCTGTTGAATGAAATTTTTAATTTTATTTCTGATATTAGTGTTGTAATCTTTACTTTTGGAAAAATTAAGAACTTTGTAAAAAAAGGCAAAATTTAATAGATTTTTTCAAACCTAGCACGGACATTGGTAAACGGTCAAAATTTGTCTATACTGTATGTACTAATTGATTAGTATTTAAACTTTATAGTTATTGGTTTTTGTACCGACCTTAAGATATATAAGCTTCAAAATCAATAGAGGAAGTAAATAAAAAATTTTGAGCCACATTTCTTTTTTAAACTTCTAGTTCCTAAACTTAACAGTATCATCATTTCAAAAGTATGAATTTGAACATATAAAGAATGAATTGTAAGATTAAAGTTATTTATCGATGTCACTTACTCAGAATTAGAGCATTTCATATGTGAGTTCTTAGGCAGCGGTGGGTTGGCGAGGCAGGGCTTCTTCTCGAACTCGCAGTAGCTGCCTTGGAAGTTGGGCGGACACAAGCAAGTGTTCGTGTCCACGCATAATCCGTTGTTCTTGCACTCGATTTCGCATTTTGCTATAGAAAAGAAAGCAAATATATAATCAAATTTGAAAAGATAAATCAAAAAAAAAAATACTGAAAAGAATGAATCTGTCAGTGTTGTGTGTTAAAGGTTATTACCAATTTAATGATTTTATAAATGAAAACACGCCTTGATAATTAAATGCTCGCTCCAGTCTGTATCAAAGGTATCGTTGTCACAAATAATTGAATATGCATTTCTATAAAATTGATTTAAAAAAAAGTTCTGCTGAGTTTCTTGCGCCGGTTATTCGCAGGCCTGAAGCATTAACTGTAGTGGTGGTAAATTGTTTGACGTTAAAAAAATTAAGCATGACATTTCTTATTTTGAATAAAATTATTTGATTTTGACTTTACTAGCGACCCAAACGTGACTTCGCCCGGTATTTTTTTTTATTATAGTTAAATTATATAAAATCTTTACATAAATTGTAATCAATGTGGTATTGTAATTTATAAGCTATATTACTGTAACGTTTCATCTAAAAATCCTCTCAAAATTTCTCATTTGTTATATTAGTAGGATAAATATTATTCAATAATTATTCACTATTTATTTTAAAAAGGTCAATAGTTAGTAGATAAATAAGTAAATCAATTTAAGCTTTGTCAGTTAAAATTCCACTTGCAAACCTTTATCTTAGAAAACAAATTTATTATTAGAAAATCAAATTATCCAAGAGCAATACGTTCCTAAAATAATCGAAGAAAATCTTCCCTTCTGTTTGAACTAGACATGAGAGACATAGCCCCAATTAAACATAAAATCTATTTTCATTTCAACCGTGACCCAAAAACAATGAATTACCAGTTATCTATTTTATTATTATATTTGGGTTGCGAATAACTGGTCGCATATTTTTTGTTTCCGCCAAACAGAGATAGCTCCCACGCCGTTTGATTGTGAGGGCCTAATTATTTAGGTTCTAATTTAAATACTAACATTGATAAGTCTAGAAGGTTAAAATGTTATAATGATAATCCGTGCGTATCGGTTAGTCTTATCTGCTAATACTAAAATAAAACTATCAGCATAACGTTCAAATATGTCAATTAACGTTTAACTGAACGTTCGTCTAGTTAATGCTAGTTAAATCTTTCTGTAGACAGGACAAGGGTCCAGCGGCCGCGGTGGCTAAAGCTCCATTTTTTACAATATATAATTTTATTATCAAAGTAGTTAAATAAAAATGTTAATTTATTTATCATTATGATGAATTTTATAAATATAAATATATCTTTATAATAAAAAACCCTTCTGAATCACGTCTGATAGGACGAGTATCTTCATAAAGTTCAATTCGATGATAAAAATTAATAGCGGATAAATTAGCGAGAAAGAGATAACAAGTGCAAGGGTCACAATTTTATTTAAACTTTTTACCAGTAATATAATCATATTGTATAATATTAAATTAAATAATAAAAATAGTAATATATCAATTTTATAAAATAAAATAAATATTCTTATTCACTGTAAGAATATTTATTTTGTTTATAATATTTAATGGGGCTGTTTATTCGCAATTATTGTTGAAAGTTCGTAGAATTTGTTTGAAAGAATAATATATATATATATCTTTCGTCACTAAATGACAGACAATGCATATATTATGATAGTGCAAGACGTTGAAAGCCGAAAGGCAAGTTCGTTTCATTCAAGAGTAGGGGGCATAAGATTTCAAGAATCGGAAACGGTAACACGGGTTTTACGTTTTAAAATTCTTGGAAACGACAACAATAATTAAGTGACAAGTTTTTAAGTAAGGATTTCCCTGTATGAAAAATACAAAATTCGAAGTTGTTTATAATTTTCAGTTAAAGTGAAACCTACGTGTTTGCAAATATATCCCAACTATCCAAAAAAAAAAAACAAACTAGCATATAATAATAAAAATATATAAGCTTATCTATATTACAATTCACTAAGCATCCTGTTTATTTAACAGTATTTTTAAAGCTTATCCTAGTATTCTACCTAACTGAGTAGATCAGTTCTAAAGTAAATAAAAATCTAATAAAAATACTTTATTTTCTCATTCAATTTTAATTTAATAATGACATATTTTTCGTTAATTTCTCTGATTTTGAGCTTTTTTAACTAAAAAATAATCAATTCCTCGTGTAGGATTTGAACCTACAATCGTAGTAAGTACCTTAAATCAATTTTTTTTTATTATCTTTATATTATTAGTGGCCGGTCGTGGCGCAGTGGCACGAGGTGTGACTGCAAAACCGACTGGTTGTGGGTTCGATCCCCACTCGAGGAGATGAAATATTTACTTAAATTTATATTTCCATTTCTTCGCTCTGGTGTCGAGGTTAAGCGCGGCGTTGAGTTCTGCCACTCAACACGCAATGCCTCCAGAATTCGGCAGAAAGTGGGGAACGGAGTGTCTTAACACTAGGTTCCCTCTGCCTACCCTGCTGTGTGCGGGATACAGCGTGAAGCTAATTTTATCTTTATATTATTATATTAGCTTTATATTAGTCGTCCTTAATATTATTTACTTTATATTTAGGTATATACAAAAAAATAATAATAACTTACCCTTATATGCTTGGTTGGCATTGTTGGCAAAATTAGAGTATGATGGCCTGCAAAAAGTAAAATGAGAAATATAATATTAATTTTTATAAAAACTTATGAAGCCGTCGTGGCGCAGTTACACACAGCGTGCGACACCAACCGCAACGATTGTGGGCTCGTTTTCCACTAATGGGAATAAAATATTTTTATTATCTTTTCCTTGTTACCAGAGCGTGGATCTCTGTTAACAAGAAAAAGGCGGCGTTGAGTTCCGCCATTCCACACGCAATGCTTCAGGAATTCGGCGGAAAGTGGAGAGCGGAATGTCTTAACACTAATCTCCCTTTATCTACCCAGCTACATTCGGGATACAGCGTGTAACTAAAAAAAAATAACCATTCACCCAAATGGGCACCGTACCCAGAACCATTGTGCCTACTATTAGACGTTGTCCCACTTCATCAGGGTGACCGCCCTGAAGTTAGCTGTATTTAGATGGCTGCGCAGTTTACTTTTAAACTTTTTCTTACTTTTGATTATTTTGTTTATGAGTGAACAATGCGCAAAAGTTCAGAAAACTAAACTTCAGGGCGGCTACTACTTATTGACCGTACTGTAAACAGCACTAATCTTTTCAATAGGTTTTGATACAAATCATGAAAAAATTATAACAAAATACGAACAAACAGAATAAAAAGTATCTAAATATTGCACCTAAATCAAAAATTTACTTTAATTTGGAAACTTATATCTTATTAATATTCGAAGCCAAAGCGAAGATATGTATAGGTAATTTTTTCAAATAACTTACCCATAGCCTGACGAGTCCCATGACCGTGATTCACCATACATGTTTTTATGTCCTCCGTAACCACTTTTGGTGCCACCGTAGCCAGTTTTAGTACCAGCGTAACTTTTTGTGCCGCCATGACCCGTCTTAGTCCCAATATATCCATACTTTCTAGGTTGCACAGATTTGGAATATCCCCAATTTTTCATATAATTTGGCATATACGGAGGAGCTTGAACGTCGGATTGCCTATTTGAAAAAAAATATAATTATCGTAGCATATCAAATACATAAGACCTACATAAGTTGGTAATTCATAATAATACTTTTCAAATAAACTCAAATGAAACGAGTTAGTTCAAAGTTATTACTATCAAATATAGAGATATATAGAGATTTTTAAGATTTTGAGCAAAAAGTGTATATTTAATTATTATCGTTCGATGTAAATTATGGTTAAATTTATTTTAGAATTCACTTTTCTTTACATGTACAACGTAGCATATATAAATATTATTTTCTTCAGAAATCTACAAAAAAGAAACAATTGTAACAAATAAATGAAAATTTACAATACAAAAATATATTTAAAATTATATTAAATCGCCGCGACATTTAAATTAAAATTTTTAAGAAATAAAAGCTAAAGGTCAAATATTGTACAGCTTTACATAAAAAATGAAAATGTTTAAAAAATACATTTTTTTATGGATGCATTTTCAAATACTCACTCACGATCTCCACCAAATACGCCATAGCCAGGTTCGCAAACGCATACTCCAAATATTAAAATGAAAACGCTTGTAAATAATTTCATTTTGAAGTATTTGTATTACCCATTTATTTTAATATATTTATGTAATTTAATAACTTTAATTAAATTGTAAGCACGATTGTTAGCTTGCAGATCACAAGCTACACTGATTCAAACCGTTTAATTTATAATGCATTATAAGTTATCTATTATTCCTCCTCCTGATAACTGTATTTATCTGCGAATGGAGGATTTGCAAAAAATATTTCTTTAATTAAATTTACATTTTTATTTTTTTTAAATATCATTAATATTCCATAGCATCCTAATGTCATTTATTAATTAAAAATGGCGCCAAAATTACATGTAAAGCTCAAGGCGTGTAGTGTTGATAGGAATATTCTTAATACAAAGTAATACCAAAAATGCCTTCAAAAAGAGTTAAGAGGACAAAACAGACTGAACAGGTATGTTTATTTTATTGTACTAATTTAATATTTTACGTTCGTGACGTACGTCTATATGATGTTCAGAATTTAAATTATATCACATATCAATATAATAACTATAATATCACCATTTGTTTTTTATGCTCAACGTATTATTAACATAAATAGTTATAAATTAATATAATATATAAATAATACAATTTTTAATTATTTGATTTTTTCATTTTTGATTGATTCTTTTTTTAGAAAAAAATCGTAACGTCGACACTTTTAACCATCAGTTTAAAATTTGACAATCATTTATACGCAAAGGAAATAATTTCTTTGCAACAGGCAAAAGACTACATAAGAGAAATTTCAAAATTAAAAATTGAAACTGATGATGCAAGATCTCGTCAGGTAAAGATCAGTTTTTAGTTTTTAAAATAATCTTAAGTAAATTGCAAGTATCTGAACCAAAATCTTCGCCGCGTTACTTCCCTTTAATTTAGAATGAATTTGAGAAAAAAGTGAGAACTTACAGTAATTCGCAATTGGAAATATATACAAAAGCATTACAAACATATAAATATTAGTGCTTCACGCTGTATCCCGCATGTAGCAGGATAGCCCATCCTGCTGCCGATTTCTGGAGGCATTGCGTGTTGAGTGACAGGACGTTTGCCTCGACACCAGAGCGAAAAAAATAAAATATTAAATATTTCATATCCTCAAATAGGGGTCGAACCCACAACTTGGCACGTTTATACACACTCAACGATCAAATATAAAGATTAGTGGATACGCCAAACCTTAAGGCTACCAACTTTTATTAGTTCTACTTCCCATTGAGCTGCAATTATGAAATTGTTCGCACTAGACCAAGTTTTTTATTAATCTTGTTAACCGCAGGTATCTGAAAAATTAACTTCCATGCTGAAAGCCTTAATTGACGAATATACAAATAAAGTTACTGATAGTGAAAACTCTAATACTTTTTCTTTAAATAATAATATTAAAAAGAAATTAAATGAAAACGTTGAAAGTAAATCAAATGAAGGTTTGAATATTAGACCTGAGTTTTGTGAATCTTCTGTTGTGGCAACGAATGCAGACCACTCTCAAAATAATTTAGTAGAACCCGATAATATAAAAGAACGAATAGATATTAATAACAATATAAGTATATCTGAAGACAACATGTCCAATAATTTTCTAAAGGAAGGAATACCAGTTAAAAACAATAACGATAACAGTGAAAATGTTAATGTTTGTACAGAACTCCCTGTAGAAAATTTTAACATGAGCGGTCCACCAACGACTACAGAAAATATTAATGAAAGTAACTTAAAAGATACAAATAAGGAACCTAGTGCAATTAAAAATAAAACTGCCTGTACAAACGATACTAAAATGATAATTAGTATCGAGTGCGCTAATAATAGAATTATTTCTAAAGACAATGTAAAAGAATCTTCGAAAAGTAAAAAAAGAAATTCGAGGAAAAAACAAAAAAATGACTTAACGTGGATCGAAGAAATAAAATTCATTAGAGAAATCGATAGACAGGAACATCTCGTTAGCAATTTAGAGGAATCATTTTGGAGTGACTTAACTAAGCCAGCTGATTGTAGTCCGGATTTTGAAATCGATTAAATAAAATACTTTTTCATTGTATGATTGATTAATAATAATAATAATAAAAAACAGTAGTTGGTTCTGAAAGTTTATTGTTATAACATTACGCTAAAGACAAAAAGAGGCATGCAAAGCAAATATTCAAAAATTGTATTTCGAAGGTTTCATTTTAAATTCCATAGATGTAGTAGTAGGCCGTTTTTAATTTTCTTATGCACTTTTATCTTAATTTAATATAATTTAAAACAATTGTTGTCAATTTATACGGATGACGACACTAGACCTAAAGCTTTAACCTCCTCTAATATATTCACTGTATAAATCGTTTTAAAGTTTGATTAATAATACTTTTTTATAAGTAGTTAATTTAGAATAATAAATTCAACTTATTGATATAAAAAAATAAAAAATAAAACAATTAGAGCAACGGATTTTCCTCATGCAGATAAGTGCATCTATCTATAATAGTTCTAGGAACATATAAACAAAGTTTATGATAATAAGAATTTTCCCAAACCCAGTTTTTAAACCCCATGCAAAAGCTACAATATATTTGATTCTTAACATTAAATGTAACTAATTATTATTATTATTTTATAAAAAAATGTATATCCACTTAAAGAGCTCTGATTAAACATAGGATATTTTTTTTATTTTGAGAGAAACTTGAAAAGTACCATAATAATAATTATTTTTTGCTTCAAACTATATCCTGTATACAGTACTACTAAAGACAGACAATAGCAGAGGGAACCTACTGTTCATTCCGTTTAATTTTTCGAGACATTGGGTGTTAAGAGCGGAACTCAACGCCGAGTTTTGTCTAGCTCAAGCGAGAAAATTTTAATTTAGATTTGTATATGCCTAATGTATATCTTATGTCGTACAAAATACAAGTCTCATATTATTCTCGAGCTCTTAAATGTCTACAATAAACCATTTTAATACAACATTGTATTACAAAGGAATTTACACACAACAGACTTAAACTTTCATATAACAAATATATGTATATAATGTATATTACATTAAACTAGGCAACAATGAAAACGTTTATCATGAGAACGAACTTATCTAAATAAGTTATTTTATAACATACTATCACTCCATGACTTTAAGTAGTTTCACCAAACCTTTATTTAATAAAAAAATATTAAGTTGTTTTATTTTATTACATTTGCATTGTTTTTGTGACTAAAAACCGCCGTATGCATAGTTTTAAACATACTAAATAATTTACATCTATTCAACGGCTCATCAAGCCTTCCGACTATGTTAATAACATTTTAGTATAAATATGAATCATTATTTTTAAGTTTAATTGTTTGTATTAATTGAGCAAACACAATTTTTATCCTTATTTTCGTACGTACTCGTTCACGAAAATCATCACCTTAATTGTGTCAAATAGTAATAATATTAGGTCATTATAAGACTAATATATTGAAACGTACATCAATTGACGTACATAATTATATAATGTCATATATATTAATGTTTTATAAACACCATATTTAGAGAACTGAACATAAAAGCTTGTGTAATTTCAAATTATTGTTTGTTTGTTTCAATCTAATCATGCAAGGAAATTTACTCATTTGCCGTTAAAGGCCATCCATAAATTACTGAGGTGAAAGGAGGGAAGTTTAAGTTTTGATATTATGTGACTAGGGGTGGGAAAGGGGCCTTTTTAGTAATTTCGCGGCGCCACGACTGGCCTCAACTTATACGTAATTAATTTTGCGTTGCGTAACAAAAATAATGTCCGAAATGCTGCTATTTAATTTATTAATTTCTTGTGTATGATTGAAAACTAGATAAAGTCGTATTAGGACTTAGGAAGGATGGAGGAAGGGTCAAAATTTATGATGCTCATATGACCTAATGTGGGATTGAAATTTTATAAGTTGAATAAGTTTCAAGCGTAAAACATTTTAAGGATAAACTTGATTTTCTTATACTAAGGATTGGCTCCAATGGGAAAACTCCTAGACCCAAAATAAGCAATTTTATATACATACTCAATTACAGCTGGTTCTTTTTAGCACATTTAGATAAATGATATCTTTATACTCTTCATTTATCTCTTTCATTTTAATATTGTATATACTAACAAAATATTTAATAACACAATAATATATCACAAATAACACACTTCGACATTACTAGTTCAAATATAAAAATTTTATATAATATATTATAATAATATTTTGTTTCAGAATTATTAATATAACATGATTAGATTAATATCAAATTTAGTAATACACACAATGAAACATTCAAAATTATTTATATTATACGAGTATATATCTCTATATATAATATAAATATATATAAATGTAATATAAACTATTTATAATATACGATAAAATGTTTATAATGTAACAAATGCTTATTGGGAAATGCGTAACTTAAACGCTTATATTAACGCCATATCGACGGCCGAAACGTGTAAGGCTTACAGCCTATTATGCAAATTCTACGGACAAAAATGTTTTAAAACTATGAGCATACGTACATATATTTCAGAAGATACAGATATTATCAGGTTTTTACAGTTTAGAAAATTTATTTCTATTCTCTAAATAAAATAAAGGTAGAATAGGTTTGACATCATGACAAAACAACGTATTTAGCAAGTTTACACTCTAAACTAAACATTTAAATATTGCACTTAAAGTTCAAATATTTTATCTAGAAATATTATAATATATTTATTTATTCACGATGTTTCATGTATATAACGAATAGACAGATACCTTGTATCAACAAACTTTATTCTGAATTAGAGACAGCTTGCGCGATAGAGTCCCCAGCATTCTTTATTAAAAGAGTGGGAAAATTAATATAATTTATTCCCTTCAGAGGAAATCGGATAAATAATTATAGTTTAGTAAAATTAAATGCGTATATTTGCCAAATCAGCTTCACGCTGTATTCCGCACATAGCAGGGTAGGCAGAAGGAAAGTTATACACTCCGTTCCGCACGGAATAAATGCCTTTTTTGTCATTTTTCAATAAATTGATATTTATATAAATATTCCCAAAAAGTTTGAGATATAATTTAGGAAGAACACGATAAACAAATTTAAAAAATATATATACAATGGTGTACTTATTAAATGTATGTATTACAATCTAACATATTTTTACTATCTTTTTCTATTGTGAAATGATAAAAAAAGATAGATATATAGATTAGCTTGCTCAAATCTTCCCTTTAAACTATTGAAAACGTAACTATTGTTCTAATTTAAATAAAAAATCACGAAATGCATTATGATTATCTATCTAAAAAATAAAACATTTAGTTACTACATTTTGAATTATTTTCTTTCATATTTAATTAATTAAGTGCCAATGTAATAATTTTCATTTTAAAAACTAAATTTCCCTCTGACCTTGAAGAATCCCATGCTAGTTTTATTATGGAGTAGCGATGTTATACCTAGATAGCTTTGTATGACTATAGGTGAATGATGTATGCAACATGATGAGGGCATAGTCTCTATGGCCCTTTGCAATTTTTGAGCAAATAACTCCATATCGTAAGTTGATCGTTCTTCAACGCCACCATCTGTAAAATGTGTATAGTTTCTATATCTTAAATTAAAAAAAAAAATCTCTACCTACCTCATATAGTAGCGGAGTGTCCAGAGTGAAGAAATCAATATATTTCATTCCCCTAGTGGGAGTTGAACCCACAAATATTTATTCAGTAGTCGGACGCATTGCCACTTCACCAATACGACCTCATTTTATGTTTAAAAAATATTGCCATTAATTGACATTAAATCAATCAAAAAACAAGTATTCAGATCATTTATGTCAATTAAAATATCAAAATAATGTTTTAAAACATTTATACAAATATCTTGCCTTTATGCCAATATATAGGATGAGAAGCGAAAGTAATAAATGGCACGTCATGGCTAAATGGATTCCATACAGTTTTTAGTGGTAGGGGTTCTCCTTTATTCCACATCATGCGTACACCTCGAAGGTTGCGTTCTCTAAAACATAATATAACAATAACACATACGTTTTTATAAAGTAATCAAATTTAACAGTTCTTTCAAAGATCTTTTTTATTGTTAAAATATTTTTCCCCATGTTGATTTTATTTAAATTTTTAATATAAATGCTGAATAAAAGATTCTGATTTGTTTAGTTATACTACTGATTACCTTAGTCATTAATAATGTGAGTAACACACTTTTAGTCTATCTTAACATGCATATGTTACGTGAATTTATATTAAATCTAAATGATAAAATTGTCTAAAAATATTTTTTTCATAAAATTGATGCAAATTTTTTTGATCAAATTTGTTGTTATTTAAAATTTTGTATTTGTTACCTAAATTTTCAAACGATTCAAAATTATAAAAAAAGAGAACTATTATATTATAGTAATATAATAAGAATTATTATATTAGAGGCCAGTAGTGGCGTACGTACGAGGTGTGACTGTAAAACCGACTGGTTGTGGGTTTGATCCCCATTCGAGGAGATGAAATTTTTACTTAAATTTATATTTTCATTTCTTCGCTCTGGTGTCGAGTATAAGCGCGGCGTTGAGTTCTGCCACTCAACACCTTCAAAATTCAGCAGAAAGTGGGGAATGGAGTGTCTTAACACTAGGTTCCTTCTGCCTACCCTGCTGTGTGCAGGATACAGCGTGAAGCTGATTTGATTTTTGATTTAAATTATTTATTATATTATATTAATATAATAGTTCTCAATCTTTTTGTTGCAAGCATATCAACTACTGCATAACATGCATAATTATAAAAATCACAAAAAGCGTACTAGCTCTTAGACTATATGCCAAAATGCAATGAATCTTATACATGTCATGGTGCAATGGAAATTTCAAATTAAAACATGATCAGAGCATCTACAGCAACCGAAAGTACCTAGGTTCAAAATACTTGGGATCGAACAGTTTAGCTTCATCTGTAGTATTGGGACGTCGGTATAGGCGGTCTATTACACAGTCTTTGACTACCGTTGTAACGCCTGTAGCGATACCGTTTAGACGTCTATAATAGAAATATTATTGTTTTTATTTTTATTTATGAATGTGATATCATCTTTTATAATTTTCATTTCATTTATAATTAAATTTTCCCAGTGAAAATATAAAAGTAATAACAAAAATCTAAAAATAATCATCAATATTTTATAAGAAATATAAGTAAAAATAACAAGTGATCAAAATAAGTACAACCATTCTAAAAAGATTAAGTCTTTAACTGATTTTATATTTTTCATAATATATTTATTTTTCGATTAACAATTTGACTGGACATCAGTTAGGTATATAATTAATATCTTAAGTGTAGCTAAGATATATTAAGTATAGTAAGTAAATTTTTAAAAAATGGTACTCACGGCACTAAAGAAGATGGTGGGTAAACTAATTCACCGATTACAATAGTGTCCAAGTCATCTAAATATGTCTTTTTAAAATCCAATTGTTTCATAGCAATGAAGTCATACTTTATTGTCATTACCAGCCTTGAAGTCAATAGCACAATCCTCTCTTTTTCATTATCCCATAAAGTAATTCTATAAGCAGGTTTAAGACATTATATATGAATAAATATAGATTTATTTTTTATACACTATTTTACACATAATTCTCTCAAAATCCAAATCCTTTGCTTAGCTTTAGAATATCCAGATATAATCTAGTAACAAGACACTCCATTCTCACATTTCTGCTCAATTTTGAGATATTGCATAGAGTGGTCAAACACTATGCTACACTTTATTTAGCTAGGTAGACCAAAATAATTTATAGTTATTCCACAAGTGGTAATTGAAGTCACAACCATTGTATATACCTTCAAACGCAGTGCAATTAATACTGCATAAATAATTTTGATAACACTTACTCAGTTAATAACCAAGAACCCAGATACTCTCCATCTTCAGGAAATAGTAAAGCTGTTATACATTCTTGTATTGCATTTTCCACCACACCTTTGCGAAAAGTGAAGAAATCTTTGATATTTTCTTTATTGAAAGGAACATCGTACCGAGGATAAACAGTTTGAACTTGAGCTGGTTCCGGTTGAACAGCAGGTGGCCCATCCGTTCTAGCATCTACTTCATTCAAAACAAATGAAAATATTCTATAATTTTATGAAGTTTTATATGTTAACATATGCTCCATATAGCAGGGCAGGGCAAAGAAACAAGTACTACGACACTCCGTTGCTAATTATCTGCTCAATTTTGGAGAAATTAAGTGGTAGAATTCAAAACCAAACATTTTTTATTACTAGAAAGAGAAAATGAAAGAGAAAATAATTAATTTTTTTTTAGTGAGAATCTGCTGTACTGCACAAGCCTAATTAAGTACTAACAAATATATGTAAAATTTAGAAAAATAATATTGAATTATGAAAATTGTTTATATATGATTAATTGTGGATCAGTTTATAAGAAAATTATTTTTTCATAAAATAGTGCTATTATTTATTTTAATGTTATTCTAACTAGGCATAACTACAATTTTTGTTAAGTAAGATATTTTATATAGTTAATTTCTTAATTAGCTTGTTTATTTGACCTTGTTTTAAACCTTGAAAATTAAGTGTTTTGTCAAATTGTAAGATGAAACTATGAATCTAATTATATTTTAAAGGTCGATAGTATATTTTATTATTTTCATATACTATATTTTACAGTAACAAATTTAAATAGATACTAAAATATTACCTGCAAAAGAAGATGTAGAAGACGTCAACGAATCTGCACCAGAGAGTACAGAAGGATTTATTTGTGGGCTTCTATTTGCAGTGCCCGAAGGTTTATCTCGCCTGTTACCAGGACTATCTCCACGAACACTTTCTGAAGACAGCTGTAGGGTGCCACCCCGGAATTCTAAGTCGTCGTCCAACAAATCGCCCATCTTATTTACCCCAATATTTACCTTTTAGCTACTTTTCAACTTACTTGTATGCGTAAATAATCGACCGGCTGATAATGAACTGTCAAATCAGTGTTGTCATTGCGGAAAATAATAATAATATTGTGATAGAGTCCACTTGAAAATAAATAAATCATAGGTACGAAAATCGAAAATAAAAATTGTTTTTTTTGTAAAAATAATGATATATTAATTAAATTTGATTAACTAACGCTGGAAAATTTTGTTCTTATGTTAACTTCGTCATACATTTGTTTTTAATAATCTGTAATTGACAATTTGGTGTTTTAATTAAAATACGAACAGTATATTTGTAAAATAAGTCGTATGTTTAAAAAAACATATTAAAATTATATTATTTATAAAATTATATTATTTGAGGCCAGTCGTGGCGCAGGGGCAAAGTGTGACTGTAAAATCGACTGGTTGTGGGTTCAATCTTCACTCGAGGAGATGCAATATTTACTTATATTTATATTTTCATTTCTTCGCTCTGGTGTCGAAGCAACGCGTGGCGTTGAGTTCTGCCACTCAGCACCCAACGCCTCCAGAATTCGGCAGAAACTGGGGAACGGAGTGTCTTAACACTAGGTGGCCTCTGCCTACCCTGCTGTGTGCGGGATAAAGCGTGAAGCTGATTTTTATTCAAATATACTAAAACATTAGCATATTGACTTTTATAATATGAAAAGTGTTCACCCAATTATATAATTTCTTTTCCTAAAGCAAATATTATAAATGTAATGTATTTGTGAATAGCATAATAACCAAAGATATTTATAAAGGGATAATTTGAAAAGATGAAACCAAAAATATTTATAAATTTACTTATTTATAAAATCATAAATATTAATTATATGTTATTAAAAAAAACTGCATTATTTTAAAAATATTTATTATAATATTGTACAAAAGTTCTTAAATGGTACTTGTGGCACCAATTATATCAGTATAGTACATACAGATAAAATTTTCTCACTAACCATTAGAAATAATATATACATCTGTACAAAATATGATCGACATTGGCCGATACTGAAAAAAATATAAAAAAGATTTACAATATATAAGTTTGATTAAGAATTGGTACATAATATAAAAATATTTTAATTAATTCAACATTTCAAAATAATTTTATATTTACTCTAGTGGTATCTAAAATTTACAATAGATATTAGATAGGATCAGTAATATATATAAATACAATCGAATCAATCCAGAAAATGCACAAAAGTACCTAAGGAACAAAAAAATATGCCACTGCTGTGGAAATTAAAAACATGGTTTTAGGTTTTACCATGATAAAAATATTTACCTAGTTAAAATTGGCACTTAGATCCTATCTACATATAAACACAACACGGTGTTTCTAAAATACTACTTTTTAATATATACCAAAATTTTAAAACAAAGTACCCAAAAATTACAATACAAATAAACTAAATTCTTCAAAAATTCTAGAAACACTCGTTGATATGGTAAAAGAGCTTAGTAACAGCGACATCTGTGCTTAGGGCAGCGTGGTGGGTACACGATGCACTGGTCCATACAATACACGTCGGCCCCTTCTCTACCTTCCAACTCCCCAATTGCTTCACAAACTTGCCTGCCAAATCAAGATACAGAGAATTTAGTGAGAGTATGGGGTAGAAAAACTTTACATAATTTCTGAGTATTTTAGTGTTAAAGAGCTGTATCTATCTATACACAATACAGTTATTATGTTTATAAAAACTGTAAGTAGATCTAATAAAAAATATAATTTGATTAATGTGAAAACTATGCTTTGAAATATAACTTTAAATATGTCCAAATATTGAATTCTGTAAATCAATACGTCTATGAAAAGCAGAAACTCTAGAAGTATAATTTATAATTAGGTATAAATGATTTCATTAGGTATTTGTGGCCCTGTAGATTTCGAGAGAAATATAAACGTAAAAAAATAATCTTAAATTAGCTTAACAAAAATCTAACTATATTTATTTTATTTTTACAATTACTTACGGGCAGTGGCAGAGATTTTCGGGGCAGTTGGGAGGGTACCGTAAGCAATTAGTCTCGCACCAGCTCAACATGCCGGGGATCAGGCGGAATCCTTCAGACGGTACACAAACTTGATCTCTGAAAACGTCATTACAGTGTTTATAGGCTGATTGTAATAAGTAATTAATAAAGTTTTTAGCATCCAATAGAACGTAATAAAAATATTTTTTATTTACAACTGCAATGAAATGCTGAACATCCTTTTTAACATATTATATATACATTATTATTTATAAAACGATGTTAGCTTTACAGAATGTAAGTACCTTGGGTATATTCTATTTATACTTTTATTAGCATAACAAACAGTATTAGACACAGTTTCTACACATAATAAACATAGGTATATTTTTACAATATATTTGTTGGAACAAGAACATGAAAACAAAGAATCTACAGGAACCTTATACGATAGTCGGATGAGTAAAGACAAGTTTATTTTACAACATAGAAACAGAAAAAGAAACAACAGACCAGAAACAACAATAGGAGAACGACAAACACAACAGATGTAGTCAGACACAGAAATACAGTTGTTAGTCACAAAGTTCTACAAGTATATACATAGGTTTTCATTGAATAAATCAACGTTGTAAAACACAAATATATTATTCACACACCAGCCCCTTTCCAAGGTCCACACCATCCCAATATTGAGAACACAAAACAGATACCTAATGACGATTGGACCTACGCCAGAGTCACTTTCAGAATCATCTATATCATTGCTGAAATAAAATCAATGATTATTATATACAGTGCACTCAAAATATATTTTGTATATAAATTATATATATTTTTATATACTTGTTAGGTTTTACCTAATCAAACGTAATTGCCCTCTCTCTACACCTTTGTGTTCATATCTGCAATATTAAGCGTACATACGTATATGCAATACATACATAAATAATATATATACGAACAATGAAATATTTATATACAAAAATACATTGGATATAAATAGAATAAAAATAAGCTGCATACTAAATATAATTCATATCATAAAAAATGTAAATATAATTATATATATTAATCTATTGTATAAAGCAAATCGTGATAAGCAAGAACGTAATACAACTTTTCAAATATATTTTTTATGAAATAAAATATAGTAACATTTACCATCACATCACCACTATTGCTAATTGTGGTTATTGCTTTAGATGTGAGCTTAATCTTTTTTCTGTTTTATATTTAATATTTATATTTTTCTCGATCAAGTATAATGAAAAGCAGTTTATATTGGACCTTTGAACCACTACGCCATGTTTTTCCTAATATTTGTTATTATTTCTTTACAACTCGAAAAATCAAGAAGCGTGATTGAAAAGTGACAACGAACGAAATATGTTTCTCCGTCTTTTAAACTACTAACCTGACGACAAGAGGATATACATTTTGCGGCATACTGTAGTCTCTATAGTAGAGTAAGAAGGGATTGTCACGTCGAAGGTCTCCAGCGAAGGCAGGAGGAAGCCCACCAGTACTGGTAATCACACTCACATCAGCGCAGTTCCTGAATGTCTCCGAACGACCACAACCAACTGCTTCTGTGCCGTTTGGACATATGCCCCACATGTTACCTAAAAAAAATCATACAAATAATAAAAAGTATTTAGGATTTTTATTCCAGAATTATTTCAATTCAAAATGTAGAAAAATAATTTTGCACATAAGATTAGCAATATTCTTTAAGATTTATAATTATGTCTACATTTTACTCTAATATATATGAAAGCAAAAACCCTTTCTTCATTTTGTGTTTGTTTAAGGGCATTACATAGTAGGTTTCACGGTATATACAGCATATCATAAGGTAGGAAAACGAAACGCAGCAATAAGACATTGTTCCCCACTCATCACCCAATTTCTAAGACATGCGTGTTGAGTGGCGTAACTCAGCGCAACGCTTCTTGCTTCTTGTTACCAGAACCAAGACATGAAAATAATCTATTCCACCTAGTGAGAATCAAACTCAGATTGCATTTACATTCTGCACCACGGCGCGGCGGTCATAAAATGTAGACCCAAAAAATGAATATATTTTTTTGTAAAATAGATCTTACCATCGGGGGAGACCTCGGTTGACCTTCGAAAACACAGTATCTAAGATACTGGAGGAAGATCACCTAAAAATAATGAGGACCCCCCCCGGAGGGCATGTATGAAGAGGTTGATGTCAGTGGACGAGGCGAAAGAGGTATGTAGAGACCGTAGCGTTTGGCGCTCCGTTCTCTCTGACTGCCCCGCTAGGGATAAAGCGTGAAGCTAAGTTAAGTTAAGTTAGATCTTACCAGTATAATAGGTCCATTGCAGAACGCATTGCGTGCAAGTGACGTACGGAGGTAGTCTAACTCTATATCTGAAAGTGTCCTTCTTCGCCGTATCTAGAGGAATCCAAAACCTGTCTTCGCGAGTGCCAGAAATGTATAGAGGATACCTGTAAAAATAAATTTGAAATCAGTTTTCTTTTTATACTTTTTGTCTATTTCATAAAAAATAATAGTCCTTACGTAATCGCTATATTATAAGCATCATAACATTTTTAATTTATGTTCTTTAATTAGTATTGAAAGATAATAAATATTTTAATCAATTTATATTGTGTCCTTTCCTTTGTCGTTTACCAAGTGCCTACATAAAAAATATTGATGTGCCAACCTATACACAAATTTAATCTTTGTTTATCTATATAATATAAAAAAGAACCTGGGAACCCAGTGTTAAGACACTCCGTTCTCATTAGGGCTCTTCTGTTTCCTATTTTTCGCGAAATTCTGGAGGCATTGTGTTTTTATGGGTGGAACACAACGTCTCACTTTGCCGCGATACCAGAGCGAAGAAATGACAATATTCAATATTTATTTCCACTGCGTGGAACTCGAACCCACAACCGTTTTGCAGTCACACAGCCTCAATACAATAATGATTTTGTTTTTTTCCTACTTAAGTGTTAATTGAATATAACACTTTGTTTTTTAAAGCATTTTTTGCATTACCTGTCAAAGCACTCTTGAGTGGCTTCTTGCTTGGGGTTATTGTTCGGACAGAGCTTCAGCACAAAGGTACCGAGGTGATTCGCCGTTAATTCTATTTCTATTTCTATTTCCTGCAAAAAATTAAAGGTTTTTGTTCAATAAAAATATATAAGAGATTATAAGTTTTTTCCTTTACGTCTGTTTTAAAGTGGACAACTTTGATGCCAAATTAGTTTAGAAAAAGAAATAAAGATTATTACATTTATTGACCGTTAAATTTTAATTCGTTTACATATAGGTATTATAATAATTTATTACTTAAAAGGAAAATTAAAAAAAAATTGTAATAAAAATAGTGAACAAATATAATATTATAAATACATGGAAAAAAGAAAAATAGCAAATTTACTTTAATCTTATAGTTAATATATAAAAAGCGATGGCTAAAAGCTCAAAGATGCCAATTTCCATAGATTAAGGCATAAATACTTAATATTTAATAACCAATACTTTCCAATTAGGTTTTACAGAATATTTAGAAAATAGAATTCCCACCTGTCCAACACTGTAGTGCCTAGTAATGATACCCTTGCCGTACATGCCGCCGGCCTCGTGCGGGCGCGGCTCGTTCAGGTGGTCCGCATCACCGCACACGCCGCAGCGTCCCGAGTTCTGCTCCCACTGGACTGAACACACGCTTTATTAGTTTTGTCTCATTGAAATAATACCTATGATTGAGAGGGACCCTAGTCATAATGACAATTCGTGGTCCGTTTTCTGCTTAGATAGGAGAAATTATAATAGTTTCCTCTTAATCGTTTCCGCGATAAGGATCCGAAACCAACTAACTGTCCAATTGAGTCCAGACAGTTGCACTGGCATTGAATAAATTATTTTAACCCAAAGCTCAGCTTACACCTCGCGTAGTGTACTTAATATAAGATAAAATGTTTTAAAATATATTACAGGAGAAAAGAAATAGAAAAAAGATTTCTTATCTTCTTTTATGCTTGTTTATAAGTCTACCAAAAAAATTTGAACATTTCACAATATAGTCTTAGTCTTAGAAGTTAGAAGCCGATGTGATGTTTTATTTTAAAAAGTGTCTAAACTCCTTGCGCTAGTTACAACTTACAGCTATAAGTTTGTACCTCGTATTATCGTATTTATTATCACGTCATCCTATAAAGGTTTTCCCAAATTTTTTGAACAATATTTATACGAATGACTAAGCTTAATTTGAAACATACATATCTATGGATTCAAGGAAAAAAAAATATGGCACGATACACAATATTTGTATGTTGGCTGCTATGGTTATGTTTTTATCTTTCGTAATTAATCATTCAGATAAACTTAAAACTCATGTAAGAAATAATCGAAAACATTTTAACATTCAACATAATACGTGATGATAATTAATCATCGAAGGGGTTTTCAATAATATTATTTATATAAGCGTTTATAAGTACTCATGCCATGTAGAATTGTAGAAACAATTAAGATAACGTTGGCATGTCACTTTTTTCCTCTACTTTCCAGTTTCTCTCATTATCGATGTTTATATACAAAAGTATACCATGGACTACTTGCAATTCAAATTAGGGAAAATTGGTTTGCCATTTTAATATGGTTGCGCTTAAATGTATTAAGTAATTAATAATTAATTACTTAATACGTCATTTACATCTTTTGATTTTGTACACACTGTCGGTTAGTGAAAGTTCCATAGAAATCGATTTAGCTGTCCTGGACAAACTGAAAGACAGACAAAAAAAGTTAAGTTGTTTATTTGTGTCTCTCTAAATAACTATGCGCTCTTGAAAGTTAATTTTATTTATAAGTATTTATTTCATAGTAAGTACCTATATGTTTATAACATAAAAATAACAAGAGCATGTCTAATGCGGGTTTGAATCCGCAATCTTCGAGTGCTTATTCATTAAATGACACGATGACTCCATGAATAATAATAAGATCAACGAACTTTAAACATTATAAAGTCTGCATTAGTTTTATTTAAGTAGCCACAAATATGTTTACAAACACTCAAAATGCAAATATCTTAGCCACAAGAATTTCCTAAGACAATGACGTAATGTACACTTTAACTGAGAAATGCTAGCTTTTTTTCTGCAATTTTTTTTATTTTTCAACGCATTGCGTGTTAAGTGGCCGAACTAAATGCCGAGCTTTTGCCCTAATGCCAGAGCGAAGAAATGAAAATATTAATAAATAACAATTCATTCCCTCTAGTAGGGATCGAACTCACAACCGCCGTGTTACAATCATACCTTTATGACTCTGCGCCACGACGGCCTCACTAACCAGATATAATAAAATAAAATTTCATTTTATTGTGTTACTATGTCAATATATAAATTACTACCCATGTACAGTACGAATATCTGTGACACAAATATTAGCGATAGGCGGCGATTGAACCCGCACACACTTTGTAACCACTGGACCTCAAACTGGACTGGATCTCAAATATTAAATGCTAAAACAGCTTTAAATAATAGGAACTGACTGGTTCTTTGAGAATGGTAAAAAAATAGTATTATTATATAGGTATCTTTTTCATTTTTTAAATCTTCCGCCCCAAGCAGGACTGGAAAAGAAACCTTGAAATATTGTGTTTTATTTTCTCTTATAATATTGTTATGAACTTCAAAATTAAGGAAAATTGAGATTTGAAGTAGATTCTGACCGGCGTATCCTCCACAGAAGAGTTCGTTGTCGTTGTAGTTGACTGGGTTTGGGAAACCAAATCGCCACATGGAGTTGCGCGCTGGAGGGTCCATGAGACGGCCGTGGCCTTCTGCTCCGCGACGCGCACTGCCTAGCATCTAAAACAAAAAATATATAAAAATAAAATCAGCTTCACGCTATATCCCGCACACAGCAGGGTAGGCAGAGGGAACCTAGTGTTAAGACACTCCGTTCCCCACTTTCTGCCGAATTCTGGAGGCATTGCGTGTTGCAAGTTCTGCCCCTCACGCAGAACTCAACGCCGCGCTCAACCTCGACACCCGAGCGAAGAAATGGAAATATAAATTTAAGTAAATATTTCATCTCCTCGAGTGGGATCGAACCCACAACCAGTCGGTTTTACAGTCACACCTCGTGCCGCTGCGCCACGACTGGCCTCAATAAATGTATAAATCTTCTTATTTTTTAATTTAGGCTAAATATAAAAATATTGCATATTTGAAATGGCAGAATTAAACGACGCACTTTGTCAATTTTTTATTAAAAAAAAAAGATAATCCATGACGTGTTCTAAACTCCGTTATATTGTTGACTTTACTCATGTTAGTATATTAGATATTATTTGAAAAGCTGAATGTTTAAGCAACTAAATAGGCAAAAAATATTGTTTGCACATTCATTAAATATTAGTTTAGATAAATACATCCGTTAGAACACATGCTTATAAATTTTAAAATAGGATATTTAGTTTTTTTATTGTTTTCAATTACGATGATGAATTATGTCTGTGTTAATTAAGTACACTTCAATGGTGCTTGCTTTTTTGCAAGAAAAGCAGAGAGATGTGATGAGGCTCTTTTTTCTCCATTTACCTTTTTTAAAAATTGCTTATTAGGCATCGTAATTTAACGACACTAGCGTAACTCACCAGAGTAGTGAAACAAAACTATTTTAACTTAGATTTCAAAAATAATATTCGTTTTATCTCAAATATTTCCCTTTATTCTACTTACTTGCAGTAAAAATATCCAATATGTGAGAGATGATGGACCACCTCGCCTTCTAATCTCCATCTGAAACAGACGAAAACGTGAATTACACAACTGGAATCCATGCATATAATATTACTTATGTTAATATTTTCATTCAATACAAGGGAAAGAAATCCTCTTTGATACTGTGCGCCTGATAGATATGTTCTTGTACGGCAAAATATTCAAAGATCATTTTTTAGATCGATAATTTTAAGGGATTTTATAAGTTCTATAAACAATAACATATTTTAATTGATTACTATGTTATCAGTTAGATTACCCTATTATCAGTTGGATTACACTTATTTTTAAGTAAATGCCTATTTGACATTTTTTTTCTTTCACCTTCACATTTTATCTGATGACTAATGACCAGACGACGATGACGAGTGGCGGAACACAACGCCGGATTTTGGCTTACCAGACAAAGGAAATAATTTTTTTTTTTCGAGCGTGAATTGAACCCACAGTCATCACGATCACAATCAAACACTGCCCCGCCACGATGTCCTCAATATATGGGTAGATAATAATAATAATAAAGCCAACAATAAATTTCTCTACAATTAATTTCTCCATATACTACTACACTAGTAGTGCAGTATGTAGGTGGATACTAATTCATATTAGAAAGAAGATTTCTCTGAAAAAAATATTTAAGCTAAAAAAATATATGAAAAGTTTTTATATAAGCTTTTTTAAAGTAAAAGCTACTTATAAAAGTAAGTCACGTCCAAACAGATGAGGCCATTATGACAAAAGTTCAATGCTAAGAGGCGGACACAACCATATTTCAGCCGCTGTCTTATTCCATGTCATCTGAATATACGATTTAGCTTCACATTTATACTTACTGATATTATCGAGTGATATTTAAACATTTATTTTATTTAAATTGAGATTAAGTGAGACTCTTTTAATTGTTTGAGTGGGGAATGGAGTGTCTTTACACTAAGTTTCCTCTGCCTACCCTGCTGTGTTCGGGATACAGCGTGCAGCTAATTTTTGGTTTATATTTCTTTTAATTGATAATGAAACTTTTCTCAGTAATCTAAAGTCAATGCAAACATATCAAATATTGGGTAAAATATGTTGGGTAAACAAGAAAGGGAAAAACGCACGGTTATTATTAATTATAATAAATAATTTATGGTAATAAAGATATCAATATATTTATATTTTTATTGATACACGGAATTACGAACTACAATCATTTCAGGAATATGCTAATAAATCAATGTTATTATAACACAATAGGTAAATCTTATCGTGGTCGTAGATTCGATTCCACTCGACAGAATGCTTGAATAATTCTCTCCTAAATCTAATGAGCAGAGAGCGGAGAACGATATAATGTGTCGAAAACATTTTAACATGCTTTTATTACGTCAATTGTAACTATGTGATTAGATCTAAGAAACTGAATTTGATCCACATCTCAGAAATTGGCAGTTACATATAGCTTAGATATTATGCTACTAATATAGTAATATGGTATCATCGAGCTGACCTGATGATGGAGTGACCTGAACGACGAGTGACGAGTGGAGATCTCCAGAGGTTCCCAGTAAATGAGTCGACTTTAGCTTTATATAACTTATAGTTCCGAGCACATTCTATAGCGTTTGTAGCGCTTGGAGGAAGAAAAACTTGTTTTTTACTTTTACTAAACTATATAGTTACACTAACTTTCCTGTGATATTACTCGTGTCATGATAAATATGATAAAATACAAAAAAAAAAACGCGATCCATTTAGAATTTAGCAAATGTTCACTTAAAACACGTGACTATTCATCTCACCTCCGTTGACTCATAGTGAGCTTCACGAAATAACTCCGGCAGCATATTTGCATATAATGACAAACAACTTAATCATATATATTATATTCTTTATGTTGACAAATTTCTGATACTTCAAGCGATGGTCGTGTGCGATACCTTCATCTCTTCTCTTCTTGGGTTATGTTTTTTGTGTGTATCGTTTGCAAATTTCTTTATTATCTCGAATCTAAACCGCTCGATAGATTTTGATAAATAAGATATCTTTATATTCGTTTCAAAAACCCAAGAGTCTTTAGATAGTGATTTGAGAATAAAAAGCAGAACGGCGAATCTTTGGCACCAAAACTTATGTTAAAAAAATGTCTATACCAATCGAGTCAAGTCGAGGAGCATCAAAATGGAACTTGGCTTGGGATACAGCGTGAAGGTGATTTAATTTAATTTTCTTGTAAAAATTGAAATGGTTGAAGATAAGGTTCCACCTGTTAATTCTCGAGTTTTTTTGTTATTCTTTTATTATTAATTTTTTAAATATTTCTGAAACTTACTCTATTAAACTGGAATATAAAGAGTAGAGTTACATGAATAGGTTCTCTCTAGGTATTCTATTAAAAAATAGTTATTATGCATATCACCTATTCTGTATTTTTTTAACAGTAAGAATATTTTAATTTATTATCTATACCTATTACTTTCCGACAGAATTAAATTTGATTTTGTTAATATATCATTTCCAAATTAATAAAATTTACAGTTATAGCTATAAAATTGATGATAACTCCTATATTGATGCTTATTTTATTTTTTATGTGGCCATAAACCTTTCCTAATCTTGAAATGTAGACCTTATATAAAGCTATAACTTTAATAGTGGACTTTATGGTAGAGAAAGAACCCTCAACTATCGCGTTTACAGTCAGATGCTGTACAAATGCGGTGATAAATATGTTTTTTTACCTAGTGTTAAGACACTACGCTTCTATTAAGACAATTTTGTTCTCCACTTTCCGCCGAATTCTCGAGACATTGCGCGTGGAGCGTGTGGAGTGGTGGAACTCAACGCCGCGTATTGCATTTTTAGCAGAGCCAGGAAATTAAAATATTAAATATTAATTCACGTCACGTTTACGATTATCTCTAGAAAAAGATAAATATTAAAAAATATATATAATAATCTTTAGTTTATTGCCTATTTTGTTAAATGAATAGTGCTACGTGGCAGAACTCTACGTCGCGCTTTATAATAATTACATAGAAATAAAGCTCGTATTAAAAATATAAATGTTTTCCTACAGATGTTAAATTTAGTATAACTTGTTACACATACCATTTATATCTATACTAGGAGTAGCGTGTGTCTATACTAGAAGGAGTGTCTAGGAGTTCTCTCTGTTTCGAAAACTACAAGAAATACTCGCTATTAAGAATAAATTAAAAATTAATATAAATCACTACAATAAATATTACTATTAAGTAGTAATATAACTAATTATAAATTATAATATTGTTTTTATGAAGGTAGTTTTAAAAAATATATAATTTTAAATTATTCAAGGACGGCTGATAACCTACACGCCTACATATTGTCACTCGAATGTCAATGTACAGTTACAATGGTAAAGGTCACTCACAGGGACTACCAAGAAAAAACTATTATTAGATATTTTTTATATAATTGATTGATTTTTATTAATGTAAGTTAATGTTTTGGTTACTTTAGTCGCTTGTTATTTTTTTATATAATAATTATTATTTATAAAATATATACAAATACATATTCATAACTAAATTAACAAACGATAAGAAGAAAACTTACTTTTGAGACACTCCTTTCACCACATTCCGTCTAACTTAAGAAATATAACGCGCTTATTGGTGGAGTTCAACGCCGCGCTTTGTATTGTTAAATTAATTTTTTATACAAAATCTATCAAATAAAAAGCTAAGTTCAACTAAGAAGGTGCTACTTTACCCTTAAATATAAGATCAAAAAGGTAAAGTAAAATATATCTATCCCCCTACAAATAATATATCAACATAATCAACATAATTGTATGTAACCAAAAAACATAATTCACGTCGCATATATATCATTTTTAATGTTCTTGTTATTTTCCGAATGCCAAAATCCATTTAAATTTGAAAAATGGTGAATTTTATCCTTTATTAAGTATTCACATTCGTATAACTGTTTGGCAATTAACAGAGAAACCGGTGATATATTGAGGTTATGGTAAACCTACTTTTATATGTTAAAATATTAATGGAAATATAAAAAGTTATTATAAATTATAATATATTTTTGCTGTATTTCTAAATTTATATGCACAAAAAGTTATTTTAGATAATTAAAAAGATACGTTTGTTTTAAATTCGTTTGTTTATCGTAATTTATCTAAGTTAAGCTGCCATTAATAAAAGTTTTGTTTCGAACATACAAGACCTGTTAGATATTTTTGGTGAGATTAATAGTATATAGATTAAAGTTTGACATGGGATCCTAATTTAAAAGATACAATAAATTATTATTTTTTCCTGGAAACTGTTCATTATTTTTTTTATTATAAGTTAAACAATTACGAATAGTAAAACATTTCAGCAATTATTTCGTTATAATTTATTACTATTTATTGAGGCCAGTCGTGGCACAGGGGCACAAAGTGTGACTGTAATCGAGACAGGTCGTGCGTTCGATTTTAATTTTCCGATGGTTTGTACAGGATAGCGCGTGAAGCTGAAAAAAATTGTATAAATTTTAGCTTTTTTCTATCATAGCACATAATATGTATTGTGTAAACGTAATTCTACATTGTTCGTCAACAAATATCTTTATGATAGAAAGAGATAGATATACTCGTCATATGACGGAAAACAATAATATCTGAATAATCAGGAATTAAATCTGCTTTTTGTTTAATAAGTACCCACATCCGTTACAGTCCAGATGGTCGTAAAATGCGTTGATGGCACACGTATAAGAATTTCTTTAAGAACATTTTATTTCATTAATGAGCCAAAATGTGTTTTACTCGTTTAAGTACAACCTTTAAATCGATTTCAATAGGCAATTTCGTGTAATATCGCATTCCTCTTAATATAATTAATAGATATAAAAAATCGATTCCTCTGTTGTATCGATACTTAATAACAGATATTTTAACGAACCTATTACGCGCACCTCTTCTATAATTACGAATCAATAACATGTTCTGACATTACATCGATTTCCAGATTATAAGATGTCGTTGCGATTTTTTTTTATTTATTTATTTTTTGTTAATTTTCGTGGACATTATGTAATTAGTAGGAAAAGATAGCCTTGGGTACATTATTCTATGCCCTATTTCCATTAATTTAGAGATATTATAAATGTTTTGCCTAAAATCATAAACTAACAATAATTTATAAATTTTAATATTACTATTACTTATTTGTAAACTTAACTGCCACCAACAATCATCTTTTAATCATAAATAATAGGTATATGTTCCATGTAATCTGGCATGTACATAAAAACAATATGACATATTTTTTAACAATTTTATTTGATAAGCTGTATCAGACGTATTTTATAACAAAAATGGCAGTTTTAAAATTGTTTACGACACGAACATTTTCCGAGAGAGTTGTGCATTAAAATTTCCTTTTATACATACCTAAGTTGACTTCGCTATTTTTATTTATTGCAAAATAGTATTTAAAATAATTTTGCTTTTAAGTTTAAACTTACTTCTAGGCCAAGAGACATAAATTAACGAGTTTGTATAAGGCAAATTATAGTAGCCTAAGCTCAAGTCGGATCCAAAATGTCATATTACGTTGTCGAGGTAATTATGTTTTTTTATACATAAAAATTGTTATAACATCAACATTCAACGAAAATACCTCGAAGCCGGTATAAAAACCCATACGGTCCACGGCCACGCTTTTCAAATGTTATGAAGGAAAACTAAAAACGGGTAAGAAAGCCAACATATTATAAAGAACAGCTAAAAGTATTTAATTGTATTAAATAAAAATAAAACAAAAAACATTTTACGGCACCCTAAAGCAACTGATTACCGCTCGTATATTGTATGTATGTCACATAAAAATTGAATTATTTTAATCTCACATGATTACAGATTCCATAGCAACGTTCAATATCAACTCATTTCAGATTTACTTTATTATAATTTAATATACCTAACTTACAGGACTTGTGTGTATGTTATTAATCGATGATTTATTTAATGACTTTACTTATTTTTTTTATTCTTTCATTATTTTTTACATCTTGAATTGTCGCAAGTTATATGTAATAAATATATTTTCATTCTACAATAGAAAAAACTATACTTTTGTGAATTTTTTACAATTTTGTTTATAAATTAATTTTATTTGAAGAAATCCATTCTGTTTTTGGTGGTTGATAATAGTAAAGCTATCCTACGCTTAGCTCTCCCAGTCCACTTTCATTAAAATAGACAAATCCATATGCATGTTAGAACATAAATAGTTATAATTTTTAACAAAAAAAAACCGACTTCTTCAATTTCAACCGGATCCCAAAATCAGAACCTAACCAAACTTTCTCAAACTACCCTTGAAGTGTTTTCACATACCTGATGCAAATTTTAGATTTATGTGATTTTCTCTTAGTTACCATTGTCAGAAATGGACCAAAAAAAACGGACTCAGGGGAAGCAATAGCTTCCAAATAAGAAAAGAATTTAAATTTAAATTTAAATGAAAATGAAATAAATAAATGTGGCGTTGAGTCCCGACACTGCACACGCAACGTTTCAAGAATTAAGTGTAAAGTGCGGAACGGAGTGTATTAACACTAGATTGCCAGATACCGTTTGTCCTGCTATGACCGGGATACAGCGTGAGGCTAAGAAAATGTCACCTTAGCGCAACAAAAAAAAAATGTAATTTAATCCCCATATTTCACAATACGGTGTAACCATTGACGTATGTATCAATCATTCAATCAACTGCGCGACATTTCCGAATCCAGAAACGCGACCTTTTCAGACAGATGTCAATCTCAAGCACTATCTTATGCACTTGCTTATGTTGAAGTAATTATTCTATCAAACATGATTAAGTTACCGTCAAAACGAATGACCCACGTCGCAAAGTTTGACGGCAAAATTGGCATATTAAATAGCATATCAGCTTCTGGTATTAACTTCTTTTTTTTTATCTATAATTGACTGTAATCCAAATGAAAATGTCATACATGTCATAGGTATGTATCAAAATATAATATTAAAATATAGCATTGAAGGTGTGTATAGTAAACATTTAAGTCGGTAGCATGCCAGTCAAAATTAAGGACAATTCACAAAAGCATATACAACCTATTTTAATTTCATATTAATAATAAATAATATATTTTTATATTTTTTTAAGTCTATTTATATGTTTTTTAGCTTATCATTGTATATGGTTAAGGTGAAACAAGCTGTAACTCATCATAAAATACAGCAATTTATGGAAATTATTATCGGCAAAAGTTTCGTGTTATCTAAATTTTAACAACACGAATAGATGTTGGTAGCATATTCTCTTAATTTCGTCTACGTAAAGTGTTCAGTGGTCAAAGTATTATGGTATACGTATTTTTAGAAAAAGTTATAGCAGCCCAAAATACTAATCAAAAATATTTTCAAGATTTTATTCTTATAAATAATTTTTACATAATTGTTTACAAAACATAATGTAAATAAGAAGGATATTACTACAATAGCCTCCTTGCTCCACGACCACCCCAAAGACCTCAACTCCAAAGTCAACGTGGATTCCTTTTAAAGAACCAATAATTAAAGTTCCATTGAAACAATTATGTCTAACCAGAATGCAGGCGGAAGACCAAAAATATATAAAAATTTCTACAAAAAGTATCGACAGCCATCTCATAAATTATTAATAAGATACGCTAGCTTTAATACTACTTATATATTTAAAATATATTTACATTAATAAGGTAAAAAGCGCGTTAACAAGGCATTAATTATGTAAAGTAATGTTATTTAAATTTTTACATTCACTTACATTGTTATTACATTTTATTAAAATGCTTTCGCGTATATTTTTGTTAGGGATATTTAATATGGCAAAATTACATAGTGGTTGACATTTGTGGTTAAGTTTTTTGTTTTCTATTATAACGCTTCACAAGATTTAAGTAGCTTGACTTTTGTTTATAGGAATATAGTTAAAAGCCATAGATTAGATATAGTGCGTGGATTTTTCAAAATTTTTAAATGTATTAGAGTAAGTATTAGTATTAAGTATTTTTTTATATAAATTGTCATAATTAAAAATATTATTTTTATGTATTTTACGGGCATTTGGGCGGCATGTTGGCAACGGAAAAATATTTTAGTGCAAATTATTCAATTTTTTTTTATACCATAAAAATAATATTAATATAATGTGTCATATAAATTAAATTATAAAAAATGTGTGTTGACAGTGTTTACCTAAGTTTTCTAAAAAAAAGGGGAAGACAAATAAAAATAATAAGGTAAGCTTATAAATCCATATGTCGTCACTAAGACAAGTAAAAAACCCTTTCACAATGATCAACTCCTTCGTACATCTCGAGTTGACTTCAGCGATATAATAAATCGTCGAAGGCCAGCTTTAAATGGTTTGTGTGCTCCCGCTCGTAAAATATCGATAATTACACTTTTGTTTGTAAATCGATATCGTCATAATATAATCCAATTTTTAAACACTTGACATAAGAACAATCGAAATGAAATTAATTTAAGCTTTCTTGTTTTTGTTGAAATTGTTGGATTTAATTTTTTATTACTATCATGTAACAATTATTAAGAAGTTACAAAAAAATAACAATATAAGGATTTTCAAATATTCCGTAGCATTTCCAATTATTATTGTTTATATATAATTTAATAATAACATTTAATGATATGTATATATAAACTGCACCAAGTTTACATTCCCGTTCTGGTACTAACGTTAAAAGGAAGCTGTTTATTAAGAGTATCTTAAATCAACCTTAACACAGTCGTTAAGGAACAACTTCTTTAATCAAACAGCTGATTTATCCTGATTGGACCCACAAGCCACAATACACTTATGTAAATGTATGAATATATTTTAAAGATGTATTGTTATTGCATTTTTGCTTTATCATAAATAAATTTAAATGATGGTAATTGTAAGAGAATAAAAAATCGACTAAGAAAATAATAAAAGTGTTATAAAAAATACATATATTGTCGAATTGTGTTATATACACAATTGTTTAAACTTTTTTTCTTTTTTTCAGCTTCAAGTCTATGTAAGACTTACTTTACAGAGTTCAAAGAGAGAGCCTAGTGTTAAAGCAATACGGTCTCTACTTTATACCTTAATTTAAAATTTAAACCTGGTTCCCACAGCGACAGAGAAATGAACGGGTAATGCTTAGGTAGAACAGATTTCTTTTAAAGAATATAGGTTTACAGTTCCATTAACAAAGAATTTTGTAATTACTTCGCGCCGCTCCCTAGAAGTGAGCAAGTTCACTTGAACTCTTTCTGCTCGCTCGGTCCTTTTCTCCTTTACTCTTGCGAGTTCAACGTAGTCCTTGCTGGGCTCGCTCCGTTCGATAGAAACGTGATAGAAAAGGCTTTAGCGTGGACAGTTGTTGTCTTACAAGTGTGGGGCACTCTGGTACTTCTTCTGGTAAAATATTCTCTATATTTTATAGATTCCAACAATATGTAAAAGAAAATTCTAACTCTTAAATCTCTGAAATGATTAGAAAATGGTACGGAGACCATGTTCTGATTATGTAAAAATAACACACAGAGACTCTTATAATAACGAACCATAATAAAACATTTATAAATGAATACTGTTTATATTAAAAAATATTGCGTAAATGCTTTACAACCGGAAATGTTAAATAAACATGCGTACGTGCATTTTGTTTATAAAATCGAAATCGGGTTTAATAGATAAAGTGAAACTAGAAGTAATATAAATATTGTTGTTTACGAGTTATTTACGTAGCCGCCCTTGGCATTCATGCGACGGTGAGGCTGGGGGCTCGTCGCGTTCGAGGCTTTACAATGTGATAGACATGTCTCAAAGATTTTGAACACATTTAGTTTAAGTACCTATAATGTATACATTTTGAAGATCGGAGTGTCTTGACACTAATTATATTCTTCTCAGTCTGTTAATGTGGAGAAAGCATAAGTACAAAAGTATGTATCACTTTTTTAGACCGAGAAAATTAATCTACTTTTGGCACAGGCATTGCGTGTAGAGTTAAGTAGAGCGAAATATAAATATCAAATGCTTCGTTACTCTGAGTGGAAATCGAACCCATAATGAACTTATAAAAGCACGCTTGTACGATTTTTTTATCCTAAGAAGAACAAACATATATTACCACTTATTTATTAATAATTTTGTAATTTAAATTACTATTGCTATAACTAACTTTACATACGAATATACCCAGAGTTGGTGATTGCACAAACTGGAGCAGCTCGGCACTAAATGAGAACTGGTTGTCTTAATCGTTTTTTTCATTTCGGATTCCGATGAGCCCCCGAGCGCTTATCACTTCCTTATACTGGAAGTTTTTGTTAAGTATAATACTTTACATCAAAACAAGTAGTACAAAGCGGTCAATACGCGTTTTATTTTGAATACCTTTAAGGTTGATGGAACATAATATTTCCTGATCAGTGTCTAGACAAGTCACTAATTAATTAACACTAAGACTGGACGCGGTCAGGCTACATACATTCATACATACATACATATATACATACATTTGGTATGTAAATGAAGATGAATGTAAATTAAAAACAGTTCAGAAGTTTGTAATTGAGGTTTTTTTACTGTTTTTTTACATATATAAGGTGGTGAAATGGCATATCAGGACTTGTCTCACCCAATCGGAAAACTAAAATATATTCTTTAAATATTATTTTAAAGAAATGTACGATTTGCCAGAGATGCGTGGTCATGGTAAAAAGTAAATTGGTTTTTGGCGCACTTTTAGGAATTTATAGGTTAAAAGAAATGTTAATATTATATTTCATACTTTACATATAGCGGAGCCGTCCTTATAAAGTCGAATTCTGCTACAAATTTATCAAATTTTAGAGGAAATTTTGAAACTTAATAGATAATCGAAGTAGTAAAATAACGATATCGCTACTTAGTTTGTACGCTCATTATATTGTTATTTAGTCATGTATTATAAGGATAAAAGGGCAATCTTAAAAGTTATATAAATAAATTATTAATATAATAGATACTTATCGTGACTTTTATTTTAGTAATTTTTCATTACCTAAGACTCAGTGAAAAAATTTATTTAGTATTTCAAAAAGAGGAAATATAATGTATAAAAAAATATCAACTACACGTTTAAAAAAACCGGACAAGCGTGAGTCAGGCTCGCCCACCGAGGATTCCGTAAAAAATTGGAGGTATTGAGCTTATTTTGAAATTCAAGCATAGTTTAGGCAGAGCCCTTCTATCTGATACCTCACTTGAACTAGCGGCTTTAACACCAAATTTTGTCCCCTTTTAATGGCTGTTATTTTTTAAGATTTATTCACAAATATATAGTTTTCAAATTATTTTCCTGTAAATGCTAGTTAATTAGTAAATTTTCTAATTTTTGATAAACCGAAAGTACCTTATTACTTTTGCTAAAAAAATTTATAGTTCTAGGTTAACTGGAAGTATCCTATTAATTTTGATAGTGTATGGGTATGGCGAAGTATGGGTTTTTTGCGATAAGTGCGGGCATATTTTTGTGTATATTTTTTTTTCAGTAAATCATGGGGCCGTAGATATACGTAAGTGTTTTGAAATTCATTTAGATATCTCCAAGTGTTCCTGAAATAAAGGCTCTTGACAGACAAACAGACAGACATACAACGATTCCTTTTTTCAAATTTTTATAAAATTCAATTAAATAAATAAGATAAAATATGTACTTCGATATTTTTTTCCACTTTTGTAGGGATCTATACCCACTTTTGGTGGATTTAAAGCAATAGATAAAAAGCAAACAATACATATTATTATATATTTGACAATAAAAATCCATATTATATTATTATCCTTTGCTATATTAGATTAAGGAAAATTAACAAAATAAGGTATATTTTGTTTTATTATACAATGCTAAAAGCTAAAATTAAATACTTTATGTATTTCCTAAACGAAATCTTTCTATACGATCTAAAATGGTTTTTTTATTACTATATTGTTAACACGTATACTTATATGCATATTTAACATTCTCTTAAGAAGGCTAATAATAAATAACTTTATACATATTACTAACCTCAAATACTGCCGCCTCTTTTTTTATTGTCTGTTTGAAGATCGTTAAAACAATCTAACGACTATAAAACTGGTGTGTAACAATAAAAATATTATAAAAGTCGTTAAATATTAGCTCTATACAATTAATTTTAGAAAATATATGTTTATTCTAAGGTTTACAAAACGTTTTTATTGTTTTTTCTTTGTTTTTTTTTAAACAGATATGTAAATATTTGTAAATTGTTAAAAAATAACATTATTGAATATAATTAATTATACGACGTCATAAATTAAAGTATATAATTATCTGTTTCTTGTCATTTATTTTAATTTTTAAAATTTAAATAAATAAATCAATAATATCTTTTTATACAACACCTGAAACGATGCACACGACTCTACTTTATAAGGTGATACATATCTATTAAGATAACATTTTTTCTTTTAAGCTTCATTCATCAATCGCATATTGTAGCTCTTTTATCTATTGGACCAAGGAAGAGGTAAGTGTTATGTGCTTCCATCCTTAAGAAACATTGTGCATTAAGTAAACTTGTCTATCGTAGCGCAGTGAGATGTCGTGTGGATGTAAACGCGATGTTAATAGGTTCGAACCCCACTGGGGGTAGCGATTTATTTTTTATTTTTCACTCTGTTAAGAAACAATGTGGCGTTGGCCGAAAGTGAGGTGAGGTGAGGTATCCTAAAAGTAGATTTCTTACGCCTACCCCGCTATATACAACAATTTATTATTGATAAATCTATATAAGAAACTCTTAATTATTATGTATATATGCAAAGGACAAAGTATTATATTTAATAAAGTGTTATATTTTTCTTATTAAGTTACAACACAAAAATAACGTGGCATTTCTTACAATTTTTCAATCCTTGTACATTTTATTTTAAAACAGTAGCACATACTCGTAAACAGTAGCATATTCAATACGTAGATAGCATTAAATGATATGATATAAAATTTTACTACTTTGACTTATTGAAAAATCGGTTAAAATACGCAATTAAGATACGTGATATTTTCAGGTTTATAATTTGACCAGAAATATTTATCACTTATAAAAAGGTTACGTTGGGATTTAATTTGAAAATATTATAACAAAAAATCTTAATTTATAATTATTTCTTTAGTAATTATATTTAATAATAAAAAATGCTACAGCTCAAATTTATACTTATAGTGATGCGATATTTGATTGATGTACAGATTAAAAACTTTAACGTAGTTCCGTTTATTGACATCTGCCTTGTCACTTATTCTTGTAATGGAATTTTTGAAATAAAATAAAAACAGATAAATTTAAATACTAGATATATAGATAGCTTTTAGTTTTATTTTTGAATACGACCTTGAGGTAAAATAAACACTAGAAAGGCTTTACACTTTGGCATTATAGAGCGAGTTGAATATTATAATTCATGACATCTAGGATATTGACAATAATATTTAAAATTACTTGTAGTTTTACTACGAGTAAAAATTAAGAATCATTTTGTGTTCATTGTAATATATTTAAATAAATATTTAATATCCTCTAGTGGGGATCGAATCTACAACCTGTCTTGTTTGCAGTCGCATTCTGGAGGATTGGATTTCATTGCGTGTTGAGTGGTAGAACGAAGAAATGGAAATATAAATTTAAGTAAATATTTTATCTCCTCAAATGGGGATCGAACCCACAACCAGCCGATTTACAGTTACACTTTGTGCCCCTGCGCCACGACTGGCCTCATATATATAATTGCTCAGATATATAATTGCTTACCATAAATATAAGCACAACAAGTTGTCTAACAAACGTCTAGCAATAAAAGTGTTCTACAATATTAACTTTTAGTATTATGATAAATCACATAAATCAATCCAATTAATCCCGATCTAATGCTTAACTATTCAGATTTGTATTTTATCCTCTCATATAATTAAAATAATAAAATGGTATGATTTTAATTTACAGTAAATTGTTTCTTTGTGTATATAGAGTTCATTACAGTTTATTAAATAAATAGTATTATACATTTTGCAGTGTTGAATTTACACAACACGTAATGCCTCCAAATTCGGCGGAAAGAGAGGAACGGAAGTGTCTAAACACTAGGTTCCTCGGTTCCCTCTGCCTACTCTTGTATGTTTGGGAGACAACGTGAAACTAAAAAAAACATAATCTAAGGTGCTGGTGCAGTGCAAATGTTATATAAATATTTTTCCTACAATTCCGAATATACGAAAATATTTATAAATATAACATTTACCTCATATAATAGAAAATAGAAGAATAACTTACATTCAAATATAACGTTATGTGTATTGAAAAATTAAATACTCAGGCGTTTTATAAATAGTCTCACGTACGACATTAGAAACTTAGACATAAATAACAATTTATAATTCATATACATCAGTACACATTTGTTTACTTTAATTTCATTACTATTTACCAAAAGGGAGAAAAGAAATGAACTTACTAATGATCAATATCACGCATTACTACACGGTTTATATTTTCAAAATATGTACCTTTCTATGTCACCCTGACAAGATTTTGTTACTTAGACAACAATGAAACATGATTATTCTTATTTAAATATAATATCGTCAACTTATCGTCATGAAAAACTATGGAGGAGTTAGAAAAATATTAAAAATATTTTGGGTTTGTCGACGTATCCATCGTGATCACATTGGTAGATAAGCTTTCTCTCAGAAAGTTATCAAATAGATATAAACGGCCAAAATATATACAAACTTAATAAAAGTGTTAAAGAAAATTCATAATTTAATTTATATATTCGCTTTCAAAATATGTCACCGAATAATGCAATTAAATCACGTCCAGTGTTATTGTATGAAAAGAATGTCTTTACGCACATATCTCTGGAACCAGTTTATATGAAACTTGTGTATAGTTTATATTTTTTATAGGACACATTACAGGCTGTCAAAACTTACTTCGTTTAATTTTTTTTGTAATTGTTCATTAATCTTGTACACCTGCTGACATGTATTTGGCTATTGCTACATTTATAGGCTGAGACCAGTCGTGGCACAGGGGCGCAGGGGCACAGACGTGTTACTGTAAATGTGACAGGTTGTGGATTCTATTCCCACTCCAGAAAATGAAATATTTGATATTTTCATTACTTCAACTTGCCACTCAACGCAATGCCTCCATAATTCAGTGGAAAATTGGGAACGGAGTGTCTTAACACTAGGTTCTATCTGCCCTGCTGAAAATATACCTATTAGTAGGTATGTAGTATCTAGGATTGGTTAGATAAATTGAAATTAGTATCCGTCATTCAACGTACAAAATAAGAAACAATATAACTTACAACTTACAATTATACGTACTTTCTGTCGAATCCTTAAAATGTAGAGGATACATAAAAAGAACTCGTCAGTAAAAAAGAATGCCTTTCTGAACTTCTGCCATAAATACCGTCGCTTGCCTCCTTAACTCAAGATGTAATTAGTGGCATTTGCTCGAAGTAATTGGGAACTAAACGATGGCCATCCAAAGCAAAATACTTTAAACAGCACACTCCGTTGTTGACTTCATTCATTAACGCCATTTACGAATTTAACAAAAAACTTGACTTTTAATTGCAATATTTAAGTAGGTATCGCGTTTATTTTTTAAAAAACAATTATTGTACCACCGATTCATTTTGTTTGAGAAAAAATGATGAAATGATTGTATAAATTAATTTCTGTTTGTAAATTGTTTATAATGAAAATGTTAAGTTTAATATTACTACTTATCTAATTAATAAATTATTACCATTTTTTTAAAGCTAAATACATTCTAGGATGTTGTAAAAAGAAGTGAATATATGTTTTTTATTTAATGACAATTATACATTTTTTGTTCAAGCATGTTTGTTTTCAATAAAATATAACTATACATATAACTCCTATTCCCCACTTGTCACCGGATTCTAGAGGCATTCTTGGACTGGTTTTATTTTATAATATTGAATGATTTAAATCCGCAATCATATCTGTACTAATAAAAATCCACAATAACTTTCTTTACATTATTCTTCGTACAAAAATTAGAGATCTCCAGCTTTTTCTTAAATTCAAGCTTAGCTTAGCCAGTGCCCTTTTATTTGATACCTCACTTGAACTAGCGGCTTTAATACTAAATTTCGCACCCCTTTTAAAGCTATTATTTTTTAAAATTTAACCACAAGTGTATAGTTTATCAATTTTTTCCTGAAATTTCACAATTCTACGTAAACTAGAAATATTCTATTAATTTTGATTCCCTTTACAGTGTCGAAATACGTGTTATTTGTGATATAAACGATCATATGTACCATAGTAGACTTAGGTGACATTCGTCTGTCAGTTGACATAATTATTATATCAAACTACCAATTGATGGCAAATGAAATACAAAAACATCCTAATTTCAATAGAGAGGACGGCTTGAAGCTTTCTAACACCTGGGACCCACTCATAAATAACCCGACGTTTCGAGCACTATACGTGATTAATCCGGTTAAAATAGTTTCATTTAAAATCTGAGTATAAAATTTGAATTTCAATTCGATATCTCCAAGCGTTCCTGAGATAAAGACAGACAGACGGACGGACCACAAAGTGATCTTATAAGGGTTCCTTTTTCTTTGAAAGATACGGAACCCCAAAAACAAGTTTCATACATCGTCAGTACATTTTACATCAATTATCATTAATTTCATGCTGCACTTACAACCAAGACTTTAAATAGTCAAGAACTTTCAAGTTTATATAAAGATTATTATTGTTTTAATTGGCACGGCCGCAGCTAGTGCCCTTATCACTCGCTATTTAATCTGTCCAACTTGTCATATGTTTTGTATGCATGTGATGAAATGTACTCGTTCGTTATTAAGATTCGATTTCGCCCGCGGCCGTGGTTCTTCCTTTGAATGACTACAAGACACGTATTATAAGGTTAAAACCCATTAATTTTCTGATTATAGTTTAATTAAATATAATTATTTACGTCTTAAATATAAGTAATATAATGACAGGATAATCGCAATTGAGGTCGTCGTGGCGCAATGGGAGAAGCGTGTGATTGTTAACGCGACGTTGCGGATTCATTTCACACTCGGCGAAATGAATTATTATTTATTAATATTTTCTTTTCTTCGCTCTTGAAACAATATTAAGTGTGGCTTTGAGTTCCGCCACTCAACAAGCAATGTTTCAAAAATCAGGCAGA
Source organism: Heliconius himera (assembly GCA_021202915.1). Classification (NCBI taxonomy): domain Eukaryota; kingdom Metazoa; phylum Arthropoda; class Insecta; order Lepidoptera; family Nymphalidae; genus Heliconius; species Heliconius himera. The sequence continues at coordinate 154,625 of JAJHJA010000089.1, forward strand.
ATGTAGGGAACAGAGTATCTTAACACTGTCAACACTGTTATATGCGGGATACAGCGTGAAGCTGAAAAAAATAGTATTTTCTTTATATTTATGATATTCAAAGTAAAAAGGTAATTACGAAATTGAAGAATACATAATAACTTATCATTTATTTAATTTGTCAGAATTGTATAATGGAGTTCATCATTTAGGAAACAAGTGATCAATCATGTCATATTCTTTTTTTTTCTGAACAAAAAACTTTGTTTTGTCCAATTTATAATGTGGCTCACAATTAATATTACCTTCTCTCGTAATATTGAAAAGCCAGTCAGGTCAACCAGGCGAAGTTTGGTGTAGTATCTGAATGAACGTGTGATAGTTGTGGCTTCAAATCTTAGTTGGAAAGATGCATATATTTTAAGCATTGGTACTGTACCAAACCAGGTACAGTACCAATTACTAGTTCATTTTCTATTATACGAAAACGTGTAAGAATTTGAACGTATCGGAATAACACGTTTTATTAAGTTTTTTCTTTTCTAAGTGTTGAATAACACTTTGAAAATGTAAAAAAAATAAAAAAAGTTGTAATTATCTATATATATAAAAGGACTTGTGCTGACTGACTGAGGTAAGACGCACGCAGAGCCGTAACCGCTGATGGTAGAAACGTGAAATTTGGGCAGATGTTTATTTTCATATTCTGGACATCCACTAAGAAGGGAATTCGAAAAATTTTAACCCTAAAGGGATGAAATAGTGGTTGAAAGTTTGTATGGAAAAAAAATATAATCTGTACCGATTTTTATAAAATTTGAAATTCAGACTCTTAAAAATATTTCATTGAATACGTTTTTCATGGTTTTTAAGAATTCACGCTTTAAGGGTTCAAATAAGGGGTTGAAAGTTTATATGGAAAAATCTTTAAATTGCCACCGATTTTTATAAAAATTTAAATTTAGACTGTTAATAATATTTTATTGAACACGTGTTTCGTGGTTTTTTTAGAATTCACTCCTAATGCGGGCGAAGCCGCGCGCGCCCTCTGTTCTATATATATAAAAGGACTTGTGCTGACTGACTGAGGTAAGACGCACGCAGAGCCGTAACCGCTGATGGTAGAAACGTGAAATTTGGGCAGATGTTTATTTTCATATTCTGGACATCCACTAAGAAAGGATTTTGAAAAATTTTAACCCTAAAGGGATGAAATAGGGGTTGAAAGTTTGTATGGATTTTTTTTTAAATCGGCACCGATTTTATGAAATTTGAAATTCAGACTCTTAAAAACATTTCATTGAACACGTGTTTCATGGTTTTATAGAATTCACCCCCTAAGGGTGCAAATAAGGGGTTGAAAGTTTGTATGGAAAAATCTTTAAATCACCACCGATTTTAAAAAAAAAAATTATAATTCAGACTGTTAAAAATATTTTACTGAACACGTGTTTCGTGGTTTTTTGAGAATTCACCCCTAAGTGTCCAAATAAGCGGGCGAAGCCGCGCGCGCCCTCTAGTGATATATAAAAAAACTTAAAATATGAAAAGTTTAAGTAACAGTATAAAAAGAGAAAGGAGGAATTTAAAAACAATCACCTGAGTGTTTTTTTGGAAAGATAGACAAAAAGAATATCGCGTATGAAAGCACTATCGAGTTGTATTGTATTACAAAAAAGGTAAATATACGTATATCCAGTCCTCTAAATAGTTTTTTTATCATTAAATAGAGGCAGGCGGAGAATTCGAGCGGAGACAGACAGACAGGACAAGAGAATGGTTTTTTTTTACAAATATTGAGGAACACTGACTTTAATAAAAAATATATACTAAGACTTGACTTGACACACGTTAAAATTTAAAATTTTTACCCATATTTAAAGTTTTAATTCTTTTATTTGCCATTATTTGGAGATATAAAAGTGTGAAATTACAAAAAAAAAAGTAAGAGCGACCGGTTATTATTAAAGTATCGGATTACTTAAGGACGGCACGGAGCGTCCTCAGTTTGCATTCAAATGATATCATTAAAGATGACAGATATATTGCCCGTACAAATACGTTGTTATAATATTTAAAACGAAATGATTACTGTAGAATCCACGATATTATGCTAATATATTATCTCTTTACGTTTTTACATATTAAGATGATTCAGCCAATATGAAATCGATTTTATTTCAGCTAAAATGTTTAGATGATTTAATAATTTCTTTACTATATTTTTATTTTTTTTTTTGTACAAGAAAACCTTAAATCTTTACTATATCGAAATGTTTATAAAAATATCTTAGAAAGTCTAACCTAGTAAAAATGGTTTTAAAATAATCGAATTCAACATAAAAGAAACATCCCTGTCAAATATGGGGTAAAATGGTAGGAAATGCCCTCCTCTCTCACCTGTACCTTTTCGTTTATCTATCTATCTATCAATCAACCTGAATATAATTATTGATTAATCTTAGATTAAAAATTATATAGATATATAATTTATTTAAATCCTTCTAAGTTGGAATATACATACATATGAATATAATTTAACATGTTTTTATGTAAATAACGAAGTCCTTACAGTTACGAATCTTGTTTCACTCGATACGATTGGTTTTGGGTGGTCAAAGAACCGATTTAAATAACATAAATTGTGTGCTGTATATAATTATACTAAATAATATTAAATATTTAAAAAAGCCGCCATATATGAACCTAAATGAAATATTAAAAGTCGGGTACCGCTTTATAAATGTTTTTGATTAAGTAGAAAGTTGCAAAAACTTAGTATTTTTACTATAATTTTTGTGCCTACCGCACTAAATATTGGAGATACATATTTTATTCTTTAGTTTCATCTAAGAAACGACCTTTCCAAGAAAGCTCAAAAGGGGTGTTTAAATTTAAACATCCCTTTTGAGCAGAACTGTTAAAAACAAAAGAACATGATAAGAATGAATATTTTTCGGCTTTACGCTATATCCCACATACAGAAGTGTATCCGTCCTGAGGAAAGCGGGAACCTAGTATTTAGACACTTCGTTCTCCAATTTTCAAGGTATTTCGTGTTGAGTGGTGGAAAAGAACGCAATTATTAATTTTAATGAAAATATTTAAAAATAGTAATTCATTCCCCCGACTAGGATCGAACCCACAACCGTCGCGTTTTGACACGATTGTGACCCTGCCCTACTATCGCCTCAAATAAAATATCTTAATTTATAATTATCCTTTTATTTTCAAACAAGTAATATGTAAAAATAGGTCCTAATATTTTACTAATATCTCTGCTACTCTGTACAGAAAAAATATGGTTCGCCGAAAAACATAAGAATAAATAACATAAGTTTTAAACTGAACGGAGTTATGAAACGTTCCACAATATATCATATTCGTGGTATAATATTTTTCTGCATCTCAATAATAAATATGATTTAAAAAACAAAACGAAAGAGTAATTTTGCCTGGAATATGTTTATTAATAAATACTTTTATGTTGTCAAGTAATAATAAGATAAAAATCAATTTGAAGTGAAAAATAAATTTTGTGTTTTTATTTTATTTTTAAAGCAATATAATTTTTTATGAGCCTTTTTCTGAAAGTGTATGTTTTTTTTCGTAATGAATAGAATGTTTTTCGAATCTTTACGAAAATTGAAGACTTAGAGTGACTTTTAGAGGCCGTTGTGGCGCAGCGATACATTACGAGGGTACTGGGTTCAATTTCCACACGGGGATGATTTTATATTCTCGCTCTGGTAACTAAAAAGCACGTTGAGCTAGCTACTCAACACACAATGTCTCGAGAATTAGGCAGTAGGGAATGAAGTGTCTTAATTTTCCAAAAAAATTGGTATATTCTTCAAACATGCATCACCGTACAATTAACTCGCTTGATGTGATTCAACGTAAGCCTATTTCAGTATTAAAAATATTAAAATGGAATGAATCCTCCATAAATGTCTTCTCACAGAGAAGACGACGGTATAATTTATTGATCACTTAAAGAAATATTTTAAATATTTCTTTTCCATAATTAACATATATAATATATAAAATTAAAGAGATACATTATAAAAATTTGACAGTCCAACGAAAGTGTCACCAAAATTATTTAAATATTGTTCTAAATACAATACATTAGCATTCAAACGGCGGTCGAGAGCAAATTGTCATCATATTAAGGACAAAGTCACGGTCAGTTGCTAGTTACATATTGATGACAAAATTATCCAAAGGGCATGGAATCTAATGTTAAAATACTCCACTCTCCACTCTCAGTAAGATTTGGAAACCATTTAGAGACCTAACGCAGCATATTGCTTCCTCAGAACTAAAAAAAGCGATAATGTTTATTAGTATCACGCTGTATCCCGTACCAAACTCTGCCAAAGTTGCTATAGGTTTGCCAGCGGAAACTTGGGAACTTTGTTAGTTATTAAACATTTCATTCTCTCGAGTGGGAATCGAACATACAACCATCGCGCTTAGTCACATGCCACTGGACCACGACGGCTTCGTTTACTATGCCTATATCCAATTGATTTAATATGTCAAATTGGGATCAAATCCACACTTACAATCAACCACGGCGCCACAGTGGTTTTTATCAAAAACTAGACATACTTATATTTATTTGGATTCTGTAAAGCCGTTGACCGCACCAAATGTCCGCTGATTTGCATATACAAGCTTTTCGACTAAAATATTGCCACCACTGTGGACAAAATAAGACCGAGGTCAACGTTCTATACTTTGTTCTTACCTGGTATATTTACACATAAAACTTATTATTATGGTATGAACAACGCTGTAATAAGTAGAAATACAAATAAAAGCACATCATTAATTTATTATTTAAGTAAAGAAAGAAATATTTTTTCCCGCAAAGAGGATTTCAAAAATTACAGGAGGTATGTGATATAAAATAACTTATTATTAGTGAGATAAACTGCACTGTAAGCAATTTTTTAGCTCACGCTTTATCCCGCAGACAGTAGAGTAGGCAGAGGGTATTAGTATTACTCCATTTCCCATTCTCCGCCAAACGAAATAATCAAAATTGTATTGAGTGGCGGAATTCAACACCGCGCTATGCCTCGAAGCTAAAGCGAAGCAAAGTGAAATAGTAAATATTTAATTTCTTCGATTATCGAACTATCGCGTTTACAGTCACATTTTGTGCCCCTGTGCAACGCCTGGCCCAAAAAATATGTAAATGTACTTGTTTACTAGTACTATATATTTTGTAGGTCTGTAAATACAATATATTTCCTGGAAACTCCAAATTGGTCGATACAGATACTATCCAAAAGGTTATCTCTAATTGCATAATGTTTTTATTTATGCTAAGCCAGTTCGTGGTAACAGGCTTAACATTTAGAATATTAAACGAAGGACCAAAAAACATCTTAAGATATCCTTCTTGTAATATTTTTTATGGAAATGAGACAAGACACGAGTGATACAACTTTATCTTTTATTCGAACACAAAAAGTATAATTAAAAAACCGAATAATCAAAAAATAAATAAAGCGGAAATAGCATAAAGTTATAAAAATGAATTTGTGCGAAAATAGTTCTCGATTTAATCACTTCCAATAAATTTTCTCATATGTTTTTCAGTTTTTGATTTTTTTTTATTATTTTAGTACATGACGAACAATTATGTATGTTGTCATCACGTAGAAAGATTAAGTAACTTCATTAATCAAAATCATTCTATTTTCTAAAAAAGTAACAATTTACTATAAGAAATGATGAGTAGCCAGTCGTGACGCAGGGGCACAAATTTGAGACTGTAAACACGGACTGGATGCGGGTTCGACACTCACACGAGGAAATGAAATATTTATGTAATTTTTAATTTTCATTTCGGGGCAAAGCGCGGCGTTGAGTTCCCCCACTTAAAATGTACTTAGCTACGCTCCAGAATTTGGCGGAAAATGGGGAAATGCTGTATCCGGGATACGACGTGAATCAGATTTTCTTTTAATTAAAGTAGCCATATTTTTAAAAGAAATCTTTTGATATTTCAATTTTATTGTCAACAGCCTAAAATCTAAAATGCCTATTTATAAATGTTGAATAATAGATTGCTTGACAAGTTTTTTCTATCAACACCAAATTTGTATGGAATTTTTTGGCAACCAAACAACTACTTAAGACTCAACGACGAAATAATAAATACGAGTAAGATTTTAAAACTTGTTCTATTATGTTTGTGAAAAAAGAATAATCAGAAATCTTTTAAATAATAATGTTAAGCATGTTATAAAGTATGACTTTCTCATATCTTAATAAAAAAATATTCCAGTCCAAATTCTTCTAAGTAAGCTGCCTCCGCTGTATAAATAAATGTACAACTAAAACAAATTTATTTAAATATATTTTGCACTTTCTTACAAACAAAAGGAAATTTAATTTATTACACACGAGCTTTTACATGAAAAAGAGTCAAAATATTCGCCCTCACTCTCATTCTCTTTTTAGATAAAATCCTTTTCACAATCAATTTAAAAAAACAAACAGGTCATTAGTTTTTGTGAGAAAAAATTGAGATAAAATTTATTTAAAAAGAACCATTCCGCCGTTGAGCCATTTGGGTTGGATATAACTTACATTTACAAAAAATATTTCAAAATGACATATTTATAAGTAAAGGTCTTTTGTCCATGCTTCGTTAACATAATTTAGCAATATACGTCAAACGTTCAGCATATTCAAATATAATTTGCCAAAATTATCATCTACATATCACTTATAATAGCAGAGTGAGATACAATCTACAACATCCATATTTCATGTTACATATTTTAGCTGGAGGCATAGCGTGCTGAGTGGCGGAACTCAAAGCCGCGCTTTGTCTTGACACCAGAGCGAAGAAATGAAAATATAAATGTAAATAAATATTTAATTTCCTCGAGTGGGAATCGAACCCACAACCAGTCGGTTTTACAGTCACGCTTTGTGCCCCTGCGCTACAACTGGTCTCCTCTATTAAGAACTTAAATAGTGAAATAAACTTATAAACTAGATAGAAAGAGCCTAGTGTTAAGACACCCCTTTCTCCGCTTTTCACCACAATGCACCACATTGTTTAGGTGCACCTTTATGTAGCTCGATTCGTTATCACAATGGGAAAATTAAACTAATTAATATTCTCCAATGGGGATCGAACCCACAACTATCGTATTGTTCAGATGCTTTCTTATTGCGTCATGATCCGACGACCTCTTCTTTGAGTCTTTATTTATATTTAAATAGAATTTGAAATTTGAATCGCCTTATCGTGATAAAACTGATACATTTGACACGATAGCGTCAATTAATTGTATAATAAATATTCTATTTCTACTATTATATATTTAATAAATAAATCAAAATGTCGATGTTTTATTTATACTGATAGTAAGTTATAGTTAGTTTTTTTTTAAAAGAATGTCAATCGGTATTGCTATAAACGTTACAGGTCCTACATTTTTTTTGTTTTATTTCTTTTAGTACATTTTTTTTTTAATTAATATTTTTTTATGAAAAAGAAAACTAATCCCGTGCTTAGGACTTTTTATATACACAATAACTATAGCAATATTTATAAAAGTGTACAATATAAACATTCTTAGTACATACACTATTAAATAAATTTCACTTTTTGTATTTCACTGGTTGGATGGACTCATTCAAACACCAGTTAAAAATAAAACTTACAAGAAGCGTTTTAAAACTGTATTGAATTTGAAGAACAATTCACAAAACGTGACCCTGACCACATATCGTTCAGTAAACAGTGACAATACCAAATTTCCTTATTACAACAATCTGTCACGTCACGACGCGGTCGAATATAGCAGGTTCGATTCCCAGAAGGTGACTCAAGTCACGACGGAGACGTCACCTTGCGATGAAGGTATTTGATTTACATACTACATATTTACGTGATTTCGGTTTGGTGTATTGTTATGCGTTTGATAATATGGTGATGATGTAAGTACATACGAGTATATGCCTCACAGAGAAAAATAGGAATATGTAGCCACTTTTTACTTTCATACTCAATATGTTTCGGGTGCAGCGATTAACTTAATTTATATAAATATTCTAATATTATAAAGCCAGTCGTGGCGCAGTGGCACAAACATGTGACTGTAAACACGACAGGTTGTGGGTTCAGTCCCCACTCGAGGAAATGAAATATTTAATATTTTAATTTCTTCGCTTTGGTGTCGAGGCAAAGCGTGGCGTTGAGTTCCGTCATTCAACATACAATGCCTATAGAATTCAGCGGCAAGCTGGGTACAGAGTTTCCTAATAATAGCCTTTCTCTGCCTACCCTGATACGCGGGATACAGCGTGAATCTGAAAAAAAATGCTGAAAGTTGCGTGTTCTATTCCCACCTCGACCTAACAAGAAAAACGCGTTGCTTAGTTCCGCCATTCGACATGCGGAAAGAAAGCAGAACAGAGAGATTTAACATTAGGTTCTCACTGCCTATCATGCTATACGCGTGATACGGCGTGACGCTAAACAAAAATGTCAATTCAAATACTTTACGACTGCGAAATAATCGAATTGTCAGCCTGCAAGGCAAAAAAGAGTAAAATCTTAATTGTACGTAATAAAACTCCGTTAGCAATAATTTATTACGTACAAAGAGGCCAGTTACGACGCAGGGGCACAAGGTATGACTGTAAAATCGACTGGTTGTGGGTTCGATCCCCACTCGAGGAAATGAAATATTTATTTACATTTATATTTTCATTTCTTCGCTCTGGTGTCGAGGCAAAGCGCGGAGTTAAGTTCTGCCACTCAACACGCAATGCCTCCAGAAATCGGCGGAAAGTGGGGAACGGAGTGTCTTAACACTAGGTTCAATCTGCCTACCCTGCTGTGTGCGGGATATAAACATCGAAATATAGATTTAAGATATTATTATTATTAGACATAAGAATTTAAATATATTTTTTACTTTCTTTATGTTAACGTTTCATACCACTTTCCGCCAGAATTTCAGACATGACATGCTTAGTGGCGGAACCTAACGCCGCGCTTTTTTATTACCATCAAAAACCACTTCTATAACTCAAAATATGATAAATTAATATATTTACAATACATACATATTTATAAAATAATTAAAAAAAAAAACAAAAATAATTACATTGATCCTTTAAATATATCTTTCTGTTGACATTTAATGGCCGTAAAGAATGGTATCAAGAGGCGCAAGAAGCACAAGCTAAGATCATCGTGAGATAATCCGAGATAATCTGACTTCACTATTGGATGATAAATCTTATAAATCCGTTAAAGTATACTTTACGGTGTAATAATATATAAAAAATGTGAGTTTAAATAGTAACACTGTTAAGTGGAATGGTTGTATAATGGGCTTGTTGGTTATAAATATCCTTTTTACATCGCGCGTCCTATATTAGTTGATAGTGTTATTATAATCCTTTATCTTATTTCTAATTGTGAGGAATTGCATATAGAGTGAAGAAATTAAGCGTTTTCAATGTTTTTCAATTAATTTAAATATTTAGAAGTTTATCAGCGGGCGAGGCGTAAAAAGTACATATGTGGTGAACGTTGAGTTTGGCACTCTATATTTTCGGACTACTCCGCTAAGCATACAGCACAAATAGACATTGAATCCACGAAGATTACCTTGACAGCCAAACATTGTACCTGTGAGCCACCCTGGCTTTAAGTTAATAAATTCAACGTCAAAATTCGCAATACAGCGACCTGCGTGTTAAAGACTTACGTGATATCAGTTATACGAAATTTAAACATTCTATTTAAATTGAAGGATGTTTTTTAAATTTAACGTAACATTATAACTCTTTATAGTAGAGACTAGAATAGTGGCCGGTCGTGGCGCAGCGGCACGAGGTGTGACTGCAAAACCGACTGGTTGTGGGTTCGATCCCCACTCGAGGAGATGAAATATTTACTTAAATTTATATTTCCATTTCTTCGCTCTGGTGTCGAGGTTAAGCGCGCCACTTTTATGCCTCGACAAATAAAAATATTAAATATTTAATTTCGTCTAGAGGGGATCGAACCCACAACCTGTTGCGTGTAGTCACACGCTTGTGCTCTGGCGCCACTATTGATCTTATTTAAATTGTTACTTTTATTCAGTTTGTTAAAGCTCAAAATTTTACAAGCTGGATATATATACGTTTTAAGTAAAAGACATCAACGCGTTTAAAAACTTTCTTGATTTTTCATAAGTTCATCACTTCTCATATCTACTGCGTTATTTATAATATTGATAAAAATACATAAGCATACATTCTTTTTTACAAAAATAACGGCAATATAACGATCAAATCAGAATCAGATATTAATTAAATTACTATTAATTAAAATGTTTTGTAAAAAAATATACAGTATTCACAACATTAGTAACAATTTTATGATTTCGTTGTAAATTTTTACGACCTTTTAGCGATATGCAATCAATTTATTTAATTAAATTAAAAATGATGGCTTAAGATTATTTAGGAGGTCTAATATGTGTGAATTCAATAAAAAATAAAAATATGTGATTCAAAGATATTTTTTTAGGTACACAATAGTATCCCACACATGACACCTCTATAAGAGAGAGAGAGAGAGGAAAACTGGGAAGCTAGAATTAAGACACTGTTCTCATTAAGATGCTTCCGTTCTTTGCAGTCTGCTGAATTATGGAAGCATTGCGTGTTGAGTGGCGGAACTCAACGCCGCACTTTGCCACGTTATCAGAGCGTGGAATGAAAATATTACATATTTAATTTCCCCGAGTGGGAAACACACCCATAACCGCCCTGAAACCAAATTACGAATATGTTCAAGAAGAGTTGTTGAATTTAAAATGTTGTTTAAACAGGGATAACTGAAGGTGTACAAGCTTCACGAATATAAATATATAAAGAATATTACACAAAAGTGAAAGAAAACAAACTTATCTTAATCGATCCAATAAAAAATCTGATCGCAACCTTATGCTAATAAACCTACAAGTACTTTGAAATGTCACAATTACACGACTATCTTCCTCATGGCTACCATCGGCGTGTATGAAATCACGCATAGTATTGAAAATAGTATTTTAAGTTCTATTTCCACGGCATAAGGTTGATTTTTGATGTATTAAGTAATTGAAAGCAGTCACACCTTTATGGTAAAATTTTATGTTCCTAAATTATGAGCTCCCGACACGCGTGCTCAATTGAAATTGATTCAAATTTCTGACTTTTAAATATATATGGTTTCTTTATGTTATTATACAATTGTGCTTCTTAATTCGGGTTACTTTTTCACTTATAAAAATATATATATTTACTGCGACGAAATTGTATAAGTGAAAAGTAAAAAAAAACTCTATTAAGTTATTATATAATCAAGAGACGTCGTTCACAATATACGGGTCACATATTAGATCGGAATATTGTATTAATAATCTATATATAAAACTCCCGGTACTAAATGACTGATATATTACGCACATATGAAACTACTGAATTTAGGAAGTAAAAATTTGTCATGTGAGTAGATTAGGAAATGTAGAGCAGTACTGAGAGAGACGAAATTTTCCAAATTACATCCACGCCAGTTGTCTAGGCTAGTGGAGTATCTACGCAACTTTGTTGGCTAGCCTATTATATTAGTACACTAGTGGATAACTAATTAAAGAATTAATTTTTTTGTAAATTATTTTTGTGTTCTAATATAGTAATGTTATTTAAATTTCGGCCAATTCAATAAATCTATTATTTTGTAGAAATTTACACAATTTTACAATGTACAAAGTTATTATGTTGGACAAAATTTATATTTAAATAAAACAAAGGGTAAATGTTAAGGCAAGTTTGCCAAAATACATTAGTGAAAACTTCCATTAATTCAGTTAAGCCGTTTTTTAGATTAGCGTGCACAAGCGCACAGACAAATGGACTAACAGATAAACAGAGAGAAAAAATGTTTTGGGTTCTATTAATTGATAAGTTCCCCCTAATAAGATATTTTCTCATGTATCTTCCAAGAGATATAATATAAGACATTGTATTGTATTGTTGTGTCCTTTTCTCACATTTTTCATCTATTTACTTGAGAAAAATGATATTATAAGCAACAAATAGTGTTCAAGAATAAAAAATAACTGACGTGACGCCTTACGAAATACTCGAAACGCATTTAAGCGCGCGGTAAGTGATTCTCATCAATTTTGCCCTCCATTAAAAATTGAGTCGCTTATATTTTGTCTGCAATCTTTATAGACCTTATCAATTGATTTAAACGACTGTTTAACTTAAAAAGGTTGATCTTCTGAACTTTATATGTGACGATTAAAAAGGTTTTTAATGTAACAATTTAATATGTTTCTGAGTACCAGATGGAATTTAAGTGTTATTCAGCTTACATACCTTCTACGGTAGTCACAGGCTATTTCATTTATGTTGAATATGGGCAAAAAGTAATAAGAAAATTGAAATTGCCTTGAAAAACTAATTAATTTAATAACAAAATATATTCCCTTCTCTAATATGATATTTGATATTTGCGTTTTTACATATTTTAAATGGCTTGATGAAATCAAATCAATTTACAGTTTTCTTTAAAAATATCTAATATCTTTTAATATTATCGATAACTCTAATATATTTATTGCTAAAATCAGGTAAAATTAAGAAATCCATGGACGTCGTCTAATAAAGTGCAATAAATTATTTAAATCAAAACAAGCTATCTCAATTAGTCAAGTGATTCCTGCATAATCTGACGTCGTCGGTGTCCATCATCAATCATTTGTTCGCACAAAATTATATTTAGTTTTTGCATTTTTAACGACACTTTCGACACAAAAACGATATTAAAATGCGACGAATGACCTTTTATTATACAACAATGGTTTATTATAACAAAAGTGCGTGAAAGAAGCGTTCACGAATATATTATGGTGCTGGTCATAAATTATCCCGATGTCATCATTCTTAGTGTACAATTTTTTGTAGATACTTATATCAATTATGACCAAAAATGAAATTTTGGCGGAGTTTTTATTCGAATATTCAATAGTTATACATTTTTTTCTTAAATATTTTAGGTTTTCACAATGTATATATAGCTTCTCTTTAGAATATATAAGGTTTTTGTCCTAATTCATTATTTTACGCGTCAATCAATCAATCGTCAATCGAACACATCAAGTGTAAAATATTTTATTTAATGTGTGAAAGGACGAGTTTAAACTTCGAAGTGTAAAATTTCGGATTTGGTGCGTGAAAGCTTTATTTTATTATTATGAAATGCTACATACATATATGCTAGAATAAAAAACCTCAAAATATATAGATATTGAAGCTTAGATATTGAATACAGAGATATTTGATGAAACATCTGCTTAGGTTATATTCATTTTTCTCTAACGTTCTTCTACTTATTCTAAAGATGCGATCAAACAGGGAAAAAGAACTGAGCAAATAAAAAAGTGTACATAATTTAGACCCATACTGAAACAACTATATTAAAATAAATACAATGAATATTTACAATAAATCCGTTAACTATTTAATTAAATATGAATTTGTAAAGTAAAGCTAACAAAAAATGCACTTTAAAAGGCCACAACCACAAGTAAATATTTGCTACAAATACGACGAACCTTACGATAAAAGGAAAATTTTAAACTTAATCACTTTAAAATATTTATATTTTGACGTCTCAAAATCCCAAGCCTTCAGGTATTATGCATTCAAATAATAATATGTTTATATTTTTGAAGCTTATTTTTTTAAGTAGATTATTTAAGTAAATACAAGAGACAAAATTATACGTTTTTCGGTCAAAAAAAATTAAAAGAAGAAAGAAAGATGACTTTTTTGATCATAATTGGTATACTATATTATTCACTAGAACTATACCGTATTAAAACTTTAGTTAATGTTATATATAATTTAGGTAACAATTTAGTACCGCAACGACGTCGCAATACGGTTAGCGAATGCAAAAGAATTTCTTTGAAAGCTGAGTAATATTTTTTTTGACTGTACAAAACAGAATTAATAAGACTTCTTTATCCTCAAAATTTTCCTCGTTTTTAATCAGGTACCTCAACTTACTTACAAGGAATGTATGAAGCACCAGCAGAATTAGACACCAGAAATTCTCGAAAGGTTTTGTTCAGAGAATTTATTAATTATATAGATTTTTGCCTTAATATTGTCTTTGTTGACTGTTTGACAGTTAATATTGATAATTTAACATAATAAAACATGCAAATTTACAACATAGAAATTTGGTTGCATACTCTACATTCTTATTGGGATCAAAATTTAATAGTCTTTATAATTATGGACAATGGACTTATTGTAAGCTATACATAATAGAAGGATAATAAATACTTATTTTCGGTTCCTATGCTGTACATAACATGTACCTAGACCTACATGATTAGGTAGCGGAACAGATACGCTAATGTCACGGTCACGGACCTGTTCTTACGAACACCAAATGGCATTTCGCTCTGTTGTTGACTGTCACTCAAAATATATAATCGATATAGATTAGGACGACTCCGGCTCACTGTTTGTCTGTATGGCTATTGTCTTTAAGTCCGTAACTCCAAATTACTAAAATATTTTATGTTTACTGCCAGGTTAATGATATTCCAATTTACTTACAATAAATGTTTTAAAAATAGTGAGCGTATCATACTTGGATAAACAACAATCTAATATCATAAGATATTTTTAGATAACATCAAAATTAAAAGGAACAAGGTTCTTTAAGCTGTCTTTAAATATCAAACAATACATTCATTGTATATTGATCGGTGGATTGAAGAATTTTAATATAATTAGAAGAAAAAGGACAAACGAATAATACTCCATAATTTTTCCTTGTCGTATATTTTAGTTCTAGTGGGTAGGTCCTACATAGAACGTATCAGTTATTTATAAAGAACCTTAAATGAGCTACTGTTTACTTACTCTTTAATGTCGTATAAGGTTAGTAATAATATATCATTAACAATTCATCACATGATGATCATTATCGTGGATATCATTAGCACTAATATAATTAATATAAACATATAAAACATGACATATATATCTTCAAGCGGAAAATCTGTAGTATAATATGATGCATTTATTAGTAAACAGCCGTATATTATACGAAATTAAAATATAGACAAAAGGTGATTTAACGACAGAACGTTTTGTTGATTAATTATAGGTCAGCCGCAAAAAATATATTTGATTTATGTATGCTTTTATAATATAGTTGTTTTTTATTACATACATATGTATATGATTGGCGTAACTATTTCGTAGAAATATTTAGATTTTATTACAGTTATACTATATGGCAATAGATTTTTAGTGATGAAATGAGTTTCTGAAATAAAGAGCAATGAAATGTAGAGTGATCTCTTTCTTTATGTGTGTGTCTTTCGTTGATAAAGAATCTTTTCTCAAATACTTTTAAATTTAATATATTGGCAATGTAGTAATAATATTTAGTCCAGTTGTGACGCAGCGGCACGAAGTGTGACTGTAAAACCGACTAGTTGTGGGTTCGATCCCCACTCGAGGAGATGAAATATTTACTTAAATTTATATTTCCATATTTTCGATCTGGTATCGAGGCTAGGCGCGGCGTTGAGTTCTGCCACTCAACACGCAATACCTTCAGAATTCGGGAGAAAGTAGGGAACGGAGTGTCTTAACACTAGATTTCCTCTGCTTACCCTGTTGTGTGCGTGAAGCTGATTCTATAATATTTATATCTGAATACAATCACATAGAAGACTAAAGTTTCAAACGTTTGCAATCCAAATAGTCGTATTATAATAAAATATCAATAAAGTAAAAAAAAACTAAATAGCTTAATTTATTCCTTTTCACAATATTATGATTCAACTCTTTTTTACATATAGCAACACATAAAAAAAACTTTATAGATAAGTATAATATTATCGTAGGTGGTAACATCATTATATCATCGTTTTGTATCCATTTGGCACGAGATAAGCAATTATTCTTGTACTGTGTAAGCTTTCAACGTGATTATTATTTGAATGCTCGTTCATACATATGTTACATCCTTGTAATCCTTTATTCAGGCATTGAATTTTGCAACAGTAAAAATATTATTGGTATTATTTTGTAATAGAAATTGCGTTGAGTCCCGTCACTCACAATGCAATGCACAAAAAATCAACGGGAAATGGGGACCCGAAATTTCCTAATGGGATCTTGACACTAGGTTTCCATGTTTTCCTGCCTACCCTCATCGGTGGTGAAGAGGAGGGGCGGGTGGTCTGTGCCTACCCCAGAAATATGGCTTAAAAATTTGCCTCTTTAAATTAAGTGAGAAATTCATTAAAAACACAGATTACTGATAGCTTTCGGGGCCAATGGAAGCTTTTAATAGAACTGATAATATATTTACTCTAATATTTTAATCTATCCACAACTACTGAACTTGAACAAAACAGTGGCGTAATACCAAGTGAGGTGTTACATAATAAACGGGAGAGTTGGGTGAAGTCGCAAAAGCAAACAGAAAGTGTGTGTGAAGTTTCATCGTATTTTCACGCAGATTTGAAACACTGTGATAAGTGCTGGGATAACGCTGAATATAAATAAACATACATTAATATATGCAAACAAAACTAAAAATATGCAAATAAAGAGGATATTATCATACTGTTACAGAACAATATATATATAAAATATTACAAGACAACACCAACTTTTTAAAAATATACAACCTTGTCACGTGGCTTAAAACAAGTTATATCAATATTTACCAGGCTCTTTTCAATATAATACAACTTATTTTTTACCTTTAGGAGGATTTTAATAATAAATTCATTTGATAAAATTATTATTAAGAGGTCGTCGTGATGCAGCGGCACAGCGTCAGATAGTACTTGATGGTTGTGTGATCAATTCCTTCTCTTCATGGATATTGCTTACATTTTTTGTTTACCCGAACGATATTTTTCTCAAAATGTGAATAAAACATAATTAAATCAATGATGCACTTTAAATATTAAAATACATAAATAAATTCGTATATAATATAAAAATACATTTAATATTTTTAAAAATCTTCTCAATTTTTAAAGAACTTTATCATTCCACGCTTGGGAGAAAAATATTTTACTAAAATGTTATAAAAGTGGGAACGTTTAGTCGTTATATAATAAATAACCCATATTGGGTTGAACATCGAGAACGAGTGAAAAAAATTTAATAAAAAATAAAAAAGTATATTCATGTCACTGAATTCCCTCTGAAAACAATAATCTTTTTGAAGTTTTCAATGATTCAATAGAGTTTAACTATTTGCTCAACTTAAATATTCGGATAAAAAATAATTTCCGTAAATTATAAAGCAAAATTTTAAAAAACATCATTTAAACGGAAAAAAGGCTGTAAATACTAAATGTTTCTTTACAAGAACATTTAAGTGCTGATATCCATTACATAAGTGGTGTTGTAAGATCATTGTTAAGCAAGCAACGATTACATCCAAGTACAATAGTAATATGTATATAGCTACTGCTGAGGAATCTTGTGATATTTTGTACGTTCAAATTACATTTCATTGTGTTTGTGGGATCAAATAAATTGTCAGTTGTAAAAAAAATCAGCTTCCGCTGTATCCCGCATACAACAGGGTAGGCAGAGGGAACCTTATGCTAAGACACTCCGTTCCCTACTTTCCGCTGATTACTGGAGGCATTGCGTGTTGAGTTGAAGCGGAACTTAACGCCGCGCTCTGCCTCGACACCAGAGCGAAGATATGAAAACATAAATGTAAATAAATATTTCATTTCCTCGAGTGGGGATCGAACCCACAATCAGTCGGTTTTACAGTCACACTTTGTGCCACTGCGCCACGACTGGCCTCAATTGTAAGTTATTATAATTTAAATCTTATAACTTTATAATACTTTAAAGTATCTAATATTATGAGAAGTGTTGAATGTATTAATGCTCTTACAATTTTACAAATAATATCCTAAAATCCTTATATATAATACAACTTGATGGAACACAATTTTATCCAAGAAACACAAATTAAAATCTTTCTATTATAAAATAGATATGTAAGATATTAATTGTTCTCTAATATACGTGAATAATATACATAAAAAAATACAAGAATATACCACAAACAAAATCCAGGTCAATATTTAAAATTCCAAAAAAAGAAATGAGAGAAAGAATTTATTTATTTTAAAAATGTCTTAATGATTAATGATTTTGTCATTTGGAAAAATAAATCATACAATCCATTGCCCTTCCGAAATAAATGTCAGCGCTAAGCAATTAAATAAATTAGATTTAGGTTAATTGTCCTTTTAGTTATCTTATCTCGTAGGTGGCTTTATAGATTTTTATAAAGTATCACGCTTAATTATTATAACATTAAAACAGACATAATATATAGTTAGATAAACTTTATTTTTATTTTTTGGCTAAACATTTTATTCCGTACATAATAGGGCTGGCGGAGAATAGTGCCAGTGACGCCAGTCGTGGCGCAGGGGCACAAGTGTGTGAATGTAAACGCGACTGGTTGTGGTTTTTATCCCCATTCGTGAAAATGAAAATGAGGGAACGAAATATCTTAAAACTTAACTTAACACTGGTTCCCTCGTCCTACCCTACTTTGTGCAGGATACAGCATGAAGCTGAGAATAGTGTTAACTTGTCAAGATATTAAGTGTCGAGTGGCGGTACTCGACGGTATGTTTTGTCCAGCTTCCAGAGCAAAGAAATGAAAATTATTTACAGTTCACTTCTTAATTTATGGCATTTCGAGCGTGCCAGTTGAGCACCAATCACTTCGCCAATGTCGTGCCGTGTGGAGAACACACGAAGGAGATTGTGCGGTAAAAATAGGACTATATTACACAATAGGAGCAATGCATGTCAAAATGTAAATTATTTATTCCCAAAATTGGTAATCAAACTCTGTCATCAATCACTGTCCTACTGTGTCACGCCCTATTTTAATAATGCTTTAATTATATAATTTTAAAGTTATGTAAGTATAGAATACGTATTGGGTGTGTGTATTATTATGGATAGTTGTAAAAAGAAATAATCATGAATCATATAGCGGGCAAAACAAAAGTTTATTCATCTTTATAAGCGTTGATTAAACTAAAAGATGATTTACAGGATTTGACAAAACGGATAGAAATATACTTAGAAGCTCATATTTTATTTCGTTGAACCAATATAATTATTTTATTTAATAGAAAATAAAAAAAACAACAATTTGTCAATTATTTATATATGAAATGTAATAAATTATTATCAAATAACAGGTTTTTTTCATTAACATTTTATAATCAATCTCAATTTCCTGTCACTCTCATAATTACATTTTTTTTATAATAATATCATTAACAATTTTCCACTCAGTGGCTGTCAAAATACCGTGAAACACTTGTGACAGTGATATCTTAAATATTCCTTTACTTTACTATTTTAGTGATATCATCAGGATAATTGAAACGATATTTAAGTTATTTTAATATCGTAAGCACAAATAATTAAATATTTTTTAATAAAAATAAAGAATATGCTGAGAAAAAACATTATGATATTAAAACACAACACTAACATGCGATGATGATATAACGAATGCCAAAATATATTAAAAGTTGCCTGGAAGAGCTCATCACTGGTAATAAGGCCGCCTTTACACCAAAATTGTAAGGATTTTTTTTCGGTTTCTTATAGTAAATTGATGTTATAAAGTGTCAAATAATAATTGTAATAGTAAACGTAACTGGAAAACTGAATAGAATTAGTTCATTCTAAATAAAATGTAAATTCAGGACGAATTTTTCTTCAACTAGTATATACATAATTAACATAAGATTTTATAGTAACAACATATAAACTGTGTTAATACATAAGCTACTTACACACGCCTAAATATTGAGCAACCTTTTTATAAAAAATTACATTACTTCATATGAATTATTGTCTTCAATATAAAAAATATATTATTGTTAAATATAATTGAAAACACTTTCTCTATATATCAACGAATTTCTTATAAAAACCCAAGCACAGGAAAAATAATTATTAGCCATTGTTTCCACTCTTTGTCCATGTTCGCCGCCGAATGAGAATTGAGCCCATAAGCATAACATACAGCCTAACCATACTAAAATGGCGTTACCACCGGTAAATTCTACAAGATTTATTTTCCTTAAAAATCGAAAAATTTATAAATATTCCAAAAGCAATTATAGAATATATTTAATTTCGTAATCACTTAAATGATACAATTATCGAGTTATGTGAGACCCCACACGCGGCGGTAACATGTGACAACCAACAATAAGTTAATTATTCTTCAAAAACGTAGGACGCTTACTCTTAATTTGATTTAAGCAATAAAACTTAATCGTTTTACACCATTTTAACGAATTCTTCACTCTATAAACGTCAAAAGTCAAAATGTTTATATTTACAATGCAATTTGTTGCTTTATATTTACTATAAAAATATATAAAGTTTTTGTAAGATTAGTAGGTTCTTATGAAATCGTCTGAAGTTGTTATAAATTTTATAATTTTATTACAATTTAAAAGCAAAAAAAGTTACGATCAATTAATTACAAGCAATACCAGAATTAGATGTACATATTTATGTACAGTTAGTAAAGAAAATGTTATAAATATCACGAATTTATGGAAATTATTGGAAGTAAAATATCATGTACACAATTTCTTGTAACTTGTTAAGTTTAAAAGAGCCGGCTTTGATTTGGAATGGTAAAATTTCAAAATAACTCTATTTTCTATACTCTCTATTCAATTTCAATAAAAAAACGAAGATTATAAGATCACCAAATGTGATCATTTCCTTTTTTTTAGCTTGACACATATTTTTTTATGGAAAAGACAAAGCAACGAGTGTCCAGAGTCACCTAATATAACACCAGTGTATCACCAGAGGAACTACAGGTCTATTTCCGACCTTAAAAAGGGAGATAGATGCGCTTTTTGCACGCCTCTCCCATATTAAGTCTCTCACATTTTAAGCTTTTTCATTGCCACGAATTACGAATTACATGTGTCGTAATAAAACAAGTAGGATCACGCGAAATAAAAACGAATTAATTTCATTTTTTTCAGCTTCACGCTGTATCACGCACGCAGCAGGGTAAGCAGAGGGAACTTAATGTTAAGACACTCTGTTCATTGCGTGTTGAGTGGCGGAACTCAACGCTGCACTTTGCCTCGACATCAGAGCGAAGAAATGAAAATACAAATGTAAATAAATATATAATTTCCTCGAGTGGGGATCGAACACACTACCAGTCGATTTTACAGTCACACTTTGTGCCGCTGCGCCACGACTGGCCTCTGGAATATTAATTTCATGGCTGCAATATATTATATTAACTCAATGAAAGATTTAATCGAAAAGTATCAAAATTATTTATTGCTTATTGATATGCGATAACTCTTTATAGTAACACTTACATATTCAATAACCACTAGGTTCTTACTTATTGACACTCCTTTTTCAGAAGACATTTAAGTAACAGATATTATCGGAAACAACGGCCACTACACTTTTCATTTTGATTGATTGCAAAATGTTGACGACGTTACTTTATAATTTTCTTTCAAAATTCAATTATAAAGGAATGTATGTCTGTATCTGTATGGACTATATATAACACTACGGGAACAGCTAGATCTTTTCTGTCACAAGCATTCACAGGAGGTTTCATTATACCTATCAATAGCCCAGTACACAACCATTTGACTAATACCAAGCGTACGGAGGATTTTACAAATTATATTTGAATCCATAGCTATTTAATCTAATGCATTCTCTTTATCGTCCCTCTCCATTGTGTTATTATAAAATATTTTACAATATATTGGCGCTATAATAAGAAAATACAATGAACAATCATATAAAAATAGCAATTTTGAAATTCTGTAATATTTTGTTTATTTTTAATTGTAACAGTATCTGTGGCCAGATTAAGTATGTATCAATAAAAATAAATTTATATTGAATATAAAAATTGTACAATATTATAGAACCTGTCCCTTGAAATAGCTTACGTATTGCGCGCTGTTAAGTGGTTAAAGACTTAATAATTTGTTTACTTCGGTTTCAATAAAAAAAGATGTAAATAATAAAAATAAAACAAACAAACTTGATAGGCTTACCAATGAATTGAAAATATTATAAATACTTTAAGTTATTTTAAGCTGTACTTACTGATAACCTATTCTTAGAGAGAATTTGAGATTTATCAGAATGTGTGAAAATAGCTTCCACCCTTCATCATATAGAGTGATTGGTACAAAGAACAAACTGGTACAGGTGTAAGAGGGTTTTTTTCTTACTATTTACTATTTGTTATCACCATATAGTATGGCCTGTTTAATCGTTATCGATATATTGACCATCCAAAAAAATATATTTTAATAATCAAATTCATTCAAATGTTTGAAAAAAAATATTTTGCTTGATTTTCCATCGGTTATAGAACCTACATATATGCAGTAGCGGCGTTAGGGTAGGGCGAGGTGGGGCGACCGCCCAGGGCGCCGGATAAAGAGGGGCGCCGCAGATGTCCGTTTTTGTCCAGTGCCATTTTATAATTCTTTATATTTTCCTATTCCTATTTCCCTAATAGATTCCTTGCTCAATTGAGCGAGGCTTACTTACTTGTAATGTTCCCAAAATTTATAGAAATATTTTTATGTAGGCACCACTAGAATGGAATGTAGTGTTCAATACGTTCAATTTCTCGGGAATCCCCATAGAAAAATAAAATTTCTGTATGGTCTATCTACGTCTTTTTAATATTTTGTGAAACCCAACACAATCATCTTCTTGACATAAGTCATGGATGCGAAAAAGCATCTGCAAGAAAAAACCGTAAACGCTGAAGATCCCATGCAGTTTCACTGTATTATACACCAAGAAGCCCTCTGTTCTAAAAAAAATGAATTTCAAAATGTCATGAAAGTGGTAGTTTGGACTGTAAATTTCATAAAACCACGAGGACTCAATCACAGACAATTCAAACAATTCCTTAATGACATCGAAAGCCAATACGGAGATTTACTGTATTATACAGAAGTAAGGTGGCTAAGTCGTGGATTGACACTGGAACGCAAAGCAAAGGAAAAACAAAGAAATGTCACGGAACTTAAAAATCCTGATTGGTTGTTTGATTTGGCTTTTTTAGTTGACATTACAAATCATTTGAATGTCTTGAACACTCGGCTTCAAGGCAAAAATCAACTGATATCCCAGCTCTACGCTCATGTATCATCCTTTCAATGCAAGCTGACGCTTTTCAGATCACAATTAAATTCTGGAAATTGTAATCATTTTCCGAATTATAAGAAAATGGCTGAAAAATTCAACAACACTGCGATTAATTTCAGTTATGTAGAAAAGCTAGATATTTTGATTCAATCTTTTCAAGACAGATTTTCGGAGTTTAAAAAAGTGAAACCTCTATTGGACATATTTAGCAATCCTTTTCAGTTGAAAATGCGCCAGAGTCACTAAGATTTACGCAACAAATTCAACGAAGGAGACTTTCTGAACTTTTACCGCTGCATCGATAAAAATATGTACGAAGAGTTGCGCATAAACGCTCTAAAATGTGCCATCTTATTTGTTTCTACCTATATATGTGAACAAACTTTTTCAATACTAAATAATAATAAAACAAAAAATCGAAACCGCCTTGCAAATGAAAGTTTGGAAGCAGTTTTACTTGTTGTTACAAGTAAATTTGAGCCAAATATAAAAAAGATTGTAAGCACTATGCAGTGCCACGCTTCAAATTAATGAATTCTTTTTCAATTTTAATAAATTATTATCAATTCTTTATTGTCTTTAATTACCTATACTTCTGGCGGCCGGCCCGCCATCATTCATGATTTGCCCGAGTGGCCCCTAGTCTTAATAAGTCTGTGCAATCATGACATAAGTGAACGGACGCTTTTTTAAACTAAACTAAACTAACTTCACGCTTTATCCCTAGCGGGGTAGTCAGAGAGAACGGAGCGTTAAACGCTACGGTTTCTACATACCTCTTTCGCCCCGTCCACTGTCATGAACCTCTTCATACATGCCGGGGGTCCTCATGCTTTTTACGTGACCTTCCTCCAGTATCTTTGATACTGTAGAGTTGCAGTACTGCCTAGAGTGCAGAACTGCCTTCCGAACCGTTGGTAGCTTTTTTTCTTGTTTTTTTGTTATATGTTCATTTGACGATTCAAAAGTGCTTATAAGAGTTTATTTGAATAAAGAATATTTTGAATTTGAATTTGAACTGTGTTTTCGAAGGTCAACCGAGGTCTCCCCCTACCGCTCTTACCGCTCACTTTTCCATCATAAAACTTTTTTGCCATTCTTTCATCACTCATTCGTTCGACGTGCCCAAACCAGCTGAGCACGTTCTTCTTCATTCTCACCGTGACATCCTCGCTAGTATCTGCCACTCTGTGTACCTCTTCATTGCGGATTCGATCAGCTAAGCTGACTCCACATATCCTACGAATAGATCGCCACAGCATTCATCTTTCTTTCATTCTTCTTCTGTAATACGCACGTTTCGCTGCCGTATAACAGAGTCGGTACCAAAACTGTGTACGGCCAAACGCGCAGCTGTGCTGACGTTTCGCCGTCTCATCAATGCAGCTAAGGCTCCGTTAACCTTGTTACCGGCAGCAATACGCCTTTCCACATCCAACTCCTATCTTCCATCTCTACTGAACATACTTCCCAAGTATACCACTTCATTCACTTGTTCTAATATCTGATCATTTACACTGATCTTGCATTCTCCCTCATATCTTCTCTCATCCCTTCTCTCATCCCTTTCTTCATCTCTTTCAAAAATCAGAACCTTTGTCTTATTCGGATTGAGGCTTAGACCATTATATTCACACCCTTCTTTCAGAGTGGTGACCAATGCCCGCAACTCGTATTCTGATGATGCAATAAGCACTGCATCATCTGCGTACAGCATGCAATTCACATTCAGGTCACTTTGTTTCACTCCTTGGAGACAGCTATCCAAATACAATTTGAACAACCAAGCTGACATGGCGCAACCTTGTTTAACATCCGATCGGATGTCAAACCAGGGCGACATGCCAGCTCCTACTCGCACGAGTGATGAGTGATCTCTGTAAAGAGACTTTACAGCCTGCAGTAAGGGTCCGCTCACATTGTATCGGGGTAGTATCTTCCATAATTTCGCTCTTACAACTCTGTTAAATGTCATTTCCAAATTTCCACAAAAGCACAGAAAACTTTTTGGTTAACGGCCAAAAATTTTTCCGTGATCATGCGGAGGGAAAAGATCTGATCCATACACCCTCTTCCAGGTCTAAAGCCTCCTTGGGTCTCCCACAACAGCCTTTCAGATCTCTCTTGCATTCTTCTCGCTAAAACTTTAGCGTAAACTTTACTACCTAAGCTAATCAAACTGATAGCCCTATGGCTTGCGCAGTCTATCTGTGACCCTTTGCCTTTATACAAAGGCACGATGACCGCACCTCGCCAATCGTTTTTTGCTTTAAATAATTATTCAATTTCTTTAAAATACAATAATTAGACTTTTAACGTTATATTGCGATGTTCTTGTTCGAACTGCAGAGTGGCATTTGTATTATTAAGGAAATCTCTACAATCACCAGATATAGATCTCAGTAAATGTACAGAAATATTGAAAAAATGCTGCACTTTGTGGAAGAAATACGAAATATATATATAAGAATATTGACTTTCAAAGCGCCATTTTATCTGCAAAGGAATTAGCTGAAGAACTACAAGAAACTGAGTTTAGACCCATAAAAAGAATTCGATTTGTTGAGCGTCAAGCTGAAACTGCCCGCGACGAGCCTATTGTTTCTCCAGAAAAGAAATTTGAAGTAGAATTTTTCAACGAGTAGACACTACATTAATTTCAGTTAATGAAATATTTGAACAGTTGAATGAGTTAAATGGGTACTCAAATTCTTGGTCTTTTTTGTACAATATCAAACAAATTCTGAAAAACCCAACCTTGTTGATCTCCAATTAAAATTAACTGTGGATTCTAAATCAGATATAGATTGGTTGTAGGTTGTGTGATGAACTCATTAGCTTGATTTTTTTTTGCCTGATCAGAATCAGATTGCCCTGTGTGGAACCCCTACTTATGTTTAAAAAAAATATTAAAGATCGCAACTTGCAAGAGCTATGTCCAAATGTATGGATAGTATTGCGAATATTATTAATTATACCTCTAACAGTTGCTAATGGGGAAAGGAGTTTTTCTAAGCTGAAACTGATAAAAACATATCTGCGATCGACAATCTATCAATCTAGATCGACAAACTTAGCAACTTTGTCAATCGAAAATGAAATTGCTGAAAAATTAGATTTTGATTGCCTCATAAAAGAATTCGCCGATAGAAAGGATAGAAAAGTTAAATTTTATTAGATTTTTTCCTCGTGTTAAGACGCTCCGTTCGCCACTTTCCGCTAAATTCTCTTAATACTGCGCTTTGCTTCGACAACAGAAATTAAATATAAATTTAAATAAATATTTCCTTTCCTAGAGTGGGGATCGAACCCAAAACCAGTCAATTTTGCAGCACACTTATGCCCCTGCGCTACGACTGGTCTCTATTAAATATATATATTTTTTAATAGATGGTTATTTCATTGTAGGTACCTAGTTCCTTTTTTGTGTGTAATTGTAGTTAGGGGGCGCCGATTAAATCTCGCCCAGGGCGCTGGTAATGCTAAAACCGGCACTGCATATATGTTTAGAGGCGAAAAAAATAAGTATTAGTAATTTATAAATACATTTTCACCCGCTAAATACAGCAAAATATAAACAAGTTTAAAGTTATAAAAACATAATTAACTCGAACACGCTCCCGTCTTAAAAAAACACAACTTTACATAAAGTTTTTACGTCCATTTGCAAATTCACAAATTGACACCTCTAAAAAAAAATAGCTGCAGACATGAAAATTTACAATCAAATTGAGATATTTTTATATATTTATAAGTCAATCTTGAGCAATAAACATTCCACAATAGTACAAAGACCTCTATATCGATACAATTCTTGTAAAAATTAAATCAAATAAAAAAGTAGTAAATATTCAACAAGTTTCAATTAATACATACATACGTTCGTACTTGTTTTGATTATAATAAAACACTTCCGCGTTGATAATCTAATTATGTGATCCAGTCGCTTTTAATGTTAAAGTTAAGAACACAAAAACGCTTTACGATCGCTTCGTACAAAAGTTCACTTGGAAAAATTAAGTTCGTATCATTTTTTATTTTTATGATTATAATAAAAAGCTTTTAGGACAGATGCTTATACAATCAATTAAAATTAAACGCGTAGTCGCCATTGTTAGATATATGAAAAAGTTAAAATGTTTTTAATTCTACTCATACGTCTATAAAACCTACTCTTAACTATTGTCGGTGAGATTTTTTTTTTCTTCAAAAATGTCAAAATTGGGACCAGTCTTGGCCCAGCGGCTGCGTTAGACTGTCTTAATTTGCCCTGGTAACAACTCAAGGCGCGATGTTGAGTTCTGCCAATTAACTCACAAAGTCTCTAGAATTCGGCGGAAAGTGGGGAACTTGTCTTAATAGGGGTACAGCGTGAAATTAAAAACATAAACAAAATATATATGTATTTTGCATTCCAATAAATTGAATCTGCTATCCATATAGTAGGCGTAACCAATAAACATGACTGACACACATGTAGGTACAATATGTGTTTCAATAATTATTAAAACCTATTAAAAATAAATGCCGTAGTAATTACAGCCGTCCGTTGACTACTCACGTCAGATTAAAATGAGGGATTGGCCTTATCCTGACACAAGAATATTCGATTATGAAAGTTACTCTTACACGTCTCGAGTTAATATGTTTATAGTAAACATGTGTTTAATCATTAACTGTTTTAATCTCGAAGTTAAAAATAACGTCATTTCATCAACATTTCAGTGATATTAATGGAATAAAAAATCATGGTTTCATGCTGTACTGTATTCCAAATACCTTTTGTATTTGGAATACAGTAGAATACAGTAGGCAAAGAACATTTTAAGTTCCATACTTTCCACTCAAATTTCGAATTTTGTTAAATGATGGAACTCAACGCCGCGCTCAACCTCAACAATTCGATAGGTGAGTCGATAAGTGAGATAAGTCGATAAGTGAGAAATCGCAGTCTTAATGGGAATGGGGTGTCTTAGCACTTGGTTCTCAGGTTGCCTTTGCTACCCTGTTATGTGCGGGATACGAACGTAAAGCTAAAAAATATAAAAATAATTCTTATTTCTTAATGACTACCCCAATAAAATTATATGATTTAAGATATAGATCATTTTTTCACGCTAACTTCTTAATATTCGTCTCCCTGTAAAACTTTTAAATAAATATTATAATTTTAAAACAATTGTAGATCTTTTTATAAAACAACACGTAATGTAACCGCTTAGTCACGATATGATCTGTTTACACGCTAAAAAAACGTGCGGAGGATTCAACGAACAACGAGAGAGTACTAAACTAATAATTAAAGATTACAAAAAAAATCGAGTACATATACACATATACAACATAGACTATATCTATAACGATTTATTGTCATTTATGTTTTATCGCCTTAATTGAGTGAAAAAATATTGAAATTTTGAACAATTACCAAAATAATCAGAATTAAATTAAGTCTGACGCTGGGTTCTATCTGCCTACTCTACTATGCAGCATAAGCCTTGGAGCTGGTTTAAAATTTTAAAATATATTTAATATAAAATATAACGTGGCCAGTCGTGGCGCAGCGGCACGTGTGACAGGAAAACCGACTGGTTGTGGGTTTGATTCCCACTCGAGGAGATGAAATATTTACCTTAATTTATATTTCCATTTCTTCGCTCTATTGTCGAACACGCAATGTCTTTAGAACTCGGCAGAAAGTGGGAAACGGAGTGTCTTAACAATAGGTTCCCTCTGACTACCCTGCTGTGTGCGGGATACAGCATGAAGCTGATTTTATTTTATTTTTAAAATATAACGAACTCGTGACTAAACGTTGATATCACAATACATTTAAGTTTTATTAACATATAAACGTATTAGTAATTAATTAAAACATCATAAATTCCAAAATCATAATCGTTGATGCTCTTTATACACATTGAGCACTTAATAAAAAATTAAATTAAAATTTTTTAAATTTGATTCCCACTCGAGGAGATGAAATATTTACTTAAATTTATATTTCCATTTCTTCGCTCTATTGTCGAACACGCAATGTCTCTAGAACTCGGCAGAAAGTGGGGAACGGAGTGTCTTAACAATAGGTTCCCTCTGACTACCCTGCTGTGTGCGGGATACAGCATGAAGCTGATTTTATTTTATTTTTAAAATATAACGAACTCGTGACTAAACGTTGATATCACAATAAATTTAAGTTTTATTAACATATAAACGTATTAGTAATTAATTAAAACATCATAAATTCCAAAATCATAATCGTTGATGCTCTTTATACACATTGAGCACTTAATACTTTAACAAAATAAAACAAAACATTTGTCGTTTGTCCTTTCCTCAAAATTTACAATAAAAAATACTGGCAGCTGATGCTTTGTAGGTATTATAAAATTTATATTACATTTGAATCAAATATTCCATGACAAATTAGTTTGATATTTTACTTTAATTTCATATTTTCAAACAGTTATTATAGATGAGTATTTCACAAGCTAAAAAATATCCAAGCTATTTTTGTTAAGACATATACATTTACAAGTATTAATCTAAATTTAACGATTACAAATAATCCAAGAGTAACAACATCAAATACCGTTTTTATTTATCATCACTGTGCTATCACATTTACAAAACAATATAGTTATAAGTTTTAGTTTTTCTATTTCCATACGTTAGTGGGTACCGAACCTAACGCCGTAGATGTTTTAACCAGACTGAGAAAAGTTAATGTTTATAAAATATATATGTGATCAGAATATTATACAACTATATATATCATAGGCAAATGTATAATAAGATTCAGTGTATAAAATATGCATCGATATTTATATCAAGAGCAAAACAGTTATAATATATTTCATATACAAACAGACATACAGTACTAAAATCACCAAGTATATAACTTTATACGCCCTTTTAGTAGTTTATAGGACAGGTCCCCGGATCTTTTCTCCGAGTATGAACGGTATTCTCGTAAATAAGCTTCGATAGAATTGTGCATAAAAAGAGAATGGGATATATGTTTATGTGGGCACAAGGTATCTCGACAATGTAAGATTGTGAATATTGTAGATAACATAGGAGGTACTTTCAGGTTTTTAAATCTGGTTTTATATAGGTGTATAAAATAATATTTGTATTTAGTTTACGTACTACGGTGCTATATGTAAAATAACTACATGTTTTAAGTAGGTAAGTTATGTATGTATATATTTACATTTAGAAAAAGTTTAAATTTTAATAAGAAACCTGAAAACAGTAATTTAAATATTTTGAAATCAAAATTTGTAAAATTTACACATTTGTATTAATTTTCATAATCTTTAATAGCGACCGCTGTTCTCATTACCATTAAAAACAAACTAACGTCAAACTCAAAAATATTACAAAATTGTTATGAAAGTGTAATTTTTTTGCAATTGTAATTTTAAAAGATGGTTTTATCAGTTGTAATTAATTTTGTTACCAAAAAATATATATTTTTTAAATGTCAAAGCACACAAAAAGACAAATGTTGTATAATTGAGCAAACATTCATTAATATGTCATATGCGGCCAGAATAATTGTTAACGAAGTATATTGATGATACTTAATAATTCTTGAAATACGGTGGCGCTCGATACAATGCCAATTCCGGAGATCCCTACCTCGTTTGCCATATAAATAATGATGAAAAAGACGATTCGCCAAAACAAAGACTTACAACTGACGCAGAGGTGTAAGTTAACAGGCCATAAATTAACAAATACAAAAAGTGAATGAATAAACTTTTGTCACTATTTAAATAAATTTCAAAGAAAAGTGTTTTTTTTATATATTTTTATTGTAGTGCTGGTGTTTTATTGGTATCGATTTGCGAAGTCGGTTCGTTTTAATTTATTTTTATTAGATATATTTAAAGTATAATCTGGTTTTCTATTCGGATAAGAGATATTGTTTATAATTTCTTTTTTCTGAGTTTACTATATAAAAAGATAAAATTTAAACTTTAACATTTTTTTTTTTCAATAGACAATTTTTCATGACATTTGTATGGCTTAGAATAATTTTAAAAATATCCATTATCAAGTTTCAAGTTTTCTAAAGCAACTTTTTAAAATTATATACACACCTATAAATATATCTAAAAGCTAATAAAAGACAGAGACTTAATGTTTTATTGATCACTGACACATCGTCGTGGCCGTAAGAGTTATTGCTTCTGTCGATATTACCTCGTATTACTTATTCTAATCATTATTTGAAGGCTATAGAAATTTTCTTTTTCTTTTTTTTAGCTTCGCGCCGTATCCCACACATAGCACTGTAGACAGCGGGAACTTGAGAACCTAGTATTTAGACACTCCATTCCCCATTAAGACTACTATTCCAGTTATCCACTTTCCATCAAATTCTGGAGGCATTTCGTGTTGAGTGGCGGACCTCAAACCCATAACCTAAAATAATAAATTGTGAAATAACGGTTAAGTGTAATAAAAAAAAATATTTTTAATAATAAATTTGCACTTTTGCTTAAAGTTGAACTAACTTTCAGGAATTTAATTTAAAATAGCTTTTAAGTGTGAACCTAACTGATTATAACATTTCAAAAAAGTTAAGACAAGACCTTTCATCATCTCATCCTCAGTGAATTATCCACTTTGAAAATTTAAATTAAGGAATAACTCAATTTAGTCGCTTCATCAACCTTATCGAGTAAAAGTGATCCGTGTAATATACCCATAATTTGGCACATCAATCAAGTTTCGAAGTTATATAAAAAGAAGAAAAATAAATTACCTATAAAAAGCTTAAATTTTAATAATAAATATGTGTTGATTTATACCTAAGATAATATATGAATACAGCTAGAACTCTTTTTAATTTTATAACACTTTGTCTTCTGATTTCATCTATTAGGAGACATTGTAGCTAGATTGGTATCTCATTTCAAAATAAAAGTGCGGCCTAATACGAAATACATTTTGTCGAGAAACTGGGAAAATATCACGTTGCAGGGTGAGGAGCTTAGAAGAGTGCTTAAGGCTTGCGAGCCGCGGTGTAGGTTTAAGGAATTCTGGTTTCATATAAAATTTACCGTATTTCACAAGATTTGCACAGAAAGTTATTAGGTTAGAGTTCTGTAGAAACACATAGAGACACTAAGCTTTAAGTCTCTACATACATAACTATATATTTTTACTTGAAACTGCTCTGCTTAAAAGCCTAGTTTAAGTAACACAATATAACATAAAATTGTATATAATTATTCACAAAAACAAGTAGGTACCAAGTACTCGTACTACTTCCTTACATACATAGCTTCACGCTGTATCTCTATTGGGGTAGTCAGAGAGAACGGAGCACATAACGCTACGGTTACTACATACCTCTTTCGCCTCGTCCACTGTCGTCCACCTCTTCTTTCTCGTCCGTGGGTTCCTCATGCTTTTTACGTAACCTTCCTCCAGTATCTTTGATACTGTGTTTTCGAAGGTCAGCCGAGGTCTCCCCCTACCTCTCTTACCGCTCACTTTTCCATGATAAATCTTTTTTACCATTCTTTCATCACTCATTCGTTCGAAGTGCCCAAACCAGCAGAGCACGTTCTTCATCATTCTCACTGGACCATCCTGTCTATCTTCATTCCGGGTTCGATCAGCTAAACTGACTCCGCATATCCCACAAAGAGATCGCATCTCCACAGTATTAATCTTTCTTTCATTCTTCTTCTGTAATATCCACGTTTCGCTGCCGTATAACAGCGTCGGTGCCAACATTGTGTACGGCCCACCAATGCAGCCAAGACACTGTTAACCCTGTTACCGACAGCAATACGTCTTTTCGCATACTCGCAGTAGATAAATAAAAAATGGAAAATGCTCAATCTGTTCTTCACCCACGTTAGAGACGTTACGTACTAGCTAACGAACCCAATGCTCCGCTAAGTAAATAAATAAATGTACAACTTTTACTACAATAAAGATTATAAAACAAAAGCTGAAAATCTTAACGTGAGGTCAAATTACGAATCACTATTTTGGGCTCGATAAAAGTGACATTCCATTAACATTATAAGCGTAAATTGGTAATATTATAGCGACAGATCTGGTGGCAAATCATCTTTTTTTAATTGAAAATGTCAGTCGCTTTGTTACCGGTTTTAGTTTGTTAATATAATAGTGTTTTCATTCCGTTCGTTAGCACTAAGAGGAACAAAAAGGTTTAATATTTTTTAAATCTCAACTTCAATTCATATATATATAAATACAAATGTTTATGTTATAACTGGTATTTTTTACATTAATTTTTACAAAGCGAATTTTTACTATATATATTTAGTATAAACTAACAAGAAATATTGTACGTAGACCGTATTTATAAATCGCTCTCAAGTTTGAGATCAGTATAGAGGTGTCGTTTTAATTCATAAATTATATATCTATCATCAGGCTTCTCTTTAAGTGAGCCAACTGAGTTATACAGTTGATTTAGGCAATTTTTCAATGTGTCATACTACAAATAGGTAGTTCAACATTTCAACAATTTTTCATAGTTATTTTGAATGTCTTATATTACCTGCCTTATAAAACTCAAAGATAACGTTCACTGAACAAAATGTTCACTTTACAATTCTCGTTGCATGCGTTGTAAAAGAGTCTAAAAGTTTTACTTCTTAAAAAAATAAAAAAATTCTCGATTTAATTTTGAATTTAATTTTCGAAAATAAATGAGAACTATTTGGTCAACAAATATATTTGTATTTGAAATATCTAATTTATTTATTAAACCTATGCGTTTTTATGACCTCAACATTTTAAATCTTTTGTTATGTTGATTTGTAATCTTCTTGGATTTAGACGTTTCCTTTTTAATGCAATATGTTAGTGAATGACAGTTTTATAATCGTAATTTTTTTTAAATATTCTAATATTCTGTTCGGCATATACGAGTTGCATTACAAAAGCGGAGAATGTGGTGGTGTATTTCTATTCTCGATACTTACCTATTTACTTATATTACTTATAATAAATTTATTTATTATCAAAGTAGACTACTTAAAATTTAAATATAAATCTTTTTAAGTATGTTTAAATCCTTATATGCACATTGTCGGCCGATACTTAACTCTACAACGATATTCGAATATTAAACAAATTGCATTTCATATTTGATTCAAAGCGTACACTCCTCAAACATTTAAAATACCGTCGTCGATTTTTTTGCAAATTAGTTTCTTTGTTACCAATTCAAAAGTTAATAATGAACTACTGATAAAAAGATTATATATTTTTTTTATTTTAAAATAAATATTTAAAAATATGACAATCATATTTCATTTTTGTCCAATTATAATCTTTACTTAAATTCCAAAGTTAACGCCTCCATTTAACTTATAAATAACAAAATTATTAAAAACAAAGTCACTTACTTTAAACAATCCGACAAAAAAACCAAAATTAAAATCCCAGTTATCCAAAATCCACGTATCTATACAAAATTTTCAACACCGTATCGAAAGAAAAACAAAAACTGTTCTAAATTCAATAGGCGCGCGAAAACAGAAATGTGTCAGTGGCGTGGCTAGGACGCGACGCGCGCCGAATACAAATGGCTGACGCGAAAATATTCGGGATTTACTAATTATATATGTTAGCGGCCGCGGTGTTTTGAATGGCGTCGCGGTACATCCGAGACTGGCTAACAATGTGGCAGGACATCGACTTTATTAACTTTGTCCATCCATGTATAACTGTTTCTTTGGCTAGAAGTTTCGGCTCGCTATAGACAGTCATATAGGTATCATAATAAGTTGTTAATTGTTTACGATTTCATCGCACCTGGCTCTTTTGATTGGTTCTATTAACCCAGAAATGTTTTTTATTGAAATAATAATTATTTTTAACATCTATGCATACACTTCTGTGCTATATGTTATATGGAATTAAGAAAATAAATAAGATAATTATTATACATCAGTAATTTTTGTTTTCATTTTAAAGTTATTTAGTTTCTTTTTTGCATAATAAATGAATATTCTTATATACATATATTATCTATATATATAAAAAGACTTGTGCTGACTGACTGAGGTAAGACGCACGCAGAGCCGTAACCGCTAATGGTAGAAACGTGAAATTTGGGCAGATGTTTATTTTCATATTCTGGACATCCACTAAGAAGGAAATTTGAAAAATTTTAACCCTAAAGGGATGAAATAGGTGTTGAAAGTTTGTATGGACATTTTTTTTAATCTGTACCGATTTTTATAAAATTTGAAATTCAGACTCTTAAAAACATTTCATTGAACACGTATTTCATAGTTTTTAAGAATTCACCTCCTAAGGGTTCAAATAAGGGGTTGAAAGTTTATATGGAAAAATCTTTAAATTGCCACCGATTTTTATAAAAATTTAAAATCAGACTCAGAATTCACTCCTAATAAGCGGGCGAAGCCGCGCGCGCCCTCTAGTCTATCTATATAACATATATTAAACTTTTTAAATTAACTGAATTTCATACATTTTCGACAGTACATACTTCAAGCATGCTTGTTAAAAACACGAAATATTTTAAGTGTTTCAACTTGTTTTTATTTTTTGATATTTTTATTTTTTGATATAATAATAAAAATAGTAAAATAAACTATTATATCAGTTATACATCGCTAATGCCATAAATTTCCTCATATATCTACTTACATACATGTGTAAACGTCATCGAAGAAGGTGCAGAATACACAGTGCGTGTGAGTCATTATAAAAATGCTTAGTATTTGTTGTGTTGACTGTTAATTGAATAATGAAAGATGGTTGACGCTTACACCTATAATAAAAGATAGTTGATCTGGCTTTGCCTTAATATAATTTTCTATTTGCCTTAATATATTTTCGCAAATAAAATAAATATAGGTATCATTATTTATATACAGGATGGAAGTGTCAGTGCTCCTTTTACGGGAACAGCATATAGGGTAAAATATTTTAAACCCATACTTAAAAAAAATTATGAAGATACCTCAACAGTTTAGACGTAGGATTTTTTTTCGTTTCACGATGCTTATTTCAGTTGCATTTACCAATAACGTAAACATATACTTCTACAAAAATACTACTAAAGGTTAAACAACTTTGAACTTTGCCGCCGACACCTACGACTCGATTTCGGAATGAGGCGTATACGGTGGTTTCCCTTTGATAGGTTTATGTCTGCGTGCGTCGTTTTTGACAGATTACGTTTTATTTTACAATGATAATTTTATTATTTATTTTGTTTGAAAAAAACACTTTTTCAGTTTTGCGAAAAATATATATTGTATAGGACTTTTGTAGAGTATTTATAACTGTGGTTTTGAATGTAAAGTGGTGCTGACAAAAACAGCTGTATAAAAATACAGAAATTAAAAAATCTTTAAATGTGAATAAAAATCGTACGAAACTTGATATATCTATACTATGTATGATGCTAAGTAGTTGTCGAAGAGCGTTACGATGATCAAATTTAATATAAAATATTATTATATCAAATATCGTAGCGAATTTGTATAAAAGTTTGCGTTAATACTTCGGAGAAATTATATAAATATGCCATTTTTTACATTTCACCTCATCGTATAATTGTTGGGACTGACGAACATATAGGTTGCTAGTTACCTCCGTTGCTAATAAGTTCAAGTCTCATCCCCCATATATTTCTTATATCGTATTATATAGATATTTTCTTTATCAAATAAAACATTAGCATCTATTAACAAGCTAAATTCTGAGAATAGAAGAAACCAGGCTGGAAAATATATTGCTATGTAATCTAATTGTTTAATAATTAGTCAAACGACTAGAAACGTAAAAATAGAAAAATATACGGTTATAACTTAAGTTACTTAACTTCACGCTTTATCAGAGTACGAAGCGCCAAACGCTACGTCTCTACATACCTCTTTCGCCTCGTCCATTGTCATCAACCTCTTCATACATGCCCTCTATCCATATACGCCATATACATACATACCTTATACAGTTATGAATTTCATATTATAGTTATTTTTTGTTATAGAACTTATCTGTTATATATTTAATATGGAAAATAAAAAAATGTGCGAGATAAAGCGAGAGGCTGATGAGAGGGTAGGCAGAAGGACCTAGTGACACTCCGTTTCCCAATTTAGGCAGAGTTGAGTATCGGAACTCAACTGAGCTTTTGCTTTGGTGCCAGAGCGAAGAAATGAAAATATGAATAAATAATAATTCATTTCTCCAAATCGGGATCAAACTCTCAACTGTCCCCTTACAATCACACCCTTGTTCCTCTTAGCAACGACGGCCTAATATGGAAAATTATATTTTAAATTGAATACGTTTAGAAAATTTTACCTTTAAAAAGGCTAAGGTTACATTCATTAGTCGGTGTCGAATATAGCCATTACTTAAAAAAATAATAATATTACAGTACCTATAATAGCAATCGCATTATTTGGAATAATTATATATTTAAAAACATATTCTAGTTTTTTTTATATAATAATAGATATGTATATTGATCACGACTTGAAAACATGATAGGTTCGTTGCTTAATGGTAATTTTGTGTACCGAACTTATATTTTAAATTACTTTACATATATATTATTATGCAAATTTAACGTAATATAAATAATAATTAAAATTTAATATTATTTTTTAATATTATTTTTACAGGTTGAATACTGGCCGTTTTGCTTGTACACTATTAATAGGCGCTAAATGCTATCTCCTTCGATTCGTATAAAAAAACGTTGAGTATTGGTACCTGAATCCCTTTATGCAAAGTATTATAATCGCTTATCAGTGTAAAATGTCAAAAGTATAAGATAAAATACCACTAAGCAACGAAACTGGCGCTAATTAAATTCTATTAATTCAAGAATAATCGGTTCCTCGCATTCCTTACTACCTTTTTTCATGTGTAACATGAAGTAGTAAATGTCAAATTTAATAATTTAAATAACGCTCAGAGACCGCGCCCCGACGTGTGGGCGGCGTTACGTTGATATGTGTCTATTGTCATTTAATATTCACAATTGCCAAGGATTTTCAATGAGTGTTAACTATTTGAGATGTAACCACTTATAATATATAATATTAATTATTTTTATTATCTATATTGTTTAACTGCATTTTC
Source organism: Heliconius himera (assembly GCA_021202915.1). Taxonomy (NCBI): domain Eukaryota; kingdom Metazoa; phylum Arthropoda; class Insecta; order Lepidoptera; family Nymphalidae; genus Heliconius; species Heliconius himera. Next base: position 193,076 of record JAJHJA010000089.1, read on the forward strand.
TTGTGGATTTTAATCCTACTCAGAGAGTATTTATATAGATAACAGCGTTAGGTTCTGTCGCTAAGCAAAAAATATTACTTAAATTAGAAGGCGTCACTGGGTATCACAGTTTCGTCTTTACTCAACATGTAAGCCACGTAATCTCTCTTTCGATAGAGAGTAATGGCACTACACTCCTCGATTTCCGTTCGATTTCAAGATATTGTGTGCTAAGAAGCGGAAACGACATTGGCCTGAGTGTTTTCAGAAAGGAAAAATGAAAATAATTTTAACGTAATCTGCTACTTTTTACCATTCTGTATGTCTAAATGAAATAAAAACGGCAATATTTACAATCACCATGGGCGTAGAAATGAGAGGGCAGGGTGAGCCGTGCCCACCCCAGAACCAAGAATGGTCTGGTGCCTAGTTTAAGAATTAAGCATGAATTATTTTAAGAAACCTTTACCCCAAAAAATCATTTCATTCGAAACTAAAATCAATCCCCCCTAGAAAATATCTCTTAATACGCTAGGTACATCGTAATTATTATGTTAACGAACATTAATTATTAACATTAACGGATGCCTACAAAAATCGCAGGTACTTTTAAACTGTCTTACGCTTAATAGTAAAAATTCTTATCACAAAACAGTATTCTTCTTATTTACTCTTAAAACATGGTTATATTCATTAATTTATAAACTTAGTCAAATTTTATTTTTTTTATTCCTTTTTTTTGTCCTAACATCGAAACTAAAAGTTATTTAGATATATTTTTAAATCAAAAAACCTGCTGTAACATTTATTAAATAACTTCAATTAAAATTGGACAGTTGCAAAAAATGTGTTACCATCTGTGATTACTTCCTAATAAAAAAAATAAAATTAATGAATTAATCTAAAAACTACGCTGTTTTTTCTTAAAAACTAAATTTGCTTGCTTGATCTTATCCAACGCAATTGAATTTGACATGTGGCTCTGTTAACAATTTCACGCATTTTTGGAGACATTTTATGGTTTAACTCAGGGGTTCCCAACCTTTTCTTGATCATGGACCACTTTTATATCATTCTTGGTAGCAGGGACCACTATGCATGTAGGTATAATAAAAATTAACTGTGATAATTTAACAGAAACTTCGCCTCACCATCCCGTCATAAAATTAAAATCGTTCGCGGACCATATTTAGGCTTCTGCGGACCACTGGTTGGGAACCACTGGTATAACTGAACATATGCGATGTTTGAGATTCTAGCCTCCAGCATAATTAGCTGAGTTAGACAGCTTCACGCCGTATCCCGCACACAGCAGGGTAGGTAGATAGAACCTAGTGTTAATACACTCCGATCCCGTCCCCACTTTCCGACGAATTTTTTGAGGCATTCCGTGTTGAGTGCCAGAACTCTTGCATTGTTGTCAGAGCGAAGAATTGAAAATATTAACAAATAATATAGTATTAATAATAAATAATTCATTCTTTCTAGAACTTTTGCCATAATTTTAATATATGTAAATGTATCTCTTCTGTAATTTTTTAATAGCAAAAATATTCTATTTATTTGTTTTAAGTGGCGAAACTCAACCCCACGCTGTCTTATCAAAGCGAGGAAATTTAAATCATTTAAATATTTATTATATATATTGTTATTATTTATTATATATCTTCCGAACTCGAAGTCAATGTGTCTCATATAAGCTTCCTTGGGTATTTTAAATAACAGAGAAACAGCTCTTCAGTTCTAACACTTTAATATTTGCTTTTTATATACCACTGTATCTTAAAGTAGAAGTGTACTTGTCAAGACACAAGCAAAGAATGAATCCACACTGCTAATGTAATGTCTTTTATATTTTTTAAAATTAGTCAAATCAACAACTATCTTGACAAGTACAATTATAACAAAATTGTATCATTTGATTTCACAAAATATTAATAAAACAACTTGACATTATAATAATAAAATTACAAACGCTAACAGCTCGGCCTTCCTTTACATTCGAGTCCACTCGAAGGAAAAAAGAAAAAAAATACAATCAAAAATGTATATAAAACTTAATCTTTTCGGCCATCTTACAATTAATTGTTCCTACAATTACATTAACACTTAACACTATAACAAAACTTAAATATATCTGTTGCACTCCTTAGTTGGCTTATCGGCCTCATGTGTGAACAGATCATAATTTAATCTAAGTGTACTCATCATTTGACTTATCGGTCTCATGTACACTCAGACTACAATCATATCAATTTGTTAATTACATCAATTTCTTACTTACTAAATTATCCTAGAATCATTATCATTATCATATTCAATTCAATATCTGTTAAACTCCTTAGTTGGCTTATCGGCCTCATGTGTGAACAGATTATCATTTAATCTAAGTGTACTCATCATTTGACTTATCGGTCTCATGTACACTCAGACTACAATCATATCAATTTGTTAATTACATCAATTTCTTACTTACTAAATTATCCTAGAATCATTATCATTATCATATTCAATTCAATATCTGTTAAACTCCTTAGTTGGCTTATCGGCCTCATGTGTGAACAGATTATCATTTAATCTAAGTGTACTCATCATTTGACTTATCGGTCTCATGTACACTCAGACTACAATCATATCAATTTGTTAATTACATCAATTTCTTACTTACTAAATTATCCTAGAATCATTATCATTATCATATTCAATTCAATATCTGTTAAACTCCTTAGTTGGCTTATCGGCCTCATGTGTGAACAGATTATCATTTAATCTAAGTGTACTCATCATTTGACTTATCGGTCTCATGTACACTCAGACTACAATCATATCAATTTGTTAATTACATCAATTTCTTACTTACTAAATTATCCTAGAATCATTATCATTATCATATTCAATTCAATATCTGTTAAACTCCTTAGTTGGCTTATCGGCCTCATGTGTGAACAGATTATCATTTAATCTAAGTGTACTCATCATTTGACTTATCGGTCTCATGTACACTCAGACTACAATCATATCAATTTGTTAATTACATCAATTTCTTACTTACTAAATTATCCTAGAATCATTATCATTATCATATTCAATTCAATATCTGTTAAACTCCTTAGTTGGCTTATCGGCCTCATGTGTGAACAGATTATCATTTAATCTAAGTGTACTCATCATTTGACTTATCGGTCTCATGTACACTCAGACTACAATCATATCAATTTGTTAATTACATCAATTTCTTACTTACTAAATTATCCTAGAATCATTATCATTATCATATTCAATTCAATATCTGTTAAACTCCTTAGTTGGCTTATCGGCCTCATGTGTGAACAGATTATCATTTAATCTAAGTGTACTCATCATTTGACTTATCGGTCTCATGTACACTCAGACTACAATCATATCAATTTGTTAATTACATCAATTTCTTACTTACTAAATTATCCTAGAATCATTATCATTATCATATTCAATTCAATATCTGTTAAACTCCTTAGTTGGCTTATCGGCCTCATGTGTGAACAGATTATCATTTAATCTAAGTGTACTCATCATTTGACTTATCGGTCTCATGTACACTCAGACTACAATCATATCAATTTGTTAATTACATCAATTTCTTACTTACTAAATTATCCTAGAATCATTATCATTATCATATTCAATTCAATATCTGTTAAACTCCTTAGTTGGCTTATCGGCCTCATGTGTGAACAGATTATCATTTAATCTAAGTGTACTCATCATTTGACTTATCGGTCTCATGTACACTCAGACTACAATCATATCAATTTGTTAATTACATCAATTTCTTACTTACTAAATTATCCTAGAATCATTATCATTATCATATTCAATTCAATATCTGTTAAACTCCTTAGTTGGCTTATCGGCCTCATGTGTGAACAGATTATCATTTAATCTAAGTGTACTCATCATTTGACTTATCGGTCTCATGTACACTCAGACTACAATCATATCAATTTGTTAATTACATCAATTTCTTACTTACTAAATTATCCTAGAATCATTATCATTATCATATTCAATTCAATATCTGTTAAACTCCTTAGTTGGCTTATCGGCCTCATGTGTGAACAGATTATCATTTAATCTAAGTGTACTCATCATTTGACTTATCGGTCTCATGTACACTCAGACTACAATCATATCAATTTGTTAATTACATCAATTTCTTACTTACTAAATTATCCTAGAATCATTATCATTATCATATTCAATTCAATATCTGTTAAACTCCTTAGTTGGCTTATCGGCCTCATGTGTGAACAGATTATCATTTAATCTAAGTGTACTCATCATTTGACTTATCGGTCTCATGTACACTCAGACTACAATCATATCAATTTGTTAATTACATCAATTTCTTACTTACTAAATTATCCTAGAATCATTATCATTATCATATTCAATTCAATATCTGTTAAACTCCTTAGTTGGCTTATCGGCCTCATGTGTGAACAGATTATCATTTAATCTAAGTGTACTCATCATTTGACTTATCGGTCTCATGTACACTCAGACTACAATCATATCAATTTGTTAATTACATCAATTTCTTACTTACTAAATTATCCTAGAATCATTATCATTATCATATTCAATTCAATATCTGTTAAACTCCTTAGTTGGCTTATCGGCCTCATGTGTGAACAGATTATCATTTAATCTAAGTGTACTCATCATTTGACTTATCGGTCTCATGTACACTCAGACTACAATCATATCAATTTGTTAATTACATCAATTTCTTACTTACTAAATTATCCTAGAATCATTATCATTATCATATTCAATTCAATATCTGTTAAACTCCTTAGTTGGCTTATCGGCCTCATGTGTGAACAGATTATCATTTAATCTAAGTGTACTCATCATTTGACTTATCGGTCTCATGTACACTCAGACTACAATCATATCAATTTGTTAATTACATCAATTTCTTACTTACTAAATTATCCTAGAATCATTATCATTATCATATTCAATTCAATATCTGTTAAACTCCTTAGTTGGCTTATCGGCCTCATGTGTGAACAGATTATCATTTAATCTAAGTGTACTCATCATTTGACTTATCGGTCTCATGTACACTCAGACTACAATCATATCAATTTGTTAATTACATCAATTTCTTACTTACTAAATTATCCTAGAATCATTATCATTATCATATTCAATTCAATATCTGTTAAACTCCTTAGTTGGCTTATCGGCCTCATGTGTGAACAGATTATCATTTAATCTAAGTGTACTCATCATTTGACTTATCGGTCTCATGTACACTCAGACTACAATCATATCAATTTGTTAATTACATCAATTTCTTACTTACTAAATTATCCTAGAATCATTATCATTATCATATTCAATTCAATATCTGTTACACTCCTTAGTTGGCTTATCGGCCTCATGTGTGAACAGATTATCATTTAATCTAAGTGTACTCATCATTTGACTTATCGGTCTCATGTACACTCAGACTACAATCATATCAATTTCTTAATTACATCAATTTCTTACTTACTAAATTATCCTAGAATCATTATCATTATCATATTCAATTCAATATCTGTTACACTCCTTAGTTGGCTTATCGGCCTCATGTGTGAACAGATTATCATTTAATCTAAGTGTACTCATCATTTGACTTATCGGTCTCATGTACACTCAGACTACAATCATATCAATTTGTTAATTACATCAATTTCTTACTTACTAAATTATCCTAGAATCATTATCATTATCATATTCAATTCAATATCTGTTAAACTCCTTAGTTGGCTTATCGGCCTCATGTGTGAACAGATTATCATTTAATCTAAGTGTACTCATCATTTGACTTATCGGTCTCATGTACACTCAGACTACAATCATATCAATTTGTTAATTACATCAATTTCTTACTTACTAAATTATCCTAGAATCATTATCATTATCATATTCAATTCAATATCTGTTACACTCCTTAGTTGGCTTATCGGCCTCATGTGTGAACAGATTATCATTTAATCTAAGTGTACTCATCATTTGACTTATCGGTCTCATGTACACTCAGACTACAATCATATCAATTTGTTAATTACATCAATTTCTTACTTACTAAATTATCCTATAATCATTATCATATTCAATTCAATATCTGTTACACTCCTTAGTTGGCTTATCGGCCTCATGTGTGTACAGATTATCATGAAAGCTAGATGCACTCATCATTTGACTTATCGGTCTCATGTGCATCATCATCATTTAAACATATGTCTTAAATACTTAACTATTGTCGTTATCAATTTCGCTAGACTCATTTAACTTTACATTATTACAATAAATTGTCAATCTCTTCACAATTATCTATCCTACCACTAAAATTATCATATTTACTACAAATTTTCCTTACACTATCAATTTCATTATAATCATTCAAACTTCATCATTAATTTCGAAATTTGCTGGATTATTTTCGTTATTATGGTTAATTTCATTACTTTCATATGAACTATCAACGATATCAAAAATTAAAGCTACTTCAGATTTGTTAGTCGAGTCAGATAAGTCATCATCGGTATCATTTAAGTAATTTTGATTATAAGACGTCCAAGGGAATATTTTATCAACTGAAAATACTCCTTCATATTTTCTATTTTTTTTCTAGTAATTGGAGTATTATCCTCTACAATGTATCTATCATTTTCTAAAACTTTTTTAATTCTATACGGTCCTTAAAATTTCGCTACAAGTTTTTTTGATTTGCCATTATTATTATTAATATCGCGTTGAACCCTGACTAAGTCGCCTACTTTATAGTTATTAGCTTTCCTACGTTTTTGATTAAATCTATTTTCTTGTTTTTCCTGATCATTTGTTACTCGTAAATTTACTTCTTTTATAACTTCTTCCACCGTTCGAGTTTTATTCCCAATTTTATCTAATAATGAACTTACTATACCATCACTTTTAGTACGTAATCTTGAACCAACCAGTACTTCTGAAGGACTTTTCCCTGTGGTTTTATTAACTGTCGTATTTAATCCCAACTGAATATCTTCTAATATCTCCCATTCGTTTTCTTGACAATTATTATTTTTTTATAGCCAATGACTAAAATCATACGATTATAGCGCTCTACTTGACCATTTGCTCGGGTTGTAGCAACTACATTTAATACATCTTTTACTCGTGAACGACGTACCTCTTTCACTTATTATACGAAAAAGAAATCCAAATAAACTAAAATATTGATTTAGTGGTTTCAAAGTTGTTTTAGTTTTAGTATTTTTAACAGCATTTACAGTAATAAATTTAGTATAAGCGTCTATTATAACTAATATATAGGAGTTTCTTAATTTGCTTTTAACAAAGGGTCCAATATGATCTATATGAATGGTGTGAAAAGGTTTATCAACTTTTGGAATAGGGTGGAGCATACCCTGCCTTTTTCCTGTAGGGATCTTTTGATAACTACATTCAAGACAAGATTTAACATACTTTTTCACGAATTTTCTCATTTTAACAAACCAATATAAAGATTTTAGTTTTTCTAAAGTTTTATCAACTTCAAAATGTCCTAAATCATCATGATTTTTCTTCAATAATTGCGATCTAACACCTTTTGGAACTACCCGTTTCAAATGATTATCAACAACTCTATATACTTTTCCATTTTTAATTTTAAATTTTTTGCTAATATCAATCGCTTTTTCTATTTCACTGTCTAATATTTAAAAGCTCATCATCTGTTTTTGCATTGTTGTTAGCCAATCTTCTGTTTCTACTACCAAAATATCTAATATGGACGTTTCTTCTTGCAAAGTGGTTATGGCATTCCTGCTTAGTGCATCTACATGACTCATACGAACACCAGGTCTGTACTCGATTATACAATCATATTCTTGAATTTGAAGCCACCATCTTGCTACTCGTGGTATTAAATCTTTTTTTGAGTTTGTTAAACACCTCCATTTGACAAGAACCCCATTCTCATTTAACTTTTCATTCATTTCATCATTTCTTCAATACTTTGGTTAGCGGACTAGTAATAATAGCAAAATCTTTTACAAATTTTCTAAAAAAAACTAGCAAGGCCTAAAAATTGGCGCACTTCATGTTGGTTAGTAGGTGTTTGAAAATTTTCCATGGTTTTACTTTTACTTTTACCCGGACAAACTCCTTATTCCGAAATTTCAAAACCCAGATAATCTATTTTACTAAAAAAAATGTACATTTCGAAAGTTTCAGAGTGAGCCCGGCCTTTAATATTAATTTTAAAATTAATTCCAACTTAATCATCCCATCCTTTACACTATTCGCTGGTTTTATTATGTCATCCATAAAAACGTAAGCAATATTTTTAGAGAAATAGGTATTTGATAATAGCCCGAGCCCGAATCTAATGAAATAAAATATTTATATCCACCTAAACTATCAATTTAGTCCTCGGTTCTTGGTAAAGGGAAATGTTCTTTTATAATTTTGGCATTTAATGCTCGATAGTCAATGCATAATCGCTGATCACCAGTTTTCTTTTTCACTAAAAGTATTGGACTCGCGTAAGCTGAAGATGACTCGGTAATAATGCCGCAATTTATCATTTCCTGTATCATATCCTTTACTTTTTCCCTCTCCGAGTAAGCTAATCTGTATGGTCTATATACGACTGGTGAAGAATCTTTTAAGTTGATAGTCATTTCTGTTAAATGAGTTAAACCTAAGTCCAACAAACTAAATAGAAAGCATTTACTGTATTTAAATAATAATTCTTCAAGTTTTATTTTATAGGCTGAATTCAATACATCGCCAACAACACATTTTCCTTCAAAATTTTGCTTTGCTTCTATCTTATTAATATTTACTATATTTTTGTCTTCCATTACTTGTGCTCTAGTTATTAATGTTCCTTTACGTAAATTCATTTCTTGTTCACTTAAGTTTAATATAATTATACACCCAACTCCTTTGTTAATTGTATACATTCCAGGTAATACATAATATTTTTAATCGTTTGTTTCTCTTATAGACTCTTTTACATACACTTTACATGATTCTATATTTTTTCTGTTTCTATTGGGACTGAAGCTATAGTATCAAATATTAAATTTTGACTAACGATTTACCGTAGCGTTTGGCGCTCCGTTCTCTCTGACTACCCCGCAAGGGATAAAGCGTGAAGCTAAGTTAAGTTAAGTTAACGATTAATTTAATTTTTGCACCACTTATTTCACAACATAAAAACTTTTTGTGTAAAATTAATTCTTTATTCGTTTTAATAAGTACGATACCATTTTGCTCTGTAAAATGATGACCTAATAAGTAATACTGGATATTTTAATAAATTATCTTGTACTATAAGAACTTGAATGTTTGTTGAAACATTTTGAATTTCTAAATGAACTGTAACTTTACCGATTGGCTTTATTAGGTAATTACCAAAACCTTTTAGCGAAATCTCATGTACCGGTTTATATTTAATACGTAGATTTCTAAAATCAGATTGTCTCATTAGAGTAGATTGACTGCCTAAATCTACATAGCATAAACTAGTTACACTGCGATTTAAAACAATAGATATTATATAATTATTTTCTAAAATGCTAGCAAACTTAACTTCAGAAATATTTTTATTATCAGCATTTCTTTGTAACCGTTTACACTGGGAAGCAGAATGTCCTAAACGTTTACAAACAGTAAAAGGTATTAATGGTTTTAAACATTTAAAGCTAGGATGTCCTTCTCCGCAATTAAAACACTTATTGGAAATGGTCGCGGTGTATTACTATTATACGCAAAACTTTTACACATATCTATTTTTTTGTCTTTATCTTCCGACTTATTGATTATGGATTTCAAGTAGGCTAGTAAATCTTCAGGAACTACAAAATTTCCATATTGCGATCCTAATCATATGCTACGGTCCTCTTTAGCAGCAATAATAGAATCGATAACCTTTTTACCGTATATTTCACATCTATTCAATAAATTTATTTTATGATAAAAATATGTTTCTAAAGGTTTATTATATCTAGGTTTACGATCAAGCATGTCATGTATAAGCTGCGCATAGTTTTGGAGTTTAAATTCGGGTATCGCATTAGAAATCATTGAAAAATTATTTTAGTTTTGCGACGATGTAGATGTATTGCTTTTAGTAGGTTAATTACTTCTTGAATTGTGAACGTAGGTACTTCTTTATCAACGCTAATATTATTTCGTGACGAACGGGGTCTATTTTCTATTCCACAATCACTATCAGAATTAGACCATTCACTCACCAGTATTCTTCTTCATCGTTTGTGACTGCGACGTGGCCCTAATGAATGTTGATAACTGGAATCCGCCCGAGAAGATGACCTTGAAGCTCGATGATTCGATCTGGATCGGCATCTGCTACTCGCCTGCGAACTCAGCTTACGACCCAAGACTGGCCCACGTTCACGTTTACGTCTTGTTACACCTTGATGTTGATTTCCATTTACACTCATGACTCAAATCTGAAACTTACACCCAGTTGTATTAGTTTACGAAATAAAAAAAACTTTAAATATATAATAAATATGCATACCTTTGTATATAGGTATCCTATAGCACACTATTATTTTAACAATACAAAAATAATAAAAAAAATATTTTATACTGGCCTTAATATATCCTCTTGATGTGTTAACGTGGAAATACATCCCACTTCTGAACTATAAGCTTCCTTGGGTATTTTAAATAACAGAGAAACAGCTCTTCAGTTCTAACACTTTAATATTTGCTTTTTATATACCACTGTATCTTAAAGTAGAAGTGTACTTGTCAAGACACAAGCAAAGAATGAATCCACACTGCTAATGTAATGTCTTTTATATTTTTTAAAATTAGTCAAATCAACAACTATCTTGACAAGTACAATTATAACAAAATTGTATCATTTGATTTCACAAAATATTAATAAAACAACTTGACATTATAATAATAAAATTACAAACGCTAACACTCAAATGACAATGAGTTTTGAATTATGAACCTTCTAAATAAAACTTATTCCTTCTAAATTATTTCAAAAAGCCACCTTTTTTAGTCGGTGTAATAATTTATTTTCATTTTCCGAAATTCGTTACAAGACTAAAGCCCGGATTCCACCGCGAGCGGAGCGGACCCATTTAAGACTACATATTTCCACCAATAAATAATCGGGTAGAAACGAGGGAGCAAAAAACTCTTTCTTAGTGGAAACGCCAGCCTAATCATTACCCGCATTTCTTTGTCGCGGTGGCTAGATTGAGCTTTGCGTGGGATGCAGCTTCTTCAACTAGGTTCCCTCTGCCTACCATATTATATACTGTATACAATTGAAAGAAAAAAGGAAATAAAAGATCCTTATAGACGTATGCTAAATAAGATAATACAAGGAAGTAAAAATAAGAAAAAAAAGAATTTATAATACATATAATTAAAAAGATCTTTTTGTCAATATCATCTACAGCAGTAAAAAGTCATTTTCTTTATTTACATCTCATTTACATGTAATGTACAAAAAAAATGCTCAAAATTCCATTCATGTACATACATTCATATATCGTTTGATCATTATATTACATTTTGTACAATATTTACAGTGTTACTATACAGACAATTCACATATAAATATTTAAACACACAAATATTTGAATAAATAAAAATGCGAATAAAATTCATACAAACACAATGAAAATCGATACAGCCATTGTCAATGTACTAAGTTCATGAAAAATCGATCTCGCTTAAAAATTTGCTACTTCCGCGGAACCCAACGCCGCACTTTCCCCAGCAAGACTGACGAAACGCATATGTGTTATTATAACTTGTTTGTATATTTTTTAATTGTATATTATACATGTGTAAAATATAAATATTACCATAACTTGTCTATTTATTTGTCTTATCCAATACATCTCATTTCAGAGATAATTTAATAAATATTATATAAAATGAATCTCAATTTCAGTGGAGTCACCAATATAATAAATAAAAAATATCATTATGAATTTCTTTTATATAAGCCAAGAATATAATAAAAAAGTCATGGTTATATAGTATTTTATTTATCTAATTTAGATAACTTTATTAAGTGAAGTTTGGAAAAAATTACATCCTGACGGATTTGAAACAAAGACGCAAGATATAAAACAATAAATTTTAAGCTTCAAACGATATTAATAAATACATATCTGTTCAAAGTTATTAAAAAAAAAATAATAATAATAATTTATAATAAAAAAAATATTAAATCAGTTTTCATATGTTAATCATCTCTTGAAAAAATACTGAACTTTCAAGTGTGTGTTACATTTAAGTTATATTCATAGTTCATGTAACAAATATAATAAAAAGTATCTATTGTGTAGGTATTTTATAGATAATTAATTTCATATTATTTTATTATTTATCTAGGTAAATGAGTTTTTGTGAAAAGCGTTTATATCAGTTATCTACAGGACATTTTAGAAAAGAGAAAACAATACTGCACTTAAATATGATAACATTCATATTACAAACAACAATATAAACACAATATTAATATGATGATAGATATATAAAAAAAACATGAAGGGAATGGAAAATCTATCTATGGGGCCTCCCATACCAGCATTCAAATGATTGTCAAAATTGATAGCAGCATCACTTTAATTAATCTGTGGAGGTTAGAGAAAGAGAAAAAAATTGTATATTTTTTATTTTAAAATAATTTTAACTAACAATTCCACAATAAATACCAAATAGTATTATAATTCATAGCATATACATATAAATATTTTTTAAAATAAGCATTTAAAATAGATAATTAATGTTTACATCATATAGCCATTGTTGATATAGCTCTGAATATAAATTATGGTACATTTTCTCTAATATTCTTTAATTAATTAATAATAATTAATTTGTTCTCTTTCATCGAGTCTCCATGGACCAGATCAAAAATCAATATAATTTTGGACCATACCCTATAGAAGTAACAATACTGCATTTCTCACAATCGCACATATTAGACAGCTGATATTAAGTGACATAACCCCAAAAACAAATAAATAATATTTTTATTTTATTACACATATATTATCATCAATACATCTTGTTTTTCAGTAATTTATAGGTCTGTATAGATGGAATATTATTTATTTTACTTATTTTTAGACAATACGAAAATAATTAAGCGTTTTTGAAATTCATATATAAACCGTATATACAATATTTACGTTATAGTTCATTTTTTGTCCAGTTTTTATGTGTCTTACTAATTATATTCTTGATAATTATAAAGAGAATGAAAATCTTTGTATTATTCCCCATAAAAAAGCAAAAGCGCGGACGGAAAATCTTTTGAGTAAGGTATGTAATATTTTTTTAATAAGGTTACGCCACTTTATCCTCAACTGTTTTAAATATCTAGCAAATACTAACATATATCTATGACTAATCTATTATATACAAATGTACAAATAATATACTTATAGTAAGGTTACGAGGCGCGTCGTTTTAAGGTCACTTTGCCGCGCGCGAGTTGAGACACGTATATCCTTACTCGCTCTAAGTTCGTCTTTTTCACCCATATCTGAAAAAATAAAGATACATATCGTATACGTTACTGGAAAAGTCTGTATATTGGGTAAATTGTAGATTTTTTAGGTAAATTTTAGGAGGTATAAATTGGTAAATGTGAGTTCCAACGTGACATGTACGTAACATGTAACTTGTAATAGTCCAAAAATTATCCAAAAAAAGAAAATTATTATGTTATCTCCAAAAGATCTTTCTATTAAAAAACAATCTGTATAAAAATTAAACACATTCAATTATGTCGTTTGTCATCATAAAACTTTTGTTTTCTTCAAATTTCCTCTTTGTTTTCCGATATTCCTTTCTTTTTCTATCTTGTTTGCATGTGGAAGTGATTTCCCGCCGAGTGTCAGGACTCTATGACCAGGGTAGGGTGACCGCATCGCCTACCGCCTGGGTAGAGTCTCCACACTCAGCCGGAAATATTTCATAGTGTCACATGTGTGAAAATTATTCACTTTAAATTCCAAATTGTATTGAAGTTCAGTTGTTTCTTCCTTGAGCTTTTTTAAGGAGGGCTGGTCCCTACAGATGAACACTTCCTGTTATGGAACCAACACCTCTCATACAATAAATTACCCTGTCCACTCGAGTGTCATCGCCTAGAGATACAGTACGGCGGACATATCGTGGCCGCGTCGAAGTTAGGCTTTGTGAACTTTTTCACACTGTATTATTTAAAGGAAAATAATAAAATGTATCTATTGGACTTATCAACCGTACGTTACAATTGTAGACAAAAAATATAAAAAAAAACTTACCGCGTCATCAGTAATAGCGTGTATGTGGGCAGGAAACGCGGCATATCCCGCCCCTCTACATACACACTCTGCCCCCTATGGAACCAGCGCCTCTCATATAATAGTTTACCATCCTCCACCCGTGTGTCAACGTCTGGAGGTATGTTTGTGGAGGTGTTTGTGCTTTCCCTTACTGGAGAATCGCCTAAAATGAAGATTATACAAAATTAAACTATTCTAATTTTAATCTCAAAGCCATTATTTAATGTTTAAAATGGTATTACATCTATTAACTATAATATATATTTTAGTTAAACATTAAGTACTGTCTATACATATATAATTTTTTTATACAACTCTTCTTTATACTGCAATCATCTGCCTCTACTGTAGCGAACTGTTGGCAATCTTTTGCATAAGTCATCTAAAAAGCTTAGAGCAAGTTCATTTGGGTCTTTTAATATGTTTTGTTGAATTTGAATGTCTTTGTTTCTAACTGTCTGTCACTAACATATTGTAGTTGTAGATTGGTACATATCAATATAGTATTATAGTATACTAGCGGCTCGCCACGGCCTCGCCCGCTTAAAATACATGATTACTGATTTAATAAGCACAATCGATTGACAACTATAATGACTTCTAATATGCATTTTTTTTACGACATTATCGTCAAAGAATTTTTGATTGTTTTAAATAAAAAAATACGACCATTGTTGATATTTGATATTTATAAAATATACATAAAGCTAATTATGTATTACACGTATATATTTTTCTAACTTTATGTTCTTTTTACCTATATAATATACGTCTCATCATAATTCTAAAACTCTGTTAAATGTGCTGATGTCAGTGAATAATTTAATTTAGGTTGTAGGATTCATAATATTCTTTGTAAAGTAACTGTATTAATTGCATATTAACTCCTGTACAGTTTTTAAATTAGTTACATATATTATATGAACGAACCAACCAAAATATCTTTGTATTTACTTGATATTTCTTTTAAGATCGTTCTTTATCTCTGTGTTGAATTAAAATAAATTAAAATTAGCTTCACGCTGTATCCCGCACATAGCAGGGTAGGCAGAGGGAACCTAGTGTTAAGACACTCAGTTCCCCACTTTCTGCCGAATTCTGGAGGCATTGCGTGTTGAGTGGCAGAACTCAACGCCGCGCTTAACCTCCACACCAGAGCGAAGAAATGGACATATAAATTTAAGTAAATATTTCATCTCCTCGAGTGGGGATCGAACCCACAACCAGTTGGTTTTGCAGTCACACCTCGTGCCGCCACGACCGGCCGGTTGAATTAATTACGACTTAAACTTAACTGTTATGATTTAAGAAGGTAATCTCCACTAACAATTCAACTTTGCTTACTTTATTGTATAAAATATTATATAAAAGTGCTTCAAAAATATATATTTTTATCAACAATCATATAACCCAGACGTTTCGAATGTCATTCTTTAGACAGGATGATACCAGCGCGATTGCTATGTAATATTCGCAGGCAAACTAATGCCTTGAGTTCATTCAAATGACGATAACTTTTTTTTTAATGAACCGATTTTGATGAACTAAACTTTAGTACTCAAGTTGAGTTAAAACTAAGCAATTGGTGAAATTTTCAAGTAAATCGGTTCAGTATTTTCAGAGTAAAATGCGGACAGAAATATGTCGACAGACAGACAGACAGACAAGAAATTCAAAAAAAATCTTTTTGCTTTCTATTATTCTTTTTAAGTGTCCCTCTGTCCATTTCAGTCAAAATTACTATATGTACAGACAAAATATTTTTACTGTCTTATTATATATAGAGACTAGAGGGCGCGCGCGGCTTCGCTCGCTTTTTAGGAGTGAATTCTAAAAAAACCAAGAAACACGTGTTCAATAAAATATTTTTAACAGTCTGAATTTAATTTTTTATAAAAATCGGTGGCAATTTAAAGATTTTTCCATATAAATTTTCAACCCCTTATTTGAACACTTAGGGGGTGAATTCTTAAAAACCATGAACCACGTGTTCAATGAAATATTTTTAAAAGTCTGATTTTCAAATTTTATAAAAATCGGTACAGATTAAAAAAAAATCCATACAAACTTTCAACCCCTATTTCATCCCTTTAGGGTTAAAATTTTTGAAATTCCCTTCTTAGTGGATGTCCAGAATATGAAAATAAACATCTGCCCAAATTTCACGTTTCTACCATCAGCGGTTACGGCTCTGCGTGCGTCTTACCTCAGTCAGTCAGCACAAGTCCTTTTATATATATAGATTTTGAGTATTTTGTATTGACTTTTATTGTAGGGTAAGTAGAATTAGATAATAGATATGTGTTGGAATCTAAAGCTGAACTTTGCCTAAACGCTTAGATTATCTGAAAATACTTTCAATGAAATAATTTCAATTTTAGTTAAAATTCAAACAGTACACTTACCCAACTGAGATAAAATATTATATCTATATTAATTTATAATTCGATAATATACTTCGATAAATATAGTCAAATGGTTATTTCTATAAATTCATACAACACTTTATTTCAATACTTACAACTATTAGAATTCAAATGCTTCCTTGGCTGCGTCACATTATGGGACGGTGCATGATGCCTTGGAGGTGAACTCCGTGATATGGCCCTTAGGTCTGCATCTATATCCCTCTCGTCCAATTGGAAGGTTAACGTTGTTGTAAGAGGTTTCCTTCTCTTTTCTGGTGCAGGTGCAGGTTCATTTGCTCGCCTCCTTAATATGCGTTTCATTGGTGGTTTTACCTGTGGTGATAAATTATGTTTTTTAGTTTTACACTGTTCTCTGTGTAGCCACAACTGTTGCGTTAACAGTGTGATGCTGCGCCACAACTACTTTATAATGAAAATAAATAAGTGTAATAAACTTATTTTGTTTCTTTAATGCTTCTATCTTAGAAGTATGATATAGTAATTACAAAACCATGAAATGTTTTTACTTGAATTATAGAATTCAGTATAGACTGAATGTACTTTGTATAGAATTGCTTTAGATACACTGATATATAAGATTTTTGCAATCACTTTTTATGTGTTGTGATGTTAATAAATTTTGTGTTTATATTATTTCAATCAATTCATAAGCAAAAAGCTTATATCAATATGAAGTATTTTGCTCAACTAAATTTATGTAAAATAACAGCATCAAATTTAAGTAAATATAAAAATTTATCTTAAAATTATAATGTTATTAGGAAAGGAAAACAATTAAGATTAGTAAATAAATAATTGTGTAGTTCAAGCAGGCGAAACCGCAAACGGGTCACAAGTATATGCATAAATATAAATTAGTAAAAAAATTTTTTTCTTACCTCTATTGAATCTCCATTGAGCTCCATAGTGTGTCTTTCACTCTCAATCAATTTACGTTTTTCCTCAAAATCATTTAACAAATTCTCTCTTAATTCAACCTTTTTTTCTTCAAACTCCTTTGCTGCTGCTTTTTTCTCAGCTATAAATTCCCTTTCAACTACTTCATACATGTGATCCCTGGTTAACAAAACAGATATTTTTAGTGACATGCTCATTAAGCTTGTACAGCCAAAAACGGACATATACGGACGGTAACCAATATCTTTTTTTTTTCTTCATACTATATCATACACATACATGGCAGGGTTGGCAGAGGGAACCTTGAAACCCAGTGTTAAGATTCTCTGTTCCCCAGTAAGATACTTCCACTCTACACTTTCCACCATGAAAGCATTGTTTATTTATTGCCTTAATATCAGAGAAAGGAAATAAAATAGTAGCGCTCCTGTGACACAACAATCTCAAAGCATATAAAATAAACCAAAAAAGTTACAATACCAATACAGATATTGAAGATTCTAATAAGATGAAGCTCACAAAATTTGTAAAACATTACTTCAATAGACTATTCTATTTATATGTATATTTTAATCTTATTTATATACATAATACCTAATTGGAAATTATATTAAACATGTAACATTTTATTGACATAGGGTAATAAAAATTTAAAATATTATTTCTTAAGACAATTGTATATAAATTCTAATTATAAAATGTTTATAATAAAAAAAAACATTTACAAAAAAAATTGTGCCAATTAACAAAATTTTGAAATTACAATATACAATATGTTATGTATACTTAAACATAAAAGGAATTTAGCAGGGTAGGAGAAGAGAACAGAACTTAAGACATTGCCTGTAAATGGTGGAATATAACACCTTACTTTGTATATACAATATGCCTGTAAAGTGTTAACTAATAATAAAATAATATGATAAAGTGTAATTTTCCCACTCTGGTAATGAGGCAAAGTTGAGTTTCTTCACTCAACATGAAATTCCTTAAGAACTCCCGGGAAAGTCAGGAATAAAAGTGTCTTAACGTTAGGTTGCCAAGTTAACTGTGACTACCCTGAGCTATATGTGACTTCGACTACAAGTAACTTACTTATATATCCTATTAAGACGTAACCGCTCATGAAGCTGATGTTCCAATCTTTTGACTCTTCTTACAAATTCTGGGTGAATATTATCTTCTAACTGCTGTAGCTGTTTTTTTAAGTTGGCTAACTTGTCTTGGTACATTCTAGAAACAATAAAGAATATATATAGCATCATAATAGTATTTCAATGGTTTTAAGTTGGTAATAAACTTAGTTTTATTTATCAGAAAAATTATGATTAAACAGCACATAATATACACACAATATTTACATAGAAAGATATTTTTAGCTGTGGCTTCACTCCTGTTGTTAAATGGAAGTAATTCAGAGTTTTGCATTCACAACATTCCAATTGCCCAAAGTAACTGTACCTATAGCCTTCCTTGATAAATGAACTGTACAACTTACTTAGAATTATTCAATTTGGATCTGAGCATAGGTTCTGAGATTAGCATATTCAACTAAATGAAATTATCAGTTTTATAATAATTGTACAAATGTTTAGACTTAATATTAACATGATTATTATAAGGATTTGAGTATAACTTTTTAAGTTAGAGTGACTTAGTAATAATTATTAATTAATATTTTAAAAAAATAATACAGATTATAAAAAGATATTAAAGAAAATATAAGTTTCTAATCCTATGTTAGTATTTCTTATTGCTTTATAGTAAAGTACTTACTGCTCTTTTATTTCCAGAGGTTCATCATTATTGGGAATGTCAGTTTCACTGGCTTCTTCTGTGTCTAGAATTTAAAGGAAAATGTACTAAATTAATTACTATACAAGAATAAAATGTCATAACTTTTGAGATAAATGCCACTAATAGGAAGTCACATGGTAAATGTTAAAATCTGACCAAGCAAAAAAAACTTTTTTTTCATTTGCAATGTAGAGAAAGTTATGGAAATACAAGTCAATTACGTCATTTTCAGAGCTTGGCTCAAAAGGCGGGAAGGTAATAAAATAATTAGGGAACTGAATCACAAAGTTACAACGATTACGCAACCAATGTTTACAAGCATTGAGTGTGTATTTATAGAGAACAACATGATTAGACATTAAAGACAGGTGATACGACGCCAAAATAGGCTAGTTAAGCTGGTTATAAACAAACATACCTTCGTCGCTATCATCTGCAGGGGGCTGCTGTAATGAGTCCTCTGGGTCTCTATATTCATCTATATCGTCGTACCCATCATCTTCAAAGTCGTACTCGTCCCCCGGCCCCGAATATGGTGATCCTTGGTAAGACATTGTCGAGGCAACGCGTAACAGTTGCATACAGATTGACTACGTTACCCGTTTCAGAAATATACTCTGAACACGCAAGCGTGAGTCAAAATGTCTGTAATTATAACGCAACCACTGTCTGTATCACTCATAGAAAGAATTTTCTTTTATATCAAATACTTTCTTCCGTGGAACAACGAATCTGGAGCAAATTGAAGTTGTTTTACGTCAAAATCGACAAGTCAAAAAGCATCATTAACCAACTGAAAATAATGTAATCTAACAAACAGAATAACATGATGGTTATTTGCGGGATTTGGTGCGGGTGTGAAAGAGAACAGAGACGTAATGAAAAAAGTCTACTTTATTTTATACATAGTATAATAATAGCATAGACAACAAATAAGTAGATGGTGATGTATAGCTAAAAATTGTATGGTATTCGAGTAATTTGTAATCGATTCCTGTTATATGTTGCATTATTTGTACCAATTACAATTTACTTTATCATACAAAATAAAATTCGTAAAATTAATACATAAAATTATATGGAATTGAGCAGTTTAAGGTAATAATAATTGTAATAATATATTCCTTACATATTTTGTTTTAAATGAAAATAAAAATTTGATGTAATCAAATAAAAAGTACAGTATTAGTCTATGTTCTTGTAAATAAGTAAGTTTTAACTTATTTTTAATTATTTCATAAGCTATTTGGTAAATTTCAGGATCGATATGAATCGAGTATATTCAAAATAGTAGTAGAGTAGATATGCAAACACTATCAAGTAAAAATTTCACCGTTGTCTATTATTATGATTTGACGTCAAGAAAGTGGACGTCATCTTGTATGAAAATTCTTTATTTGATTAGTTTTGCCAATTAAAATACATAAAGTAATTTTGATATAACTTTGTAAATACATAGTGATATTTTTTTTACATATTAGTTATGTGCGTTTAATCAAACAAATTATTGAAAAGTGAAGTGACGGTGACGCTATACGCTATTGTGTCGGTGATGTAATTTAAGTGATTGGGTGGCTTCCTAGTTGTAGATACTACAATGGAAGAATCCTCTTTTACTATTCCAGCTGACGACAATGGTGACACTGAGCTCGATCCTAGAATACAGGTCAGTGAGTGAAAAATTATGTATTGAGTAACAAATCGTTGCCTTCGTAACAGCAAAGATGAGTGTCAACTTTGTAGATTATTTCGCCAACGAGCATAATGGATACGATATTTTATATCAAAACATGAAATACGGACTGATAGCTAGCAAGGAGCTCTCAGAGTATCTCAGAGAGAGGTCGAACATTGAAGAATCCAATTCGAAACTCCTAGCAAAGTTGGCTAAACAAGCAAATAGTAACTGCGCCCAAGGTACATTTGCGCCTTTTTGGGGCGTACTAAAATGTTCAGCAGAGAAATTATCTAATTTACATCAGCATATGTTTCAAAAAGTCAGCGAGCTTGTTAAAGATGTTGCTCGCTATGCCGAAGAGCTTCATAAGAAACATAAAGCAGTTAAAGATTCTGAATCAAGTACACTTGAAGTAGTATTACTCATACAAAACACTAAACAAGCTTTACAGAAAGCTAAAGATGTGTACACATCAAAATCAGCTGAACTAGAAAAACTTAGAAAAGAAAATGCTTCAGCAAAAGATATAGAGAAAGCTGAAGTCAAAATAAAAAAGCTACATGAAGATTACAGACAATTAGCTGAAAAATATAGTATGGTTAAACAAGATTTTGAAAAGAAAATGACACAAACTTGTAAGCATTTTCAGGATGTTGAGGAGGCACATTTAAAACAAATGAAACAGTTTGTAAATGCTTATGCCGATATAATCCAAAACAACCATGACCTCATGGGTCAAGTTCATAGAGATTTCAAGCACCAGTGTCTAGAATTAACCGTAGACAAGCTGTTAGAACAGTTTCTTGTTGAAAAGTATAACGCCTTAGAGAAGGCCAATTTAGTGGAACTACCTCCATCTTTACCAAAGCCGGGATCAGCAAATAATTCTATATCAGAAGTTGATCAGATTTCTTCAGTTTCTAATGGCTCTCACAAACCAGCACAACCTCCTAAAGCAGCCAAGAAAGAGCCATCTTTTGCAACTAAAACTTCAAGAAGAACTACATCCCTTCTCAATTTGTTCACTCCAAATTTCCAAAGCAAAGATGAACCTAGTGTTAGCACTGAGGGGGCAGCACCATGCTCAGCTCCTTCAAGTCCCAGTGGGACCCCTGCTACTCCAGTAGTTCAAGATAAAGACGACAACATGAACCGCTCTACACTCAGAGAATCAAAGTGGTTCAGAAGTAGAAGAACAAAAACTAAACTTAAAAAATCTAAAAAGAAAAAAGATGAAATCTCTGAAAATTCTAATGCAGGTGATAAGTCTGACTTAGAAGAAAAGGAAGAGGAAGTTCCAGCAAAAGATGATTTGTTAAACTCTCCAGAAGTTGATGAAGAAGGATTTTGTATTAGACCAAAAGATGAAAAAGGAAGTGGGTATTCTTCTTCTGACTCAGATTCAGAAGAGGAGAGGGAACAAAAAATACATGTGGAAATTAAGCCCATCAGCAATGGAAACGCCCCAATGTCGGCTAGTGTCGATGAACTTAGAGCAACAGTAGAAAATATTAGCCTATATAAAATCGGCACAAACCGACGCGGATCTAACGTCAACACCAGTAAAGCTAGTAACGATTTTATAAACTTGAATTTCTTTCAAAGTCCCAGTGCCAGTAACCCAGCTTCACCTCACGGTAACGTTTCTAACCCATACGCTCCTCTACAAACCAATCAGTCACATTTACTAGAAAGTCCTACTCCAGTCTCTGCCACTGATGTTGGAGACTTATTTTCCGAAGTCGGAGAAATGTCTCAGTCCAATTTTCGAACGTCTACGCCAACAATATCGACTATATCCCTCCCTCGTCCCCCCTCGAGGCGTTCTGAGGGCGATTTTCGAACAGCAGGTTCGTCGGGGTCACGCGGTCCTTCACCGCTTACTATAGGCATGGCAGACACAATACCCTTAGCTGTAGCGTTCCACGAAATAATACATTCCTACTTCCGTGGGACTGAAGAATCTAAATGTCAAGTTAAAATGTCTGGTGATATGATGCTTTCATTCCCTACCGGCATAGTGGGCGTACTCGCTAACAATCCCAACCCAGCCAAACTCTGTTTTAGACTGAAAAACATACACAGATTAGATAATGTGTTGCCAAATAAGCAATTAATAAGTATAAACGCCATGATGTCTACACGCGACTCTACAGTCGTGGAGTTTAATATGCCAGCTCTAACATCCCTTTTGAAAAGACAGTCCGAGAAGAACCCCACCGCGCAATATTTCAACGTCGACATTCTTAAATACCAAGTGCGACCTAAAACGGGCGCCGCATCGTGTCCGTTGCAAATGGTAGCTTATTGGAAATGCGAGCGTGACCACACGGACCTTAAAGTGGATTACAAATATAATCTCCACGCTATGAGTCCGTCGTCACCGCTACTTAACGTGTCAGTGTGCGTGCCAATGAACGGCACCGTGAAAAACGTCATAGCAATGCCTAAAAACTCCTGGAACCCCGAAACCGAACAGGCTATGTGGCGGTTCACCGAATTGTCTCAACATTCTGAGGACCGAGGCGTAGGGTCCCTTCGGGCACGTTTCGAACTGAACAGCGGTCCTTCGTCTAAAACAACCATCTCGGCTCAATTCAACTGTGAAGGGGCGACCTTATCGGGCATCGAGTTCGAACTGATAGGCAGCGGGTACCGTTTGTCGCTCGTGAAGCGTCGCTTCGTGTCCGGGAAATATATTTGCGACAGCGATTTGCACTGATAGGTCCAATTATAACTGCATGTAGAGGTGTACAGTATGCATGCGAGGCATTTTTTATAACTTTGAACGATCTGTATATCTTCAGTACCTTATAGGACTGTTTCCTGTCCACAGATGTAATATTTGGATCATATTATTTGTCAATTTTGATGTTTAATCTATTAGTTATAGTTCACTTATGACAATTAACATTTTTTATAATCAATTTATGTATCTGTATCCACAGCTGCACTAACTTATTTCTTGAGTATAGACGTGCCATTATTCCTGACTAACTTTTAGTTGTAAATGTATATAATTTTTTTCAAAAAAATCACACAAAATATTTAAAAAAAAGAAATACTATATCAGTTCTAAACTGGCCCATCACACTGCAATCTGCTAAGATAAATCGGTTATGTATGTAAGCTAATATCCATTTTAACACCAAGAAAAAAAGCTTTAATATATTTTTCCACCAATCGAATAATGTGATGTTGTTATTACTAATTCGTACTATCTACCTCCCGAGGTCAATAATATAGATAACCTATTTGCTCTTTTATTAATACGTCACCTTGACATGTCACAGGTAAAATAAAATTTATTTGAGGCCTTGTATATCCGCAACTAAATATATAAATAAAATACGAAAATATTAGCGTGTCTAATTTCGTTTATTTTCTTAATACACTGACCATTTAACAAACAAATATATACATAATGTTCAGGCTTTTCTGTTAGCATTCATTGTTTTGCATTTAAATAATATAGAGTTCACAGTCACCAAACCATTTATAGTCTACGTTTTTTAAGTTTTAGAAAATATTATTATTTTTTTGTTTCGTTTATATCGATTCAATAATATGCAATTTAATCAATTAAATTGATTTTAATTGAATCTCGAAATTATTTTAATTATTAATTTGAATTATTTTGTATTATTATTATAAAATTTATTTTTACAATTGGCACTTACCACCACCGGAAGATTTATTTGTTTTTAATGTCGTTGTTAAGTGTTAGTCGATTTGTGTTTCGATGTTTATTGATATTGTAGTATGTAGTTGTAATCATAGTATTCATGTTTTTAATATCTATTACTGAAATGTAATCTCATTTTGTTAATTATCTTATGATTTTATTTTTATTTATATACAAACACACCTCGGCCTAATGTCTGTAGAATGTAATGCGTGTTAAACCTTTGCCTACTTTACCAAAAGTGAAGTGTTCAATATTGTAAAGCCTAGCGTAATCCTACTATATACTTAGTACAAGTAAACCATTCCATTATTTTAACATGTTACGTGTAATATTTATAAGTTATATCCAAAACAAACATACATAAATATATGGTTCACGCGATATTTCGGATTTGTTACAAATTCAGAAGATTTTCCCCAAAAACGATCCTTCGCTCGACACGATATCGAAAACGTAATATTTTTATATTGGCATGTATAATTCTTATGTATGTAAATTAATCTGGAATAAAATGTAAATCTAAGTAAATGTGTCAAATTTATTTACATATCCGGGATCAGTAAAAACTTAAAAAAAAAAAAAAAACGATTGGACGCTGGTGTAAGTATTGCTTTTATATTAGGCGCTTTATAGTTTTATAGTAGGGACAGGAAACGATCCGAATAAGGTACAAGTAAGATAGTATGTGTTATCTTAAATGATAATATAGTGATAAATGACGTTTTTTTAAGCAGTACAATGTCTCGAATGTTTCCCGTCTCTACATGTTGCTTGCTGCTGCCGTACGTTTGGGAGTACCGCGTGAGTGTCCCGTGCGATTGTCTCAAGTGTTTCACCACGTTTCAGGTGGAGCTGGAGAAGTTGAACGCGGCCACTGATGAGATAAATAAACTCGAATTGGAACTTGATGTGAGTAGCCATATGTCTTTATTATTCTTATTTATGTGAATAATCATTTTGATGCTGTTGGTAGCGTCTAACTGAATGTGAACGTAAACGTGATTGTTGTGAGATCGATTTCTACTTTGGGAAATCGTTTTTTTTCTTCATTTATTTATATTGTTGTTCAAAATGATATTATTATAAGAAAACGAAAGTAAATTGTATTAGTAAATTAATGATTATATAGTTCAAGTGGGCGAAGCCGTGAGTGGGTCGCTAACTCGACTGTAGATACATAAATAAAATTCATCCATGAGTGAGAGACTGACAGACAACGCACAGGCGACTCTACTGAACTAAAGTTGACATTTTTCATGTATGTAGGTAGATTAGCTTAGGGGAACGGAGAATGAGGATTTCCCTTATTTCCATATAAATATTCGTGAATGACGACTTATTTTTTATAAAGCATATAAGTAGGTTAGTCCCTTTATTTATACATATATTAATAACAAGTTTTATTGATAGTCGAAGTGGGCGTAAAGTCGAGTATTAAGCAAGTTTTATGTGATAACTATTTATCATATATCAATTTGAATATATTAAAAAAATATATTCATATTTCATTACATAAAAGCAATAAATAAAGAATTATAATATATATTTTTTTTAAATAACAGAAAGTAGTCTGTTCGTTGTTGATTTTAATTCAAAATGATATTTTATAATAGTCTCAACATAAATCAGCTTCACGCTGTACCCCGCACACAACAGGGTAAGCAGAGGGAATTTAGTGTTAAGACACTCCTTTTCCCACTTTCCGCCGCGTTCTGGAGGCATTGCGGGTTGAGTGGCGGAACTCAGCGGCGCGTGTTGAGAGATCTATACCAGAGCGAATAAATGAAATTATAAACGTAAATAAATATTTCACTTCCTCGAGTGGGGATCGAACCCACAACCAGTCTATTTTACAGTCACACTTTGTGCCTCTGCGCCACGATTAGCCTCTCAAGTCTCAACATAATTGAAAATAAATCAGCTTAACGCTGTAGTATCCCACACGTATCAGAGTAGGCAGAGAGAACCTAGAGTTAAGATACTCCGTTTCCCATTTTGCGTCCAATTTTTCGACGTATTGTATTTTTGACATATTTGCATGTTGAGTGGCCGAACTCCAAGCCGGGCTTTTAGCTTTAGCCAGAGCCAGAGCGAAGAAAAAAAATATTAATAAATAATAATTAATTCGGGGATCGTGGGGATCGAAGTCATAACAGTTGCTACTTTCAACAAGATTGGTTATGTCATATTACAAAAATGGTAATATTGTTTGACTTTTGACCTTATGTAAAACATAATTAATAACAGACAGACAATTTTCTAAGTGTAGCCTTGAATTATGTTTGATACACGAACTGACACGGCTTCTTTATCGTTTTTAATACAGTTAAGTTTATAGAAAAAAGATTATTTTCACCATCTTCTGTAAGAAGGTAATTTTTAACCAGCTTCTGTAAGAAAAGGAGGTTATTAATTCGACTATTTTTTTTAAATGTATAATAAAGATCAGAACTCTGAACTATTGACTGGGTAAACGGATTGATTTTGATGTTTTTTTTTATTTAAAAGCTAGTATTTCCCGTGTGGTCACATTTTAATTTGGTCCCTTTCTGACAATGTTACGCACTAGAAAATCACATAAGTTTAAATTTGCATTAAGTATGTGCGCGACTAATAGACGAATAACTCAATATCACGGCAACCGATTTCGATGATTCTTTTTCATTGGGATGGTGATGGTGATCCTACACGTTTTTACATAAAAAATATAATTTCAGCACTAATTTTGATAAATATTCTTAAATAACTATAATTATTTATTTTAACTCGTCGTCGCAACTTTGATGTCATGCACTTTAAGACCTAAAATTAAAAATTCCTTTATTTTTCATTGATACACTGTTATGTACTGTGGTGAAATTTTGATCGTCACCACACCAGGTTTTCTTCTGCGTAGCCTGTTATGCGGAGTACAGCGTAAAACTTAAAACTTATTTATTTTTAATATGAGTAAGTTACGTTACTTAGAGAGATTTTTTCTACAAAAATATCAATGTTCTGGTTTGACTCACACTGTCACAAGATACCTATACAATACCTTTATGTTAGGTAACGGAACCCAACTGCAACAGCGCTTTGTCCATATCAGGTCAGACGAAACATGCACTTTTCTCTTGTGCAGGAAATAAACCCGCTACATTCGTCGTATTTCTAAAATACAGAGAAATATTGTATTTCACATATGTATTTAGATATTTTTTATATGTAAAAGAAGCAAAAAAAAGAAATATTATATTATAATTTATATTTATACATAATTAAGTTATTTTCATGTACTTTTGCAATTTTTTTTGACATTAACTTTGAAAGCTTACTTAGTTTATATATATCAGCTTCACGCTGTATCCCGCACACAGCAGGGTAGGCAGAGGGAACCTAGTGTTAAGACACTCAGTTCCCCACTTTCTGCCGAATTCTGGAGGCATTGCGTGTTGAGTGGCAGAACTCAACGCCGCGCTTAACCTCGACACCAGAGCGAAGAAATGGAAATATAAATTTAAGTAAATATTTCATCTCCTCGAGTGGGGATCGAACCCACAACCAGTCGATTTTGCAGTCACACCTCGTGCCGCTGCGCCACGACTGGCCTCACTTAGTTTAAAATTTTCAATTTTCAGCTTCACGCTTTTTATCAGGGTAAGAAAAAGGAGCCTACTTCTCCATTCGTACTTGAGAACTCACCTTTTACTTTCCGCTGCCAATTTTCGCAACATTAAGGCCCGTATTTATAAACCGCTCTCAACTGTAAGATACATCTTGAGATGCCATTATTATAATATATGGATGAGTGGCGGAACTTTGCCGCCTTGCCTTTGTTTAGTTGTCAGTATAGTGAGCGCTGTTGTGGAAATCGAACACACGACCGTCGCTCTTTCAGTCAGACGCCATTGCGCTGTGCAATTACACTAGACAGCTATTATTTAAAACTTTGTTAGACTTAGAATAGTAAAGACAATAATTAAACATTTCCCATTCCCTCAATAATTAAGAAATAACAGAGAGAAAGGTAAAGCGTCAACGCAATTGTCATTTGTTTTATGTGAGTCTAGTAGTCTACTAGGTCAGTACAGTCGAAACAAAATAATTATTTTCCTTTTAATTAACGTTTTGAATTACATAAACTATATAGTATTTTAACCTACTAGGTAAAAATGTTACGACGTAGATAATATGATTAAAAATGAATTATCAAATTTGAATATTTTTATTATAATTTGAGCGGATATAAAAGAAGAAAAAACAGTATCAATTGTATAAAAGACGGCATTCTTTCTCGCATAAAGTGATACTCTTTTTTATTATTATTATTTCATAATGTAAATAAAAAATATGAAAATATATTTTTAACATCTCTAATTTTAAATGTAACTTTTAGGAAGCTATAAAGTTATAGGTCAAACATGATGTAACCAACATTTGGCGATACTCCAAATAGCGACACATAAAATGTGAAATAATATACATATATATATATATATGTATATAAAAACTGAAAGGTACATGTTTCCAAATACGACCGTAGAGGGTCACTCTATCGATTCGTTCAGTACCAACTGCATTGTTGTTGACAACATTCTTTTAGCCGCTTAAAATTTATATAGAATGTCGTACTTCAACTTTACTTTTTAATGTTCGATTGTGTTTATTAACATTCATATATTGTAAGAGATCATTGAGGCCTGTATTTATAAATCGCTCTCAAGTTTGAAATCTACCGTGAGATGGCGTCCGATCTCAGGATTGAAAGGATCGATCTCAGACTTAAGTGATTTATAAATAATATTTAAAAAAGTATTTCTCGATGTTCCTACGGGAACCGAAAAAAATACGATTTTCTATTTTACGTCCTAAACTCTACAGAACAAAAGTTGAGAACGACGACTAGGAAGGAAAAAATAATTGACACTGTATTTATTATCTTAACAAAGCTATCGAATTAAAATTTGTTCTAACATATTTTTCTGCAGCTCGATCATAATTTATAGTAAAATCAGTTTAATTATACACAGTCAGGTGGACTCTAATAGAAACTGGACAGCGTCCATTATATGAGAAACAGGTTGTGTAGTAGACAGGCATGGGGAAGTGAATAGATACTACTGGCTAGCTACAGCTTACCACTTTGTAATTTGTATATATTATAGATGGCTAAATATATATATCGAGGCCAGTCGTATAACTAATCTTGTGAGTTGTGGATTCGATTCCCACTCGAGGAAATGAAAAACATTTCATTATTATTTAAATTTATATTTTCATTTCTACGCTCTGGCGCCGAGGCAAAGTGCGGCGTTGAGTTCCGCCACTCAACTCAATTTGGCGGAAATATCCTGTTGTGTGCGAAATACAGTTGTGTGCGAAACACATCTTTCTACCTTTCATTCATTTAATGCAGAAGATGAGAGAAAATAAAAAAATGTTTATTTATATTTACCTGTGTTGATTTTAATACAAATTATTTAATAGTTAGTTACGTCGAAACTGATTTAATTGCTAGTAGTAGTTGTATAGTAGTAGACAGTTGCATCTTTTTTCTTTTTTTTTTAAATTGCACTACCTTAAGGTAATTGTTTAAAACTATCATTTAGAAACACAGAATGCTATTAATTAAATATTTTTAACATTTTTAAGTATTATTTCCACAGTTCGTGAGAAAAAAGATCTATTTCAGCGCTTAGTTTTAGAAAACGAAATAATATTAGTATAGTTATTATATTCTTGAGATAAGAGAAAAATGTACGGAAAATGCCTACATACGGAACCTTAATATTATTACTATTAAATGTATGAACAACATGATTATTGGTAAATTGACTTGGCGGTGGGAAATATGTGTGTCAATCGAATTTCTATTACTCAATTACAGCTTCACATATGTGTGTCGGGCCCTGCTAGATTATTAGCTGAGTAGATTTTACACCGTTGTAGCACAGTTGGAATGTGTTTCAATAGGGGTTCGTACTTCATATCCATATGTCAAATAGGTTTTTTTTAATGTGCTTTATGATTCTAGTAAAAAGAGAGTCAAATGTTTAAAAGTTTATCATTGAAAGAAAAAATGTAAAAATATTAAAAAAGAACCTTATAGCCCTTACTGTGAGACAAATATAAATTATTTTTATAAAAGGTCCTATTTGTGTACTCTGCTCCGGGTAAACTATGAAGCTAAAAAAACAAAACTTAGTGGATAACAGCCAAAACGAAACTTAAAAATATATTCTTTTATCTTTCGTTGCTTTTAACTTTTAATATATAGGTAATCATACGTATATGTAATTGAAGAGAAACAAATTCTTGTAATGTGAGCTTTAACTCACCTTGGTCAAATACATATGTACCTCAAGGGAGGTGTTTACTCTTATTTCCGCAAGTATTTTACGAAATAAACATATTGATTATTATTTATATTGATAAAGAAATATACTTCATTGACGAATAAGCACGTACGTTTAAATATGTAATTATATATTTACCTTTTTTATCTTTTCTCCTAAATAAATAAAAAGAACATTTTAAATTGAGGCCAAGCGCGGCGCAGGGGCATCAGCGTACGACTGTAAACGCCACAGGTTGTGGTTGTGGTTCTGGTAATGAGGCAAAGTACAGCTTTGAGTGCCGCCACTCAACATGCAATGCAAAGGTATTGCATGTTGAGTAGCGGCACTCTCTGGAGAGAAATCGTCCAAAAGCGGGAAAGACAAGTGTCTCAATGGAAATGAGTGTCTCAAAACTAGGTTGCCAGGTTCCCTTGCCCTCCTGCTATGTGCAGTATACAGTGTGAGATTAGTATAGTACACTAAGACTTAAAATATATTTCAAAATAAATACTCAATACTAACGATTATAATAAATAAATACCTGTATATTCTAGTCTAGGACTAAATAACTAAAATGATTGTAATCATCTAGTACTCGTACACTGTACAGTCATTGTGAGTTGCGTATGCGCATACACAACATACGGTAGGGTCAATTAGTACTGCCGTGTCGATACCTCAGCATCGGGACCATTTACAATGTTTAATAGAATTTAACTATGATTTAATGCCTTCGATGAAGTCAGGTTTTCGTTAAAATTAAAATATGTAGAATATTTATTACAAATATGTAGAATATTTATTATTACATTTAT
Organism: Heliconius himera; assembly: GCA_021202915.1. Lineage (NCBI taxonomy): Eukaryota > Metazoa > Arthropoda > Insecta > Lepidoptera > Nymphalidae > Heliconius > Heliconius himera. The sequence goes on from JAJHJA010000089.1 coordinate 225,051, forward strand.
ATTTTTATTTCTTTGCTCTGGTGTCGAGGCAAAACGCGGCGTTGAGTTCTGCCACTCAACACGCATTGTTTCCAGAACTCGACGGAAAGTGGGGAACGGAGTGTCTTAACACTCCTACCCTCTACCTATCCTGCTACGTGTAGGATACATCGTGGAGTAAAGAAAAAAGCAAAGGGAACCTGGGAACATAGTGTTAAGACACTCCGTCTCCAATAAGACGAAGTGACTTAATGGAGACGGAGTGTCTTAACGTTCCCCACTTTCTGACAAATTCTAGAAGCATTGCGAGAGTGTTTAATTTATCCCCTGGTAGAGAAAATGTTGCGTTAAGTTCCCCCACTCAACAGGCAATGTCGAAAATTGGGTAGAAAGCCCGGAACAGACTTAAGATTAACTTTAAGTATCTTCAACAAAAAAAAATTGTATAACTGCCTTCTATTACAGGAATCCATGAAAACATTTCATTTATTACTAAACGAAACGTCCCGAAGACTCCAAGCGCTAACCAAACGTTTGGGAACATGTGTGGACAAGTCGCGGCCGTACCACGAAGCGGTGGCGTCTGCGTCCTCAGCCAGATCTGAGTGTCAACGAGCTGCTGTACAATTTCAAAGGGCTAGTGGTAAGAATTTTTTCGACCCATACTAATATTATGAAGCTGATGACTTTGTTTGGTTGAAGAGTAAGCGACTCTTACAATCACTGGATGAAATTAAAAATTGGTTTCGTGTTAGATGATCCATTTATTATGATGATATAGATTATGTTACTTCAAGTTAATCGTTTCGATATAACCTATTATACTTAAGTCAGCTCGGAACTTAGAACCTTTCATGAGTCAACTCCTAATTATAAGGTGGCAGCTAGTTATATTTTCTACACAATTTTTACAAAATTGTTCATTTTAAAATGTATAAATGTCATCAAAGAGATAAAATAATGATATTACTTGTTATTTTTTTTCTTGTTGATTTTTTCTTATTTTGTTATTTGAAATTTAAATGTTATTTATAAGTGACATTTCATTGCATTTAATTCAAAGTGTTAATCTTTAAGTGCTATTTCTCGAGATTAAACTATCTCAACTTTATCTCTGCTGTGCTATGTAAGGTTGTCAGATTGCCCAACTTATCATGTCCAGGAAATTTGGGGGCCACGCATGGAATCAGAGTTTTGGTGTCCGATCCATAAACTACCTAGAATGAAATCAAATCAACTTCACGCTGTATCCCGCGCACAGCAGGGTAGGCAGAGGGAACCTAGTGTTAAGACAACGTTTTCCACTTTCCGCCGAGTTCTGGAGGCATTGCGTATTGAGTGGCGGAACTCCGCACCGCGCTTTACTCGACACCAGAGCGAAGAAATGAAAATATAAATGTAAATAAGTATTTCATTTTCCCGAGTGGGGATCGAACCCACAATCGGTCAATTTTACAGTCACACTTTGTGTCACTGCGCCACGAGCGGCTTCAGCTACCTAGAACTGTTGGTTAATATATATTTTTTTTGTGAAAATCTTGAAAATCTCTAATTACATAAACTATCCCAAAAAAACCTAATTTAAATTTCTTAACTACCTTAAAGACTTAATAAATAATATTAAACTTTTATCGAATAGAACTAGTATTTATGAATTCCGGGACAATAAAGAGAAATTACTGGACACGAAACAAAACGTAAAATTCAATGAACAATTCTAGATTTCCCAGCCATCTGACAACCTTAATTCAACGTGATATTGGCGAGGTGAATGCCTCGGCTGGAAGTCATAAAATGTAGTATACAATATAACAAAACTGTTTTCTGTTTCAATCTATTTAGAGAAGTTTCCTGCTGCCGGTGTCAAAGATGAACCTTACGTACCTGGTTCAAGGAAATACCTACTATTTTCTATGTAAAGTTTTCCGCGAGTAAAATTTTACAAGCGTTGCGTTCAGTCAGGCACATCTCAACTGCGACACAATGGCGTCGTCGTCGTTTTGTATTGGTTTCAAAATGTTGCTTTTAATTATTTAATTTTGACACTTTTGTTCGAAATACAGCTAAAGTTATGGAATAAATTAAAAACAATGAGTAGGTTTGCGTAAGTAGTCCCTTTGCCGATACTTTGAATCAATTAAAATGTAACTACATATATTTTCATTATATATATTTTCTTGCAGGATACAGCGTGAAGCTGATTTAATTTTTTTTTATTTATATATTTTCTTTTTTATTTCCATAAGTTCGTCTTCAGTTGAGAGTTTGGAGCCCACAACCTATAGCGGTTACAGTCACACGCTTGTTTGTACCTGTGCGCAACTACGGCGCAATATTGTAGATATGTTGAATATTGTTAGTCATTGCAGGGTAGGCAGGGAGCTTATCGGTGTCTAGTGTTAAGACACTCCGTTCCTTAAAAATTGTAAACATTTTCCGCTATTAGATTATTAAATATCTATATATTACTGTCTATACATCTCTCATTAAGTCAACAATCAAGAAATGCAATCAAAGTTTGTAAATAGTATTTCTGCTATACTAATATTTTTAATTTGAATTACGTTCTCTAAAGGTAGAAAAATAAAGTATAAAATATCCATCGACAGGCATTAATTATTTTCCAATATTTTTGATTTCTCTGGCCCGAAAAACTTTGGCGTTGAGTTTCGCGGAAAGTAGAGAAGGAGAACTGATTATCTTAACATTGAGTATCTTTATGCCTACCATTTAGACTAGCCTTAGAGGGACGGAGAGGGATACGAGGATTGTATCTATTTATATTGAAAATATTTTTAAGTCTTATTATTTATTACTTTTTTCAATTACTTTTGAATCTTACAATGAACATACAGCTACCACCAGCTCGGAAGGTAGTTAGTTCTGTTCAGAACAGCCAATATAAAGAGATTAAAAAAACAACGATTTCTTTTACACATATGTATATGTATGTATTATACTTATAGCTATCTAAAAAAATATATTCCTATTTGTGACAACACTAACAATGGCTTATTCACAACGCTCGTGATTACCGGTCCATGTAACATTATGGGGAATCTTATCGTTGTGATAGCAAATTGCTGTCTTCCTGTAGGGCGGTTGGACTCGCCAAGGTCGGTTACGGTCAAGGACTATACGGTTTCAATATTGTTTGGAGCTTTTTTTTATATTTTATTAATTACACGGTTTAATATTGAGATATAAAAACATTGAGGCCGTTTTGTTGCAGGGGCACAAGCGTGCGACTGTAAACGCGACGGTTGTGGGTTCGATTTCCATTCCGGGGAATGAAATATTTCATATTATCATGTTCTCGCTCTGGTGGCAAAGCTCGAAATTGAGATGGATCGCGCACGCTACCTCGAGCATTCGGAGCAAAAGGAAAGGAACGAAAGTGTCTTAATGGGAACGTAGTGTCTTAACGCTAGGTTGCCAGGTTTACACTGCCTACCCTTTTATGTGCGGGATACAGCGTAAAGCTAAAAAAAGAAACATTTGTTGTAGACATAGCGAAAACTCACATCAGCTTCCCCCTGACATAACAAATCTTAACAAACATGTATACTAATAACAGGTAACATGGCAAAAAGCATTTACGTGATAAATACTTAGTAATATTAGTAGTACCGCGCTGGTGTAAAGTCCTCGCTCCTCGCCATTAGCGCAGCGGTCAAATAAATTAAGCCCGGCTTCAATTTGCATAAGTGAAACAATGAGGTCTCACATAACGTATTACGTAATATCAATACAGATTATTAAACTGTACTCAGATTAAATTTTAACCTAGTGGTTAACCTTATAATGGATATATGTTTTCTTTCCATTTTTTGTCAGTTTTCAATTTTCTTTTTGTTAGAATGCAAAAAGATTTCAATTTGAACTTTGAAACTGTCTCGTTAAGCCAAATAGGTGACGTGAACTTTGCCACAATATCGTATTTCATTGAAATTCTATTTAACAGCTAGTCGAATTGTGTCAGCCCTAGCTTTTTCTTTTTTCTACGGCTTTGTTATGCTTTTTTTACCGCATTACAACGGTAGGCAGAGTAAGCCGGGTGTCACGTTACTCCGTTCCTTAGTTTCCGCCCAATTTTCAAGGAATTGTGTGTTGGTTAGCATAACTCTGGTCTTTATTTGGTGACCAGAGTCAGAAAATGATAATAATTCATGCCTGAGTACCATTCGAAACCATAAACGTAGGGTTTAAAGTACAAAATAATAAGGCTGTCGTGGAGCAGGGCAGGCACCAGCGTGTGACTGTACTACGCGACGGTTGTGGGTTTAATTCCCTTGGAGTAATTATAATAAATATTGAATATTTTTACTTCGTAGCTCTGGTAACAAAGCAAAGTACAGTGTTGAGTTCCTCCACTCAACATGCAATGCACCGAGAATTCGGTGGAATGAGGCGAACGGAGTGTCTTAACACTACTTTCCCAGGTTCCCTCTGCCTATCTAGCTTAATACGGGATACAGCGTGAAGTTAGAAAAAACTTGTACAGGCAAAAGTCACAACCCTGCATAAAATTTAGCGAACAATGATATATAGACCTGCCAATAAAGTTCATGTGATCCGTGAAGCAATACGAAACTTTATACAAAAAAAAAATATTTTGCACGTCGTCAAGCGGATACGTCAGCTTATCAACTTTTACATACTTTATTTAAGCATTATTATTAATTATTATATACTCACATTGTTTGGTGATGATAAGCTCTTGAAAGTCAATGCTAAATAAATATATTACATACGTTATTTTATTGATTTATTTTTTTTATTCTATTCAAAAAAAAATTGACATGATAAAAACGTCTTAAAAACCGATGGGCGCCGAAAAAGCATGACTTATTGTCACGTTCTGCTTGAGCCGAGCGAGCAAGCGAGAGCGCGGAACATCATGAATCTGTATAAAGTATAAGTAAAGAAAATAATTTGAAATAACGAGTGGAATTTTTTTATATTAATTTATCGAAATAATTGTAATTTTAAATTATCTCCGTCTATACCAAAAAAGATAATTTGGTAAAAATAAATAAAAAAACATTCAATTCATAAAAGTATGCAATTTTTCATTAACGTTTTCTTATGACATGATATGGTTTATGAAAAATGCTGTATTTTGCATGGTTGGATACACGGACATATAGGTATCTCACATAGTTGTGGTCGTTGTTTTATTTCCAGGCTATGTAACATTACATATAATATTTACAATTGAACAAAGTGTAGTATGTGGGCGTCACGTTGACCTCTAATTTAATCAAATTATATTTTTTACTAGCTTTTAGCTGCGGCTTCGCTCCGTGGTCTAATGGAAATAATGAGGAGCTGTGTATGACACTGGACACATTCTAATTGGAAGGGAGAAAGGAAGAAAAATATTTTAATATATTCAGTAGTTACTGAGATTAGTACGTTTAAATAAACAAACTCTTTAACTTTAAAATTATAGGTATCGAAGTAAAGATTGAAGTCCTAGTGTTAAAAAAATAATGGGAAACAAATTGACATGTGTAAAATAATGTGAGTTTAATGAAATACTTCTCAACTGCACCCCCTACGTCATACCACGAGGTAGGATAAATAAGTTAGGAGGCCATAGCGCAGTAGTGCAGCGGTTGACCGTGAATGCGAGTGACGCGCAGGAGCTCAATCTTCAATCCCCACTCTGGAGAATGGATTGTTTTCATTTCTCTGTTCTGGGACCAAGAACGGCCCACTCGTTCTTTCTCTGTTCTGGAGCAAAGTGGGTCGTTCGTTAATAAGGCCCGTCACTCAATACACAATGTCTCAAAATTTAAGTAAGAAAAAGTAGTTTAAAATGCTAAGAGCAATCGAATTGTGCTAACTACATTTATTAAAAGATTTTGAATCAAAAATTACTGTAAAGGAATTACATTCAAAAACAACCGGCTTTTCGTAAAGTAAATAAGTATTGCAACAAAACAGACAAACAAGCGCGAGATAAGATTAGACGCGCTGTGTGTGTTAGATATCGGCGACCTTGCTTTTATAAATATGCCATTGTTGATTCCAGTTTGCTATGTTTTGATTCATTTTGATTTTTTCACATTTTTTTAGTAATAAATAAAAGTTAGTAGTGATATGAATAAATAAAATGTAGATGTATGATATGAATATACAAATTAATTTTGTTCAACGAAACGAAAGTACATTCAAATATAAACATTTCCTTGATCAAAGCCCGGTTTCCTACGTGATAGGGAAATGAGCGGGTAATGCTTAGGAGGAACGGACATCCTTTTAAATAAAATAGATTTACATTTCCACCAACAAAGAGTTTTATATTTTGCAATTACTTCGCTTCGCCCCCTAGAAGCAACCGAGTGAGAGTTCATTTCAACTCTCTGCCCGCTCGGTCCTTTTCGCCCGAACATTTATTGGTTGGAAAATGTAAATATAAGTATGCAGTTTACTCTTGCGAGATCAACCTAGTGACGCGACAGGTTGTGGGTTCGATTACTATCCAAGGAGATGAGATATTTAATAATAAAATGTTGCAGAGTTGCACGCCGCAGCCAAAGAGACAGTGACCCTCGCGGAGCAGCGCTTCGTGAGTAAGCAAGATGAGTGGCAGTTCGACAGCAACTGGCAGGAGGTGCTCAACCATGCTATTATCAAGGTATGATTGTACATAACATTTTATAAAAAAAAACAGCTTTAAACTGTGCCCCCGCATGTAGCGGGGTAGACAGACCTCAAAAATTTTATAAAAATATTTGATATTTCTAATCTAAAATTGGATATTTCTCTCTTTTTTGAATGACATTTTCTCTATTATTAGTCATTTAATATTCATTAGTTTATGATTTATTATTTATTAATTACTTTCTTTTGGCCTATTTAATATATGTATTGCTTGTTATGCCTGTGTGAAGGATCGGTAATTGAAAACATTTTAAATACCTATATCAATAAACATTTTCCGAGTAAGGATTTCTATTTAGCGTTAGTGTTTTTTATAATATTTTATTATAATATGTATTTTGTGGCCGTTGGGGCAGGGGCACAAGCGTGCGACTATCAACGTAACGTTGTGGGTTCGATTCCCCCTCGGAGGTAATGAAATATTTAATATGTTAATTTCTTTGCTATGGAGATGGGACAAAGCGCGGCGTTTAATTCCGCCAACACACAATGCCTCCAAATTTCGGTGAAAGATGGGGAACAGAAACGATTTAATGAGAACGGAGTTTCTTAACATTAGGTTCCCCAGGTTCCCCTCTACCTAAAAGCTAAAAAAATATAAAAAGTAATTTTTCTCAATTTTTTAGGTTACGGACGCAGAAAAACGTAAAGCGGAAAGTGGTCGTGAGCATCAAAAAAAAGCAGCTGCGTACATTGCAGCTGAGCGAAAGGTAAGTTGTAAAAAAATATTATATGGGTTTTTTTAGCTAGTGTAGTCTTTTTTATTTTCCGGCCAAATCCAATACATTTTATTGCGAACCAGACCAGGGAATGAAAAATATTTTTTATATAATCATTCCACTGCACTGCATTGCATTCGCACCGCATGCTGAGACTGACAATGTCCTATTGGGCCACTATAACGTCAATAAATATGTTAAAAATATAACATAATCGTTACGTGTTCCAGGTGACACAGCTCGAAGAAAACCTAAAAAGGAATATTATAAAGTCAAGAATATACTTCGATGAAAAAAAGTTATGTGATGAACAATTACAAGCACAAAATGAGAAAATAGAAAAACTACAGCGTCTCATAGCAGACGCCAAGTTCAGATATTCAAAGTCATTAAAAGCTTTGGAAGAAATTTCCGAAGAGATACACAGAAGACGCGGGGAATATCCGCCAGGGAAGGACACTATACCAGTGGGTCCAAGAGAACCAGGTGTTGGAGCTGAAAGAGATCCAATTCATGACGAAAACGGTATAAATGATGATGATTCAAGCCTACAAGAACTTAGAATGCGTGTTAGAGAGCTAGCTCTGAAGCCTATAGACAGGAATGACGTCGAAACAGACGAAGCCTGGGCACAGGAGCTAAACGAAACTATAAACAAACTTGATCAACTATTAATGATGAAGGAAAATAATCAACAGAAAAAATCCAAATTCACAAACAATTCACCGCGAAATTCGAGCGCGCCCTCAACTAGCACTAACACAGCGAAATACGTGAAGTCGAAACTGTCGCGTACAAAATCAATAAGTCGCGAAGTTATATATGAAATGAATCCACCGATAACTAAATCTGATAAGTCTAAGAGCATGATGTCGCTAGACGTCCTTGCTCTAGCCAGGGACGCTAACATAATGGACAGGGAGTCCTATTTAAAAGCTGTCATTGAAGACAAGTCTCCCACAGGAACCTATACTGAAAGTAATTCTGATAGAAACGAAAGCCCTGATGATATTCTGATGGTGGAATGCGACTCGAGTGATTCAACGCAAAATCCCGTTATACGTATGACAAGCTCGACTATTACAGATAGCGATAATAGTTAATTTGATTTTCCTTTAGTGTTTTTCTAATGTTTTTGATGTTAGACTTGATATAAAAGGGGAATTAAATGATAAATTAGGTTGTATTGGTATTTCGTATTGTTTAGAGTGTACCAAAATTTTAAATTGTGTCTCTTAATATTGCAATGGTGAGATTGGAATTTTAATTGTGATACTTCTAAATTTATAAAACAGAATTTTCATATGTTTATCACTCTCAATGTCTGAATAATATCATACTTTAAAATATTATTTATTAATAGAGTGTAGGTTGAATTTGACCTCCTTATTTTCAAAAAGATGTTGTTTACAGAAGACTAATTTTAAAATTAGAAAAACTTATTCGAACGAGCTTAATACTAAGCAACTTATTTTTAATTAAAAGTTGAATTTTGAATATTATACATACAATTTGTCTCTCACTAGAAAGACGTTAATATTGGTTTGAAAGTAAAATGGCGCTGGTGTCTTGTTACTAACACACTATATCTAATACTCATAAAAATAAAATCATACTTATACTTTTTGTTATTTTAAACCGTTTAAAGATTTCTTTTCCAAAGGATTATTTTTTGTAGCTACACCCTAGAATAGTCTGGCGCTCATCCCAGAAATTTTACCAACAATTAAAGTGTTAAAACAATTACTCAAAGTGTTGAAACAATTACTCAAAGATATCTATAGATACGCCATTGGCTGTATCTCAAACATAGCAGGCCTATCTAGTTAGAGGGAACTTGTCAACTTAGTATTTAGACACTGCTCTCCATTATAACACTTCCGTTGCCCACTTTCCTCCGAATTCTTAGGGCATTGCACGTTAACTGGCGGAATTTAATCCTCGTTACCAGAAAGAGGTGATGAAAATATTATTTATTTCATTCCACCGAGTGGAAATCAAACCCACGACCGTCTTGTTAGCAGTCGCACGCGCCCCCCACTGTACCCCAGCGCCACGACTGGCCCCCAGACTGTCAGACTTAATATAAATTGTTAGTGGTTGTGTACGATTTTAATGTTTAGTGTATTAGTGGTAGTTTTTTGCACACTTATATATAATAAAATATTGTATACAGGATGGTAGTGATGTAAGATTTTTGTATATATTCAGAACTTTATATATCGTTGATAGCGATTGTTACAAATTAGAGATTGGAGAAGACAAAAATAATTCACAATAAACATTTACTTGTAAGTTTTGTTCGCATACTATTTTCTGTAAATTTATTTAAAGATTTTGTAATGTTATAAGATAAAGAATATATCTGAGTATGGCTTAAGACCATTTTAAAATATGTAAGTTTCTTTTTCAAATATCACATTATTATTAATATTTGCAGTATTTACTAAATCCCGTCAATTCATAGTATTATTTTAGTTTTTTAACACTTAGTGCTTTTATTTTAATTCTAACTACTAATTCTAAATTTTAGTTGTTTACAATATTAATCAATATCTTAATTGACTCTAATAGCTACTGCCATATTTTTCCACCGACTCACAAATACATACATAGAATTAAATAAATATATATACATAGTAGTATTTAGATTTTTTTGTCAAAATTTCAACTTCTATAATAATAATCGTTATTATTATTTATAAATTTCTATAATATTTTGATTTATTTATTTTTAACTGATCCTGAAAAAGTTGACTCTCATTAACAAAAGTCTTATTATAGGTTGTGGTAGTTTGTTTTTTAATGAAATGGTTTTATTTTATAATTTGTCACGCTAGAATAATAATAAAATAATACAATGTTTCTTTTAAATCTTTTTATTTTGGGTTGTGAATATTTAATTTCGATGTTATATGAACATTTATATAACACATACTCTTAAACGAGACAGAATTTGTAGCCTTATACTATGATTATCAGACGACGAACATATATGAATAAAATTATTTTTTTGTTAGATATTTCTTACAAGTTACTTTCTAATCAAATATAAGACAAGAAAATTATAAAGATGCAATATGAAGTTTTGATAGAACTTGTAACCCTATCATAGTCGTCTAACAAGCGAAAATTATCTAAAATCTTTAAGTATAGAATTAAAAAATAAACTCGAATTGAGAACCTCTACCTTTTGCAGAAATCGGTGAAAAAGGAATATAATACTAAAATATAATATTAAAAGATTATTTTAATGTAAAATCTCCAACTTATAGTAAAGTATATTTATTATTTATTTTATCACATTTATTTTTAAGGAATATGTGAAATGTCTTGGTGAGAATCTAATCATATGTATGTATATAGAAATGAATACAAAAAAAACATAACTTTAATACTTCTTAACTGCACCATCTTTACTGTTTAAAGCACAAAACAATGACACATTTCTCTTTTAATATTTCGGAATAAAAAATAAATAAATGTTTTTAAAATTAATTTAGTTTTTTATTTTCACACCTGTAAGTTAACATCATATATAATAATTCACAGGAAACACCTTTGTTATTATCGTATATATTTCTTTAACACCTGTGTCATACTGAATAGAAGAATCTTATACGTTTTTTAACTTCGCACTGTATCCCGCACACTGCAGGACAGGCAGAGGAAACCTGGAAACCTGGTGTTAACACACTCCGTTCCCCACTTTCTACGCGCGTGGTCAAAATTAAGTAACCAAGACTTGTGTATGATATATAACATTTTTTTTGCCTGAAGTAACTAGGGTCGCAGATACAAGGAATAACGTGATAAAAAAGAGCTATCCTTACTAAACGGACTGTCCGATAAGATAAGATTTTTTCTATTCGCACAAGTAAATCCTGAGATTAACGCCTTCAAATAAACAAACTTCAGCTTAATAACATTAGTCAAATTAAAGATTTTTTTTTAATATCAACATTTCCTCGTATAATAGAACCCACAACCAAGTATTTAATCATCACATCGTCCGGCGCTTCTGAATGCTTCTGAAAGCATTAAACGTGCAAAAACTAGAGTATTTAAGTGACTTATAGTATATTCTTTATTTTAAATAAATAACGTCGTTTGTTAAAAAATGGATAAAAATAAAACGAAAAATAGTTGGTGAAATTTATTTTTATTTAAGAATTATTTTTTTCAAACAATATAACAGTTAATACATAGAGGAAGGCACTTTTAAGCTATTTATAGTATTAGATTCTAAACATTCATTTCTATAGAAGTGTAAATATTCAATTTCATATTTTATTAATTATTACATACTAAAATACAATTTTAATTATTCGAAATAGGATATTTGTATTAATAAAAAGACATATAAAACTTAATGTGAATAATTAACAATAGGAGAAAGGTATATTTTATATTTATAATTTATATTAATCATAAAAACAAAAATGGGTCTGATTTTTCTTATACAAAACGCAGTATAACATCAAAGATCTTGTCCAGACAAACCAAACAATAAATAAAGTTTTAGTTATAAACATTTCTCTTGATTGGAACTGAACCTACACACATAGTGTGCAGCTAGATACTTATGTCATATAATATATTTCTAAAAGTATTAATTTTGTGCCCAAAAATAAATATTCAATTAAACAACCCCTCATTTTTTTTTCAGCTTCACGCTGTATGCCGCACACAGCAGGGTAGGCAGAGGGAACCTAGTGTTAACACACTCCGTTTCCCAATTTCTGCCGAATTCTGGAGGCATTGCGTATTGAGTGGCAGAACTCAACGCCGCACTTTGCCTCGACACCAGAGCGAAGAAATGGAAATAGAAATTTAAGTAAATATTTCATCTCCTCGAGTAGAAATCGAACCCACAACCAGTCGGTTTTAAAGTCACACTTTGTGAGGCACAACTGACCTCAAAAAATTACCCTTGATTTTATACGGCATTATTATTATATTAACAATAATCAAATTAGAAAATGAATTAAATACGTAATTCTGTTTTAATATCGACCCACAAAATAAATAAATTGCTAAAACTAAAGTATTCGTTATTTTTATTTGGCGGTTTTATAATATATATTTAAAACTTTACAATATAAGAAATATTTTCCAACTAGTATTTTTTTAAAATAATTAAGTTTACTCTTTATCAATGGCAAATAGTATTTATTATCTATGTATGTCTACAATACATCTATATTTGTACCCTGTGTGTATGAAATGATAAAATATTTTTATATCATTTTTTATAACAAAAGGAAGCAACAGAAAAATAATTACTGAATTGTGAAGTCATAAGCCATGACCAAAGACCATATAGTTAAATAAAGTTGTAAGTGAATGAATTACAGTGAATAAACTCCCCAATACATATTAACAATATGAGTTAACCAGTTAAATGCCAACATTTGTCTTCCCATATATATGTAAAATAAATAATATCTACTATTTTTTAATTAAAAATATAATACATTTTATTTTATTACTAAAATATGTAATTACTTTATACATACAAAATGATATTATTTCACTAACTAATTTGACACTGGGAACTAAACCTGAGACCTTGATTATTTCGGTTAGGGTTATTAAACAATAATAATGTATGATAAATATAGATTTTAGTCAAATTGATTTCTTACAAGTTTTTCTTTACAGTATAAAATTTTTTATTTAGTTTTTCTTGAAAAAATGATATGTTCAATTAGTTTTCATTTGCCTTGTTACCAACCACCGAGTGGGAATCGAGCCCACAGCCACCGCGTTTACAGTCACATGCTTGTGCCACTGAGCCACAATGACCTCATATATCTTTGGTGTACTATTTTTAATAACTAATTGAAGGAAATCAATTTGACTGTCATATAGACCTAATATGTCCCTAATACAGCCTTCCATTAAAAGCAAAATGAAATTAATAGAAGCAAATTAAATTTAAGGATATGCCATACAACATTTTTTTAACTTTAACTAAATACATTGTTTTATATTTTTCAAGAAAAAATATCTAACCAAATAAACATAGTAAAATTTCAATAATTAGGTAAATAGCTGTATACTTCGATACATTTTTTTTACATTATTTATTTTATCAATTAATAATTAATTGATAAAATAAATAATGTGTTAATTAAAAAATTCAAATTAACAAATTTCAAATAACCTAAAGTATTCTTCTCCATGTATATATTATTGAAAAATAGCATAAATCCTCTTATTAGAATGATTGAATGAATGAATGATACAGTAAAAAATGCAACAATATTTCTAATCTATAAAATTAAAATTATATTTCAATAGATATAACTACCATTCTATAGGTAATAATTATTTTTTATCTAAGGTAACACATTATAGTAATATTACAAATAATATTCATAAATTATGTAAAAATAATTAAATAACAAAATATTTCTAATATATAAATAACAATAATTCAAAACTAAACTGAATGTGACATAGTGACAAGTCACTTCATTAGTCTATTGCCTGTTTTTTATATAAAAAAAAAGTAAAAAAAAACTAATAGTGCTAGTTATTTAGAATATAATATAACAACGAATAATACACGAAACTGGAATTATAAAAAAATGCATAATGGAATTTGTACCTGCACTTTCTGCGTTATATTTCTATTACATAAAAAAAGCAATGAATGTAAAAAACAAATGCCACTAATAACAAAAGTACACTGCCAAAATATGAGAGTATCATTGTAAAGTTATAAAATTAAATTAAATATATGTATAATCTGTATAAAATATTTTTTATAAAAATAAAAAAATGTATACCATCGGTACAATATTATCGGCAAATCAAAAGTGGAGGCTAGATTTATTTAGAACGATAAACAAGCCAGAAGAAGAAAAATTATTTAAAATTTATTTTATTTATTGCCATTGACAGCCATTTTTTAGTTTTAGTGTATTAATAAAAATATACTAAAACTGAAAAATGGTATTTATGACCTCATAAAAAAATAAATAAAAAGAATTTAAAAAATAGCAATTCAACCACATTTGCCTTAACAATTTTATACCTATTTCACTTTCATAAAGGACAAACACAAAACTATAAAAAATAAAACTTATTGTAACCAATTCACAATAAAAAAAGCCTGACTTTTCTATATAAATACATATAATTAGTATAAATTTCCTTACAATTTAGAGGAAGGTACTACGTCGCGCCACCACGGCGTCCTTTCGAAGACACCAGGCTGACTGAAGAATGCTTTTTGGAGATTCTGATATAACTGTAAAGATAATCGTTTATTTTTTGTAAAAATAATAAAATACGAGGCTAGTCGTGGCGCAGGGGCACAAGGTGTGACTGTAAATTCGATTGTGAGTTCGATCCCCGCTCGAGAAAATGAAATATTTATTTTTAAGTCTTCGCTCTGGTATCGAGGCAAAGCGCGGCGTTGAGTTCCGCCTCTTTAACACGCAATACCTCCAGAATTCGGCGGAAAGTGGGGAACAGAGTGTCTTAACACTAGGTTTCCTCTGCCTACCCTACTGTGTGCGGGATATAGCGTGAAACTGATTTAATTAAAATATGTTTGAGTATTAATTTCAATAAATAAGAAAATTTAATGGGAACATTTTTTTTGTAGCTAATACAGGAGCTAGCCGGAAAGAAAGGAACGGAAGTGTCTTAATGGGACCATAGTGTCTAACACTAGGCTCTCTCTGCCTTCCCTGCTATGTGCAGAGTACAGTGTGAAACAAAAAAATCAGAAAATAAAACTCAATTATTTGTCTTGACAATTAAAATAATAAAAAATTAATTAATTAATTATTAAATTAATTATTAATTTTTTTTGATACTTTAGCAATTGAGGTACTTTAACAATTTTAATAAATCTAAGATTTGAAAATAATAGTTTTATATTTTAAGGAGAAAACCTTACTCATTACGATCGATTGTCGTCAACGAATAGAAATACAATAAAAAAAAATCATTGCTAAATTACTGAACAAAAGAAAAAAACTAAAATAAAGAAAAATCCATACTAACCTTGCCATCACTCCTGCCCAAAACCGAGTTAAGCACAAAATCAGTAGGCGCCAGCGCATCCACCACACTGACAACTTCACTTTTAACATCAAAACACAATTCGAGAATAGAATCCCGTACCAGCCTAGCCATATCATCGCCTTTCGCGAAACCACCTTGATAGAATTCCACCAAATTCTCATCTAAGCAATACAATCCGTATAAAGTAAAAAGTTTCATCAAGACCGGCTGCAGCTGTTTTTCCTTTTTTTCTATACTTTCTAAGCAGAATATTAAAGATAGATATTCCGCGTACACCTTGGTTAAGTTACGCCACCTGTACACTTGTGTTTTGTTTCTCGCCTGCACTTTAGTTAGGCCTTTTGATAGGTTTAGTTCGTTCTTTTCGTGCGTGTACTTTAGTAGCCAGCATATTAGCCATTTATATGTTGATATTATGACTGTGGAGAAAATAAAAAAAAATACATTATTGTTAGAGACTGAGATTAGAGACCGCCGTTGCGCAAAAACTGACTGTGAACGCGACTGTTGTGGGTTCGATTCTCGCTTAGAGAAATGTGTGTTTTTTTTCATTACCTCGTTTTAGTAACAAGACAAAAAAGTAAACAATAGTTAAAAACAATACATTAAAAATAACAAAAAACAAGTAAACTTTATAACAATTAATTTGTTCTATGTTTTAAGTCGAAGCAAATATATCTCTTAGCTATATGTTCTTGTCCACGTAAACAGATGAGTGAATTATTTATAAATGAGGAATGATTATTTTCATTTTTTCATTCCAGTAAGAAGACAGAGCTCGGCATTTAACTCCGCAACTCGATAATGCAATGCAACTCAAAATGGGCGGTGCTTGGAAACCGAGTATCTTAGGTCCGCCAGGTTCCCTTTGTCTAACCCCCTCCACATTATAAAGAAAAATCGGGATTCGAATTCGGAAACAATTCAAGAAGAGCAGGTTCGATTATCGCTAAGTAAAATTTTTCGTACGATTCCTAATAATATGCATATATATTTTTTTTGTAATATGTCATAAATATATTTATATACAATATACTCACATTGAGGATTCTTCAATTCATGCGTACTAGTACAATTGAACGTCCTGTCTTTGATAGTTCTATAGTCCTTCAAAAACGCCACCGTGCCCAAAGGTGAATCTATTTCAGAATCGGACAGTGCAGCTTCATATTGCCTTAGTAACCAATTGCCGGCTTGTTGGGACAGCACGTTGTTGTCACCCTCGTAGGTGACTGTCGGCTCATGGTTGCTTCGTATGTCACCTAGGTTTGAGCACTGGAAGGTTTTAAAGAAAAATCATTATTTGATTATTTAAATAATTAAATGTTGTTAAAAATATATTGTATAACAGGAAACGAAAGTTTCTTAATGGGAACGGTGTGTCTTAACATTAGGTTCCCTCTATTATATAAAAGCATTCTTCTATTTATTAAATAAAATTGAAGGACCCGCGATGCAGCAGGATAGACTGCATACGCATCAATTTTGGATTCGATCCGCCCACATGAGAATCAATTATTATCATTTTCTCGCTCCAGTAGAGAAAGAGAAGGCGTAGAGTTGAGTTCAGCCACTCAACACGCAATTTCCCTAATTCAGGCGGAAACTTAAAAACGGAACATTCAACACTGGTCCCTTCCTTCCTTACTATATGACAATTAGATGCGTTTTATACTATAAATACTCACTTTCAAATACCCATGTCCTCCACACGCCTCTCTGCACTGCTGGGCTGCTTTCATCGTGCTCCATGTAAGTAATGGCTTGCTGCTGGAGACCATCGCGTGGACCTCTGATACTGCTTCACTCTAAAAAAGAAATATATAAATTTTAAACATGGGAAGCATATTAATAGGGATCGGAATGTTCTAACACTAGTGTAACGAAATCAAACACTTCGAGGCTTTTACAAAACTTATATTTCTTTCCAGAATAAAATACTATTAAGATTGTACAATGTAACTCTTAATTTTCCAAGTCTAAAAGTAGATCTCAAATTTTCCGACCATATAAAGCATAATTTTACTAGTATCACCCAGTGGTAGATTTTTATCTTAAAATACAAGAACTGGCATAAATTTTACATAGCCAAGAACTCTGTAATGTGGAAAATAAAAAATTAAAACTTCTAATAAGAATTATACAAAAATATTTCTTAGGTTTTCGCTACAAAATAATATGATTATTATTATTTTAATGAAACTCTACAGTAATAGATAGTTTATACATAAGATAAGCATAGGCTTCATTTTTTGAAAAAAAAAATTGTACGCTTTGCTTATATAACAATAAGTTTAAGCAACGCGTAGGTTCGCTACTATATCATATAATATTGTAGTGTACATATGAAATCTTTACCAAGTTGTCCACTCTATGCCCAGCATTAGACTTCTCAACCATATTCAGATACATATGAGTAAATTTCTCAATATATAAACGGAAAACCACAGCCGCCGCCACATGCCCGAAAAGACGCCATTGCTACAAAAACAAATAAAAATTATTTACACAGGTAGTTTGAAATGATTAAATTATAATAATTTTTATTATTATAATTATTTTAAAATATTATAACATAATTACTATTTATTAAATTATTATAAAGAGATAAAAAATATAAATTAAAACAAAATAAGGTATGCCGAAACCCGGGATTGAACCGGGGACCTTTAGATCTTCAGTCTAACGCTCTCCCAACTGAGCTATTTCGGCGGTGAAAATATGGACGAAAAAACACGCCATATTACATATTTAATTACTATAGCTGACATATTGTTAAGATGTATATTATTTTTTTTTTAAACTTTATACTAAAAGTTCTATTTCGTCGTCTTATAATATAATAAAGTGGGACTGTATACTCGACTGGTTCGATCCTCGCTCGAGGTAATGAAATATTTAATTACTTTATATTTCTGTTTCTTCACTTTGCTTTGCCTCTGGTGTCCAGGCAAAGGGCGTCGTTGAGTTCCTGAAAGGAACTGGAGGAATGGAGTGTCTTAACAGGTTCCCACTGCCTACGCTGCTGTGTGAGGGATACAGCGTGAAACTGCGTGATTTGATTTGATTTATAATATAATTATCTTATTCATCTAAATTAATATATTACTTTAAGCAATTTACTTTAGAAAATATTTATTCTACGGAGAACTTAAAACTTAACTCACATATAGTTCGAACTTAAAATCTCGATACTCACATGCAACTCATACTCAATGAGTGGGGTTTCCTTGTCTCTTTCTCCAAACTGAGTGCGGGTTGCCGCGTAGCGTATCGCTATACTAACCGCGCTGGATAGCGAATGACAGCTCTCCTGCATTATACCGATGCGACCTGAAAGAAATAATGTTATATATGATATATAAATATTATACAACTGAATCTTTTGTTGGGTTTAAAGCGCTATCTTAGAAACTACAAATTCCTTTTTTTCGTTCTGGACAGTCCATTCATCAAAGATAGCTATAGAATGTAGACTATATAACATAGAACTCCAAGTAATTTCCATCGATTACGACCTAGTCTTCAAGTTTAGCAGATCATTACATTATATTTTCATTATCTAAAAAAATATAAATATCAATCATAGACTCCAATGTGTGTATAATGGAGGCTGAGGTAATCGATATAGCAGAACTTCCGTCATACATAGAATCAACTGATCATATTAATACAATCATATTGACAGACTATAAGCTCGCTCCAACATTTGGCTCCGTGGACTTCGCATCATTTCGAGGAACTCCGATAGCAATATCTGATGGAATTCCCATTATCAGTTCTCCTTTTTACACTATTTTTATAACAAAATTCAAACAAATTTGTTATATATTTTGAAAAAAGACAATTATAACGCTTAGACTTCGTTCTGTTCTGTTGTCACCAGGCAATATTTTTTGTGTGTAATGGGTAAGTCAACTTCTAGATGCGGCATTTGCGATTTTCATCTTGTTGATGATACCTACCACATGTTGATGGAATGTGTACAGAACAAAGCGTTTGAAGACAGATAAGCTGCAGGTTTCGAGAAACAAGTTACTGTTATGCTGTCTTGACTTCACCTCTTTCCAGTGAAACGAAAATACTTTATAAAATCAGCTTCATGCTGTATCCCGCACACAGCAGGATAGGCAGAGGGAACCTTACCCATTTTCTGCCGAATTCTTTAGGCATTACGTGTTAAGTGGCGGAATTCAACGCCCCGAGCGAAGAAATGGAAATATAAATTGAAGTGAATAGGAAATACTTTATAAGTTAGCAATAATCCGTTTAAGTTAAGTTATAATATATTATAATCATAGTTTATTTATGTAAAATTTACCAGGGCGACATATTCGCATAAGCGACAAAGCCCTTATATTAAATTAAAAAATAAATAAACAAATATCAATCATACCAGCAGACAAATTTTCCAAAGCAGCACCCAATATTCTAGAAGGTTCTGAGAAGGAACTCTCGTATGTTCCATCTTCTGTCACATCAGCCGTCCTATTGAGGAGATTTTCCCGCGGTATTCTATACTGATTGAACATGATGAATCTGAAAGAATTAAAAATGAATTTATAAATCGAATATCAATCGATACGTTAGGATAAATCATTAGTCGATTAACAAATGACCGTTGTGGTTATGTTGCAAAGAATCTAACTGTACAAGCGATGGAAGTTTACTTGGGGGTTCAACCAAGTGTATTAAACTAAAAATATTTATATATTTTATGATATAAAAAATATGGATAGGTATACAGTTTCTCTATGACAGATGTTTAAAATGGAAAAGTAAGTGGATAACGGATTTTTCAAAAATATAAGCTTTTTCTAAGCCACAATAAGATGGAAAAGGCGAGCTATGTGTATAAGTATAAGTTTCTGATACAAGAAATATTCGATAACAATCGAAATCGATTATGCACGTTAGCAAGATTTTAAGCACGTCAATTCTTATGATTTGCGGGTTGTGGTAAATGTACATTCGTATGTCATATTAATTCATATTTAAATCAGCTTCATGGTGTCGCGGGGTACCTGTGCACAGCAGGGTAGACGGAGGAAACTTAGTGTTGAGACACTCCGTTCCACACTTTTGATGATTTGCCTTGGACACCATTTATAACTTTTATAATATATATTAAATATCTGTACATTTTATACTATGAATTCTAGGAAGTTAGAGAAGAAAGTATAAACAACAATAATAATAATAATAAAAAAAATTGAAATGTCATGTCAACGCCGTAGTAAGGTAAGTAATTGGAAAATGTATTTTGATTCTTATTAAAATTTTATGCTTGTGACTGTGAACGCGTTGGTTGTGTGTTCGATACTTCTTACGAATAGCGACCCGCTCGCGGTCTCGCCCGCTTTAACTAGTGAATTATTCATATAATGTATGTTTGCAAAGCACTTAAAATTACTAATGTGGAAATGATTTAAACAATAAAATACTTAAACGAAATTATGTCACGTTGAAATACATTATAATTATTGGATAAGTCCAAAATACGTGCAACAGCTTCTAAATTTACTATAGAGCCAGGAGCAGAATTGAAGCATTCTCTTGTCCATCTCCGTAGTAGTTCCGAACGACATCAGGGCGTTGGCTCTCTGACCGTGATCTCAAGCGACAACCTGCCCTAGAGAGAGGATTATGAAATGCCATCTAGTCGGTCAACTCAGCCAGGTGAGACCCTCGGTTCCCTGAGGGAGGCCCAACTTAAACGACCAAAGAGACTGCTGATGAGTCGGATTTGGAGGAGGATAGAAAGTCCCTCGGAAGAAAACGTCTGATCTCGGGCGGCCGAGTGTGCCACGGAGTGCTGCTCCTTAGGTACAGGTGGTGCAGGTGGTGCCGATACATCGGCGCAGCGGAATGCGTTGGACGCGAGACGACCAATGTGAACCTCCAGGCTTTCTATTTTTAGGTTGCGGTGATGCGTGGTGTTCCTCACATAGTATGGTGCCTGCGTCACTCGCCAGACGGTGAGGTTCTGGACTACCTGCAAGATTGCTCGTTGAGTGATATTCGCTAGGGCGTTGTGATATTATCAGTATATAGTGCGTAGAGAGCAGGTGACACAATGCTGCCCTGAAACAACGGCAGCGATCAGGTCGGTGCTAGACCTCGCATTCTCGACTCTCACGCAAAATGCCTGTCACTGAGGCAGAGAGGCAAAGACATGCGCGACGTGCTGGGGGTGCCGGCAGCACTTTAAGAAAGAGGCCCGGGTCCCAGACGCTGTCGAATACACGTGCTACGTCGAGGAAGACTGCTATTGCACTCTCCTTTAGGTTGATCGCTGTTGCGGCGTAGTGTACCCAGAGTGGTATACCGGCTCGCCAAACTGTTCGCTTCGTGGATGGATGTGCAACTGGAAAAGTGAGAGGAATACTTCTCGAACAGCTTGGCGACCGCGTTAAGGAGGGTTATAGATCGGTATCCCTCAGGGTGCTGTGGGCTCTTCTCAGCTTTGGGCAGCATGATAAGCAGGCCCTCCTTCCATGCTCGGGGGCAAGAAGCCAGGCGAGTGCGGCGAATTCCCTTTTTTAATCAAAATGTCGCGGGGCGCAGGCAGACTGAGCGAGACGTTGCACAGCAAAGATTTTTTAGTACCGTAATTTTAAATCTTTTTAAATGAAACTATTCTAACCGGATTAATCGCGTATATTTAAGGTTTTACATTTTGGAAACCCGATGTTTCGAACACTTTGCAGTAGTCCGTGGTCACGGATAGACTGAGGTGGCATTCGTCTGTCAGTTGACATAATTATTATATCAAACTACCGCCAACGATTTCTTAATTGCCTCGCGTACTGCCCTGGATTCCTGCAAAATGAGCTGATAGTATCTTGCCCTCTGGGATGGTGGGTTTGAGACTTCAATGATTTTATGAGAATTTTAAATCTGTGCTACTAATCTTCTAAAGTACTTATTATAATGAAAAAACAGTAAAGAACATTTTGATCTACAAATTTAATGTAGGCCGAAGAAAATTTTGTAACGTTACAATAGCGATCACTGTTTACTGTAACAGTCAAGGTCTACACGGTCACTTGACACCCTGCGACTACTTTTTGTGGGGGTATCTCAAAGCCAAGGTTTTTTAACATCAACCTCGAAATATGGAAGCCCTTAAAGAGGCGATAAGAATGTGCCGCACTCTGTATATAGAGATGTCTCGTTGAAGCACAATCGGCGAGCGAGTCCGACTCGCACTTCACCGGTTTTTTTTTTAATTTAAAATTTATGTATTTTTGTAAGAAAAATATTTATGGGTTAACTTGAATTCAAAAAGTTGTAATAAAAGATAATGATAACATATTAATATTTTCCTTTATAAAATAAAAGAACACATTAAAAAAAAATATTTGTTTTTAAATATCATAAAATGTTTAATTCGAACTGTACACGTGTTGTTTGTTATTTCGATTCCTATTTAAAAGTAATGTCGGAATGTAAACGCGCCGGTCGTGTGTTCGGTTCCCACTCGGGGGTGCGAATTATATTCATTTCACCGGTTTGGTAAAACAAATGCGGCGTTGAGATCCGCCTCGAGACAAAAAATCGTTAATTCGAATTAACGATTCCTTATCTTGCCATCACAAATATAATTTTAATCATCGTTTGCAAATATCCATTTTATCTGATATACGACGAGACTAACCTTGTTACGTTATCTAATTTGTGTAATGAATCATTATTTTCATTTCATTACAAAACGAGTAGGCGTAAGTTAAATTCGATAAATTTTTATTATTAATGTAGTTTAATTTTATTATTATAATATTTTTAGGTTATTATTTAAGTGTGTATTAAGAGGCCAGTCTCGGCGCAGGGGCATAAAGTGTGACTGTAAAATCGATTGGTTGTGGGTTCGATCCCCACTCGAGGAGATGAAATATTTATTTAAAATTAATATTTCCATTTCTTTGCTCTGGTGTCGAGGCAAAACGCGGCGTTGAGTTCTGCCACTCAACACGCAATGCCTCCAGAATTCGGCAGAAAGTGGGGAACGGAATGTCTTAAAACTAGATTCCCTCCGCTCTACCCTGCTGTATGAGGGATACAGCTGCAGCTTATTTGTAATAGACGAAAGTGGACAAATTAATGTCATGTCATTATTCTAACAAAAAACTTTGTTATCCACAAAAAAAATATTCTTGTTATTATTCTTATATAGAGTATACTACTAGGGGTGTGTTATATTATATAACTGATAAAAATAACAAATATTTTTAAAGAATATATTCATCTGTTAATTATATACTAGATAACCAATTGACGCATATAATACGTGTTGGTGTTGCCATAGCAAAGTGTATGCCACTTTATAAAAAATAAAAATTTTAATATTGTCAAATGCATGATAGTGTGTGCAACTTTTTATTTACACACACTATCATGCATTTGACAATAAAACTTAAACGTAAACGTAAAAAGGATTAAATGTATTTTATAAACATTATTGAAAAATATTAGCGATCTGCACTTCTAAACTATAAGTGTTGCCAAATTTCACGTATTATTTTATATAGATAACAAAATGTGATTGTAGTCGACAGGTTGTGGGTTCGATCCCCACTCTAAGAAATGAAATTGTTATCTAAATTTATATTCTTCGCTCTGGTGCCGAGATAAAGCGCGACGTTGAGTTCAGCCACTCAACTTCAAATTCGGTTCACGACACTACGTTCCCTCTGCCTACCCTGCTTGTGTAAATGATAGAGCATGAGGCTGATTTTAATTTAACGTTACCATATTTAACGAGGCCGGTCGTGGCGCAGCGGCACGAGGTGTGACTGCATAACCGACTGGTTGTGGGTTCGATCCCCACTCGAGGAGATGAAATATTTACTTAAATTTATATTTCCATTTCTTCGCTCTGGTGTCGAGGTTAAGCGCGGCGTTGAGTTCTGCCACTCAACACGCAATGCCTCCAGAATTCGGCAGAAAGTGGGGAATGGCGTGTCTTAACACTAGGTTCCCTCTGTCTACTCTGCTGTGTGCGGGATACAGCGTGAAGCTAATTTTTTTTTTTTTTATATTTAACATTATATTTATTACATTTTATCGTTAAGCATAGGTAACTAGTTTCGTTACCGACGCTGTCGTCCAATCACAAAATTATGTATGTAAGACTACGTCGACGCTAAGTGTGTATTATTCTTGTTGAATATACATCCATACATATGAAAAGCAATAAGCGTCTGTGATTTTAAAATAATTTTATATTATACAGTACTACTAAAATAATCAACATTTTTTTCCCTAAATAAAATTAAATAACATTATGCAAATTAATTTTATTTAGGGAAAAAAATGTTGATTATTTTAGTAGTACATACAATAACATTATGCAAATATTCCTATAATTCAAACGGGAACTGTTAGAATAATAATACTTATAAACTAAAACAGTATTTACTTTATAATGGTTATTATTCATTTTACGGAAATGTAAAGAAATAAATTGCCTCGTTAGTCAAGTCATCGAAGCGACGAATCTTGTGTTTGATTCCCGAGTCGGGAAAATTATTATTAATTATTATCATTTTTTGAAAATTCTCAATAGTATCAATTAAAATAATAAAAAAGAAGATGAAGAAGTAATTACAAATGAACGTTATATTCAATATCAGAACGTTAACTGAATATTAATATTTAATTTTAATGGTTTTTTTTTCGCAATTAATTACAGAGAATACTACTCATTTAACGAAATATATAAATAATAAATTCTTAATATTAGCATATAGTAATATGTATTTTGTAATATAAAAAGAGTCACAAGATTTTTCCTGGATAAGAAAGACACCCAAGGTTTGTGGAGCTTATAAAAGGTGACGTTAAATTTATTATATACATACTAGCAATACATCATTTTTATTACATAATTAAAAGCCACACTAAAAACGTCAATTAGCGCTAATTAGTTATTACAAGTTAACGACAGTTAAATAGTAATTGAAGTCTTTAAGTACGAATGTCAGTGTCAATTATTAATTTATTATTTATTTATAAATTGATTGGATAAATATGCGTGTAACTCCCTACACGCTTTTTTGCTCAATTTTCGAGACATTGCGTGTTGAGAAAGAAAATACTTCATTTCGTTGAGAGGGAATCGAACCCAGAATCGCTTATTTTTACAGTCAGGCGCTGCGCAACTACACCACGGCAGCCGCAATGATTATTTATTATTATGTAGTTGTAGTGATTATTATTTAGGTAAAAAATCAAGAGGTCATGGTCGGAATTTCATTTACACGTCACCGCACTATCGATCGTAATTCGTACGTGATAAGATAAGAATTGCGATTCGAATGTATCGCGTCTGAATCATAGTATTTTATTACACACTTTGATAAATCTATATTTTGTATTAGGAGAAATATATTACCTCAAATGTTATTATTTACAAAAAAAAATATAAGGCATTGTAAAATATATTTTTTTATTCACTTTTTTAATTTATACCTATACGTATTTTTCTTCAAATTTTCATACTTTTACGCATATAATTAATAATTTTCCACTTCATCATTTTATTTTATTCATAGAATTCATCATTTTACACATCAAATTCGCCGTTCTAAATTGCTCTCAAATTCGTAATTTTCAAATGAGCATTTTGAAATTCGTCGAAGTTACAAAAGTTTAAATTTCCGTTTGAAATTAAAATATTTACTACCAAATCAATAAGTTATTGTAAAGTATAAAATGTATTATTTATTAATATTATATATTTTTATTCATATTATAAAATTAATGTAAGTAAATTAATTTGATTTATGTTGTATAATTATTAAATGTAATTACACCAATAATAATTTAGTAAATTCATTTTGTAATTGTATGCTTTCAAATATCTTATTATAATTTTTGCTAGTAAGTAACTATTTTAATTTGAAATGCAAATTTTAGTTTTTGTAAATTCGATAAATTTGAAATGTAAAAATGTGAATTTGTAGTTTAAAAGTACACATTTGATGTTAAAAATTTAATTTGATGCGTAAAAGTACGAATTTGTAGTGAAAAAACTTATATAGCATTCTATACTAAATATATAGATAGGTTTTTAATCTACTTAAGCTTTCTACTCTAGTTATATTTATTAATCATAAATATATATTGAACAGATGGGTTTTTTATTAACAATAAGATTTATTTTTTATGGAACAAGGCTGCACAATATCAGGGCCAGTTTCTTATATATTTAATAGACAAAATAAAAAACTATTGACACCTTGACTGAAAAAAGTCCACGGGCATTATAATATCATCGTCAGTACCTATTATAAATCAATCTTATATTATAAATTCTATTGAAATCAGATCATATTTACTTATAGACTCAATTAAATTATCCTTCAGAAATTCTTAAATTCTAATATTTTTGTCGGTCTGTTTGTGCCTTTTGTCTTTCAATTTTGACTTACCCATTATCAATCCCATTAACGCCGATCTTCTCACCCATATCGCCTACAGTTAACCCAGCGTACGTCTCCAAAGTGTCTGGGTTTCTTATCGGAACCACGAACCCATGGAGACCATGGTTAGTACCATCTGGCGTTATGAGCTGGGCGAAGAGAAGTGTGTGTGTGCATGTTCTACCTGAAAGAGAGGAAAATTTTGAGTTTAAGTTTAAAATATAAATAGCTTATTTGATTACTCCATTATTCCCGACTGCTAAGGAAGGGTTATGTTTTTCGCGCGTATCTTGTATGTATGTATTATTCTTTATTACCTCATATCTCCAGAACCGCTGAACAGATTTACATAATTGAGGTATCGTTAGATTCGTATTAGCAGCCCAAGTGTTCTTAGATAGGTGATGTTAAATAAAAACAATCATGGCGACTGTGGGACGCCATTGGACTTAGTGAAAAAAAAAAAATCATTTCGAATACCACAATATGGGTCTCAAATGCAAGAGCTTACTACGAGGATTTGAAAAAGGTATATCATGATTATGATTACCATAATGAATTCTAACAAAAAAGTAAAAAATAAAAAAAATATTTGTAAAAACAAAAACCCCGACTGCATAAAACCTAAAAGAAAATAACCAAATCCAATAGATTATTAGGATTAACAGTCGGGACCTATAAGTAATTCTTCAATCAATAAAATCTTTACCAGGAACCCCGCATTATTTAAAGAGGTCTGTTAATCCTAATGAACTATTGGACTTGTTTATTTTCTTTTTAGTTTTATGCAATAGGGGTTTTTGTTTTTACAAATATTTTTTTTAGAATAAATGAATAGTATTTCTGCATACATTGACATATTTAACCTGTTTTTTTTTTAATTAAAAACACTGAAACAACTGATACAATGAAAATATAAATGTAAATAAATATTTAATTTCCTCGAGTGGGGATCGGACCCACAACCAGTACAGTCACACCTTATGCCCCTGCGCCACGACTTGCCTCTATTAATAATATATTATACATCTATATATACATATTAGGGTGTTCTTGTAGGAAATTAAACGATATTATATGTAGATACAGACAGAATAACTGTAGAATACATTTTATTGATGAATAAATTTATCTTATTTTATATGCGTAACCTTAACATTGGCAAATCGAGATAATTGCGTAGCCGTCGAAGCTTATATAATAAGTATTACACAATGTTTATTGTATTCTCACGTATTTTGCAATTTTTATTAGATTAGCGAAGAAATAAAGTAAAATCACCATTTTTCCCTTTTTTTCTTTACGCACATAGCATGGTAGGCGGAAGATACCTGAAAACTTAGTGTTAAGACACTTCGTTCCTATTAATACCACTTCTGTTCCCATTAAAACACTTCCTTTCGCCACTTTCCATCGAATTATTAATGAACTCAATGCACAAGCCGCGCTTTGTCTCGTAAGTCTAAATTAAAATATTAAATATTTGGTTTCCTCGAAAGAAAGAATCGAACCCACAACCGGTCGCGTTTACTGTGCCACGCTTGTACCCATGCACCACGACTGATCTCAGATTGTCGTATTGAATAATCTTATTGTATTTATCAAATATTTTTGCTTTCTCAGTTGTTAGACATATTAATAACAGACAAGTAAGACAAGGTGGACGAAGTTCACAATAATGTGTTAAATTACATATCACATCAGGATATATCTAATATTATTAAATAAGCGCATTTAACTAAATTATTGACATAGGTGCTAAGTTCCATTATATTTGTATATTTTATTATACAGATGTAATGGAATCTACAGTCTAGTCACTTCCGCTTGAGACAAAATGTAAACAAAGAAAACTTTTCAAATCTTAATCTTAAGGTCACATTTGTACGGATACGAATCTTTCGATGCTGTTTCTTTTACGTGTTAGAACAAGTTAACAACCAAATAATAACAAATAAACAAAAAATAAACGAAAATATCTGGAAATGGTTCTCTCGTATCAACAAATAGATATATTGTGTACAATAGATCGACTTAAAATATCGTGGTTCGGGCCATTTACAAAAGGCCGTCATAGTAATAATCATCATATTTTAATGTAAAATGTTCACAGTATCAGTGCTCTATAATTTATTGGTATTTAAATGAGTTTGAAATAAAATAAACTTTATTCTATTTCAAACTCATTTAAATAGTAGATTGGTGTTTTTACATGTAAACTATTTTATTCTTTTCATGTTTCATGTATATTGGTTTTTAAATAATTATTATTTAAAAACCAACATACAGGAAACATGAAAAGAAAATGAAAGTAGTAAGAAAAGAGAAGAAAAGCGGCAGACTTGGTGCAGGAACACAAGCGTGTGACTGTAAACACGATAGGTTGTGACTTCGGTTCCCAACACCTAATGCGTCAAGAATTCGGTGGAAAGTGGGAAAGGAATATATAGGAGTGGAGTGTCTTAATACTAGGATCCCAGGTTCTCTATGCCTACCCTACTATGTGAGATACAGAGTGAAGCTAATAAGAAAAAATTTAAAAGCAAAACTTGCAAAAACAATAAAGCGTTTTCAAAAAACTGCAATATCCGTATAAGATAATTATTTAGGTAAATAACATGAATCGCCATTCTAATTGAATTTATGACTCTTCATTTTTGATGTTAAGTCAAAAGTTTAATAATTATTATAATAGTACCCGACATTGAAAAATATATTGTTTATAGTAATTTAGAAATCGTACTTTAATATTACATTTAGCTTTATATAATTTCGTTCAATAATTATTTTATCACAAATATAATGCTTGCCACACACACACACACACACACAGGCACACACATGCAAACTGATTTGCAAATATTTATTTTATTATAAACAAACATAAACGCTACACCAAATTAACAGAAAGAAATATAATGCAAATGCGTTTAAATATTAAATATCACCTTCCACAAACATAAATTATAATAAAATATAGAATATTATATTTATAAAAAACTAACAAGACGATAAAACTGATTAAAATGTAGTTTTAAAAGAATATACACGATGAAAGTGTCGGCGCTCCTTTTACGGGAACAGCATATAGAGTAAAATATTTTAAACCCATATCTAAAGAAATTAATAAAAATAACTCAACAATTTAGACGTCGGATTTTTTTTCATTTCACGATGTTTATCCATACTTGTATTAGCCATAAGCCAAAAGGGTGAAATGGGGCAGAATAACCTACATGCACATATTAAATTAAAATTGAAAGAAAATCACACAAAATTTTACCTAGATTACCAACCCAGCATTTCGCGGCTTCAAAGTCCGGTGTGTGTATAACGAACTGCTTGTTCTTCGGATCATACGTAGCGGTGGTGCGCATTAGCCGCGCGTCTGATCCATGCGCAACTTCAGTAAGGGCGAAACTGGCTAAAATCTGTGAAATAAAAATATAATAATTGATAAAGATAATAATTTTGAGGTGTATGTATGTTAGTAGAATGTAAATTCTCTTAGGGTAAAATAATGAACATTGATATATTATGAGGCTAGTCGTGGCGAAGGGGCACAAGCTTGCGACGCGACTCTAATCGCGACAGTTTGTGGATTCGGTTCCCACTCGATAAAATGGAATATTTAATATTTTCATTTCCTCGCACTGTAACAAGTGTCTCAGTGGGAACGACGTAGCTTAACATTAGATTCCTAGGTTTTCTGTTTTTTTTTGTCTACTATTATGTATCAAGTAACAAAAAAAATACAAAAAACACGTTTAAATAAATTGAAAATACCAGTATGGTAACATAAGACGTAGAGCTCCGATACACTATGCAATGGTCAAACTGGGGTGGAAAGTAGAATAAGTTACGTAAAGTTAAAAAAAGTATTATGTACAATTATAAATAAAATTGAGAGACACAAGGCCTCAAATTGGAACACTGAGAAAAATTCATCCAGTAATATTTGCATATAATGTGTAAGTGTTTCAAGTTTTTGATCATTAAAATTCAAATTGTATAAAATAGTCATATTTTATACATTTTTATATAAAATTAACTATTCATTATGTTCTTTTTTATTTAATATTGCTTATTTGTTTTCTTTTATTACTTTCGTGAAATATTAAGTAACTTGAATTTGGAATTTCTTAAAATATTCACTTTTAATCAAAATTAAATAATAATGTGTGTAGCTAACAAGAAGATATTTTTATGTCGTTGTTTAAATAAAATTAAGTATTGATTATGTGCTTTTTTGTTTATTTGTTTTCTTTTATTATTTTTATGAAGTATTTAGTAACTTAAGTTTAGAATTTCTTAATATATGCACTTTTTATCAATTTTTACTTAAGTATTAGCCATTTTTATATGCCTAATGTACACACATAAATAAACACACAGCTAAATAAAACCGGAATATATTTTTATGTTGTTCACATAATATAAGTATATTCTAGAATATACTATACTTATCTATATGCAAAAATTAAAATGCTTAAAATAACATAATTTTGATTTACATTTTATAACATATTACCAATATGATCAAAACAAAAAAATCTTCTTTTGTTTTACTAATTTGTTTAATTTATCATCCACCTTAATGTACAATTACATTTGCCTATATAAAACCTACAGTAATATCTGTAATATATTTAATAAACACAAAAATCACAATTACTTGGGACCAGACTTAAATAAATAAAGTGTTCTTTTAAGAACTAGAGCTGGTGAGAAACAACAGTGATTTATTAATGCTTGGTGTAGTGTTACATAAAGTATAAAAGACAATAATAATAATCTGGCTGTACACAAAACTGGTATATTTACATTAGTCAGAATATTTTTTCTTATTTGTAAATTGTAACACGTAATATTAAACGATACAATCATATTACAATGTGTATATACACAAATGTTATTTAGTATGTAATCTCTCGAATTCAAATTACTATAACAAAATATAAATGGTTGGTTTTTTTTAGTAAAGGAAATCTATAGTTTTTTAAATTTACATATTTTTTATTATAAAATCAATAATATCAAATTAACTTTGAATGTTATTTTCCTACATCGCGAAGCAACTTCCCTGAGGATAATTGTGGTTTTCCTACAAAAATATTACACTTTCAAAAACAACATGTCTCACTTAGGTTTTCCTTACATAAATAACGTAATACAATATATCCTTTAACTACCTGTCAGTCTTAATATATATATTTTTCCTTAATTATGCAATTTTATATTTATGTATTGTGCACTTTTAATATTAAAAATAATAATATTTTCTAAGCAATGTATTTTTACATACCTAAGCTTACTTTATAAGCAAGTGATATTCAATTACGCATATTGTATATAATTCATATTATTTACAATAGTAGGGCCAATATTTTTATAGAAGGTATATAGCCTTCTTCTTCATACATAACATATTTTTATATACATTGGGTAAATAAATTCAAAAATATATTTAGGCCGTAAAGCGAAATCTTTCTATTTTCGTTCCAATAAAAAGAAAATAGAGAACGACAATACTCTTGCTGGATTTAACGTAACCTAATGAATGCGAGACAAGTATAATTAAAAAAAAAAGAAAATACTCACCTCTCGATGTTTGATGGTTGCTTCGTAAAACTTTAAATGCCTCTCAGTCCCCAAGGATAGTAGGGCGTTGGAGAATAAATAAATTCCGATGGCCATCTTCACTGATACGCTCGGGTTAAGAGACTGTACCGCTTCATTTATTGTCATTATTGTTCTTGTCTGAAAAAAAAGAATAATTGTTTAGCACGAAAAAAAATTAAGTACAATATTATAGAACATTTCAATGTTATTCTTTAGTAGCTCTGCAACAAATTGCTGACAATTAACTTGCAGTTCTAACGGAAACAAAGAAAAATATCTGAGCTTAGAATAATTATTAAAAACTTAATAGTTGAAACCATTTTTTCTTTTTAATAATTAACACGTTTTACTAAATAACAGTCTAACATAATATTTGCTAATGCGCATGCGCATATAAGGTAGCAATGTATTTTGGATAGCAGCGATGTTTATCAAGCGTGCGTCCGGTACACTGTGGTTACACAAAAAAAAAAAATGAAACCACTAAAAAGTAGTGTGATCCCATATTCTCTTTCAAAGCTAAGTATATTAAGTATTAGCTCGCATAAAAGTATCAACTAGAACTTATAGCTGGATGTATTTTCCCAAAAATAGCTAAATTCAATTCCATTTCCATTCCTCCATTATTATATAAAATAAATAAATCAGCATCACACTGTATCCGGCACACAGCAAGGTAGGCAGAGAGAACCTAGTGTTAAGACACTTCGTTCCCCACTTTCCGCCGAATTTTTCGAGGCATTACGTGTTGAGTGGCGGAACTCATCGTTAGGCTTTCACCTTAGCGCCAGAGCGAAGAAATAAAAATATTAAGAAATAATAATTAATTTCCTCGGGTAAGGACCGAATCCACAATCGCGGCGTTACAGTCACACTCTTGTGTCCCTGCGCCATGACAGCCTCATTATATACCCATCATTGCGATATATCAAAACTTCAATGCAAAATATACGATTAGGTTAACTAATTAAAAAACATAGAAAAGGTATATAAAAAATCGCTATTAGATAAAGTGCGTACAATAACTTATGACAACATAAGTCACCTAAGTATTGCGCTCAAAAGTCCTAACTATCCCCTCAAAGTATTCACGGCTCACACGAAGTTATTGCTTGTTGTTTATTTTTATAGGAAATTATAAAAACTTCAGACTTTATCAACAAATTCCTTGACATGCTTAAGCATATTTTTTAATGACGATATTCAGTTTCTTTTAGACCAGTGGTTCCCAACCAGTGGTCCGCGGACCACTAGTGGTCCGCAGAAACCTAAATATGGTCCGCGAACGATTTTAATTTTACGATTGGGGATGGTGAGGCGAAGTTTCTGTTTAATTATCACAGTTAATTTTTATTATACCTACATGCATAGTGGTCCCTGTTACCAAGAACGATATAAAAGTGGTCCTTGATCAAGAAAAGGTTGGGAACCCCTGTTTTAGACACTATAAATGTTATTTTTAATGAATAGCGTATTTAACCTAATCTTTTATTTTTAATTCATCGTTCAAATCTTCTTACGTATATTGGCTCCCCCTGGCCGGCATCGGCTTTGCCATGTGCATATTATTTTATTTTAAACGAAAACCTGTTCAAGAAAATATATTTTCAAAAGTATATTTTATTACCCATTTTCGGAGTAAAAAAAATAAGTATTCTATTTTCTTAAGTCATTAGTCAATAAATACGAATAGGCGGCTCCAGGTAATTGTGACTAATTTTATCACATGTATGATATTGAGTGCAATGTTATATTTTGTGTGATAACAAAATAAAATATTAGTACCATCTAAAAACACAAACATCAGTTAGCTATTAACTGTCGTTTAATCTTTACACCTACTCATACTGATATTAAAGTTTGTCAAGTTATGGTGGTACAAGCGTACGACTGTAAACGTGAAATGTTTTGGGTTCGATTTCCACTCGAGTAAATGAAACAGTAACATTTTTATTTTTGCGCTGTAGTAAAGGCGTTTAAGTTCTTCCATTCAACCCACAAAGGCTTCAGATTTCGGCGGATAGCAAGGAACAGAAGTATCTTAATGGGATCATAACACTAGGTTCCCAGGTCTATATGCCTATGCCTACTCTGCTATATGTGTGTATTTATTTATTTTAGATTCACGCTGTAAAGCAAAAATAAATAAATAAACTTATTATAAGTTTATTTAATTAAACTTATTATAAGTTTATTATAGGTACTCCCCCGAGTATATGAACCCATAATTATTGCATTCTATCCAAAAAAATCATACAGTCATTCTCAATTTTCGACAAAAGAACAGGAAATTCATATGGGTTCGGAGTTCTGGGTTCAGTCGGTATAACATTTTTTGTGGTGGTGTAAAATACACATTGCTCGTTTCCATCTTTTTAACTTGACTGGACAAACTGGCGTGTCTCATGATATGATATACTTCTTAAATGTTTTTTTTTATCAGCTACAGCTATCAGAAATTTATGCGGGAAAAAAATGCTTTGCGAGCGTACCTAAAATGTATTAAATACCAGAATCTTTGCATGCAAAATCAAATAAAATCCACAAAGATCTAAATTACGATTCAAATTAATAATTATAAATAATCGTTGCTACTTCAAGGTAAATAGTCATAAGCATAAAATCACATCTCTCGTTCTCTTATCTCATCCTCTCGTTTTCATATAAAAAAATATTATAATAAAGTTAAAAAAAACTGTGCCACTGAGCCATGATGATCTACCTAAATAAGCCTCAATATAAAATAAGCATTAGATCAAACCTAGCCCAGCCCATGTATTTCTAGGTTTTACATCTATGTTCTTGCATTACGTCTTAGGAACGAGTGTGTAAACGTTACACTTAATAAACTGGATATCGCTCTCGAAGTAAATAACATCCGGGAACATTTGTTTCAACAAAACCATCCAAGAATGGCTTAGTTAAGTATGTAATTTTACACGAGTATTATAGGTTCAAATCCCACTAGGGAAATTTGAATTACATTTTTTTTATTTCTTGGTTGGGTAAAAATATAAGCATGTAACTTTAGTGTAAAAATCATGGCTATATATATTAAATTATATTTGTAATTTAAAAATAGCGGACTTCGCATATCGCGTAATGAAACTTGATGTTGGAAATTTAATATTTTAAACTTAACAGTAGAGATTTTTTTTTTATATATGGTATAGAATATAAATGTATTTTTAAAATTGTAAAAACTTTTTAATAATATACATATGTACACTCATAGTTTTATAAAAAGTTTTTTGTTCCCTCTGATAATTTGCTTAAAAGACTTTGCTAGGTAGCAGGTTTACTCTAAGCTGACCATATGACATTAAGCCTATGACAAAACACATAGATAAGAACATGATAAAAATATTATATTTTCTTTATTTCAGGACTATACATTTGTTTTTTTTAATAATTTTCATCATGACATAATTATGTCATTTGTTTAGCTGCACATAGTATCATTTAGCCGAGTAGACAAACAGATTATTCTCATATACATTTAATCTTAATAATTGGATTGTCTTTTTATGTACAGGACCCTTTTTTCAATTTTTATTTTTTTTATTTTTTGTTAATGAAAATTCTGAGATAAACACTAGACTATTTTGTGTTGGGCATGGCTCATCCGGCCTCTACCATTGCTATGCCCTGTGTAGGGTTATCTCTTACTTACAAGGTCATCTACACATTTAGCCTACATCTAACCTCAGGAAATATTGTGTAACCTAGTCAAGATCTCTAGCTAATGCTGCTGGCTGTGATATAATGAATTAGAGCTACATCATCAACTTTTTTGTTTTACCTGTATATGGCAGTGTAAGTATTAAGAATTGAGTGTCAACACATTTATATTAATTACATCTCATTTACATCACCATCATATTTTATCACTTATATTTTATGTATATATTACACAAAAGTAACCAGGTCACTGATAGATAATGTATAGTCAAAACTACTACTACAAAAAAATTTACACATACATCAATGTAGGAATATACCAAGAAAATATTTTCAAAAAGTTCCTACGAGAATAGGGACATTTTTAACATTTTTAAAGTTTTATTCCACACTTAGTAGGACCCAAACTCGCGCCTCCTGGAGTCTCACTATGTTAGAATTTTTATATGTTTTCTAAATAAGTAGGAAGGAACATGTTTTATTTTATAGTGCACACAAACATAGTTGCAAGCTTTACACCTATATCTAAAAATATGAAAAATAAAAAATCTCACCCTTTTACTATAACTTGCATTGAACATTTCCTTTGGTATGAATTTGTATTCATTTATTTTCTTCAATTGCAACTGAGTTATGCGTTTTTGCTCTTCTAAGGGTGGTGTCACAGTTGGTTGTGCAAATAAAGGATCCTTTTCCAGTGTATGCCATACTTTGTACTATTGAAAGAAAAAAAACTTTATTTATACAGAAAAACCCCTAAATCTCCTACAATATTGTTAATTATACGAAACTTATAATAAAACTAGTTTTTCTACATAACTTTTAAATAATAATAGAATTTATAATGATGAACATTATATAATGTGTTAAAAATAGAATTAAGAGTATGTTAATTTTAAATATTTTTTTATTTCATATAAATACTCCTACATAATTATATAATAGCAATGTTATTTTAGTCATATGTTTTTAATTTTAAAAAAAGATATAATAGTAAATAGTTGTAATTAAGTATAGTACTACTATACTTAATTAATTAATTAATTAAAAAATAATTAATTGAGGCCAGTCGTGGTGCAGGGGCACAAAGTGTGACTGTAAAACCAACAGGTTGTGGGTTCGCCCACTCGAGGAGATAAAATATTTACTTAAATTTATATTTCCTCACTCTGGTGCCAAAAAAAAGTGTGGTGTTGAGTTCTGCCACTCAACAAGCAATGCTTCCAGAATTCAGCAGAAAGTGGGGAACAGAGTGTGCAATGTAACATGCAAATGCAACATATTTATTAAATTATGATTCTTATTCTCATTATAAAATATGTATATTTTTTATTTATCATTTTGGTTTTAGATTTGATAAATACAATAGGAACATTAAGAAATGTGGTTTGAATACTACTAATATTTAAAAATGTGATGGTCCAAGTCTCAAGGTCAATCAATTGATATCTAGTGTTTAGTGGTTTTGTTAAATAGTTCAATATTTAATAACATTTAACGATAGTAACATATTTGTCTTAAAAATCTTGATTTCAATTTTTGTAAATAACATAAGCAAAAGAAAATGTTTTTTAAATATATTGTTGATTTTTTATTGTTTAAATGTGTGTTAATGATATGAAAGACATGCAAGAGAATATGAATACTCTTTTGTCTTTTTTAAATTAAATGTATCACATAGAAGTTAGAGTTGTAACTCTTATTAGTTTATGATAATAAACTATATAAACAAATCAATGAATTAAAAATTTATTTATTACAAAAATTGTTGCAATGACTTCCAATTTTTGAAACAAAAATAAATACAATTGTTGCCCTTACCTTAAGTTTTAATAAATCGATGTCTCCTTCGAGGGCCAATTTAAGTCGCTTCCAGTTAAATGAGGCGTTATTTCTATATACGTCCAGGGGCCCGTTCGGGAGATCCGGTACAAAACTTAAGTCCTCCATAACTAATTAAAAAAATAATATAATTATTAAGTATAATTTTTATGAATTGCAATTTTTATAATTCAAAACAATTAACCTATTCAATGCAAACGTTTTTACACAATTCGGATTTCCGTATTTTAAATTATGGGCACCGCAAAACACTGACTGAACTATATAAATCCTCACCTTGAGATTAAATGTGGGATCGTTAAAATTGTGAAAACAAGAGGACCTTGTGTCTTTCAGAAAGTTTTGACACGACTGGGATTTAGATATAAGCACTAGTGCTTTAATAACGATTTATATATTTCCTGTTAAATAAAAAGCCGACACACACTACTACACGGCAAACGGACTGCGGGCGTGTGTCACTACTCGCTATTCGAATTGTCAAAACGCTATTGGAGTTAAGTGATAACCACAGAACACATATACCCAAAGTGATAACCACCTGATGTCATCTGTCAGAATAAATTTCGTTAAAAAATTGGAAAGTTTAGCAATAATTATTGTGAATAATGAATAGTAGATATATAGAAATAAACTGAAAAATACTATTAAGTTGATAAAACATCTTTATATTTGTAAATTAAATCTAAGAAAATATGTGAAGACGTATTTTGTTGTTTTTGTAAAATAAATTTAATCATATGATAGGTATTAACTTAGCAAGAAATTATTTAAATAAATTTAAATAAATTTAAAATTTTGTAACAGATTTTAAATAAAGGTATGCATATGCATATTTAATAGAATATGACTCTGTTTTTTTTTTTACTTTTGTCTGTTTGTCTGTTTTGTACACGCAAATCTTCTATTCGATTTTTTTGTAACTATTAGATTAAATAGCTATTAGCTATTGTAGGCAGGATTTAGGCTACGTTTGACTTTAAATACATCTGATGTAGAACCGTAGTGATGCAGCTGAATATAGTTATTTATGTGATACTAAAATGCAAACAATCAATTTATTAATTTTTGTTTATCTATTTGATTTTCATTTGTCCGGGCTAATTTTCGGAACAGTTGAGCCGATTTTTATGGGACTTTCACTGTCGTAAAGGAAGTTATGCAACAAAATATAGGTTTTAACTATATTTAATTGTAGCTTTAGCAAAAAGACCTAAATTACGATTTAAATAAGTAATTATAAATCGTTCTTATTTAGGTAAATAGTCATAAATATAAATATAAAAACACGTCTGGACGTTTTCCTGCAAAAAAACATAATAAGGAAAAACAAATAAAAATATTCTAATTTAAATTTTGATTTATTCAAGCATTAAGTTACCTACGAAGTACCGACTTTATCAAGCAGTAATTGAACATAATTGAATTAACTGATAATTCCAAGAAGTTCCTAATAATTATTCAATTCGTCATAAAGATAGTCACTTACAAAACTTTTTCAAATTGTAACAGATATGTAAATAACGAATTATTTATACCGTATAAAGTTTATAGATAAATATATTTAGGTGTTGAATAGGTAGGCTTTTTCATCTTTAAAGTAATTAAAATAAACAACGAAAAATATTCTTATCGTGCTCATAAAATATAAATCCATTTTACAATTAATAGCATAGAAGGATAATCACGTAACATGTATACAGTGTTTTTGTCATCACCACTTTAAACGAAACGACAGTTGTAACTACTCAATAATACGATAAAATCAATACAAATTTTACAAAAAATGAAAATAATGTTTTTTCTAACAAAATAAGTAATAAAATTATCGTTGTAAAATAAAAAGCCGTTTGTTAAGAATGACGCGCACAGATACTAACCTATCAAAGCGACATCGCCGCACACACCTCATCCACGAAATCGAAACATAGTCATAGGTATTGGCGGCAAAGTTGAATGTCTTTAGGTTACTTATAGAAAATAGGTAATGAATCACACCAACGTTTTTTGTTATCAGCATATATGAAAAATAGGTAATTCGGGAAAAAGGATATGTTTTCCTATCTTCAAAAATGACAGAATTTTTAAACATTAAAGTAGGACCTCCGCTGCAAAATCTCGCTTAGCGTGTGACGTCATGCTGCGTCTAGCTAGTAGTCGCTTGCCATCACATTAATACTTTGATTCGGTTAACTCCCGCGGTTTCGCTATAAGAAGAATTGTATTTTATGAAATGGTTTATCAAATAAATAAAATAATTAAAAAACAGTCCGTAACATTCGTAACCGGACATAACAGTCGTCGCATGACGTCACGCAGCGACTGGGCGAGGGAACGCAAATTTAAATACTGTAAAATTTTGCAACACTGTAACTCTGTTTTCCTGACCCGTTATTGATGAAATAAAAACTATTATTATTTGTACCAGTAAGCACATTACATTGTAGATTAACTGTTATAATTAAATTTTAATGTGTTGGTGTCACTCGTTCTCGATTGGTGTGACTCTTTCCCGTTCTGGTACGTTTTTTTGAAAATGAAAAGTGGCAGTGACAAATATTTTACCCTATATGCTGCTCCCGTAAAAGGAGCTCAGACACTTCCATCTCGTATACTTCGAAGTAGATTGCAATGTTAAATGTTAAATCAAAATTAAATGAAAATGACTACATTTAAAAACAAGGTTGAAAAAACGAAATGCAATCCCTATTTTTTGACAAGGTACCAAGGACAATGTAAGTCAAGGCTTAAGCGACAAATTGTAACTAATATATAAATTAATTAGTAAGATTTTATATTAAGAAAGTAAATAGAAATATTAACATTATTTAGCACATTTATAATTTTATACTTAAAATTAAATCTTCAGGCTTATCAAATCGTATAGTTATCAAGTCATAATGCATATTAACTGAGTTCAGCTTTCAAATACGGATTTTATCCATTATTACGTTTCATAGTATATAATATATTAAAAAAAATTGTAAAAGATACACAAAAATTATTAATAATAAATAAAATATTTGTGTTATAAAATATTAAATGATCACCATGACTTTTACAAAACTTTATAAGAATAAAATTTATACAAACAGGAAAATATAATTATGACTTATCCTTATAAGAAAAAGACATAAATTTTACAAGAGCTGTGGAAAATTCAGACATAATATTACGTAGGTATTATTATTTGTTTAATGCAATTGAATTTTCCTTTTTACTATTCTATTTAAATGGATTTACAGCGCCAACTCTTAAAAGTTTTCAAAACTGCTCAGACAAATTCATACATAAAAACTTCGAAAAGTTTTTCAAATGCAACGCAAGATGGCAGCATACGTAACAAAAATATTAATGAACAGTGTAACAGAGAAGGCGATACAATTAGTATCGTATGAAAAAGAGACAGCGAACACGCCCACACTAACACATCACCACTACACAGGTAAACGTGTAGTACACGTAAAAAGAAAAGAGAAGTTGTAAAACAACAACTGTGCGCTGAGTGAGCGAAGCCTGGTTTTCTATCAGATGTAAAATGGACGGGCGGTCGCGTGGTGCGCTCGTTTGCTCCGCGTGTTTATAATATCGATGTTTATTTTGACGTGAATACGATATATTGTTTACGCGATTATTCGACTTCTTCGGTATTCGGCAAATCGATTATCGGACCCCGAGGGAGATTGTGCTGTGTTTGTGTTGACGGATGTTGACGAATGTTGACGGTAGCTCACACTCTGTGATTTCGTTAATCCACTCGCCGGTGGTTGCGTGATAAACTACGTGTATTGAAATTAAAT
The DNA here is from genome assembly GCA_021202915.1 of Heliconius himera. Classification (NCBI taxonomy): domain Eukaryota; kingdom Metazoa; phylum Arthropoda; class Insecta; order Lepidoptera; family Nymphalidae; genus Heliconius; species Heliconius himera. Next base: position 266,838 of record JAJHJA010000089.1, read on the forward strand.
ATAAGGCGAATATTCGTCTGGTGTTGGTGTTTACCACCATGCTGTGCACGGTGACATAGTGAACGTTGTACTGACCCTGACCTCTGACAATCATGTCTGGTCGCTCGGATTGCAGGAAATTCGCACCAAATATCTTTAATAAGAGCAAATGCACAAATTGCTTCCGCCAGAAGGAGGAGCACAGTGCTGAGGCTTTGGAATCTAATCGGGTGAGTTTAGGCAACACTTATATCAGTAGCGCGTGTAGGTGTTTACATCGATGTGTGCGTACGCCGTACACTTCAGGTGTTGATCTAACGGACACCGTAAGAAAAAAACATAGAACAATATTATATATATAATCACGCTGTATCCGGCATAAAGCAGGGTAGGCAGAGGGAACCTAGTGTTAAGATAATCTGTTCCCTACTTTCCGCCGAATTTTTCGAAGCATTGCGTGTTGATGGACGGAAATCAACGCAGGGCTTTTGGCTTGATGATGGCCACAACGAAGAAATTAACATATTAATATATAATACATATTAATATTCATTCCCTGAGTGAGGATCGAACCCACAATCGCCGTGTTACAGTCACACACTTTAAAATCCTAGTTAATGACGACATAAATTTTTAAGTAGGTAGGTTAACATTCCATAGCTATGTATTAGCGAAATTAAAATTACCTTCATTTTTATAACATATCTACAAGGAAGTTTGTTAATTTTTAATTATACAATGCTCTTATCATAATCTGATAACAGTTCAAGTGACGTAAATAGTGAAATAATTTGTCATAGTATTCTTATCGCGTTTCCAGAAACATTGTGGTACCTAATCGTTTAAACTTTAAACGCTTTGCTTAAAGAATTTCGTAAATAATGTTTTTTTTTTTAATTTTACAAATACCTTCAATATCGTAACCAAAAACTTATTGTTATGAAATAAAAACGATTAAAAATAGCGCGTTGTATTATCAAAATTAACAATTAAAATAAAATAGAACATGTCACCATACAATATAATTATATTTACTTTATAAACATATATTTTTTAGAAACCCGTAATATTTTAAAAAATATAATTTATTCTGCTCCACGAGACAAGAGAAAATTATTTATCTTGCTGTTTAACTAGGACGATGTGTATTTTTAACCACACCCAAAGCAACTGTTTGTTTACTTAACTGCTAAATCTAAATTAAAACGCTAAAAAACGGTAAATTTTAATGTGCTTGTGTATATTGTTCATATAATTTAATATTGACTTGAAAAATCATTTGAGAATTTACTATCAATGTTAAAAGAATAAATGAAATGAAATAAAAATGATTTTGTCTTAAAAGAGTATCAGTTTCACCAATTTGGTCGACGCACATACTTTCAATGGAGGGAAAAAATGACAGTTGACAGATACACTTTCGGCTAAAATGTTTTACACATATTTAAAATACTTTTTAAATGGGTTAACAATCGCTATAAAATTGTTAATTTAATAAAACTATGCATATTAATAGTTAATAAAATAAATATTTTTAATAACGAATTACCATATTTTTTTTTGCTACATAGAAAACTAGTTCCTAATTAGCGTCGGAGTGATGTAAATATGTACTCAAATATATTTTTTTCTACTGATTTTTTTCACACAAATTGACTTAAGTGAGTGACAATAGTGTAACATTATTTCGAACACTGTACTGAAGTAGGAATTACGGTGCAAAAATAGCCCCCACATCCTGTTCGGTCCACACGCAACGGGACGGGATGGTGTAATCTTGAGATTTTCTAGTAAGAACAAATAGCTTGTATTTTGCTCTTTTCTTTAACATTTTCAGTATAATTAAATATACTAAATATTAGTTATGTTGCTGATTCGTATGAATTTTTATAATGCTATGTTTAATTTAATCACAATTATGATAGACATGCTTTGATTTTTTATACGTAAAGTGAAAAGAATATTAAATACAGACTAAAAATATACATTATTATTAGCATAATACCAATATAAATATTAATTCTTATCCAGACATATTATTTTTACTGGCCATATCATCTACATAATATACTTACAAGTATATTTAAGAACAAGTAGGTACCTAAACATTTTAAAAATAAATATGCTATATTTATGTTAATTTGTTAATTTTATAATAAAAATCTACGAAAAATATTTAAATTTTCTCCATGGCTTCCTGGTCTGCGTAGATAAAAAGTAGACAATTAGAGCGCGAAATGATCATACAAACATTAGTCTGTTCCACTGTATCTCGATGGCCTCAACATATTTTTCATAAATACGAATACGATTATAATAAGTTAGATAATAAGTTCTCCGTTATACACATTTTGCTGCTATTTCATGTTTTGTTAACATTATTTTCTTGTTAATGGGTCACAAATAAATTAAATAAAGATAAACACACATACCGAAAATTTTATAAAAGCAAATTTTTACTATAATAACACGTGACGATGTTAAATTTATTAATATTAAAGGTTCGCAATAATTAGTGATGAGTACCGAATCGGACAGATAAACATCTATTGAATGTGTATGATCGTTTTTTAATTACCTACGACTATACGCTACTAATTGGAGGGCTCATATTGAAACTATATAAAAAAAATAAACGTAACAGGATTGAAATCTTGTTGCTTGAAATATATTTTTATTATATACTATAAAAAAGACATGATTATGATAATTTTGAGAGAATATTTAAAATATTATAGAATCACAGAAAGCACTTGCATAGATTACACAACAGATAAGAAATATAATGAAACTCATAATCCGAATATTATTATTCTTCAAACATTTTAAGACTATACGCATAATATTGAATTGATATCAGATTATACTTTACGTATATTTTATTTATTCTTTACCTACATCGGCTATACATTTGTATTTTAAGTTCTTTCTGGAGTATAATCGCTGCCGTTGCAGTTTGACTTGTTTAAACACAACGGTTGTGGGTTCGATAAGAACACATGTGGCATTGAGTGGCAATACCTCGAAAATTTAACGCAAAATTGAGGAATCGAGTGTTTTAACAATAGGTTTCCTCTGACAACTACAACAGTTATAAATATTTATCCTATTTTTAATATAGATGTTAGAAAAAAATAAGTATAAATATAATGAATGGCTTCTAAAAAAGGTGATAAGTCGTCACAAAATCCACATTAACCGATAATTTCGATACAAACACCCGCCCGTAATGTTTACACACAAATTTTACACCTGTTACAACAATTTCAAATAAAACACACATTTGTACGAATTTTAAACGTACATTTAACCTTTTTAATTAAGCAAGTTCATCGTTACAAATAATAATTTAATTGGACGAATGTCATTTGGAACATCTTTGAAGTACTTTTTCTTATATATTTTGTAATATTATTAAATAGTAAGTAGAATAGTAGTTATTTCAAATTTCAATTATTATCTCGTCCATAGAGAATAGAATATAATATTTTTTTTAGATGTACACATCTACTGCGACATGAAAATACAAGAGAAAATCTAATGCTAAGACACTGTTATTTAATTATATTTTTAAAATAACAAACAATATTATAAGTATAAATGGAACATTTTCTAAATTTTCTAACACCAACAATTGATTTATTTAACTATTTATATTATTTGTATTTCGATATTATTGACATCCTTATCAGTAACCCAATTCTAGTATCAAGAAAGTAAACAAATAAAAGTGACAATATAAAAGGAAGTGTAGTAAAGAGAAATAAAATAAAGTACTGAATTTATAACAACCGTGTCAAAGTTTCACCGTAAAATTTATAAGTTATTGTAATGATAATGATACATTAAAAATACAAAAAGACTTTTAAATAACTATCAGTAGGTATATTTTATAGAAGATATTCATAATTTACTTTATAATAATGTTTATTATTTACTTTATGTATTGTATATTGTAAATAATAAACCGAGGCCTGTCGTGCCCCAGGGGCACAAGATGTGACTGACGACCTCCAAATTTCGGAGAAAATTCGGGAACGGAGTGTCTTAACACTAGGTTGCCTATGCCTAACCTGATGTGTGGTATATAGCGAAAAGCTGATTTTATTTTAATTCATATATTTAATAATTTTCATTAAAAATAAAACGTGTTATTCCAAACCACATAACTACTAGAGCACAAAAACAAATAAAAACAATCGCACTTTTCTCAAAGCGTCACATTTACACCGAAATAAGAAATGAGGTAAAATGTATACAAATTCAGTGATCTGTCACTCAACGTGCTCTACCCTCGGTCGTTCAGCACTTGATCCACTCAGAAGCTTTGTAAAAAACTAAATATGGCCGTGGCACCAACAAGGCACTCATTATTGTGTTCTAAAAGTAAATAATTGCTTATTCACTGATTTGATTTGATCTAGTTTTTACATAATTTATGTTGACGTATTTAATTTGAGGCCAGTCGTGGCGCAGCGGCAGAAGCGTGCGACTGTAAACACCACAGTTAGTGAATACGATTCCCGCTCGAAGAAGTTAAATATTTAATATTTTCATCCCTTCGCTTTAGTAACGAGGGAAAACGCTCGTTAGTTCCGCTATTCGACACGCAACGCCTCCAGAAATCGGTGAAAGGTGGAGAACAGAAGTGTCTTAACACTAGGTTCCCAGGTTCCCCTTTCCCACCCCGCTAAAAAAACGTTTTAATGACCTAATTTTGATCATCATTAGTTCTACTTATACAAATAGTAGATAAAGAAGGAGTAAAAGTAAAAGCTTCTCTAACAATAGCAATTGTAAATTTCAAACAACATTATAATATTTATTTACATTTCATTGTTCAAACAAAGTCCTAAAGTGACTAAACTGTTTATTTAACAACCTACTTAGATAAACGCCGAAAACCGCACAACACTATCGGGTTACACGTTAGGCATTACGTTGAGGCCGAGTCTCGACTGAGCGCTATATTTTATTGTATGAGAAATCGCAGTTTTTTTTTCTTTTTACAAATATTCCGCTATTTTCTTATATAGAGGAATAAATATTCCGTTATCGTTTTAAAGAAACCAAATTACGCATCTCAACGCCGCAGTTTTTCTAAAAAGAGTGGAGTGAAAACACAGAGCGGAGTGTATATAGAACAGAGCGCACGAGCTAATTAACCTTGTAACAATGAATACGTAAATGAGCAAAACATGTTTTTTTTATTTAAATTTTGTCAAAAACAATAAACAAATATTTTAAAATCGACACTATAATTAATACCACCATTTTACAATGCAGTTAATAATTCAATGAAAGATTTTATTTCAGAATATGTATGACTCATACATTTTCAAGGTGACCACAGTGAGCATAAACCTATTATTATTATTATTTCCACCAAAGTCAAACAATATGTATGTATGTATTATATAATTGCACGAACAGTCTCGTCTCGTGAGTAATTTGTTCTAATTTAATATAATTTTGTAGTAAAATAAAAAATGTAGTCATAATTATTGTAAAAAAATAATTTAATTTTTTAAAGAGAATTATTCGTAGAATTATATAAATATGAATTATAATAAATTATAGTAAATATGAGTAGGAAGATTATTATTTATTTCATTCTTACATTGTGGCGTGGCGCTACATGGCTTAGAGCGTCTGACTGTAAGCGCGATGCTTGTGGGTTTGATTCCCGCTCGGGGGAATACGTTATTTTAATTTCTTCGGTCTGATAAGAAAACAAATCCCGCGGTGTTAAGTTTCATAACTCAACACGCAACGTCTGGACAATTGTCAAAATCGGCAGAACATGGCATGGCATGATTATACACAAAAGCAAAAATTAACATAAATTTATTCTAATCTCACAATATAATTTCTTATCTAAAATTATTATATCATTAATACCACATTAATTTTCTAACCAAAAATATTAGGAGGACAAAATAGGGAAAAATGTAAGCGGGGACACCAGAGGGCGTTGCACCTGGCCTCGACGACGCATTCCTCACGCACTCCTTTTTATACGACCTGACCAGACCAGGCTTAGTGACCCCTGGATTTAAAAAAGTTGCTAGCGTAACTCATCTCGTCTACGGCACTAATGTATCTAGTCTGTCCACGTCTCTATCTGTACTAACATTTTAAAGATGAATAGTTTTGTTTGTTTAAACGCACTAATCTCAGGAACTACTGGTTGGAAATACCCGATTGTAGTGGGTCTATTCTTTATAGAAGAATATCTAATTAAGCAAAATGCAATTGAAATACAATTATATAAATAGGGATTTATTATGTAGAACAGAGTGTCTTAACACCACTTGCTGCGCCACTGCCTTGCTTACCTGGCAAAAAGTGGGAGATGCATAAAGATAAAAAATAACCTCGTTTCTGTTACGTATTCGAGATTTTTTCAGTTGACCTGGATTTTTCGTTGCACTCTAAATATTTACTTTGAATAAATCCTTTTTGCTTACTCGATAATTTTATTTATATTTCAAACGCTTTTTTTACTGTTTGTTTGTCGTGACGCATGTCTCACGTTTAGTACAAGTAGTGAAAATCAAAGATAAGTAGTATCGTCGCCTATTTAATAACTAACCATAAAGAAAACTCCTTTATTATTAGTATAATTTTTACTCATTTATGTTAAAATATAAATTGAAATTTAATCATTAATTAAATCTATTATTAAAAATTCCGATAAATTAAATGTATAAGGCAAACAATTTATTAGCATTATAATCGTGCTCAAACTTAGGGTCAAAGAGGCATAATAAATAACAATAATAACCAGTTTTGTGTGTACATGATGAAATGTGTGTCAATATAGTAAATGAATGTATGTCTACGCTTACGCGTTAACCGCTAAACTATGGTTTTTGACAATACAGCGTAACGAAAATATTTTATAGGTATATACCTTTTTACAGACGTAGAAAACGAAGGAATCTCTCAATTCGACGCGTATTATACATTTTTTAATGTTTAAACTCGATTTTTTTTACAGAATATATGGATTTTGTACAATTGTTATCGTCACTCATCTGTAGATATATTATATAATATAAATAGTGTATAACATAAGTTAAGTGAGAGAAACGTAGTGTTAAAACAGTACGCGTATACTTCGCACTCAATTTTAGAGTTTTATACAGCATATTAAATCGTAAAGGCCACGTCTTTCTTAATGAAACCAGTTTTGGGCGACCGATAGTCCTATTTACTTAGCATTTAAATGAACGTAATAAAATATGAAATTATAATGTTATCAAAGCCTCTTTAAGCGACCCACAAAGTGTGATACGAAAGTAGGAAAATTATCAAGCCTGTACTATTACACGAACTGCCCAAAATCAAATATACATACATACATACACACATACATACATACATACATACATACATACACATGGAACAAGTCAATTAAAATGTAATAAACGTGTCCGACCGCGGTTTCGTGTTGGAAAATTAATTTGAACGTAATAAAATGTACGATAACCAAAATTACAAGTAAATAGGTGTCGCAGCGAATGACGATAGATAATTTGGTTTACTCAATAAATGAGCTTTCACCAGCGAGCGGTAATGATTACTCTATTAGATTGGCGTTATGGGTTAGTGGTCGCTGGTTCGATTCCGATTTGGGACTATATTTATAAACAGCTTGCATTTTTATTTGTTTTTAAATAAACGGATTAGAAAGGAGTTTTCTTATTGTAAAATTTCGAAGGCATATGAAGAAAAGGGTTGAACCACTACGTTAATTATGCTATATAGTATTAAGTTAAACAAGTACTTACCCATATAAAACGATATGATATTTTCAGGCAAATACGCGACAAAACGTTGAATCCCTACGCCAATTTCCTTTTCGCTACATCACCTACAATATATACGTATTAGAACTGATCATACCCCATTGTACCCATCATTAGTTACCCATTGGCATCACCTCGCGTCAAATATGGGTACACGGACCGGCTTCGTTAGCGGAACATTTGTCAAGATAATTGCCAGAACACCGCCATTTAGAGTTGTGACGTTTCCGCATTATTATAAATAGTTCTCATTTCGTGTTGACAAGATAACCTCAGTTTCCTTTCTTGATAAGGTTGAAAATGGTCGAGTTAGTTAAATGGTTCAACTTGTTGTAGAATCGACGTCTCGTCACGTTTTTACTTGTTTTGTGTTGATTCTTTGAATATGTGTTGAGTTGACGCCATTTTAACTTGAAAACTTACAGTCCATCAAAGCTTCAAAGAGGCTACAAATTATGTAATTTCTTTGAAAATAAGCATTCGTATTTTTGTTTCAAGGATTTGTATAGGCTAAGTTTGTTATTAGAATTTAACACATAATATGTAATATCTCAAGAATAGATAAGAAGTATAGAGCAATGAGCAATGTTCCTATATGTATGTATACTCTATATGGTGCAAGTGATGTGTGAAAATAAAATTAAATTATGAATATTATTATTATTTATTTTATATATTTTTAAAAATTTTAGCGCAGGGTCACAAGCGTATGACTATAATCAAATCGATTGTGGGTTCGATTCCCTCGCCCTGGCAACGAGCCAAAACGCGACGTTGGCTTCCACCACTCAACACTCAATACGTCTAGAATTCACCGGAAATTGAGGAACGGAAATGTCTTAACACTAGCATTTCGGGTTCCTTAAATATTTCTCTTATATATTAAATTTACATTTGGCTATTGTAATCATATAGATTTTAGTTTAGTTATTGTTTCAGCTTAGAAACTTATTCAATATTCTGGGCACCTGTTTCGCCCTTCGTACGTAGCTCTAAGGTATTTAACCTTTTGATGTCCTTAAGATAAGTTGATATGCTAACAGCATCGCAATGACGTAATAGCGTCGGTGAATTTGAACCAATGTTTATCATCTCATGCTACGTTTATAGTAACCTATGTACCTAATGTACCTAGTATATATTAGGAGTAGAAGTGAAAATAATTTATTAGAGCACGGATAAATATACTCTTTCTTATAAGTAGGTTATGAATATAAATTAGGTCATTTGGTAAAGTGCTGGCTTATATGTAGTGTATCGCTTCCGGCTTCCCTCGCGTGGTCTACTCTATTTTATGGCCAGCTCTTTATTTGTCCATTATTCTACCAAATCATTATTGCGGTACCAGATACTTAAATATTTTTTTTTATCAGCTTCACACTATAGGGTAGGCAGAGGGAACCTAGTGTTAAGACACTCCGTTCCCAACTTTCTGCCGAATTTTGGAGGCATTGTGTGTTGAGTGGCAGAACTTAACGCCGCGCTTAGCCTCGACACCAGAGCGAAGAAATGGATATATACATTTAAGTAAATATTTCATCTCCTCGAGTGGGGATCGAACCCACAACCAGTCGGTTTTACAGTCGCATTTTGTGCCGCTGCGCCACGACTGGCCTCACTTACTTAAATATTATATAGAAATCATGGAAGGAATGAAAAATGGATTTTCTTTATTAATATTTTCGTTTGTCTTACGTTCGTTCCTCTTGATTCGATAAAATGCAGTCGCTTAACTTGCTTGTCACTAGGTTTCGTACAAACTCATGAAATCAACACTCGAAATGAAAATGATAAAAGATGTAAATTAAAATGATATCAAATAATTCAGCATAATTATCTATATAATTTATATTCTTAACATTTCAGATTAAAAATAATCGTATAAATTGTTTTATTCTAGTTCCAACCATACGTTGTGTTCTAGTGTAGAAACCTATAACTTAGTGTATCCGTTCTCCACTTTCCGCCTAATTTTCGAGACATTGAATGTTGAGCGCCGGAACTCAACCCCGTGCTTTATCTACTTGCCAGAGCGAGGTATTGACAATAATTCATACCCCGAGTAGGAATCGAACCCACAACCGTCGCGTCGCTTCGCCACTGTGTCACGTTACCCACGTTACACGTTATCAACAGTTTAATAGTCATTATATGCGTAATAAACGATACGAGCCGCTACGTCTGCGATGTCACGTGAGGGCACGGGGCCCGTTCCCATGAGTGCACCTGTCAGATTGATTTCGGTTTTACATTCGAACGGGCCAATACACTTTGGTGTTTGTTGCGCCAAAGAAATGCTCCCAAAAATGTTTTTAATGGGCCAATTCTGGGAAGCTGTATGGTGTTTTAGATTAGTGAAGGCCCATTTCTTAGAACAAAGTTTTGTTTTTCAATAAAAGAAAAAAAATATTATAAAATTAAATTATTGAAGAAAGAAATCCTGGTTAGGTAATAGTGGCACAACTGCACAGCATTTAAGTGTTCGATTCCCAATTAAGGAACATTTTGGTAACAAGACAAGGACGTTAAGACGACGTTGAGTTCCGCCACTAAACTGGCAATTTCTTAACACTATAATCCCTCACTACAATGCAACATGGCGGAGATGTCCTGCTATTCCGCATGCTCTTAGATAACCAACATTTTTTCAAAGTAACCCATACACCCGTACAAAAATCGATTACGGTAAATTCAACACTGCAGTATTCTATTTTTAACTCCACCTTAGTTGAAGCAAAGTGTAAACAGAGTTATCAGCTCAATGGGCCCCAGTCGTTAACAAGTATTATTTACTAGCGTTATCAGCCACATGTTTTATGAGTCACGATGCGTTTATACGCTTGCATATTCATGATCTCCAGATCTGTGATGGGAGATAACGCGTTTCTAATTATAATGTAACAAAAATATCGTGTTTTCTATTTTCTTTAAAACTCGTTTTCTCTGTTTGACGCAGTAAGTTTGCTAATGTGCTATTAATTAAATGTAAATAGTGGATTCGATAAAACTAATATTTTTATAAATTTTTTTTCAGTTGCAAGCTGTACCCCACTTATAGCAGGGTTGGCTAAAGGCACCTGGGAACTCTGTGTTTAAAGACTCCGATCACATTCAGACATTTCCGATTCCCACTTTCCGCCGAATTCTGAAGGCATTGCGTGTTGAGCATTGCTTCGTTAGCAGAGCGAAAAAATAAAATAATATTTTTTTTTACCTACAGTGGGAATATTTTACGTCCAACATATATAAAGTTGTTGGCGATGAACAGGCTATACTATAAAAATTATATCACGATACGAAGTTAACTGTTAAATTATCCTATCTACTTATTTATTGGAAAGAAAAATTGAGAAGTTCGAATATTCAAATTTTCCTCTAAAACTGATTTGTTGTGAGCAATCAAATGAAATCTCCCAAAGAATTTTTTTATCAGACGATCTAAGAAACACCACAGTACCTATTTCTCTTATCGCTGCTCCACCTGCACCGTAACCTAAGGGAGAGAACATGTTATTCATTATGATACTCTACTTATGTTATCTTAACTACATTGACCAGTGTCGGTAGTCACTGAAAGGGCTCTTTAAATATAAAAAAGATATAAAACTAGATCGTAAATGGTAATTTTGTAATTGCAACTTATCGAAACCATAACTATTTAGATCAGCATAGCGAAATAAATAAGTAAATAGCTGATTATAGTCTTTTGTTTTTATTAAATACATTGTAAATAAAGCTACATTGTTGCCAATTCGATTTAGTTTTATGCTAAAAAAATAAGAAACTTAGCAAATGTGAGTTCGTTGTATGATATGATTATTTAATTTACATTACTACGCTGTTAACAGAATATTTTTATTTTAGTGCTGATAATTGAAAGAAAAATGCGCAGTATTTTTTATTTCATTATGCTTTAAAGCCTATGACGGTCTTTAAATGAATGAAAATAATGAATATTTGTAAAACGTATTGGTTTCTTCGAAGAAATATTACTTTTTTAAGGATGATGTTAAAAAATAAATAGCTTCACGCTGTATCCCACATATAGTACGATAGACAGAGAGAACCTAAGCATTAAGGCACTCCGTTCTCGATTTAATATTATAGTTAAATATCATTTCATAAAGAAAATAATTAAATAACTCAAGTTGCTTTAAAGTTAGATGGAATGAATACAAACATTTTCTAATACCTACAAATGCATTTAGCCGCTACTTACGCAATAACACAGCAAATTACATATAATTAATGTTGCGAACGCGTCCACTGGGCGCCGCTCGCTTCTTCAAAGTCATCAGAATGTTTAATTAAGTTTAATTTGTTGGAGTAGATTCAGAATGCCTAGGGCTTTAGATAGGTAATCCTAGGCTTCACCGTGATGGATCGTAGCCCACCCCGTGATGGGCATTTATGGAAGGGTATCGGAAAATTAGAATTTCAGTTGTATTTTGTACCAAAGCTGGTATAAAATTGCTGGTTGTTTATCGTATGGCAATTTAGATTGTGCCAGTGGCATCAAATGAGTGTTATTTTGCTATAGCTGACTTTTAGCTAACAATGTTTGAAGTGCATTTCTTACAAAGTAAAAGGTATTGATAGACTGTGAGCTTGTTTTATGTTTATATTATTATAATAAAATTAAAAGATCAAGACTAATCGTAGCCGTAAGTTATACCAAATATCAAATAAAAACATATTAATTAGTAATACTTGTTAAAAATTATACTATAGCAGGGTAGTAAGAGAAAACCTAGAGTTAAGACTCAATTCATTGCTTTTCGTTGAATTATCAAGAGATTGCGTGAACTCAATGGCCACGTTTTGTTTAGAGTTGGGAAATTAAATTTATTTAAATATAATAATTTTCCTGTGTGGGGTGAAATTCATAAAATATCCCTGAGTGGGGATCGAATCCACTATCACGTTTGCAGACAAGCGCTATCAGACGTCATTAAAAACACACTGTACCACACTCTATATTATTATTAGGACAGTAAATATTTTTTTCTACTTCGTATAAAATATTTGTGGCCCTGACAAGTCCCACAACAAATAAATGAGTCCATTTTGAGTTGTCAACATAATATGACTAAGCTTTTACTGTTTGGAATATTCAATAAGATAATCTCTACCTACATTTTGATTTGCATACAGGTAGCTAGCTAGCTATCTGTTTTGAAAGTCACCTAAACTAGGAACTTGAACTAAGTATAACTAAAAATAAAAAAAAAAATAGCTTCACGCTGTATCCCGCACACAGCAGGGTAGGCAGAGAGAACTTAGTGTTAAGACACTCCGTTCCCTACTTTCTGCCGGATTCTGGAGGCATTTCGTGTTGAGTGGCAGAACTCAACGCCGTGCTTAACCTCGACACCAGAGCGAAGAAATGGAAATATAAATTTAAGTAAATATTTCATCTCCTCGAGTGGGGATTGAACCCACAACCAGTCGGTTTTGCAGTCACACCTCGTGCCGCTGCGCCACGACCGGCCTCAACAAGTATAACTAAATAAGTAATAAAATTACTTGAACAAATATTTAGAGAAAAGTTTAACTATTTACAAAAATAAAAGTTAAAAAATTATGAATAGGTATATAGAGGATTGTAAACGAGACAGTTGTGATTCTCATTCGAGGAAGTGATATTCATTTCCCCGATTCCTGTAATTCGCTATTCAATATGCAATGACTTCTGAATTCAGCGGAAACTGGGGAACGGGAGTGTCTTAATGGTAACGGTGTCTTAACACTAGGACCTCAGATTCCCTCTGCCTAACATGTTGTGTGGGGGATATAGGGCGATGCTAAATAAATTATAACTTATTTAAATTGATGAGTCGCTATTGACGTTGGAATATGTTTGACGCGCACGCTATAATTTCGAATTCACATCACTCAATGGAATGTATTTCCTTGGTCTGGTTGCATGCAATATTTCTGTCTATATTAGCTAAAACCACAGAAAATAAAGAAAGAAGAACTTTTTATAGCATTTTATGGATTACTGCCTCAGGCAGTCTCTCCCTGAGACCTCAAAATAGTACCTGGGACTTACAATCCAAGTGTAGGCTTAAGCTCCTTCACATAAAAAAACTGGTGTCAAGCTACCACAACTTTAAAATGTATATTACTATCGAGAACTTCTAAATCACATTTAAACTTTTATTTCTCTTCAACAAAAGAACAATAAAAAATATAGAATAGATAAGAGCAATTACTAATTTGCTTCTAGACAAACAGTACATCATTTTTCAATGTTGTAATCTCATCCTCAAGTATCTCCTTATTGAGAAATGCCAACTGGATGGTCTGCGCTTGGGAACATCGCACCGCATTTCGAAATGTAAATCAACACGTTTCTTTCATTGTTCTTCTCTATTGCTTGTGGTTGTTTACTAATAATATCTCCTTTACAAAGTATTGCATGTCAATAAACTAAGGTACCCGATCTGTCGATCGATTGTTCGAACGACTGTGTTGACTGTTGAGTGTGTATACAAAACATTTACTTGGAATGATAGGATGTTGATGTGATAAACAATTGGTGTTTGCAAAATAAAAGGAGTTCTCATATTTTTTTTATTGTGTTGTTTTTGTAGTTTAAAATGTTGTGGCTGTTATGGCACAATGTCTGATTGTAAACGAGGATTTTGGATTCTATTATCACTCAGAGCTGTATTCAACGCAATAGGCTCGAATCTGCCTACCTCTGATATGTGAAATACAGCGTGGAGCTAAAATACAAATGTCAATTTTTAATATGGCGTTATTCTCTATTCCACCGATAAAAGAAACGAGATGTATACATATGAGGACCAAGTTGTGTGTTAACTCGGAATATGATCCATTGAGAACGATGAAACATCTTAAATGGGATTTCAGCTCCAGAAAAGCATATTACCTGTGATACATTCTTCCTTGATGACGACAGGAAATTGACTAATAAATATAACACAATCGCAACCAAGCACCACCATTCACCACATATTGACATTTGACTAAGTTCCCACATCTCGATTACTTACAAACTAATGTTACAAGCTTGTAATAATGTAACCTCCCTGGAACTGCGGAATTAGCATACCCGACAGACGTCTGGCCCACGCAGCAGCGAATCCATCATAACTTACATGTGTGCGTAAACTACTATTATGCTAACCACGTTCATAAATTCACACTTCTACTTGCATACTGTACAGGATTTTGCATTTTTACATGTTTTGTTTGGCTAAAGACAAAGACAGAGAATGATGTGTAGCTAAGTCCTTATTCTTACTATCTTTCTATGAGAGTTGCTTGTTAGGTGGCGAAATCCTTTTCCTCACATATCTCGACGGGTTATGTGAGGCTCATGGACTGACTGATATAGGCCGTCCAAAATTCCTACTAAAATCTCACTGGGCTCTTTGCCGCCATTGGGTGAGGCTAGCATATAAAATGTCCTACCATATTTAATCAATATAGGAACAACACGTATACATATATGGTAAAAAGATATAAGCTGTATTTAGCATAGCTTTTAACCATATTTTGGGTGACAAAGGATGGAGCTGAAAGGTTATGAAATGAAAAAGAAATTTCGAAACAATACAATGTTAACAGTCACCTCGATATTAGAATGTTTTTGCAAAAAATATTATTAATGGAAAATTCCTTCTGATACGATGCGTATTTAATTACACCTTTGATTAGATAAACGTAAAACTGATAGATTATTTAGTGTTACAAATCGGTAAAAAAATGCAATATTTTAATATTTACACTTGACTTTTAGCGAATAACATTATTTCTAAAATTAATTCGTGTTTACTTTTGCTTAAAATGGGGCAGCATTTGATTTTAAACGCGGTGGTTGTGGATAAGATTCCCAGTCGGTGAAATTATTTATTTTTATTTTCCCGTTCTGGAACGATATAAAACGACGTTGAGTTATGGCATTTAATAGACATGGTCTCTAATTCGAGTGGAAAGTAATGAATACACTGTCTTGTCACTTGGTCCTTTTTGCCTACTCGATTGTGTGCATATATATGTAGATGCGGAATCGATTTTCAACATTTTCAATCAATTAAACGAAATGATATATGTATATCTATCTACGAATGATGTATAAAATTAAGAAAAAAATAATAATAATATCGATTTGCCTGTCTCTAGTGTCATATTCATCATACATATCTAATGTTACAACTTCAAACCAGTCAATCTCGTACGTTTTGCGTGGGCAAGTATCATTTTTCATTGAACTAAAAACAATTTAAAATACATGCGCGAGCGTCTCTATTATATACCTAAGTACTTGAACGGCAACATGTGAATCATTCCACAAAGTAAACGTAGGCTAATTGTGGCTTGTTCTGAACTGGTACACCTTTATTAATTTGTCATTCATTGATTGTTTGCTTAGCGTTGTGATACGCGCGACCCTGACGCCCACGCCCAATCTATGCGTTAAAAGGCATCTGTACTAATAACGGCTTGGGCAATCTGCCTTTGATGCTGTGTTGTAATCATTAGACGATTTGATTGTTCAAAATTACAGATATATGTATAGAATCGTATTTGGATGGGTAAAGTAAATTAGAGAAATTATATACATTTTTTAATATATTTCAATGCATTTTCTGGATAAACACAAATAAATAATTTAATATGATCCTTGATTAAGGAATCGAATTCACGTCTTTATGATCACAAAGTCCCAAATACGCCACAATAGCTTAACTAAGTGACGTTCTAGTTATTAGTTTTCTTCTAATAAATAAATCAATATTTAAAAATATATGGCCGTGTACATTTCCTTGGCGTAATATAAAAAATATATATATGACAAGCATTTAAAAAAGGAATTAGAATTTTATTGTACAAGATTAAAAATATTGTGTAATTAATATTATATTTCATTTTTAATATTGCGTATTTTAAGAAAAAATATATAAAAATAAAGTAATCTACAAAGTTAATTAATTGAAATTTTACAGGATGTATTTTCATTAAAGGCTTAAAATGAGACGACCCCACTAAATAGCCACAAACGTCAAATAAATTGGCAACATTAAAGTCTTTTATCGCGTCCAATAAAATCGATTTAATAAATTGAACGAAACTCATTTCGTTTTAATTAATGTCTTTTTTTTTTCATCTTTTTCAGGTAAGTTTAAGTTATCTGGCGCTTGTTGCGAGTCGTGCTTAAAAAGTTCATTATAGTCTGTGAGTGGTGATCAACGTAAAAGTAAAAAGTAAATGGATTTGCAATTACTCTACGCAATTAGGTTTCTTTTGCGGATTGTGCTGTAAGTATATTGTTTATTTTTTTTTAGTTATTTTTATTGTGCATTCGAATAAAATTGCATCAGATTTTTTATTCAGTCACAAAGTAACCATATTAGTGATAAGGACAATTTTATTATTGGAAAATAAGATGTTAAAGTTAAAATAATTATTGAAAATGGTTATGTAACATTCCGATACTTATTGCGTCATTTTGAGGTTATTTTACATAAACTTAATTATCTCTATATAATTATATTTATATATAATCGTATGAAAGAGAACGACGCAAATACATATACCAACACCTAAAAAGTTAATATTCTACTAACTTTGTAAGTTTTTTAATAATTTAAATTCCAATATAAAAAAAATCATTATCGTTAGTTCATTTCCTATTTTGTTTTCAAAAATACTTTTCCTTTCGTTTATATTCTTATTTTTAGGCGGCATGGCGGCAATAATATGTTATTTAACAAATGTTTCAATGTCAACATCGCTTTCGGAACAGATAGAGAATGAACAAATGCGCATAAATATAAAACAAATACAATAAACATAAATGGATATATATCTATTTATGTTTGTTATATTTATTTTATATTATATTACAATAAATCAATAATAATTATTTTTATATTTACTTAATATATAAAAGAAATAAAATTTTTCAAAGCTGCCAAATTATTTTTTATCTGTAATTCAGTCCAAGAGGACTTCAACTCGAACTCAAATGTTCTAGAAAGTTTTAACTAACAGTGAGTCACCGATATTTGCATAAACATAATGACAGAATAGAAAGACGTTTTCGGCGATACGATCGTTAAGAAACTAAATTACCTTTTGTGTGCTAAATGACTCTATCTGCGGCTGTTGTATATTCGATTATGTTTATCATATCCTTTTATCAGTTACTATCAATGAATAGTAATTATATTGAATTCATGATATCTTCTACAATATGCATACGTTATCTGATTAAGGCATGGCATAAATTATTATTTTTTAAATTTAGCTTCACGCTGTATCCCTCAGATAGCAGGGTAGGCAGAGGAAACCTGGAAAGCTAATGTTAAGACATTTCCGTCCCCGTGTTCTGACGAATTCTGAAGGCGTTCGTGTTTGGTGGCGGAACTCAACGTCGTTCTTTTCGTCGTTACCAGAGCGGGGAAATGGAAATATTACATATTTCGTTTCTCGGAGTGGAAATCGGACCCACAACTAGACCCGTTTAGTAGTAGTGTGCTTGTGCCCGTGCGCCGCGACTGACCTTATATAAATAAAATTATTTACTTTTTTCATAATATCAAAATTATATGAGCAAAAATATAAATATTTTTTTTAATTTGTCAGCGTGGTAACCGCAACCGAAGACACAGTGTCACAGCACCACGACGACCGCGACTTTTAAAAAATATTTCCAAGAATATCCTATTTTTTATAAGGATAAAAAACAAAGAAAAAAAAAATTAAACGATTCCACTCTACAGTAGTCACTACAGAAATATATATAAGTCTTTAAGTCTCTTCAAATGTGTCACGAGGACGTCAGTAGTCAATTTTGTTTTATTGTAATGAATAATTATATTTAAACGAGTTTTATCGTCCATTAAATAAACGGGGAAATATAATGGTTTGATACCAATTATCTTTTACTTGTATTTCTGAGAACTTACTAACTTGTACATAGTTGGTATTTACAGAAAATTTCACTTATAATAAATTCACTATAATTAACAGAGTGTCGCAAAGATGTACGGTAGTAGTTATAGCCAGCATCTCCGTTTGCGAGGATTACAGAAGGTGAAATAGCGTTCTTTTTTCCTTTCCCGAAGGAATTTCAGGAAATCCTTTTTAGTTTTCTTTTTCACTTCCTAACGACCGTATATGATAAATTTCAGTGTTCTGAGCCACGTAGTTTGGCTGTGTGTTGACTTTTAGATTTAGCAAACAAAATGCGTATAAACGTCTCTATATCAATGTGTTCTAGCCTCTACAGCAGAACTGTCCATTTCACAAGAAAACTTTGCAAGCAGATACAAAAGTTTCCAGAGCATATTTTCAATGGTTTCGATACTAAAAATATGTCACCTAATATATTTCCTAAGAATTAAAAAAAAAAGCTAATATTTCCTAAATTATTTATTTAAATTAATTTGATTAATATTATATAGCTACAAGTATATTAAGATCATTATTAGGAATATAGGCAAACAGTCAGGTATTTCCTTTGTAACATAATTAAACGATAATTCAAAAAATGCATTTAAATATAAATACATACATATACGTGCATTAGTTTAGCTAAATATTTTTATAATTGTATTCTTCCGTAATTAGATGTGTTCAAAGCATTGCGGTAGTCCGGTACCATCTCACTTGCCATATCTATACTGAGTGCGGAACAGTTCTCGATATGGAGTTCCTGAGTAATTAATGAAAAAATGTATTAAAACATTTAGTTATTTAGATGCAATTATATACGTTGGAGTGTTCTTGTACGTATTTGTATGTATGTGTCATCCTTTTCCTATATGATTTATTTTTTGTTTATGATTTTTCGTAAATTATTGCTTAGTGCTTAGTTACAGTATATTCTTGCGGGAATGGGAAAAACAGAATTTAACCTTTTTGGTTATAATCTCAATTACGAAATAACGGGCGGCAATAAGAATATATATATTTCAATAAAAGGCAAAAGGAATTTGCGCTCTAAACTTAGCACAGATTGAAGAAGGTATATGCTAAAATTGATTTATGTAAAACTAAAGAAGCAATCTTTCAAACTAACCAGACATTTGTAATATATATATATGTAATAAATAAAATGAAAGTCGTGGCGCAGGGGCACAAGTGTAAACGCGAGTTGTGGGTTCGATTCCAACTCGAGACAATGAAATATTTATTTAAATTTATTTTTTCATTTCTTCGCTCTGGCTTCGATGCAAAGCGTGGCTTTGAGTTCTGCCACTAACCACGCTATGCATCTATAATTCGGCGTAAAATGGGTAACGAATTATCACTACACTAGGTTCCCTCTGCCTATCCTGCTGTATGCGGGATACAGCGTGAAGCTGATTTAATGAATAATGATTTAATATATAAAAATTGGCATAATATAGTTACATAAAGATTCATAATAAGTATATCTCCGACGACTACCTTCCATCCGCTAACTGGCTCACGTAAATTGAATTGTGCAAATTCATTACGCATTCAGTCATAGTGTTGTGTAAAGTCGATCGTTATCGCGTTAGCCGTAAACAGTCAATATTGTATATATTCTTGGTAAAAATGAATATAAATTAATCTTTGAGAGGTGTATCTATAAATAGTATTGGGTGTCGACGTGATTTAGTATCTAGGTATATTAGGTTTCGCTCGCAACATTTTTAGAGTTAAAATGGAGTCCGATTCTATTCCTCTCTCTCTATTCTTAGTGTTCTCCTACTGATCTATCCTAAACTATTTGCACTTGCTTAGATAAATAATTTAAGAATTTGCTGTAAAACCACTTTTTGAATTTCAATCAACACTGTGTAAACGTGTAGAGATTAAAGAAACTTCTTAACATTTAATGGAATTGACACGTCCATTAAGTTACAGGATGAGGAGGTCGGAGCAGTCCCTGGGACTTGCCAAGTTTAGGTTTAAGAGGCTCCTAACGCTCGCATTTACTATCAGGGCCGCTTTCTCTACCTAACTAAATAATGATAAACAGCATAACACGGGAACTGATATAACGAATAACTCTATGTAAGTGAATATAAAATAAAAATATATTATAGATACATATTATATATTACTTTTTATTTATCATTTAATGTCAGAATAACGTTGACGCGTTTAATTTATTGCCTAATATAAAATGTCATTAAACGGTAGAGTAGGTCAATATGTTGTCTTGAACGTTGTGTAATAATTCATTTTGTAGAACAGCAGATATATGTATTTATGATTTTTTAAAATTATTATTATTTATTTTTATGTCGCTTCACGCTGTATACCGCATAAAGCGGGATAGATAGAAGGAAACTAGGGTTAAAGATAATTTTCGAGACATTGCGTTTGCATTGCTAAGAAATGAAAATAATTCATTTTCTCGCATGGGAATCGAATTTGTAACCGTTGAATTTATAGTCAGTTGCTGAAAAAATATTTTTATTATTTTATTCAGTTTAAGATATATTTTTAAATAGGTAGATTTTAAATTTAGGGAAGTTGGAATGTGGTAAATGGCATTCCCGCCATGCAAGTAGGTATCTCTATTATGTTTACTAATAAACGTACACGATTTTCTAATAACTATTAGATATTATTATTGACAACGTTACAACGGTTATGGTGGATTGTTTTCTTGGATAAGTACCTTATAATTGATTTGAAAGTTTAACATTTGCTTTGTAGAGATTATTGACTTTTTATTATAACTGTTATAGTATTTCTGGAATCAGTTAACATCGATTCAACCTTTTATTAATACTAATTATTTAAAAAAAATCGTTGGTGTTTGATGATGAAGGCACGATTGTGATTGGTCAGGTAAAGACGAAACTTATGAGATTAATGATTTTAAAAGAATAGGTTTTTAAATTTAATTATTTTAATACATTTAGAGCTTGCTCTAACATTGACATTAAATATTTATGGGTTTATATTACGGGACATCGATTTTTTACTTTTGTGCACAATACAACTCCTATTCACACCACCTAAGCTGAGATCATTAAAAGCAGCACTAAATATATGTGAAGCCATCGTAGCGCAGCGGCACTGCTTCTGACTGTAAACGCACTGGTTTAGTGTTCGATTGCTACTCGGCGAAATGTGTTTATTTTCTAGTACCTGTACCTGCGGGATACTGCGTAAAACTGGTAAAATATTTTTTTGTATACATTAAGAGTATATAGAATTGGTAATAAGTAATTCTGTTAACTCGCATTCGTATATTTATTTCGTAAAGCGTCGTACGTCTTAAACGGAACGTAGACCCGTCGCGTAACGCCTAAAATGGCTAACCGGGAAATTACCACACTTTAAATAATTCATATTTTTTTATCTCGACGCATTTCTCGAATTTTTAGGGTAAGCAAAGATCCCATCAACTTATTATTTACTTTGTTTGCAATTTTATGCCGTGTCGAGTTTAAATATTATAGTTAAAAATCCGGCCAAGTACAAGGGTTTTCCGGGTTCCGCCTACGAAGGGTTTCCTACCATTGTTTATAAAAACGACAAAAATATTATATCTTTTGTATGAGTGCCTATAAATTATATGAGCCTAAACTCGAGTGATTACCTTTGTAACTTCTGAAGAGTTCCACTATTCAGAAACTGGCTCTGCTGCTAGCGTACCCTTTTCAAAAAACAACATGTCTACCTACTGGGTGGCGTTACTTAACCAATGCTCGCGTTTCGATTAACCACATTAGGAAAAAGCTCAACAAAAATATACAAACTTTTGGCATTTGAATCTGCAAGCATCGTACAACAAACAAGAAAAAACTACGCCACCACAAGTTGAAATATATTTCGTAAACGTCGTATATTTCAACAGTACGCGGACCCGCCGCGAAACGCCTAAAAAGGCCGACCGGGAAATTATCACACTGTAAATAATTCATATGTATGTATTACTCAATCATGTCGGTACAACTGTGTAGTTTATAAAAAAATCTTTTATTTTTTTCATACAAACTCCACTTTGGTCAACGCGCTCTTCATACAGCATTGTTCTGTCCCTCCAAAATGTTAAATGGGGGCTGGAAAAAATGGCTGTCGTTTTGACATTTCGAGAAAGAAATACGTATGTAGTTTAAAAATGGAATACGAAATTGGATCATAAACAAAAATTCTGTATTGTAGACCTTTTTTTTTATTTTCAAAAATAATGTGTTATTTTTTTTTACTTCTAAGATATAACTATGCTAGATTCTAATTAATCCTACTAATATTATAAATGTGAAAGTTTGCAAGGATGGAAGTTTGTTCCATTTTCACGCAAAAACTACTGAATGATTTTAGTTTCCTCTACAATAATATAGTTTATACATCAGAATAATACATATGCTAAAATTTTTATTAAGTAACAAACCTACCAACATTAAGTAACCCTATAAAATAAATAAAAAAGAAATTGAACTTGCAACATTAGTTACGTTTACTATGCCAGGAGGTCATTAGGTCAGTACTACCTATAAAGATATATATTTAATAAAAAAATGATTAAAATATCAATTTTAATATTAATATTTATAAATTTCTAAGTTAGGATGCCATATCAAAAATTGTAACGGTTCTATCGCCACAGTGACCCAACGAAAAGTGTAGCCGACCGGTCACAGCTACAGGTGCGGCACGTTCACTTTCCTTACGATTTATTTCCAAGATTTTACGTTGTATCGTGGTCAAGATGTTATAATGGAAGATAAGTAATAAGTTATTGTTAAGAAAGATGGCAGGTATGGGTGCTTTGGTTATAATTCTGAATTCTGTTAAATTATAGGTATGTGATTGCTTATGTTTTTTCCTTTTGATTTGTAAAAATATAATATTAGCACAAACTGCTAAAACCTCCTAATTTTTCATATTTGCATATAGTGGTTGTTTTTAAGATATATTCCTTGAAAAAGAATTAAACGATGTCTAAAATTACAAAATTAAAATCAACGCAACGGTGGTTTGTACAAATAATTAAAGAAAATGGGTCTCACAGACAGTAATTTAGTAATTGTTGTGATATTCCAACGTATTTTTAATTAAAATGTAAATAAATCTTGGTTCGTGACATCGCTGAGCACGAATCGAATAGCGGTCACGGCCTCATGTTAAAAACTGTTTTAGTTGTAAACGAACAGACGCACTTCATAGGGATTGACATTTGGAGTAACTGTAGTTTATGTAATACTAGTGCCCTGCTTGCGTCTTCGTGCGTTTGGACTGTATATAATTATATGTTTTACAAATACCTATAGATCTTCCTCGTGAATAAGTTTGTCTATTAGTAAAAATCATTAAAATCGGTTATATTAACGTTCATCGGCGTAAATTAAACTTAGTTTTATACTAAGCAAAGACTAACGATCTAGCCCGGCTTTACTCGTCTATATCACAATATATGTTAACTTTAGTTATCTTTGTCAAATTGGTATCTCAATAAGTCACTTTTAATATATTTTCATATATTATTTTATTAGTTCTACCATTCTATGCCAGCGAATGTCATAATAAAATATAACCTATTCCGTCTTGGGACGCTGCCTGGTTGGCAAAGGTGTTTGCGATAAATCTTCTTCTAACATTATACTATTTTAAACTTATATTTTATTATACATTATATTAGATTGAATATAACATGTATAATATTTCTCTTCTTAGTTTTTTAGTTGGAGACAAAATTCACTTATTTAATTCAAATTCATATTCACATTATTAGTAATCTGTACTAATATAATAAAGCGGAAGAGTTTGTTTATTTATTTAAACGCTAAGACCTCTGGATTTATTGGTCCGATTCATAAACCATTATTATGTATGTAAATCTTAGTTAGCCCTAAATGACGAAATAACAATAATAATGAACGCCATCGAATTACTTTAAGTGCGTGCGCTACAAAAATAGTTAAATATATGTCAGTACATTGTATGGCATGTTCTAAAAAAAAACCGCGACCTCGTGTATCTATCTCTTATACATAACTCACAATAAGGCATATTGTGACAAAAAATAATTGAAAATTGCAAGGTGACATTTCACCGATTTTTATTTGACATGTATATTGAAAGTTATGAGTGAAAGTTAATCTATCAACAAGAAAATTTTGTGAAGATAGGCTTCGGCGTTTATATCACGTAATTTGGACGTATAATTTTAGAAAAAAATCAATAATAAAATAATTCAACGCTCTGTTTACCCAGAACAGTCGCGGTTACACCCGCTATGCCGCTGCGCCACGACGTCCTCTAGTAATGGTATATATGTAAAAAATAATAGTGAATAAGTGTGTTTTAATATTCTTATCGTGTATAGAAACATAACCTCATTTTACATGCTATTAATATACAGACATGTATGTATGTATGTTTGTCATCAAACGGTAGCTTTTTAACGATAACTGTTTAGGTTTCTAAGACCTAGATCGTTCGAGGCCGTAAAATTTTATAACTTAGGGTATTTAAAGATCTAACATTAGAATTTGTATTTGAATAAGCGAAATGTTTGTTGACACTAAAATGGCTGTGTTTCATATTATTTTTATTGAGGAAGTTGTTAGAAGCGATATAGCTGGATGCCACGGTCGTGTATTTGAATGTCACATGTAAAAAAAAATTATATTTAAAATTAAACTATTTTACATAATTAATTAGTTATATTTTCTTTAATTGTACTCAACACAGTTACATCTGTGGGCAACATTTAAAGCCGTTCAGATAGAATTGTTACTTGTACTTCAATTGATGTAAAAATTAAAAAATCCGATAAGATAGTTTTGCAGGAATACGCTAAATCTGTGCGGTTCTTACTATAAATCTTATACTACTATGTTATACTATATAATAATGTACTACTACTACTAAAATCTTCATTTCAAACACAATAATAATAATATTTATTTTTGAGCTGTAATATAAAAATAAGTTTAACCGAACGAAGCTACGTTTGAGTCTCTAGTATTATTATAACTAAATACTTGTTTTGAACGTTGCAATAATCACTTTAATAAAGTTAACAACTTACATTCACATTTATTATCCCATTCCCAAAAAAAAACGACCATTTCAAAATGTATATTATTACTAAACAGCACCATTTATTCCAATAACACAGCTTATTTAAATTACACTCCACATCAACCTGGCCGACTCCACTACCCTGTCTGTACATACCCGGTGCTATTACCTGTCATTCTCATATGCAAAAAGCAAAACAACATTTAAACAACTTCATTCTCGTGATCTATTTAATTCGACGCGTAATCGATAACCCGGCGTTCACAACCACCGTTTTACGGCGGACCAACACATTAATGGCTGTATTTCTCTTTATAATTGCAAATTAGCTCTGTCACCAGCATCCTGTCTTATCTCGATAGTCGAGATGCTGGCTTGTTACCAGTTCTATTACAGATTGAAGATAATTTTCGTTGTAATTATTTTGCTATTGGCTTATTAGGGGTTGGAGTGTAAGAAACTAAAGAAATTTTGCTTCGTTTTGTACTTTACGTTCAATAAAGAGAGGTAATGTGTTAGATAGTGGATGAGTTTTGTTTTTTGAAGTTAACTGTGGAAATTATAATATTAGCTTAACTTTACATTGAATAGAAATAAAATATGCAATCATATTGTATAGTAAAAAACTTTATAATAACAATTTTGTCTAAATTTGTATGTTTCTATTGTATACTGTATATTGATATTGGTAATATAAATTTAAAACGAAGCATTAACTAAATTGGTTTTAAAAATCATTGAACCTGCAACTCCTCTACGTATTATTCATACCAGACTAACAGTTCTACAAAATAGACTATATAAGAATAAATAAGAAATATAGATAGAATAGATAAGATATTTGGCTCTTTAACACTTTATAATCCACGTTCTATACTATAACAATCGTAATATAATAAAATGTCCGGACATCTCAAAAAGCGAGCAACTTAGTGCCACAAAAGTGTCTCGTTTTATTTGCATTCAGATCCCAAGTTATGCGCATCACGTAAAATCGTAAAGGCTAAAAATACTCCTATGTACTTGCTACGGTTTGTTTATAAAAGTTGTGTTTGGTTGTGGGTATCGAATGTGAATATAGATCAGTTGGAGTAAGGCGGTTGTTATTGATAGTAGTGTATATATTCATTTCCTTTGTGTTTCCTTTAGATTTTTAGTACAATAAACCAAAAAATATGAATTATTTACGATTTTTAGATTTAGATAAGATTTGTAAAATTAATTATCTCGTGCTCGTTTGTTTGAGTTCCGCCACTCAACACGCAATGCCTTCAGAAATTAGCAAAAAATGGGAAACGAAGTGTTTTAACACTAGGTTCCCTATGCCTACGCTGCTGTGTGCGTGATACAGAATGAAGCTGATCAGCATTATCATGTCTAAAATAGTATTAATATAAGTATAATATTATAGAATACTAAAAAGTGACATCATATTATATACAAATGTATCTCCAGAAACAGACGTCGTATAAGGATAAAGAGAACTGGTCCTAATTAGTCGGTACTATTTGAATAAAAACTATGGATCAATAACACAGTAATTACTTAATACGAGGAATATTTATTTACATATTTAGAAATCGTTAAAAATTCATGACCATATTTTGATAATTTCATTGATAACTAGAATAATGATTGATAGAAAAATAATATTTGTTTCTTTAATATATATTTTTTTTCCTTTTCAACGCAAAGAAATCCTAATGGTAGAAGTAGAAACTTAGTTTTCCACTTTTCGTCTATATTAGAGATGTTCTTAGGTTCAAAAATTGAAAGCAGAATTTATGATCTAAAAAATATATATGTAGGTGTATTCATAAATTTCTAAGCATTAGATGGAACCTACTTCTATCTCATGCATAATTTTAAGATTTTTTTAAGCTTCATGCTGTATATCTAACATTTGCTATGTTATGTGGTAGGCACAGAGGGTTAGAGTGTTGAGACACTCAATTCCCAATAGCAACAGTAGAGTCTTAAACACTTCCGTTCCACTGTCCGCTGAACTTTGTAAGCATTGCGTGTTGAGTTTCTCCAATGAAAGTTGAACCCACAACCTACCACTCTTACAGTCGCACGCTTTTGCTCCTGCGCCAGGACGGACCTCAGGTCATACACTAACAATATATAAATAAGGTGGATAAACCATCAAAAACATTTAAATTGCGTCAAAGCGAACCAGCAACAGCTGCAGCCCAGTAGCTTAACGCATCAACAGCTCGGTTAATTTAACGTCAAATTAATATAGTTAAATTTTAACCAATCTCTTAAGCGGTCATTTGATAACTCTATTATATATTTAGTGAACGATTGATCTCGCTCAGATAAGATGTTAGATACCGCTGTGTCAATGGTTTGAGCTGAAGTAGTGTGTGTCGAAAGATATTGCTTGATATGATTGCTGCATGGCTGAAATAAAGACTGGATGTTAATCTGTCGGTCTGGTTTTAATAAATAATAATAAATAAGTTTGTTATTTCATATAAAATTTTATTGAATTGAGAAAAAATTGATATCGTTGACGTATATTTGGCCTCGAGTTCGATTGTCATTGGAGAAATGTGCTAGTGATGTGTTTTTTCCAGTCAGGTTAGAAAAAATAATTGGAATGTTGAAAATAGGAAAACATTTTTGTTTTAGAAGGCTGAAGAAGCTCCTTTAACGTATTTATACTAATTTACACAAACAAAAACACTATTTGTAAAATTAAAAAAAAAACAAGCATAAATATTATTTATTCTTTCGATCGAAATAAAAGAAAAATAAAAATACATTTTATTTATAAGAAACAACCATAAAGTGAGCACAATCTTAACTAACTTAATCTTATTACTAGTTATCGTACGCAAAATTACCCCATTCAAAGGCCGTAGAGGCATTCACTAAAACAGGTATAACCGTATAACCGTTGCTATTTATGTTATTTGTGCGGTTGTACCGTTTGGTCTGCAACTTAATAGCTGGATGTGAATATGTCCTTCCTAAATATCACATATCAGATATCAGAAGGAACCATCGACTCCACTCGCTGCTCGCCAACTTAATAAAGGTAATTGTAAACTGTTATATATACAAGTACCTTGGGAGTAGGTAACTTGATCATTTATTATAGTATAGTTGTCGTGTTGTGTCATCAATATAGTGGATGTAGTTAAATACTAATCATTTTTTGAGACATCTAGTGCTAAGACGCTCCGTTCCCCCGATTGGGAATCGAACTCACAACTATTGTGCTTACAGTCAGACGCTTTGTCGCTACTCTGCGACGGCCTTTTAATATTAAATTTCCGTAGTTATTGCATTTACTCGTATTTTACTGAAATAAGAAATTTAAAAATAAAAAGTATCAAGTTACAAATCTATTTTTTTTTATGTTCCTTTATCTAAGACTGTTGAGACAATTTTACATTAAATATTTCTTTTATTAGCATCTAACATAACTAATTATAGTTTTCTCCGTTTTAACTATATGCACCTGCGCTCGCGCATCTTTATATGCCGGTGTTACACTAAAAGCTTAACAATATATGTATAATGAGGGCTATAAGATTAAAATGTTAATAATTATTTTTCTTTTCTACATAAGAGAAAACTCGTTTTTTAGTTTTTTGTATATTTGTTATTTTTATATAGTTGGTATATGATATTGGTATATGTTTGCTGTTTTATTATTTCTATTTAAAAAATATTGCGCGTTTCAAAATGTTTATAATTTATTGTGCCAATTTATTGCTACATTTCTTACATCGATCGATATAATAATTTTTCGTCTCTACCAAAACTAAAATAAGAAAACATCAACAATAAGTTAATAATACTTCACTTTAAAATCAATCCACACATGCACCTCCATTAAAATATGAACTAAGAACCATATTCAAGAAAGTTTTTGTTCAGCAATATTATTTTAGTATAGGACTAGGCGTTTAACTCTGCGACGGGCGTTGAACCCGCCAACCCGCTTACCGAAATACCCGCGTCCAGACGCACCGTCAAATCGGAATGGCAACGCCGTAATGCCAAAGTGCATGTGACTCATATAGAAATGGTTGGATTCGTTTGATATTGTTTCAATTTGTATATATTTTTGTCAGTATATTTGTTAAAGAATAACTTTTTAAGATGTAATATTGATTTTGGTGATATTTAAATTAGTTATAAATTAAAAATTTAGGAAACCCTCAGCACAAAAATCTCAAAAACATAGTTACCTCGTTTTGGCAAAATGTTAACACCGTGTTACTTTATAGTATAGATCTAATAGAATAACAAATCTTAATCAGTAAAAGGGTTTGGGCTCAAATCCTAATAAGTTGGAGACGTAATAATCTTAGATTATTAATTTCATTTAAAATTTGGACCATAAATTTATTTAATTAGAAATATAATATCATAGACAATCAAGCGAATATAGTGACACATCGTTAGATTTTCAAAAAATGAGGGAAAAACATGAAATAAATTCTATAAGTAAATCTTTCATATAAGGTTTTTTTTCAAATAAGTGATCCTTACACTTAAAACCTAAAGAAAAAAATCTCATTTGAAACCAGCAATAAAATCGTCTTTTCAATGTATCTTCTCGATTCTATATCTAAGCTTGGATTTTATGACAGATTGAAAACGAATTCTTCACGTTATTGCCCGTTTATTGCATTGTAAGGGATCTCTTTTAATGAGAGAATAAAAGTCAACCTTTTGGTATCTCTGTATTATAGAGGTTAAGAAATGTAGCATCTATTGGTTTTTTAAAATATTGCATAATTTAAATAATTGTCAGCTTCACGCTGTATCCCGCATTCAGCTGGGTTGTCTACATGCTGTATACCCTGCTATATGATTTTTTTTTTATATTAAATAATTGTCCATAATATCTAAGCTTGAGAGCCTCTTCAGGAAGAATATTTTAACTATAATATTTATATTGTAATTGTAGAGTTAAAATTATTAAGACTATTGTAAACCAAGTAAATATTAAGAATTCCAAAATTTTATTCCTCATAGAGAACGTGGGTTCCATTTATACACTGCACTTATTCCAGACTTCCAGACAGTTAAGAGATTTATTCTGGCTAGACAGTTGCAACAGACGGATGTCACTTTTTCGCCTTGTTATCGTATATACCATCTAAAACGTTATATTTTAAATTCAATCTTAAAGCCTTAAAATAAGGTTTATTATCCTTTTTAAGTTTTCCTATGAGTCTGGGTGCACTATGCGATGTACTACAGAAGATCAATACTTGGCATGTTACAGTTAGATGAGTGTGTGTGTGTCAGTATATATTGACATTTTGTGTGTGGGCGTTTAATCTCGTTTGCTGAGAGTGGTTGGATGATGAGTGAAAAGGTTTATTGCAACGGCTACACTGTTTTAAATCCAAAATCGATGTTTTTAATGACGTTGGTGTAGTGTATTTGCAGTATATAATATGTTAAATAAAAATAGTGTCTGTCGTGATGTAGGGGCATAAGTGTGTGGACAAGGTTCGATTCCCACTCGGGAGAATGTGAGAATGTGGGAGTGGAAATGGAACTCACAACAACCGATTTAACATTTAGACACTAATTCCACAACTTCTTCATCACAAATACAATATTAACTTTTGAGGAAAGAAAATCGGTATAATATTATGTTTATTATTTTTTTATACGAATGACTGATTCTCTCACAAATTATATATAAATTATAAAAGAAATACAGAGAGATACAGCCAAAAAAAGCAAACTATAAATATATATAATATCTAATTATTTATGTACTCGTATGTATTATATAAACAAATCATATTAAAAATCCAATATTAATTAGTCATATTAAGCCATGATGCCAGTTTTTATAGACTGTCTGCACTAGCGGTCTAGACTAGACACTATATATACTAGAATCTAGACATTAGCCTGTATTATTAGATATTGACAAATGCAATAACATAATAATTCCGCATACTTCTGTATAATATATGACACCGCCTAGTCTATAGTGGAATATTTCAACATTTACTGCCTTTTTTCCTTAATTTATTTTTTTTGATCTCACCGTGTTGTATATATTATGACTAGTTTCAATTCTAATTTGGGGGAATGTTCTTATTTAATATTGTTAAAATGAACTAAAACACAAGAGTTTATACCTGCATAAAAATCTATAAAATTTTTCAATCTTATTTAAAAAAATACACACCCATATCGAGAAATAATTATGACAGATACGGGCCTTATATAATGTCATTTTTTGTTACACTTTCGTGTACGTTAAAATTTCGTATGTAATATTTGATTCAATGTAAATGAGTGATTTATTAAGGAGAGTGACTTCTTACTTTCTTGTCGGCTGTTCTAAGAAGTGGCATTCCTAAATTCCTTTGACTAAAGTGGCCGGTTCGTCGACACTGGACCATGTATGTAGAAAATATTGTTGTTTCTGATGCAATTGCTGATAATATAATAAATAGAATAGAATGAGATCGAGATCTAATGTTGCGCGTTGTATAGACAACTCCTCCCAAATGAGGTGTAAAACTGTAAGTTCTAAACCCTTCTTAATTTTTCGTTTTATTCAAGTTAACTCTTTATAAGTAATCTATTACACAATTAAACCGTAGCGTTAGGCGCTCCGTTCTCTCTGACTACCCCGCTAGGGATAAAGCGTGAAGTTAGTTGTAGTTTTTTTTTTATAAACAATTTTAGTATACCATACATTTTTTATTTAAAGACTCTTTTGTGACGTGACCTTCCACCAGTATCCTCGTAAATGTGTTTTTGAATGTCAACTAAGATCATAACATAACTTAATAAAATTTGTCTTATTTCAAAAGTTGCCTTATTTTGAAATAATGAATATTTAATTTAAAAAAAAAATGACATTATCTACAATTGCGGTATCATAAATGTTGAATATTCGAACTATTTGTAGTGTTCAATTAACGTTCAATTGTTTTTGTGTATGCAAGGTGCTCACACAAAAACTAGCCAGCTGTAAAACACCTGAGAAATAAATTAGGTTACCTAATTTACAAACATCTCCCGTTATATTAAAATAATTATTAGTCCAGTACCCGTCTGAACTCAATACTTTTCACTGGTGGTTGACGGGACTCAACGCCGCAATTTGTCTGGTCAATATACTCCGTTTGGCAGCCAACGCCGCGTTTTTAACTAAACTATCGAAAACACACTGTTATTAATGAGTAGTAAAACCAACGGTACCAGGATTCGACGCTCCACTTGTTCAGCTACTTGTTATTTATTACGCAACGGCCCAGCAGCGGTCCAGCGCGGTCAAGTGCGCGGAACGGGAATGGGCGAGTTTTTTATTTTCTACTAGATGTTTAGTTGAATATACATACTAGGATGCTTGTTTATATGCAATTTTTAAGTTTGTTTAAGTTATTTGATTTAAATTGAATTTTCTATATAAATTTAAAGTTTACTAAAATGTATTTTTAAAAATAATGTACTGAATAGCACTTTATAATCTATATAAATATTATAAGGTTAGTAAAGCAAGTTTGTTTGGTTGGATGCGCTCATCACAGAAAGTTCTAGTCCATTTCTTGATGATGGCTATATGTTATATTACATAACGCTATGAACAACAGGGGCGAGTACTAATCACAAATATACCAAAAACAGGAGAGCTTCAAAGTTTCTCTAGCGTTTTGCGCGTACGCAATTATACTATAAATATAATTAAGCAATGAAACTAAAATTAGACTAATTTACACGGTTTCCATTTTTTTCCTTAGTAGTTCCATTTTCATCTTAGCAGTTTCATTCCACCGCGGGCGAAACCGCAAGTATAAGCTAGTTAACAGATAATGGATACCGTCGTAAATAGCTTCAAATGTATATCTATTTCAATCAATTGAACAATCAATCTTCTAGATTAACGAAGTAAAGAGTGAAACCAGTATCGGAGGAAGAAATTCCAAGGGCTGGGTGCAGGAACGGTAATTAATAGAAGGTCACGCAGCGCCGTTAGATGCGCCTGCGCATCTCGACTTATATAGACGTTGGCGTCCGGCTACGCTTTATATAGCGAATTAACTTTTTATATTCCGCTTGCGATACGAGACTAACGTAAATGGACGTTGTACATAATACACAATGTATGTTTTATATGAGTGTTGATGGTAAAATTTAGTTGAGAAATGTATGGATTTATAGCGAGAGGATGTAAAAACTTAAATATATTAATGTTTCTACTGCTTAGTCGGTGTGGTGTTGAGTTCCGCCACTCAGCTTACTGTCTTAAAATTGAACGGAAACTGAAGAACGAAATACCAGCACGATCGACCCGCACCGCCTAGATTCGAATTCCGCAGGGGACGCCATTGCCGCTGTCGACATCCTCTCAAAAAGTCACGTAGTGCTTGCACTTTCTCAGGTACAAACTACCCTCTTCCCTGCCAAATGGATGTTGCTATAAAGGCTGTATAGCTAACAACATCAAACTTAAGTTAAAAAAAACGGATAACGGAAGAATAAAATAAAATAATATCATCTCGTTGCCCAACGGAAATTTACGGAAAAAAATATACGTACATTGCATCAAACATGAACGGACGCTAATTGTCTTTAAAGTCGTTACAACTGGGATAACACCATCGATCGACCGTATCGTACCTATATATGTATGTATGTACGCACATATAGCCTTATATGGAAAATAATTAAATATCCATGTGGGAATGCACTTCTCCAATTCTAGAAAGTTCTCCCCATCTATTTCTTTGTAAAACGCTAAAAGTGGGTTCGGAATGTTCACGAGCTATTTACATTCAATATGAGTACGAGAAAGTAAAATTGATGTATGGGACATGACGTGTCGGTGTGTGCAATGTGAATGATTATAATATAAAAGTTTATTTAATTCTTTTAATACAATAGAAAATACCTGCGCATATCATATCATATGAGCCTTGCATTTTAAAATGTAACATATTTTCTTTTATAAGCAGGTGCTTATCTACAAGCCTTTTTTTTATTTTTGCCTAAATAATTATTTTCTTAGTTAAAAATTTACTTAATGCCTTATAGTGTAGTTCTTCATATTTTACCCATTTACTGAGATCTGTCTATCAAAACCGAATTTTTCAAACCAACCGATTTAATCAAACTCACAACCAGTCGGCACAAAGAATGACTGTAAACGCGAATGGTTCAACCCCACTCGAGGAAATGTAATATTTATTTAAATTTATATTTCCATTTCTTCGCTCTGGTGTCGAGGCAAAGTGCCGCGTTTAGTTCCACCACTCAGCATGCAATACCTCCATAATTCGGCGAAAAGTGGGGAACTGAGTGTCTTAACACTCCCTCTGCCTACCTCGCTGTATGCGGGAAATAGCGTGATGCTGATTAAATAAGTAATATAATTATGTGCAATATACATATTACATATGTGCAATATACATATCATCATATTTTCATGAACGGAAGTCAAATAAGCGCACAGACCATGTCTGACTGCTGATCACCAGCAATTGTGGGTTCCCCATTCGGCAAACCGCGGCGTCGAGCAAAGCAATGTCGTGGCTCTAGGTTAACTCTACATACCTTGCTATATACAGTACGAAGCTGAAAATAAATATTTTAAAATATACACATTTCACACACACCCATGATTAGAAAAATATTATAATTTCGTAATTTACTTGTGTTACGTATTGACTTTTTTATTTATTTATTCATGAATAAAACTTATTATTATTCATTGAAGCCCAAGACTTAAAGATACCAGTAATTATAAGCTATCACGCTAAATTATAAGTCCCTAGTTGCCAGCTCCGGTCCTAAGCGCTGGGCTGGGTGTGTTTTGCATAATCGCCTATCACCCATTCCTGATTCCATGTTGTGAGGATCGGGTAACTTGATTTCGCGCTTCGTTTATACCAATCTTGACAAGAAATGTGTTTTTCTTATAATATTTATCTATATGTACACATATATTATCAGGAAAAGTCATAATAACTAATAAGTAAAAGATTTAAGTGGTAGATTTCTTAAAAATAATTTTATCTTGTTACATATCAATGTATACATATAAGTTTTTTTAAAATATTTGATTGGATATATTATTTTTTGCACAGCTGATATCTTTTGTTATTGAGACCAAGAAAGCGAATATATTTTAATTAACGTTTTATTGTGTTTCAGTGAGTGGTGCGAGTTGAAGAATTATTTTTATGTTGGATAGTCCATTTTTCTATCAAGGAAAGCTACATTTTAGTATGTTAATCGTTTTGATGTAACCGACTGTACCTGTAGTTAGGGTACTTACTATATGTCATTTGTCATACATTTTCTTAGTTACTTGACCACGCGAGCGATGCCGCATGCAAAAACAAGTATTCCATACAAAAATCTAATTCGAAAACCACTTAGTTTCCACTTTATATCCTTGCGAAATATTATTAAGCCTTTAATTTAGTTTATCTCCGTTACGGCTGAGTAGTCGTTAGTAAACATGTAATTAAAACTGAGCTAGACATTTGTCATGTTTCCTTTCTAGATAAAGATAAATAAAAGTATGGAATGTAATTAATTTTATTCATGCAATTTTGATATTAATATATCGTAACTGTTAGCGTTGGTTGTTGATTAATGTTTCAAAAAAGTTTTTGCGTCGTTGAGTTTCGCCGTTCAATAATCTTGATCTTTGACTCGTTACCAGAACGAGGAAATCAATTTTTTTTTTCATTCCCCAAGTGAGAATCGACAACTGTCACCATAACCGAACCAAACCCACAAACATCTCGTTTACTACCACAGGCCTGTGCCCTTACGCCACAACGGCCTTAGGAGTTCGGAGTCTTATTGTCATTATAGATTAATTGTACCTTTTATAAAATACTATACTGACATTGTTAATAACAAAATTGCAAACAATTTCAAAAACATTCCTCACCTGTAGTTGCAGGTGTAAATGGTTGTATAAACCAATAGTATAAACTATGTAATTAATATATGAGATCGACTCTATGGCTAAAGGTTAATTAACTCTCTTCTTTCTCCTTTTTCTTTTTCATATTTTTTATCTTAAACGCCGCTTTTATCACTATAAAGCATTCAATTTTCATTAAAAAGATGGATTATTATACTTATAATTATTTATTTTTCGTTGTCCGTTCTTCTAAGACGAGTTGCGGCGTTGGAGTCCTCCACTCAATCTTTTAATGTCTCAGAGAATAGTGCGCCTCGACACTGGGTTTTCTCTGTTTATCCTGTCTGCTCCGTTGGAAATTCGTCAATTTTTAATAAACTGTAACGCAACGGCATAGTACAAGTTTTATTGTTTTTCTAAATGTCACACTATAATATCAGTACCTATCTGTAATAAATATTATTTCATCATTATCTATTTACTTATCACCTATACCTAGGTGATAATGCGATCTGCTGTGTGGCGGTACCTAACGCTGTAAATTATCAAAAATAATAGTCTTAAAATATAAAGTAAATTGACATTCCAGCGATTGTAACTTTCAGTTATCGCGTTTAATTAGGCATGTCTTCGCAGTAGCCTCATATTTGTATGTTTTGTTGCCATGTTTAATATTTTTATTTCTTCAAACTGTTTTCAAGGCAAAAGCGCAGTGTTGATTTCCGTCATTCAACACATAATACCTTAATTATTCCGCGGAAACTAGACTATTTTAACACTAGGCTCCCTCTCCCTACCCTGCAACATGTGGGTACTGCGTGAACCTAAAAAAAAGAAAATAAAATTTTGCATATAAAATGCACTAACATTTTATTTCTATTACGTACAAGTTAACGCTACCTATTTCTGATCATTTGGTCCGAAGACCGAAATTAAATTGCTTACTTTAAAAGTATGATGCATCAATAAAATTTTATCAATAACTCTGAAATGGCATTTGGGCTAAAAATTAAAAATATAGTTATAAAGCGATAATCTTAAATAAGACTCTTGGCCAATTAGAAAACAGGTAGTGTAGTGCACTCAATGGTCTTATGTCCTAGACATTACTGTGATGTCACTAAGCGCCGGCTGCTGTGGATTTTCCATGGTGATGCAATACTGCTCCAATAATATTATTTGTTTGATTTACGTTTAGGGTTTTAGCTTTGAAACACTATAATACAGTGTGTAATAGTAGAAAGTAGTAGTAGTAGACATTTTTTTGCGATATAAATGAGGCACAAAAGTGTCTTAATGGGAACACCTTAACATTTTGTTCCCAGGGTCCCAGTGCCTACCCTGCTATGTGCAGGACAGCGTGAAGCTAAAAAAAGTATGGCGTAATAGGGTATAAAGCTTTGGATAAATTACGGCCAAAAGATCATAAGTTAGTATCTGATATGGTCATGCTATATAGAAAAAAATTACCCTTCCCTTCTTAATTTTTTCTAAAAATATATATATATTTTAGCCTTACGCTGTATCCCACACATGCCATGGTAGGCAGATGGAACCTAGGACCCAAATGTTAAAACACTCCGTTTCAGAACTCAACTCTGCGCTTTGCCTTGATACCAGAAATATTTCATTTCCTTGAGTGAGATCGAATCCACAACCTTTCTCGTTTACAGTCGCATACTTGTGCTTCTACGCCATGAGTGGTCTCTAATAAAATATGTTAAATCGAAATACTCTTTTAACACCTGCCATAGGTTAACATAAAACACGATTACATATTAAAATAATTAACATATTACATATATAATAATTAATAATTATGTACTTCCGCTGTTATATGAACAGTCACGCGGGAGTTGCAAACATTGGAATGATAAACAGGTGATATGATTTTCTTAATGTGAAAGAAATTAATAGGTTCAATTTCCAGTAAGCAATTTTTTCTTACTTGTTTGTTTGTTTGGCAATTTTGAGGCGCTGTTTTTTTTTGTTATGTTAAATACTTAAAACATTGGCGTATGGACGTCTGCACATTAGCTTCTATGTTTGTGTTAATTATTTTTTAATATTTTTTAGGGCAAATTTTTTGTTAGTGTAATTTTTGGGGTGGGTACGGAAATCATACAACATACTACTACTAGCGTGTAGCTGGTAACTTCGTTTTCGTGAACTCTAAAGCTTAAAATTCCCATTTGTTTTGGATCTGAGATGGATGGATAATGCTCTCTTATACTCCACAAGGAACCTGCATATCAAATTGCAGCGTTCTACGCCGCGTATTTTTACCTGTTCTTTGTCTGTCAGCCACTCAGTATATATGTATATACATGTAACTACTATAATTGTACAGTAATGATGCGAGTCAGATTGGATTTTCTATTCCTCGGGACTTAGCGTGTGCCTGTAAAATAAGAAACATACTCGTAAAGGTGAGTCGATCGACACAAAACCCCCTTCGTTTGCTTACTCATTATTGGCCATTCATTTGATAACTGATATGCTTTGGTGTTGTCTGGATGATGTGATTCATCCATGGACTTGGGTCATTATTTATAAACCGCCCTCAATCTCTCAATCTTATATCGACCTTGAGAGCGATCTTGAAATACTCTTTTAATAATCTATCAATGAAAACAGCATCTCAAGATCGCTCTTAAGATCGATCTCAGAGTTAAGAGCGATTTATAAATACAGACCGTAGTAATTTAAGGCTGGTACTTCTAAGCCCTAGATGTTAACTTAAACTAACTATAGATATAATGCGCTATCTGATGCATGATATTTTTGTAATATGATTAGAATGCCTTACATGTTATTAGGATAAAGAAAATAATTTCATAAACAAGTTTCGCATAAAATACTTTTCTCCTTAAAATAAGAGGCACCCACTTACTGCAAACTTATAAGGAAAAGTCCATAATATTTTAATTTTTATTTGATCTTCGGTCCTGCGTATCCAAAGTGCGGTGAACAAACAGCAAGAAAGTTTTGCTCAATTTGTATTCTCACTTGCTTGTGTTCATGTTTGTTTACATCTTTTACCTATTTATCTCTGGGTTGGAAGTCGAAAGTGTATTGACATAACTTACCGGTGTTTTATTTTAGTATTTTTTAACTTCACGATGTACCCCTCATAAGGATAAGGATAAGCGAAGAGGGCCTAGTGTCAAGTCTTTATTTTTCACTTTTAACCCAATTTTTGAGACATTGAGAGTTGTTAATACGTAAAACTGCACATTCCATTTCGAGAAATGGCATTGAACGCCACCAACTTAATAGTCGGTGGCGTCCAACGCCACGCTTTAAGCGCCAAGCCAGAGGGCTTGGCGCTTAAAGCGTGGCGTTGGACGCCTAGAGAGGAGAACGGAGAGATTAAAATAAATTTCAATTTACTCATGCTACCGAATAATCATCGCATCCACAACCGTCAGGTTTACTGTTAGACTATGTCCACTGCGCCACGACGACCTTTTATTACTATAGATTTATAACTTGTCAAAGTGTGTATATAAATGTATGTTTTATTTTGTTTGTTATGTTTATGCGGCTGTATGTATGTTTGTCAAATAAATTGTACAAAGGTGTAAAAGCTTGGTTGTTTCCAGCGGCCATTAAGCTAAGCAAATCATTTTAAAATCCACGCAAGAACTTCCTAGTAAAGTAAAGCGTTAGTGCTGCAACATGACTAATTTCGTTAAACCTACGTACTGAAATTTAAACAAAAGTAATATTTTAGCTATGCTACAAAAAGATTTGAGGACGTCGTGGCACAGGGGCACAAGGTTGTGGCTGTAACGCCACGGTTGTGGGTTCGATCTCCACTTGAGGGAATGAATTATTATTTATTAATAATTTTATTCCTTCGCTCTTGCAACAATGTAAAGGCCCGTTTGATTCCGCTTCTCAACTACACACACAAAGCCTCAAAAAATCGTCGGAACGTGGGGAACGGAGTGTTTTAACACTAGGTTCCTTCTGGCTGTTGTGTGTGGAAAACAGCGTGAAGCTGATTTTACTTATTTCAATGTTTATAGAAAAAGGTGATAAATAAAAGGTAGTGTAGGTAATACGTTGCGTAACCACAAACGGAAAGTATGGAGCTTTAATAATTAACATTAGAAAGGTGATAAATATTCCAACGTCCACTATCTGAGATGACGATGGATTTAATTAAAATCTTCCTACGACATAAATTATTTTAATTATTATTCATCAAAAGACGCGAAGAGATAGTTTATTAAAATTCCTTTTAAATGACATGATGTAGTCATCTGGTGGTGACCAGTACAAGCGTACTTGGTGATTAGGACTAATTAATGCAAGTTTCAAACCAAGGCTTGGCTATTATGTATAAAATATAAATCGACCATCGTAGCGTAATAAGATAGCGTGACTGTCTGAAAAAATGAATGATTGTGGATTTGATCCCCACTAAGGGAATATAATTATTATCATTCTCTCGCTGTGGTAAAACGTAATGCAGGGTTGAATTCGGCTGCTGAAAATGCAATGTTTTGTATTCGAAGGGAAGAACGATAAATGGAGTACGGAGTGTCTTGACGCTAGGTTCTTACTAAACACTCTGCTATGGGCCTGCTATTTTAAACTATAAATATATGATCAAAAATGGTACTTGAACAACACCCTCAAAAGATTACTTTTTGCTCAAAATAAATTTTCAATTCAATAAGCTGACAAACATCTAAAATTGATTAAAAACAATTTTAACTCACAATATAACCTCGCAATTATAATTTAAAAGAAAACATACTACGCCCATTTAAGAAATGCATTCCAAAAGTAATTAATATCATGAAGCTTTACGAAAGATCGTATCGAAATACCAAATATGTAAACGGAGTCGTGGCCAAAAGTATTAATGTAAACTTGTTCCAGCAACGACTTGCCGCCGATTGCTATCGGTATGTCGAAATATTTGTAAACGGTATTGATAGTCAAACGATAACCGAGTGTCGGCTATCGAGAAAGTACTATTGGAACGGACCATCGCCTCCATCAGATAGCGAGCGGCTAATTCGATTGTAATTGTATTGTTCGGGATTCGGCATTCGCTATGTTGGTACTGCACTATGTGTATGCTTAATCGATTTTCTTGTGTTTATCGATATTTTATTGTAGGGTCTGTGGTTAATAATATTTGAAAGATACACAGATTACTTATAATTGTTAGGTCAAAAAAATATAAATCATTGATATAATTAATAGATGCGTCTCTAGTTAATTAATTTTCACTTGCGGGAGGAGTGTAAAAGAAATGGATATATTTAAATTTTAAATGTATATTATTCACGCTTTAATATAGAATAGCATTAATTAACTGCGACCTAAACTGTTAAACGCTATATATTTTATAGTTTTACAAAGCCAATTTGATTTTAAAACCGTAATATGGAAAGATTTAGTGATGTCAATATTTTACGTGCTATATTGGATGTATTCAAATCGATTTTAACGGTTCGCTTTAATTGTATTTTGTTATTCATTTAGTCCGTTTAGTGTGATTAATATATTCGTTCGGATCAAAGTATTGGGAATATGATCGTTATTTAAAAATTTAAGAAACACGGTTAACTGTATACCAAATCAATCCTCCTGATGGATCTTGGTCTGTTATCAAATTAACAAAATCTTAACTAAAAAGGCTAAACGAAGTATAAATTGAAAAGTTAAAATCGATTCCTAATTTCGATTAAACAAGAACGTGTTGCCAACATTAATATTCATGAGTAATTTTTCAAATGAGACAACGAATTTAATTTGGTCATTTGAAAAAATGCTTTGATTCTAATCTGACAGTTGAGGCCTTTTTCTTGACGGAGGTGTAATAGCGACACTCTTTATAAGTGGTTATTTTTTCTGTGATATTTTTTACTTCACGTAACTTACATTTTGTTGTTGGTACGCAGAGAGAATTTACTTTTGATGACTTTTTCTCCGCTTTTCGCAATTTTAGAAACATATAGCGGCTCCTAATGTTGTGACAAAAAACCAACAGCTATCCTTTATACCGTTTAGTCGCTTTCTAACTGCGACATGATAGCGTTAATTTATTTTTTCTATGAAGTCGCTAAAAAAGGCTGTATATTCAATTTGGTTAGCTGTCAATATGTACAGTGTTGTGTCACTATTGTTAATTCGCTACAGTTTTTTGTGTCAGCAACATTTAAATTGTTTTCTCTAATGTTCAGTTTAACGGTTTTATTTAGGAATTTTTATTGCTCACCATAAAAAGCGCGTACTGATGGCCGAAAGCCAACACGGTCTATCAATTATACATATAATTATAAAAGTATTTGTACGAAACAAACAAATTAAATATACCTTCGTTAATTGTTCTGCTAACGAAGGCACGGCTATAAATTATAGATCTAACAATATCTCGATGTGTTATCTTAATTGAAATTTTGATAAATCCCCCATAATGAAAGCTTATTTAGGTTTAATAATGATAATCTTTCTATAGTAAGTAGAAAATAGAAATTAACAAGAATATTCCGCTAGACGGTCTAACTGATGGAAAGATTACATAACTTCATTAAAACCTATCTCCCATCTCAGATGGTTCGTCTGCCCTAAACCGTAATGTATAGGAAGGTACAATAGAATGTAACGGTCCGTCAAATTATTGGCATCGGTGTAAAGTTCCTTTATTTATTTGTGTCCACGATATGTAGGTCATTTTTTTTATCAACGTGACAGGTTTCCGACGCTCATAGAAAAACTCGGTGGCGAAACCGTTAAGCTATTCGTTATGGTTATTTGCCTTCTATCGATGTATTTTTACTTTTAATAAGGATTGGTAAATAAATTTTTAAACATCGTGACCTAAAAGTCTAAATCGACGGAACTATACATAATTATTAATACTGTTTCTTATAAGGATACATCATAAAGCACCAAAACAGTTTTGATAATTAATAAGAGATTGTTATGGTGCAGTGGATAGCGTTACACTTATAGCGTTAAGGATTCGATATTAATTAAATTATTATATAGTTGGAAACGATTATGATTAAATTATTTGTGCTCTAGGAAACAAAGCGCGGCGGTTGAGTTTTGTCACTGAACTCGAAAATTAAGCATAAATTGGATACGAAATAATACGCCATAATACTAGATTTTAATGTACCCTGCGAATGCAGGAAAGAACCTTATGTTGTGCTTTCCAAATTTAGTATTTCGCTAATATGTTCAACGGTTAGATCCGACACGTATTCTAGTTTGATAGAATGGATCGTATCGTAAGCTTGTAGGTTCAAAGTCAAAGCCACGCATAATAAACATTTACCGACGTTTACATTCAGGAAAACATTGTTGACAAGTGACAACACGGTCTTCGAATACCTGTACAAGTTAAATATACGAGTACTTCCAAGCATTGAAGAAACTTAAATGGCCCCTTTAAAATGGCTATATATTGTATTTGTTTTGGGGTCACAAGACTCACTTGTTGATTTAAAACTCATAATACAGGAATAATTTTGGAAAGAAAGTTTTGGGCATTTTTTTGTTTTTACTGCATGTGTGCTTACTGTAAATAGAAAGTGAATTATGTTAATGAATATAAGCTAAATAATCAGTATATACATGTTATACTGATATTTCATATATAGAAAATTAACGTAGTAAATTTTCAAGTTCACATACCGTGGTCTAAGCTGATTGTACTACCTTTTCATTGCGATTTCGCACGCGTAGTCAAATAAAAATAACTATCTGTGTATGACAAGTACCCCATATAACACTGATCGCAGGTGACTTCAATTGCAACGAAACAATTAATGTGATGTAATATAGATTATAGAGAGTAGTTCCTGAGATTAGCG
This sequence comes from Heliconius himera, assembly GCA_021202915.1. Lineage (NCBI taxonomy): Eukaryota > Metazoa > Arthropoda > Insecta > Lepidoptera > Nymphalidae > Heliconius > Heliconius himera. The sequence goes on from JAJHJA010000089.1 coordinate 311,366, forward strand.
TATTTTACCAAGCAAACTCAATCAGCTTTATAAAATTACTATATAAGTATCGATTTCGTCATGTCGAAAGTTCTTAAAGATTTTTTAAAATTTTGGTCGTCGACACCACTGTACACCTATAGATTTTATATTATAAATACGTAAGATAAACATGATCTGACGGTATCAGAGCTGTAAAGGTTAAAAGTATCAATGACCGGAAAACATTGTAACCGAGAATTAAAAGTACCGACAGTATCGCCGCGTGTTTGTTAAGGACTGTGTACGTAAGTAATTAGTTATTTAAATCAACTCGACCGAAAGAAGTTTCGGCGATGTAGCTATGTAAAATATCTTGAGAACATTTACTTATGGTCTTGTAAACTTGAATAAGTTAATATCAGAAATGGAATAAAAACTGGAGAATATACATATAACGTATCAATCTTTCTTAGTACACTGTGAAAAGTGAGGAATGTCTTTCTCTTTCTCTACTATACCTCTATTTAGAATTTGAAGCTGCGTTTGTTGTTCAGACATAAATTAAGTATATTTATCTTTTACAAAAAGAAGAAAAATATATTTAAAACAAGTATATAAATACTTTCATCAATGTCATATATTGACATGATATCCTCGAAACCTATTTCCGCTAAAGCCAACCTCCATCTGCTTTCGGAAGTCACTGGCCTTGCTATAAAATTACTAGGAATTACAAAGGTAACATACTTAAAGTCGATAATTTTAATAATTTTGTGCTTTTTCTCTCCATCGCAGCACTGTTGTAACGTTAAAGTTCTGGTTAAATGATTAAAGTTAAAAAATATATTGATTTTTATCACCTACGATTCAGAACCAACTGATATCTCCTTTAATAACAGGTAAAAAAAATTACTCAGTATGTAAATCGGAACTAGTTACTGCTCTTCTTTCTGCCCAAAAACAGACGAGATGAGATAAAATGTTTATTTAATTGTCAGTTACCTGTCTTCAATAGCAATAGATCTATATTACACATCTTAATCATGTCATTTCCATCTTTTTTACTTGAAAAATGATAAGTAAAGTTTCCACTAAAAGATTACATAAGTTATTTTATTTTTACTCATTTGTTATAATTGTTGTGTGATTTTTGCAACGGATGCCATGCATGAGCGCAGGTGGATATAACGTGATGAAAGGCTCGTGATACAGTGAATATATTCCGATGGACAAGTTAACTAACTAAATTTAATGGCGTTCATAAATTTTTTTACAACTCAATTTCATGAGAAAAGAATCCTCTATAAATAATTAGGAAGACTCTTCTTAAATATATCTCATAATTTGATGGAAGTCCTTGTATGGCCTTCGATGAATATAGATTCTATGTTTGTGTGTTCGATTGTTTGAATGTGTGTCAACTAAATGCTAAGCAAGTTTTCACGATATCTCATACAGACAGTTTATAACAAATTCAACATATGGAATGCCATTGAGATTACTTATACAATACTGAATAATTTTACAATATTTTATAGCAGTATGACAAATTTACGATTATTGAAATATAAACATTTCAAAATTTTTGTTCGAAATGTCGAATTTTATACACCTTAATGTAAATAATATTTTTACAAGATATTTTTATATGGGAAGTATCAGAAAAGAGTATTTGATCTTATTTATTAATATTTTTTCTATTAATTTATTTTAAATTGAGAAATTGTAAACTATTTTCAACTATATGAATTTCGCTTATCCATTGTATACATTTCAAGGTGTATTAACCTATTCAGACTTAAGCAGCCTAAGCAAAATCATCTGAATGAATCGAGGCAGAACGTCCTTGCTACCAGTAAATGGGTGGATACGTGATCTACCTATTGTTTAGACTGCTTGTGTTATACTAAAGGAAAAATATGCGCCAGTGTTTTTTTTTGAGAAATTCCTAAAAGATTATTAAAAAGATGCTTTTAAATTTGTTATCGATCCTGTTTCTTTTTTTTCTATTTTTTATTTGTTTATTTTTTTAACTTTAAGCGTTTTTCTGCATAGCTGGGTAGGTAGAAGGAATTTACAATTATTGTAAAAATACACCGTTCTCCACTTTCCGCCCAATATTCGATACATGGTGTATCGTATTGCAATTGATTTCTATCTATTTTTGAGTAGATGTAAGGTATTTCTAAGGAGCGCCTGTCATTTGACCTCCTAGCCTTATCGAGTAGTTCCAGCGGTAATATTGTTGATAAACCTGTCATCAGAATTATACAGGATTCTACCAATAACGACTGTTAAAGCTATATTACAATATTGATTTATTGACATACTCTCTAACTTATAGATACGGTCTTCTGGCATATTGATTTCTGATAGTTGTATGAGCTGTTAGCGAACTTGCTTTTACATTACTTTGTATACGAAAAAATTGTTTATAATAAGAGGTAGAACCTAAGATAGTAAAAAAATATCAGAGGTATCCAGCTATGCGCGAGGAAGAACTTAATCTCAAGATACTCTGTTCTTAGTAGGCATTAACACCGCGTTTTGTCTTGCCAGTGGAAGGGAGTAGGGAAAAGAAGAAGTAATGCGCCACGATGGCCTTGATTTTGCCTGATGACGACTTAAACGACTACGTTTTACCATAATATACGACCATCATACGTTTCTAAGTTCCATATTAAATACATTCTTGTGTGAAAAAATATTATTTTTAATAAAAAAAAAAACAATTAACGTCCATTTTTAGTAAACACATATCGAGCGGGAAACAAGTTGTCCTTATTGAAAGTCGAGTCGATAGTATTTTTTGCATATTATCGTTGAACTTTACAACCGGTTGTGCGTATAAGGATCTTCACTTGCCATATTGACCTTAGGTGTAGGCTACCTTTCAGATACCTGCTATCTGCGTAGGCTTGGCCTATTTCGGTTATTTTAGTGTAGGTCAGGATTTGAAACGGCGATGGGTGTACGGTGGCTGTTGCCTTGTGTATTTAACACAGATAAATAAATCTATTAATGCTCTCAAAAATGTATACTAGCGTTTAACTAATATTAAATCGGCTTAAATATGCCTTAGTACCATTTTAATGGTGACTTTTTGTCACATGATATTACGAAGTTTCGAATCGTTACCTATATATATTTAATTTCTACTAAGGTTTGTTTTTAATAAATAGTGTAGTAGTTAGTGTCGTTTTTCTTCGGCTTGTGTCGTTTGCTACGGGATATATACTTGTAAGGTAGATAAACCTAAACAAAAGACAGATTCACGCTTTTCCAAGCTTTGTCTACCAGAGCGGGCAAGTGACAATAAATAAAAAATGGTATTTCTGCCGAGTGGGGACCGAACTTACAACCGTCGTTTGCATAGCGAGACGCTTTCCCGATGTGTTATGACGGTTTCTATGTAATAAAAACCAAACTCATCGAATAACCATCAAATTTTAAAAATACATTTAAGTTTCCTTAATAAATTACTTTACAAATCCAGCCAAAATTATATCTTCTAATAAACATACAATCAGAAAAAACATACAAACACACACAAAAAATTAAACACACAACCCGTCTATTCACCGTAATCGAGTAATTTCAGGAATCATTAATAGCCTATCTCCACATAATTGATAGCCAGATCGTATTAAAGCCGATTAAAGTTGAGATAACAGCTTTTTGTTTTACATTCTCAATTGAATCCACGTCTGGTCGAACAGTTTGTTTACTTACTATTACAGTTATATAATAATGACATAGCGTTTTTATAGCTAATCTATTGTATGAGCCGTGGTAGTGGTTTAGTTATGTTGTTGGAACCACGTTGTGGCGTTGCTCGCGTTATTTTCTATGTTTTCAAGCGAATTCTTTGTTAACTATAATTAATTTTTGTGGAGAATGGAGTGTCTTATTACTATGTTCCGGCTGCTTACCGTACTGTGTTCGGGATACAGCGTGAAAGTGTTTTTTTTTTAATTTGCATTTTTTCTGTATCCCGCCCATAGTAGAGTAGGTGGTAAGTTCATATATATAAGTATTACTGTACACAATAGATGGGCACATAGTGTCTTAGTACCCTGTTGTATGCGGGAAAAAGCCAAACTGCAAAAAACATTGAACATAAAAAAGAAAAAACATTGGACACTAGAACGTCTAAGTTTGATCTCATAGTTCCGATAGTGTCAAGGAAAACAGTTTCAATCATTTTTTTAAACATTTTTAAAGTGTTATTCCACACTTAGGAATTCTTAGGAATTCTAAATAAGTAGTTTCAATCATATTAATAGTTCGACCCCAAAAGAAATAGGCTAGTGGACCTCAAATTTGAATATTAAGTGACTTTTTGCGCGAGAGACGATGATTTATTGTACGAAATTGTCGGTTGTTGCGCCAAGTGGAATTATCAATTTAAAGGTATTAAGTATGACGGTTTGATGGATTTAGTGGTTTTCAGCTATTTAAGATAATGTTTGTAATGTATTTATAGCTTATTTGTCATAATTGAAACGGATTCGAGTTCATCCTCTCATTTACAAATTAGTGCAGGTTTTTATTGTTTCCAGAGAATTTATCTTAGAAAACAATAAAGTATTATTGTTTAGAGCATTTTATAAGAAGCATATTTTATATAATATTTAGAACCGTGTAAAATTTTTATGTAACAGGACTCGTATTCATACCTAAATTGTCTAAGTTTTGTGACTCGGGGAAATTAAATATTTTCATTTCCTTACTCTAGTTATAACGCAAAGCGCAGCGTTGTGTTCCACCACTCAACGCGCAATGTCTCGAAAATTTTACATTCAGATATGACTAGAATAAATCATTTGAGTCATAAATATTTTAATATCAGTGTACAGTTTATCTGACTAAAACAATTTTTTTTTTTAGTTAATTTAGTATTTTTTAAAGTAATTACAGTCTTAAGCTACTTTCTATATTCCAATCACATGATTTTTAACCAATAAAAAAAAATAGTCCGTAAAATACATAAAATTACATTAACTTGTGTGGGAATGTTTTAAAATAATTCGAAAATTTTAAATTTTTGTAAAAAAATATATATTTTTGATTCTAGCGTTCAGTATCTTAAATTACTCAATTACAATAATTATAAATAATTATTTATACCTATACGAGGTTTCGAGATGGCAACATTTAAATAGGTTCACTTTCGCATTTTATCTCATCACTTACCTACTTATCATAAATGATAACATCGTTTACATCTTGGTTTTACCATTACACCTCTCTCACATAGGTTTACGGCTTCCGTTATAGCCTATCTGACCCATCACAACTTTCCTATACACATTTAATTAATTAAACATACATTAATATTAACATTTTCAATATCATTTAAATAAATATGTCCATTCTGTCAATGTTCAAGTGGTTTCTAGCCGATAAGTAGCACAGCTATCAAGAAATGACGGTTTTTTTTATAAGTTAATCGATTGTCGTTCGCCTGACTTGATAACTTAACTAATGTAAAAGATAAACCGTCCGCGGTGTCATTTGCAAATCGCTAGTAGAGTGGCTTGGATTTTTAAAAATTGGGGACAATTTTTTTGTTATATCGAAGACGTTACGGAATTTAGTAGATTTTGTTTTAAAAGTTTTGATTCACAACTTGTGGGTTCGATACCACTCTGGTAAATAAATTATTTCCATTTTCTCGCTCTATTAACATAACAAAGCGTGGAGTTCGGTTCCGCCAATCAACGCATATTGTCTTGAAAATTAGGAAGTACGTAGAGTTTTAATATTAAATTCGCTTTTGCTATTCTACCTTATGAAGCATACGGCGTGAAGCTATTAACAAGCTGAGAAATCTACAAAGCCGTTTCCCGTGGACAAAAGTTTTCCAAAGTCAAGTCAAGTAATTACTCAGTTCAACAAAAAAATCTGATAATTGTCATTATCGAAATAAACAAAATATTTGGTCACCACATCGGATGCGCGTGCGCCATTTGGCCGCGGCTTTTTGTGAATGAGTCGAAGCTAGCTGTTAGAACAAATTTAACGGTACCGTCCGCTTATGCAGGTTTTTACACCTGACCAGCTCTGGCTTCTGGCTGTCAGTCTGTCCCAGATGAGCCAGCAACCTTTATGTGTCGCTTGTGAAAGTTAAACGTATGCGTTGGGTTTATGTTAATGCGAGTTGGTAGTAGGTACATTTTATTGCGTGTAATACTACTTACTGGATGTTAGTTTAAGTGTTTTTTTTTTTTTTTAATGAAATGGTTTAATTATATAAAAAACTGGTTTTATTTTTGTGATTTTGAAAATTTAAATTTATTCTATTTATTTTATTATGAATTGCCGTTTTTATTAATTGGTGGTTTACGTTGTAATTACTCAGTTGCTTGTGCTTGACTAAATGCCTTGATGCTCGATTCAAATTCCACCTTAGTTATCAAAATATGAAAGAACTAAGTTTAATTTTTATATACGAGTATGTGAAGGCTTGATAGTTACATATATTAGTCGCCTTGATTTTGTATATGATTTTGCAGAGATAACCAAATGTTAAGACACATTCTTTTTTCAGCGTTATTCGAGACATTGCATGTTAAATAGAGGAACACAAAACCTTATTTTATCTGGGAATCGAACCCACAGCCATCACATTTGCGGCGTTTGAACGCTGTCCCACTGCGCCCCGACAGCCTTTCTTATTATTTGGAAGATTTTCAGCATAACCTTAAATTATTTCATTATATTATTTCTTTATATTATAAAGACTTAAAATTGTTAAAAGTTGTTTAAATGCCGCTACAATTTCGTATATTTAACAGCTTTGACCCGCTGCTTTGAAGTAAAGGTTGTAGGTTACCGTACGATTTGTTTCGTAACCAGTAACAACATAATTGCAACATTTTATTTACTTTATTATAAAAGCTGTTTATGCAATGTTCACGGTGTTCACAGCTTCTCATAAATTATACCTAAATATCAATCGTTTTTAATTCGACGGTTGTGGGTTCGATTCGGAGGCTTATCTTCTCTCTTTTACTTTTTGTTTCCCTTTCTCTGTGTATAATAACTAAACTGTATGGTTTTGTGCCGGAAATCAACGCCGAGTTTTGTTTTGTCGGAGCAAAATATGAAAAAAAAAATGTATTCCTCCGAATGCTTTGACTTCGTACAGATTGTAGAGAAGCTGAAAAAAATGTTTAAAGGGAATTAAGGAAAAAATCTATCTTTTCTACACTATCACTAATCATTTATGAATTGTCAAATAGGCTAGATAGATTTTGATAACTAGAAATAAATAAATTTGAAGTTGCAACCTCAGCTTTGTCTACTAAAGTACAACGATCGCTATTACGGTAAATTTTATTGTCTTCGACCACATTTCCTGACCACAGTTTAGTGGTCATTCTACAATACGCACAAAAACACTGTAAGCTATATATATATAGAATATTAAAGTGACATAGATAATAAAATGTATAGTTATTTATAATTTAACATATCATTTCACATGTATTTATTAGTGTTTGTTTGATTTCAGGTATGTCATTCAATTTCAATGGTGAACAACATGTGAAATTTCGTATGTATGTATCAACTTTAACATAATAGCCGTCGTGGCGCAGTAAGCGTGCGTGTAAACGCGACGATTGTGAGTTCGATTTCCACTTATAAGGGGGAAGATGATTTTAATATTTTCATTTAATCGCTCTGCTACTGAGGCAAGGCGTGGCGTTGACGTCCGCCAAGAATTCTGCGGAAAGAGGGGAATTGAAGTGTTAATAGGGAACGTGTCTTAACACTATGTATCTTGGTTCTCTGTGCCTACCCTGCTATGTGCACGATACAGCGTGAAGCTAAAAAAAAACAATAGAATATTAGCCTTGTCTGCGGCCCATGTATTTACCCAGAATGAACTAAGAGATGTCATCGAAACTATTAACTTGCTGTATATATAGATAGCCCTTAGAATTCCTTGATCAACGGACTATATAACACAAAAATGTTTCTTATTTCGAGCGAGTTGAGATTTGCGCGTACAACTCAAAAACTTTTCAGGCTTATGGTATTAGAATCTAAGTAAGTATGTAGATATGGAATAAATATTATTTATCCAAGTTAATTTTAACCCACAGCCATGGTAAACCTTCAAGTATATTTTAACATCAAATAACTGAAATATTTTAGTATTTTCAACATTTTATTACAAAAACAAACCGCCTTAAACATCCTCTTTTTCCACAAACTACATATTTATATCGACAATCGATCGTCCACAAAATTAGCGATCGTAAACGGATAATGATTGTCTTCAGCAATAAATTCGAAACGCTTAATTCGATAATGTTTATCGATGCTCTGCAATTTCTGGAATCTTTTGATCGGAAGATGTTTTTAAGTAGGTACATCACTACAGTATGAGGATACCAAAAATTCTTGACCTTTTTCTTCTTGGGTATATGTGTCAACTGACATTTTTTTATTACAATGTACACACAATGTATCCACATAGCAGGGTAGGCAAACGGAATTTGGGAACCTAGTGTTAAGACACTCCATTCTCAAGACACTTCCTTTTGCCATTTTCCGCCGAATTCTGGAAGCATTGCGTGTTGAGTGGCCTCGGTCAGAGCGATGACTATGAAAATTTTGAATACTTCAATCGAACCTACAACCATCGCGATTACAATTGTGCTCCTGCGCCACTACTGACCTCATAATCAAATATATATTTTTCGTAGTTTCCTCCCAACCTATACTTTAATACTTACTTATGTGTGGTATGTGATGCATAGCACGGAGCTACGAGCTCGTACATCGATAACAATATGGATCAATAATCAAAAACAAATAATAAGTAAGGTGGATAAATGTAACAGTTTCATGCATTCAAAGCGAGTCGGCAGGCGCGAGTGTAAATCGAATAAATCATTCGTACCGGTTGACGGCAGAAAATCGATTTGGACGTGATCGATCGAACGTGTTTTTATGATACGATTTATTGTTTTTTGTTTTATTTTTTGTTTTTGTTTTGTTTGAAATATTTTTTTTATGTATGTAGGTGTGTTAGGATGCTACGCGATTTTCTTGGGATAGGTTGAGAGCGATTACTAATATTTGAACTGTATGTACACTACAGACGCATATGTAATTTTTTAATTTATCTCTAGATATTTAAGTTCTAAGGTAGTCCAGATCTTTGGAACGATAAAGTTAATTATGATTTTCATTTTCTCTCGACTCTGGTGAAGTCCAAAAGGAAAGTTATATTTTCAGCTTTTTCTGTGTACCTGTTATACCAATGATGTTACTTAATAGTAATTCATAGATGTGTAAATGTAAAAAGGTATGTCATGAAGTTCACCAATTCACGTTGGTCGCAATATTATTTTTGGTTCCCGCAAGGGACGCCTTTACCAATCAACCAACGAGGGCCAACGACCCCCTCTCTAGCAGCCACGTGGTGCTTGTGATCTCATAGGCTTTAAAAGCCAATTAAGTACTAAAAAACAGTGCGCAGTTAGACTTTTGCTACATAAAAAAAATCAAAACTAACAACTAAATCGAGATTAAGAAAAATATTTTTTACTAATGTTGTTTTTAACATTTTTTAAACTGTTCCAAAACTATCATAGTCGATTTTTAAACACTCAAGTCACGAATCGACTTTTTAATTCACGGTACAGTACTAACCATTTCATAGCTCTAATAAATTTTCACAGCAAGTGGCACTCCACAAGTTATTGGGTGATAAGAAATGTAAAACGTGCGTGTTGCACTACCGTTACGTTGTTATGGGGAACATCTAATTTATATCTAATATAACGTTAATGTGATAGGGAAAAAAATAATTAAAATATTTCGATTTCGATATAATTTAATCGATTTTCGGCTGTCAATTAGGCGGGTAATTAAAAAGGTTTTGGTCAGCTTTGAAATTGATTTGATTGAATAATGTGTAACTTAATATATAATACTGTAAATAAGTTTAGCTATCGTGTAATAGCGTAATAGCTTCACGCTGTATCTCGCACATAGGCAGAGGGGATCTAGTGTTAATATACTCCGTTTCTCCACTTTTCTGCCGAATTCTGGAAGCATTATGCGTTAAGTGTTGGAAATTAACATCGTGCCTCGTTGCACCTAGTTACCAGAGGTAGAAAAAGGAAATATTATTATTTCATTTCTTCGAATAGGAATCAAACCCACAACCTGTTGCGTTTACAGTCGCACACTGGTGCCTCTGTGCCTCATATAATTTAGCTATTATTATCAATTTTTTAAAAAAATATTGTAAAGGCGACGATTGTTGGTTCGATAGTTAATCAGAAGAAGAATTATTTGGTTCTCTCTGACTATCCCGCCAAGGTAAGTTAAGTTATATTATAAAGCTGAAACTTTGTTTGGTTAAACGCGCTTATCTCAACCACTCTTTCAAATTTTAAAAAATCTTTTTATTTCATCAATCGAGAATATAATCCATTTATCGAGGAGTCCTCTTCTGTTATAAATTTCATTATAGTTTCGATGTAACCCACTGTACATAGTTACCTACGGTGAGAGTCACCTATGGTCAGATTTACCCACGATCAGAGATACCAGGTATCATACAACTCCTTAGTTATTTCCATCTGATTACGCGGACGAAGCCGCAAGTAACGGATGGTCCTCCAAAATAAATATCCAAACACATGTCTCCGTCGCGTGGGTAGAACATTCACATTCATCGATTCTAAAGATTATATCAAAATTTGACGCGTCGTATCTAATTGACCTCCGCGGTTAACAATTTTTATGCTTTTTTGATTTTGATGTCACCTAAATACTTTATTGATTGATTTGATAGTCGCGGATTCCATATTTGGGCATAAAATATTTGGAATTTTGGTAAAGAAAGCTTTTTCTACAATAAAACTATAATTAAGTACAGTCCATAATAGATTTCTTTTTTTGGATGACTGATAATTTGTTGGAATTTATCGCGCTAAATTGCAATCGTTATCTCGGTCGTTGGTCTTTAAAAATTTTTCTTTTAACATATATCTATTATAATAGCCATTTAAACCATTTTTGTTTGAATCTTATAGAAATTTAAGTTTTTTTTGCTTAACGCTTTTCCTAGCGGGGTAGCCAGAAAAAACGATGAGCCAAATGTCACGGTATCTACCGTCTTAGTAGTTTCTTTAACGTAACTTTTACTTTAACGTACTTTAACTTTTTTACCGTACACCCTCCTTCCTGTTTTCTCCACACAATGTGACATTGGCGAAGTGATATGTGCTCAACTGGCACGCTCGGAACGCTATAATCAAAGAACCATACTATACCGGGTACTTTAACGAATAATTCTTATTACTTTAATCATTAATACTTTAAACAATATTGTATAAACTGATTTCCATTTAAAACAGTTATTAAAAACAACCATTATTGTTTATAAATCACCACAATAAAAATATGTTTTAATTTTTTCTTAAAAACCATACTATAAAAATGTGGGAACCCACAACCGTTGCGAGTACCGTCGTAAGTGAAATATTTACTATTTTAATTTCTTCGCTGTGGTGTCGATTCAAAGCGCGGCGTTGTATTCCGCCACTTAACACGCAATACCTCTATAATTCGGCAGATAGTGGAGAGCGGGGTATCTTAACATTAGGCTCCCTCTGCCTATCCCGCGAGATACGGGATACAGCGTGAAGCCGAAAAAAAATATTAATGTATTGAAGTCTGGATTCCGCTGTCCTAACAGAAAGTGTTTGCGTGTAACACGATATCACTGAGTACTAGACCGTGGCGCTCGTGTTGCTGGGCATCTGGTGACGGTGATAGGCTGAAGCGATTATTATGTACCAGTACATTTTTTTAGGAATAGAGAGAAATTGGGAGAATTTAATATTATGATTGTACAATGTCTCCTATCGACCAGAATTTCTTTTGTCGGAGCTCAACGCCGCTTTCTCTAAGACAATACCAAAGCAAGGAATATAACTCATTCACCATGATTTACAGTTAAATGTTGTTCATTTGCATTTTAATGTTTTTAATTATAAAATGTTGAATGACATATTTTATTTATAAACAATAGTATTACTATTAAGAAGTGCTGATTTAGTGTAAGTATAGATACGTATTGAAACTTACTCGCTTAGTAGAATTTTAGGCGATTTTTTTTCAAGAAAGACCGTAGTGATGCAATGCTATAAAGTTGATTGTATAATTTCTATCGTGGGTTCGATTCTCAACACAAAACGCGGTATTGAGTTCCGCCAATTAATGCGTAACTGTCCGAAAATCTTATTAGTAGGTACTCTGTGCTTATGGGGTAGATTGAGGGAAAATGGGTTAAACTGTTATTTTATTTCCTTACTAAATATGATTATTTATTAAAGTAGAATAAATTATATTCGTAATATATAAATAAATACAATACGTTCGTATGTCAGTTGATACCAGGTGTAACTTTGCACCACTCTCGTAGCATTCAGAGTGTGAAGTGGAGAGCTGCTACTTAAAACGCACACGCCGCAACAAATGTTTATCTAGTTTTGACTTGCTTCATACAAATTATGAAAAAAAATCATACAAATATTAAATATATAAATTATTTTATTATTAACATTTTATATAAATTAAATACGGTACCCCGCTTATAGCACGGTAGGCAAAGGCCACCTGATATAAATGCACTCCGTCCCTCCCTTTCTGTCCAAATTTCGAGATATTCGCTACCGTGGGAAACGAATCCACAACCGTCGCGTTAACGATCAGACACTGACGCTGCGCCACGACAATCTATTCTTTACTTTTTCTGTCCAAGAAATTATTTACAACCAATATTAGTCGTTACATAAAAATGTATGGCTATCGTTGTTTATTGATTTAATATATATTCAAGTTTGTATAATTTTTAACGTGGTCGTAACTAACTTGCTGTTCCACTCTTCAGTTTCATTAGCGGCTGACATTTATGCGTTTGGTTTGTTTACTGTTCTCCTAACCTTGCCCGGGCTTTGTAATCATTTAATGTCGATATTTTGTATCGATATATATGATCTTTTACATACAAACATACATGTATATAAAATTATAAGGTGATTGATATACTCTGATATCAACGCACCGCTCAAACTGTTGAACCTGGAAAATTTGATTTTATGAAATGTTGCAAATATGTAAGTAATGATGATGATGATGTTTCTCGTAACTAGTAGATACTTTTGCGTTCTTTTTTTAAAATGGTTGTGTTTTAAATATTGTCAAAAGTTGCAGTGAAATCTTTAAAAGGTAGATAAGCAATATTCATAAAACGATACCTTAGAATTGAATTTCTAGAATTGAAGTTCTTTGATTTTCACGAATATTACACATTTTAAATGAAACTATTTTAACCGGTTTAATTGTGTATATACGCGTAGACTCAGTCTACCCGTGACCACGGACTACTGCAAAGTATTCGAAACGTCGGGATTCCAAAAATGTATAATTCCAAATATACGCGATTAATCCGGTTAAAATAGTTTAATTTAAAATAGCTCTACATCATTTGCAGCAGTCGGTGAACCCCATTTCTTTTACTTTTTTTTCAATTCTTTTTTTATCTGTTACTATGTAAAAATGATAGTAAACTTGTGAATTTGAATGTACTTTTAAGAAACTTATCGCCCATACTTTTGTGTTATCAACGGCATTCCACACTTAATCAATTTCCATCAATATTCATAAAGACAACCTTGTTGCGTGACATTGGTATTTCATATTGTGTTATTATTTGTTATGCATAATTATATCAGGGCTGTTTAATTAAATCGTTCTGTTGAATACAATGAATGAGCTTAGGTCTCGATTAGGTACTTGGCTGGCTTTAAAATGTATATTTTTAACATTAACAGCATTTTAATGCTGTTTTAATCTTTGGTAAGATTTTCGACTAAGCTTGATATGGACGTAAGGATTAATAATCACTGATGGCGCTTGGACTTCTTCAAGGAAGTTCTAATACCCGAAATTGAAATAAAAAAGTATATTTTTAAAATGTCACGAAGTATTCAACGTTCCGTGATTTTTTTTAGTAATGGAAACCTAAATAAAGAAACGTCTAAAATGTCACCCACATTATCTGTTCTTCGAGTGGAATGACGTTGAGTGGAAAACTTTTTAGTGTTTTTTTGACATTTTGACTTCCTATCCTGCTGTGTACAAGATACAACGTCAAGATAATAAAAAAGACATTGACATAATATGAGATATCCTAAAATTTAGCTTTTACAAAGTAAAAAAAAATACTAAACTTAAAATAAGTTTTGTTTGTTTGTTTTGTCTTCGCGCTATATCCCGCACACAGCAGGGTAGGCAGGGGGAACCTAGTATTAAGTCACTCCGTTCCCTACTTTCTGACGAATTCTGGAGGCATTGCGTGTTGAGTGGCAGAACTCAACGTTGCGCTTTGCTTTGGCACCAGAGCGAAGAAATGGAAAAATTATTAAAATATTAGTAAATTTAAGTAAATATTTCATCTCCTCGAGTGGGGATCGAACCCACAACTAGTCGTCACACTTTGTGCCCCTTCGCCAAGACTGATCTCTAAAATAAGGTAATTATTTTTTTTTTCCAAATTATACATTTAGTTCAGTCTACTACTAATATTATAAATGTAAATGTTTGTGAAGATGGATGTTTGTTCCACTTATACGCAAAAAATACTGAACGGATTACAATTGAATTTTACAGTAACATATTTTATACAGAATAAAGCATAACATACAATTTAAAATATTTTTGTATAAATTGGCTGTAATGTAAATAATAAGTTTAAGCGGGCGAAGTCGCGTGTGGGTCGCAAGTAGTACCATAAATTAAGATTATATTAGAAAGATGAAAACCACCAATGTATTTGAAACCACGACCGTTTTATAATAATTTATACGTGATATAATGTGATCACAATTAACTACTACGATGTTTAAAATCAGACTAAAAACTTAATGACTGCCAACTTCAATAATGACTTTATAATCTGCCGAAATTTCTTTATCACTTTAATTTAGGTTTATAATGACGTAATTAAATGATAAGTTATTTTGTTTCATGTCTTAATGTTAAGGCTATATATTGATCTGTAAGAATAAGAGGCTATAATAACGCAGTGGGATACCATCTGACTGTTATAGCGATACTTGTGGATTCGATTCCGTCTTGAGGGATTACCAACCAAGTTGAAAAGCATGTTTACTTTACACGAACCGTTTTATTTATATAGTTTAGTATAGCAATTTCAGAAATATTATCGTTTTCATTCTTATAAGAAGCACTGCCTTGAATTTTGCCAATATACTAAATTAGTCCTAGTAATATGATACGCCGGTCGTGGCGCAGTGGCACGAGGTGTGACTGCAAAACCGACTGGTTTCGATCCCCACTGGAGGAGATGAAATATTTACTTAAATTTATATTTCCATTTCTTCGCTCTGGTGTCGAGGTTAAGCGCGGCGTTGAGTTCTGCCACTCAACAACGCGATGCCCCCAGAATTCGGCAGAAAGTGGGGAACGGAGTGTCTTAACACTAGGTTCCCTCTGCCTACCCTGCTGTGTGCGGGATACAGCGTGAAGCTAATTAATTTAATATACTAGGAATATATTATAAGGAGCTAAAAAAGTTTTTTAACCTTTTAAAAGCGACGCATTAAATTAATCTATAACAGCAAGTGGCGCGTCCAAGCCCTTATAAAATGATCGCATTAAATATAATCGGCATTAATTAAGGACGTGCGTTCGCGCGTGCTGAAATATAGTCATCGTTTCAAATTGGAACTAATTGGGGATAACTTCAGTTATTTATGTAGCCATAAATAATGCTGTTAGCGTTGTCGTGATTATGTTGGGACGTGGCTGTGGGGTCGAAACCTATAGTTTTTTTTTGTAAACTTCATATTGTATCCCACACGTAGCAATATAGGCAGAGAGAACCTGGGTACCTAGTGTAAAAACACTCCGTCACCATTAAAACGCTTTAGTAGCCCACTTTCTGCTGAATTCTAGAGACATACGTGTTAAGTGGTGGAACTTGACGCCGTTATCAGAACGAGGAATGCAAAATAAGCCTACTTTATATTTAATAAATGTTTTAAGAACACTTAAAAAAATATATAAAAGAGTCACCTCAGTTAGGTCACTATCTTCTATACAACCAAAGTACTATTAATTTACAACAACAAATTACATTGTAATTTTATAATTACATACAAAATTGAATGTAAGTTGGGTTCCCATAGCGCCGCTACGCAACAAAAGTTATCTAACACACTTCCGAAGCTCGCACATTATAAATAACTGTTTGCCAACTTTTTTGTCCCATCATATTATGGGAAATCCGGTTAAACGAACGACTTCCTGAGCCTGATGTAACACCTGGTGATGAGATAACGATCGCTTTTTGTTAATATAATGTGGCGGAGTTGCTGCAAATTTAGATGACGGAAGGTATGAGGAAGCTGGAGGTTTAATTTGTGAGAGAAAATTGGATTTGTTTTTAGATGTTGATTTAATAAATAATGAATATGCTTTTGAATTGTTTTCCCTTATAGCATTATAGGTAGAAGGAACCTCGTGTTACGACAGTTCACATGTTCATCACTTTCCACCCAATTTTCGAGATATTGCGTGTTGAGTGGCGGAACTGACGTTATGCCACGATTGTCTCATGTCTTGATTGTAAATGTAGTGGTTGTCGGTTCTATTCCCACGCGGTGCAATAAATTATTTCACCTAGTTTCCAAGACAAATGTAGGTCTCGGAATTTGGGTCAAAGTGAGGAACGAAGAGTCTTAACTAGAATTTCTCTGCCTTCTCTCGTAAAGCCGAAAAAAATGTGCTTGTAATTTAACATTTATCAAAATTATTAAATCGAATTTCTAAATTATTCACATATTTTAACATCTCTTCTTGAAATTCCAAGACATATTAGATAACTTATGAATCATGAATAATGATCTTTTCATCATGATAAAGCATTTTCAAGTTCCTCTCATATCCCGCTAACGCGTCCCATATCATTTATAACGCTGGGTCCCCGTTAACCTGACCTGAAGTCGCAATTAGCGCTGCGCATGCGCAGTCATGTCGATAGGCAAGCACTGCTTTGGAATGAACGTGACAGGTCATAGGTTCGACGTGTTGACAAGATGGAAGAGGTTCTTGTTAAATACACTTGTGTATATCAGACTATAGAAAGATGATACATTATTTTGGTTAAAAAAATTGTATTTGTTTTTATCACTCATTAATAATAATTTATCTACATAAATTTTAGTTACAATTGATTGATCCTTGATTTTTAGTTTATTTTTTGACAAAAAGTGAAGATAAAAGAGAGAAAAAAAGGAAATAAATAATTATAACATTACATTTAATATTAACCACATAAACAAAAATATTGATGGAATTGGCTGATATTTAAATACTATTATCTATTTCGTCTTTAAACCACTCTTTGCCCTCAAATATCTCTGAAACTAAAAATGCTACTGAGAGTATGTTTATTGGTTCAAGTCTCATCTAAGCTTTTAAAAAGGGGACCCGTATATTGGTGATATATCACGTATATTGGTACAAATATTGCTTGACGGATATTAAAAGTCAGTTTAATTTTTTAAATAACTTTTAATATCTAGCTTCAGACATTATATTCAAGCTCATAGCTAAGATACGATCATTTTTACATAATTTCCGAGATCGATTTACACAACGTCACATCTAGTAAATGTTATATCAATTTGCCAACGCTTTTATTGATCAATAGCTGTTCTGCACATCTAACCTAGGCCTTTCATGACCAGCAAGTTCATTGTATTCGGCATCACCTTTCAAGTTGTGAGTGGCGTTGGGATAAGTACAAATTAATGATGTTCTCCTAGGATGTTTCTTAGGATTTTCTAGTTAATCGATAGTGTAATCGATTTGTAAACATGTATGTATATCGATTTTTTTGTGTCAGGATCGATTGCACAGATAATGTGTGATAATTTTTGTTTTTTTTTGTTGGTTTTTCCTATGAAACTTTATTGGTGGTTAAAGCTATAGTGTCATGCTTATGGATACAAATCCTTATTTATATATAAACACATAATAATTATTTAATTCTCTGCTTTTACGAAAAATTGGGCATTACCATAAAATGTACTAAGTCATTAAATATTCAAAATTAAATTGAAGTAACTCATTAAATACTCCATGTTAACTTTATATGGGGCTAACTAAAGACAATGATTGCTCTACTTAACGTTTCCACGATCGACATTACGTATAATGGGTACATTTGTCTTATTTCGAAACATATTGTCATTCGCATATTGCGCAATAACGAATCCGTTGTATGTAAAACTAGTGCGTTTCACATATTTTATTGATGTACCGTTGAGTGTATTTTGATGACTTCTAACAAAGTGACATATACGTACAAACGTATGTGGATAATGACTTCATATAAATTGTACTGAATCTTACGTAAGGTTATTTTTGCGTGTATTGATTATTTAGTACGAGTTGTGAAGGCTTAGGCAATCACGTTTTATTTTCCATAGCAGGGTAGGTAGAGGGAACCTAGTGGTAAGTAAGACATACTGATTCTTACTTTCAGCTGTATTATAACCACATGTTCAGTGGCGTTTGTCTTTCAGAGTGGGGAAATGAAAATAAATTAAATATTGAATAAATACTGAATACACAGCCATTGCTTCTACAGTTAGAAGCTGTCAACTGCGCCATAACAGCATGACTTGCCAGTCAACGCATATTGCCTAAACAATTTGGTGGAAAGTGAGGATCGCAAATGTTTCATTAAAGGGAACGGAGTGTTTTAACATTAGGTTCCCAGTTCCACTCCGCCTATTTTACTATGAGCGGGATACAGCGCAAAGCTAAAATATTTGATAATAACATCAGCTGTATTTTTAAAAATATATTAATAATAATTAAATATACTCAATTTCATCGCCATTTGTCAAGGAAAGAAATAAATATTTTAAATATTTCTATTATAGGAATGTCTGCGGTTTGAGTAGTACCTACCTACTTACAATTTTACATTGTCACTGTTGCGGTTGGAAAGTCAACATAGTTTATAAATTTCCTTAAATTTCTTTAACAACATTTGCTTACTTTTTACTGTTTAATATAAACATTTTAATCAGATCAGTCGTGTGACTGTAAAAGCGACTGGTAGTGGGTGCGATCCCCACTCGAGGAAATGAAAATATATTTATTATAAATATTTATTTAAATTTATATTTCCCTTTCTTCGCTTTGGTGTCAAGGCAAAGCGCGGCGTTGAGTACCGCTACTGACACTAGGTTCCCTCTACCTACCCTGCTGTGTGCGGGATACAGCGTGAAGATGATTTATTTTTATTTATTTAACTAGGTATTTTAATATAAGCTGAAGATCATCCTCAGTGGCGTGTTATTTGAGACGCAACTCTCCTATATGCAACAATGGACGAATACAGGTTGATGATGACTTGATAGCGTGAAATAAGGAGGAAGAAGAAAAATATTAAGAAAACGTACAAAAAATGAAGCTTAGCTGGACTCGACTTTTTAATACCGTTCATAATTTTAATACGTTAATGTTTAATACTCTTCGCCAATTACCCATTATAAAGCTACGTCAAAATTCTTTTACGTGTCTTAATTTTTCACTTTGTACTTAATATTAATAAAGTTATAAAAATAAAAATATGCAAACTTCATCCATTGATATTTTCATCTCAGTAGATAAAAATACAGGATGTACCTAGTATCGACCGTTGTGGTGCAGTAGAAGCTTATATGATCTGCTATCCGTGTTTACTGAATATAGTGGGTTCATAAATTCATTATTTCATTAGTTTTTTTCTCGCATATAGCAGAAAAGGTAGGAGGTTCCCCAGTTTCCGCCTAATTTTCGAAACATTGCTTGTTAATTGGCGGAAATGAACGCTGCGTTTTGTCTTCTTTAGGAACCAACAAATTTGATCAATTCCCCTGAAAGAGAATCGAATCCTCAATCGTCGTGTTTACTGTTAAACACTGACGCTGGCCACGACTGCTTTTTTTTTCTTAATTTAATATATATGCATATATTTGAGGGAGCTATGCATTTTATGAATTTGTTGCCCGCCATTTTTGTGTCTAAAACGAAAACAGTAATAGTTATTCCTATCATGTTTTCTAGTAGTGCGGTAGAAATAGCGGGACATTGTGACGCAATGGTGGCACGTCGCGTCGTGTGGCACGCGCTGTCCGCATCTTGTCGTTTTATATAGTTCATACTGTATACCGGATCAGAACCCAGTGTCAAAACACTCCCTTCTCAGCAGAAAATATTCCATTTTTCACTTTAAATAATTTACGTTTTAATTGGCGGAGAAAAACATTGCTATTTTGAGACAAAATTTATTCTAATTGACTTTAACACTGTAAGAGCATGTCCCTACCACCGGCTCGAACTTTGCTTTAAAATACGTCCGAGCTACGCTACCATCGATAAAATTTAATAAAATAAAGAAGGAAAAACACAATTTCGCTTAATTTGTCTTTCAGTTACAATTTTAAAGTAGTAAATAAACAACAAAAATGTAGTAAATAAGCTTTTCCCAATAAAAAATAATTTCATGCCATTTTTAGATTAAAGTAAGATAGTGTTGAGTATACGGTACTTTAGGCACTGATAGCATCCGACTCCCGCCGCCCACGTACCACCACGTAGCACGTGACCACCTGTTCGCTACTTAGAAATGGTTGAAATTTATAAAATATTATGTCTTTTAAAAGAGGCCTTCGTGGCGCCGGTGCACAAACGTGTAACTGTACATGCGAGAGTTGTGGATTCGATTCGCACTAGGAGGAATGAATTATCTTTTTTTTATTTCCACGCTCGCTCGCTCTTCTAACGAGGTAAAGCGCGGTTTTGAGATGTTAAAACTAAGGTTTAATATCCATGTTGTAGGGTATAACATACAAATCTGCCGCATAAAAAAATATCTAAATAATGACTTAATCTTTAAAATATTTTTAATTTAACATTTTAATTTTGAGCTTAACAATTTTTTCTTAAGTTACAAAGAAATTTTTCACGAACATGCTTGAACAACTTCTTCAATTTTTACTTAAATTTAATTGAGCAACAAAGATATAAGATAAATTTAACGAAAGTTGGATCGAGCCAAAACTTGTGATATTATTACGTATATGCCTATTGAATATACTTTTTTTTCTCATATCAGTAGGCAGAGGGAACCTGGGAACCTGTTAAGACAATTCATTTCCTTTAATACACTTCCACTTCCTTCTTTCCGCCGAAATCTGGAAGCATTGATGCGTATGGCATTGCGTGTGTATGGCGTAGCTTGTCACTAAAACAACTAAAAAAATTAAATAATGCCTTTCTTCGAGCGGGAATCGAACCCAAAACTTCAGTAAAATGTGACTAAGAGTCACACACATGTGCAAATGCGCCACGACTGGCCTCATAAAAGGTAGCATATTATTACGCTAAGTACATATATTCATATGTACCAACAACTCAATATCGATATTATTAAATCACATCGATCAATCATTCGGACGTTGTTATATAATGTAGAAAGTAAAAGTAAATATCTTTGCCAGTATAGAAATGTATACGAAAAAAATAACTTAAGAAACCGACACGAACAACAAATTTATGGGTAGTCAGAAATTATAGGTTCAGTAAATAGTAATTAATTATATTGAGAGATGTTTCAAGGCGTGTCCTAATAGTTAAAAAGGCTAAGAGGTAAAAATAAAATGGGCTTATCGCTTTTTTTCGCACGGTAGAGTAGGCAGAGGAAACCTAGTGTTAAAACACACTGTCGCCCACTAATTCCGCTCAATTTTTGAAACATTGTGTGTAGAGTACCGGAACACAACGCCGAGGCTAAATTTAATGCACGATGGGTGCTGTGGGTTCAATCACCACTCTGAGGACAACCTTAAATATTTTTCTTCACTGGTATTGTAAAACAAAATCCATTATTTCACGATAAAGTAAGCCACTTACATGTAGTTCATATAAGTAAGTTACCAAATAAACTGAAGTGACTTACCACTACCTTCTTTTTACGGCATTCATTAACTTTTAAAATACTATTGGGTATTACTGTTTTTTTGTCCGTATGTATCCCAATTTATCGTCTAATTAAATCTTACGATCGAAATAGGTCAAGCTTGACAAGATTTACAGGAATTCCTGCAAGCCAAACTAATTCACATAATGTGCGTCATAAAGCACATTTCCCTTTAAGGCGAAAGGTTAACTAACGAATGGAAAGCGGGCGAATGTTACGGGGAACGCTTAAGGATAATTTTGGTCTTAATTGGCCCACAATAATGCTGGCGATGCCGCGCCCGCCGCTCCCGAAGATATATCTCGGTGTGCCGTGGGTCCACGAGGAGTTAACAGGAAGTTGTTATTATAATTGTATTTATTTCAAGTTAAAAGTAAATTTAAATAAAAACCGCTGTGGCGCAGAAGTGCAGTGACGGTTGTAGATTCGATGCCCTTTCGGAGGAATGACTTATTTTCATTTGTTCGCTATGGTTACAACTAGAAGATTCTGTCCCTGTCCTCTGCCTGGATGTATCTTACCTAGGTAATTGGTTGACAAAAAACTTAAATCGGCTTAACTTTTATAACTTTTTTTAGGTTGTTATACTTATTATATTAAGATTATGAGTTCATCTAATAATTCGAATGAGAATACGAGAAAAGTCTACAATAACGTTTGTGATGTTCTTGGATAATTATCTTATATGTGATGGTTGCTGGTTCAATGCCTACTGAGTTTCGAATAAGAAAATAAGTTACTTTCATTAAATAAGTCATTATAATTTTATAATGACTGTAGTTGATTCGAATACATTCTGGGCGTATTTGACGCGAGATCGGCAAATTATTGCGTACTATATATAAGCTATAAGACTGCGAAATTACCAAAAATCAATGTTGCAATCAAGAATTGAAATTATGTACAGTTGGGTTGGTGAAAAAACTCTATAGGTCAGTGAACAGGTCTGGGTGGCATTTAAAAAGTGACACCGAATTACATTATATGTGATACGCGTGTCAAGAGCACACGGCACAGCGGCTGACTGTAAACGAGTTGGTTGTGGATTCGATTTCTATTCCAGTAAAGGGATAAAGCGGGGCGTTGAGTTTGGACGGAATGTTTTGAACATAGAGCCAAAAGTGGATAACTGAGTGTCTGTCACCTCTCCTACTCACACTGTTTCCTCTGCATACACTACCATATGCGGGATACAGCGTAAAGCTAAAAAAAGGCGATTGCGCAGTTACATCATGCTCGAGTTATACGCGATGGTCATGTATTCCAGGTTCACTCTAACTAATATTTATATTTCAAATTAAGAATAGTTTCTTACTTTACTTTTTACAAATTTGTAAAAAAAATAAATTGCAATTACAATGCTATGTGAGATTGAAAAAAAAAATAGAAAAATAGAATGCATATTGAATCACATAATATAAATTTTCCTGTAACTTAAGATTTTTAAGATGCTTGAAGAAAAAAAAATCTATAATTAATACATTTCCAAATGTCAAACAAGTTGTCAAATTACTTTTAGTACTTATCTGTTATTAATTTTTTTTTTTATTATCTATTGACTGCTAGATTTCATTCATTCATTTATTCGTCATTTAAAAAAATATATGATAATAAGACGTTCATTAATTATTGATTAAGCTTGTCATACCTAATTAATTCAAAGTAAAAAATATTGATAAGAAATCACGTGCGTTTTTTTATTACATACAAACGATGAGAGACGTTAATACGATTTTTTTTAAATATTATCACGTTGACATTTTCTACTAAAATCCAACCAATCGATTGATTTCTAAGTTTTTTTTTTCAATTTAAACGTGAGAAACTTAAATATTATTTGTAGTTACATTATAGTATAGTATTTCCTGGTCATAAGCTGACCCTTAATACTATCGTCGAATAGTGAAATATACGCGAATTAATCCGGTTAAAATGTTTAACAATCACAAAAAACTAAAATCCTGTTATACACTAGTTTTTACATTGAATCTCGCTTCTTTTAGGGTTACGTTGTTTGTATCCCCGCTCATAACAGAGTAGGCAGAGGGAACTTGAGCACCGAGTATTAAGACACTCCGTTAAGAAACTTCCGTTTCCCACTTTCCGTCGAATTCTGAAAGCTTTGCGTGTTGAGTGACGGAGATCGAAGCCGCGTTTCGAAAATAAAAATATTAACGATTTCATTACTCCAAGTGGAAATTGAACTTACAATCGTCGTGTTTACAGTCACACGTTTATGCCCCTCCGCCACAACGGCCTCAAATTCTGTCATCTAAACGGTTAACATAATATAAATTACCTAATATATCCTTCCTATATAAATGGATTACCCAAAACTTAAATCGTACTATTAGTACCTGAGATCAGCGCGTTCAACCAAACAAACACTTCACCTTTACAACATTAGTATAGACATAGATTATGAAGTAATCAACAATTTGTTGCTCACACAGTGGCAAGCACGCTTGCCAAGCATTTTGGTCCGAGATGAGGTTTTTAGATTAGATCCCGCGATCTAAATGTTTTACGACTGGTCTCTGTGTCGTAATACTGTAATACGAGTGGGTAATGAATGGTATTGCGCTTCTAATGAAACACTTGTTAGGCCACGTACACACTGTAGGTACGTGTTGGTACGTTTTGAAGTATGTTGTTGGCCTTTTGGTTTCGATTTTGAAGTACGTCTTCTAATATTTCGTATTTTTAATTGTGTCTTTTTTTTTGAAAATCATGTTTGGAGTAATTATTATATTTGTGATTTAATAATAATTAATTTTCAATTTTTGACTATAAAATATTAAATTCATTTCACTCATTCGAAAGCCCACAGTTGGCTTATTAATGTCCCTAAAATTTGGAAATTTTGTTAACTTTGAACTTATAATAGTAGTATAATGATAATGAATATTTATTAATATTTATTATTCTATGAATTGTTTATATAAAACTTCGATGTTTGTCAGCGCTCCGCTTAATATTGCTTAACTGAAACAATATCTGCTTAGTTGATGAATCGCCACTTGGAAGGTATTCAATTACCTTCTAGATACGCTAATAATAAGAAAACATTGTGACAGTTTCCCATTGATGACTAAAATGATAATATATTATTATATTAATAATACATAGGTATAATATATATAATATTAATAGTATATTATAATAATGTTTTCAAGTAAGCGTATCTATAGCAGAAAGTAACAAAAATAAGATGTAAACGCGAGTATGTATAAAGAATTTCATACGTAGCTTTATGAGAACGTATGGCTTTCTAGCCTTGGACGGTTCCTAAGAGGAGCGGGTTCGAGCCCACTTACGTTAAAAAAAATGTGCGCTTCAGGCTGCATCTCGTTCATAACGGGGTGGGCAGAGGCAACGTGAGAACTTACTTTTAAAGACACTGCTCCCATTAAGACATTTCTGTTCCCCACTTTCCGATGAATTCTCGAGGCACTGCCTATTGAGTGGCGAAATTCAACGCCGCACTTTACCTCATTACCAGAGCAAAAAATAACAATATTAAATATTTAATTCATTTGAGTTGGTATTAAACCGACAACCGAGCCACAATGGCTTCATATATATAGGTATTTATAATTTTTATACATTTTTATTTATGTAACAAGTTTGATTACGTGAACACCTGTAGAAATAAAATAAATATTTCGACTTGTAAATCACATGTTTTCTATAATCAATGTATTAAATTATTTCATTTCCGGTTTTTTATTATATGATTACATATTGGACTAAATTATAGTCAAATATGTAATTGCTAAACTTACCTAAGAAATATTTCTTCAATTTTTAACTGGTTATGGTGGTACTGGTGGTTTCGTTCTTAAATATTAAAAAAAAAAACGCTAATGTTAATACGGTGTGTATTAACATTAGCGTTTTTTTACCCCACGCACAGCCCAATTGGCGAATTGTGAAAGAAATGGAAAAATAAAAATAATTTAAATATACCATTACTCCGAAAGGGGACTGAACCCACAACCGTCGCGTTTACAGTCATTTTAATGATTATTTGTAATGAGTTAACATAAAAAAAATATTTAAATAAATACACAAAAGTGCTAAAATCAAAACCAATCTGTTTCTGTAAACACGCGAAAGTAAGACGTACATACATAAAGCTCGTGTGAAACAAATAATATGCTTTCTTATATTTGAGCTTAACCTAATTTAGCTTAAAATTAAGCTCAAAAGACACGTTTTTTTTTTATTTTTTCTTTATTTTTTACAGGTAAGGCATCAGTCATTTGGTGTAAGGCGTTTCCCTCGATTTAAACACACAGTGCCCCACATCAGGTGGAACGATCGGTTGCCACCTCGCAAGTATTTGTTTTTTAAGTCGTAAATTTTATAAATGGCCGCAGATTATGGGCTTTTTGCAAAGGAAAGTGTGACTTTAGTCATAAAGTATATAATGAATGGTAATATAACGGTTGTGGTGTCAAAGGTGAAGGCTGTTAGTTCGATTTCGTTTGATGTAATTAGGTGGAAATGCGGAATTTTGTCTAAATTACGAAATATAATTATCAAAAAGAAAAAGGGTAAATAACTTTTAATAAATGGTCATCACAAATCTAGATTACAAAATGGCAAATTTCACAAAAAAAAATTGCAACGGAATGCTTTTCAAGCGTTGTTTTCATTTCATTTGGAATTCGGTCAATCACCCGCTCTCAAGCAAAAAACTTTAACACATAATTATATAATATCGCATTTTCCCTACAACCGCTGGTTACGTAACCGTCTCGGTTGTCACTATAATTTTTAATTACATAAAAGATGGTTTTTCTTCAGCATTACTCAAATAGTTGTCGTGCTTTACTAAACACTGTACGATCCTGTTAATTACTTTTTAGCTAGAGGAAAGTAGTTCATATTACGTGGTATTTTAGGCTCATAGTCGATTAAAGATATTTTAACAAGTAATTATGGTTGTTTTAAGCATAGTTCAAGTGGTGGATGCGTATACGCTAGCTTCTTAGAACCTTAGGGCGCACCTTAAATGCTTCGTTGCAGCTATAAATGTTGCAATCTTTTTGTAACGTCGTCGCATTCTTCGTAAATGCACCATTTGACTTAGTTAGTAATGTTAGGTGAAAGATACTGTTTTGGTTTTTAAACTAAATAAATATGAAATAGTTTAAAAATATATAACATGAGGCTGTCCTGAAGCAGGGACACGAAGGTGTAACTGCAACGCGACGTTGTCGGTTCGATCCCTAGTCGAGGGAATGAATTAATGTTTATTAATATTTTCATTTCTTCGGTCTGGCATGAAGACAAGATAGGTCCGACTTTCAGTTTCGCCACTCAACACGTAATGCCTCGAAAAATTCGGCGGAAAGTGGAGAACATAGTGTCTTAACACTATGTT
The DNA here is from genome assembly GCA_021202915.1 of Heliconius himera. Lineage (NCBI taxonomy): Eukaryota > Metazoa > Arthropoda > Insecta > Lepidoptera > Nymphalidae > Heliconius > Heliconius himera. The sequence continues at coordinate 338,821 of JAJHJA010000089.1, forward strand.
CCCTCTGCCTAATCTGTGTGAAGGTGAAAAAACATATAAATATATGTAAATATGGTGAATATTGTTGTTGCATAATATGTAGCAACACTAAAATTAAAACATTCAATAAAAGTTTTAGTTCTATGAAAATATAATTTCCAAATGACTGTGGTTACTATAGAGTAAAGCGCATTAAGAAAAAAAACACATTTTTCTTCTTAATATTGGTTGATCAAAGTGCCTGAACCTATTATTAAGGTGCATTACGCAGCTTTCAAATTTAATACTGGTTTAACTGTTTATATAATAACTATTTCTGCGTATTTTATACAATTCGATTTCAATATTTTGAAATAATTTTCCTGTAATTTTAAATGATTTTCGATTCGTATATATTGAGGAGCCATCTCGGAACAGCTTCCAAGAATGTTATATCCGGTACAAATGACGAACATTTCGACAAAAATAAGCTTTATCGTTGAGTGATTCATTAAATTCTCAATAACCGACAAACAAATGTTGTGCATAGTAAAACAGAAGCCGCGACATTGGATACATACAAAAATTTTTGTATGGTTTAGTGTCCAGACGCCTGCGGTTAGTTGGCGCTTACTTCATATTAATTTTATTATTTAAGTAAATATTAAGCAAAGCCATTCTAAGCGCCAATAGATAGTGACACATCACTGCTCTTTATCTATATTTTTTTTTTTTTATTGTGGACATATATATAGTTTTTACTTTTTAGAAAATATATAAAAATTTGAACTTAGCGGGATTTGAACCCTCAAAGTAGGGAGAGCTGTAGGGATATTTTTATAAATTTTCCGCTACCTAAAGATAATTACTTAGAATTATCATTTGGCGAGAGAGAATGCTATTTATTAAATATTTTTTACATTTTTAAAGTGTTCACACTTAGGAAAGGAAAAAGACTTTTTACAATAATTATTGAGTGATCCAACACTTCGCTTGGTTTTTTGCATTTAGAATATAATAACTATAATCAAATCTGTCATGGCGCAGGGCCACAAATTTACAATTGTGCCTCGACGGGCTTACGGGTTCGATTCCTACTCGGGGTAATATTGTATATTTTTATATCCACGCTCTAGTAATGGGGCAACGGGAAACCCATCCCAGCGCTGGGTTTACTTCTGCCATTCAGTACGCAACGTTTCATAAATTTGGCGGAAAGTGAGAACAGAGTGTCTAAACACTAGGTCCCTTCCTTCTGCCTTCCGTGCTATGTGCGGGATACAGCATGATGCAGAAAAAAATATAAATATTATAATTACGACGACGTCCTACTGGCACCACGATATCCGTATATAATGTGACAGCAATGGAAAAAATGGCCTTAAAATACCTTCCACACAGTTCAAACAGTGGAATTCGAACCCAAAACACATTATCACGTCAAAAATTATATTATTAGTATATTTAAAAATTTAACAACCACTTAAATTACTAATTTATTCTCAAACAGCCATAAAAGTCCCAAGGATAAAACCTAATAACATTATCTACATATAAATATAAGTATATACAGTGAAACGCCGTTATAAGCTAACTATTTACGGCGCGGAAACGACAGCGTGTACTTAAGTGGGCCAAGCATTCCAACATGTGATTTCATAGTCGAATAGCTGTGGACATGTAAAAATTGAGGCCTATTTCTTATATTCTATACCTTTAATATTCGTAACAGCTACCTTCGTTGCGCTATCGTCACGTAGTACCCGTTCATACCTTTGGACGTTAGGACGTAACCAGAATTATGGGTTTTGGAACACTGTACTACCTGCGTACTGTGCAGTTTCTATTGTGTTTGCGTTTATCGTCATGGAAATTTTCTTGACCTAAAGAAAGTTGAGTATTGAAGTAGTGCTCTTGAACTGCTATTGTTACATTTTAAGTTAAATGTTTTTTTTTTAGAATGTATTCTTACGTTTTAGGCTATCATATTTGCAGATTTTTTTTAAATCCTTGGCGGAGGACAGAAAAAAAGATGTAGGCAGGTTAGAGAGTACAGAGGAGATAGTTCTCCCCCATCTTAGTAGATAGAATTTCTAAAGAACGGGAAAATTTTTGTCTTAAAATCTACGCATATAAGTTACTATACATATAAGTTTTTGTAACTTTAAAAACATTTTCAATCTTCTTCGCCATGGCATTACTCCCGGGTTTTATTGTCAGGGTATCCTCGTTGGCTACTCTATTAGATCTCTTCCTTTACGATATCCAGCCATCGCTTCCTTGAGCGTCCGGGGTCTAACATTTTTCTTAAAACGATGTTAGCATTTCCTTATATCTTTTGTGTACACAATTATGGGCTAACTAGACGATCCTAGAAAATGATTAAAACGGATTTATATTTGAGCACATTAAAATACATCGCGATGGCCAATTTAAATGAATTTTATGTATAAAATGTTTATTTTAGTAAATGTCGACGTACTTAGAGCCTGCACTGGTTTACGGTTCATAAATTATACTTAATAATGACGAACAGGCCAGATAAGTGTGTAACGAGTTTGACCTCGTGCATCTTGAAGACGTTATTTTTTATTTTACATATTATATGACTTATTTTAAATTGTCATTTATTTTGAAAAAACAATGAAATATTATGTAATTATATATTTTTTTTGTTGACTAAACCTGATGTTAAGCACTAAGCATCATTTTTAGAGATTACCTGTTGAAAGACGGAATTCAACGCCGCGCTTTGTCTGTTCAGAGCGAGGAAATAAAAAAAAGTCATGGGAACTGACGCCACGATCTTTGCATTAATAGTCGAACGTTTTTTTGGTAAATATTAAAACTAAAAGAATATTTATTATAAATGTATGTCATTGCGACTCAATTTGGCCTTCAATAATAATTGAATATAACCTGACACTAACATCGAAAACTTAGTACATATAGTATGTACAAATGTAATTAGGTGTATGTTAAGGTCAATCTTCAATTAATTAATTAAACTTGAGACTAGACTTGGCGATTATACGTGGCTTACGTGATAATACAATAATATGGTATTGTAAAGCTGATCTGATGATGGAGTCGGGACCTCAAAAGTGTCACCCTTCAGAGGTTACTAGTAAACCACTATAGTTTAGGCTCATATAATGTATAGCTCGAACCACTTTTATAGTACTTGTGGCATTGAACGATAAAGGCGTATTTTTAACAGTATTAAAAAAAAAATTAAATTAGCTTCACGCTATATCCCGCACACAGCAGGGTAGGCAGAGGGAACTTAGTGTTAAGACACTCCGTTCCCCACTTTCTGCCGAATTCTGGAGGCATTGCGTGTTGAGTGGCAGAACTCAACGCCGCGCTTAGCCTTGACACCAGAGCGAAGAAATGGAAATATAAATTTAAGTAAATATTTCATTTCCTCGACTGGGGATCGAACCCACAACCTTCGCGTTACAGTCACACCCTTGTGCCCCTGGGCCACGACGGCCTCAGTATTATTTTAATTATAAAGAAAACAATTGAAAACAATATTTTCAAATCAATTGCAATTGCTATCACGTAGGTGTGGGTACTTGATTCAGTGCCATACGACGCTCCACAAACCTGACCCATATAGACTAAATATAAGTCGTTCTTCGAACCGTCGCGTTGACTCATATGACACAAATTCAATTTCGCAGTCCGTCATTTTATATATAGTAGTTACAGGCACAATAAAAAATCATATGACCTCGTAAAATATCCTTAGATTTGTTTCTTGGTTGTAAATCATTCGGCCTAGGCTTTTATCCGTTCAATGACTGATACTGTTATCCGACACTATTCAATTTTTTTTAGCAAAATATTAAATATTTAATTCCTTGTAATGGGAATCGAAACCACAACCTGTGATATTTACAGTCGCACGCTTATGCCCATGGGCCACGACTGGTCTACATACTTATGGCATAAAATATAATGTAACGCACATTACTCTACTCGCGGTTTTGTCTGCTTGGCCAAATGGCAGTAAATAAGAGTTGACACGACACAACCTATGTGCGCAAGCTAACTCCGACTCTCTGAGTACCGGAATTTAATACAGCCTATATCGATAAATAGACAATTCTATGCAAAACTGATTTTTAGTTAGCATCAGTAGGTCCTCCTACATACTAGAGGAAGGTCACGTAAAAAGCATGAGGACCCCCCGGAGGGCATGCATGAAGTAGACGAGACGAAAGAGGTATGCAGAGACTACGGTCTCTATCGCGTTTGGCGCTCCGTTTTCTCTGACTACCCCGCTAGGGATAAAGCGTAAAGCTAGTTAGGTTTTTTTTATCAGTAGGTCCTGAGATAAATATGTTCAAATATACACACAATACCCTTTTATAATATCTAGTATAGATGAAAACACTCTCAAAGTCGTTATTTTCTTACTATAGTCTTCTGCCATTTAGTTGAAATAAAAATACTTCTTATTATAAAGTAAGTTAACAATAAAGTAAAATTCTTGCTGTTATTTAATATAATATATAACTTATTTTATTATAAAAAAACGACCTTTATAAAAACAAAATTAGTTCAACCAAATAAAAATAATAATTATAAAGTAACACATACGAAACTTCTTTTTTAAAACATTTATTTCCGATTTCAATATTTGTTAATTAACTTTATTTTAATTATATTTAATTTAAATGGCGATTTAATTATTATGATTGTGTAATTGTGTAATGTATAATAAAAATACTAGGCCATGTTTGTATTTTTGTGTGTGGAAGCAATTAATAGTCATGTAAGTAAGTGGTCCAAGTTTCATAATAACCGCTTTCAGAAATAACCTTATTTTAATTGCTTTTATTTTCAAGACGATTAAATTTCAATATATATTCGATTAGATAACATATTCGATTTTCGTATAATTTTTGATCTATAGCCTAAAAAAATCTATTATCAATTTCTATTTATATTTAAGTATCGATCCCTACAATATAAGTTGTAAAAATGCTGGCTTGATATGTACTGGACTGGATCATCGTTGCATATTTTCATTACTGTTGTAATAAATACAATACAATATCATAAATATATTTAATATTATTTTTTTTTATATTTTTTAAGCGCTGTATCTCTAGGCAAAGCCTAATTAATTTACAAGACGAGTTTCGAGAAGAGTTCTTTCCAGAGCGAGGAAATGGAAATTATTTATTCCTCTGAGTGGGAATCGAACGTCAAGTTTCTATTTTACTTAATAGAAATTCATAATAATAGTGAAAAAAAAAAAAGTTTTTATTCTTCGAATTCATAGAACAAAGAAAATAATTAAGGAGTCAGCAAGACGTCGTAATTTCGCACAAGAAAAAATTATATGTCAGTAAACAACAAATATGTGTAAACAAAACCTGCAACATCTACTTACTTCAAGTATTACAACTAGTTTCTACAATGATGAGCACTTGTTATACAGCAGATGTCACACCAAAGATCGATGCCAGCTGTGGTCAACAAAAACGCGCATTTTTTTATAAATATATTATATAAATATATAGATGGCACGTACCAAAGCTAAAGTCTGCCATTGTCTCGTGCTAAACCTGTGGTCGATTGTTTACTTGTTATATGTGAGGAATTTTAATGTAGTCTTAGAGGGATAAAAAATTATAGTCTCACGTTTTTTTATGGATAATATATTAATAGGGAATTTAGTGTTAATTTAAGACAATTACCTCCCGAATATCTCCCGAATTGGAGATCTTGATAAACTGGTGGAACTTAAGGCAGTCCTTCGACTTACCAGATCGGAGAAATGAAAATAAATAAAGAAACATCATTCCTCCGAATATAAATTGAACTCAGAAACATCGCGTCAAATTAGACTGTACGTTGCGCCACGATGACCACATATTTTTTGTAACATTCATAAGGAATATCCACTAATAATTTTAGTCATTATGCTATACAAGTAGAAACAAATGGCACGTACTTCTTTAATAAACAATCATTCAGCCGGTGGTTTTTGTGGAGCCATAATTGATAATAGGACGACTAGAGTCGGATGCGAGGAAACTGCATCTAGAACAGGTAAAAGTAGGGTAGAAGTAGCATACGATCATATAATAAACATGTGTATCAGTGAGAAATTGATAGTTAAATGATCAAAGTAACCCAAAATATTACATATTTTCGAAAGAGGACGTCACCCCATTCCAGAAAAAAGTGATATAAATATATTAATTGCGCTCACTTCGGCCACCTGTCACGCAATATCTGGAATTTGGGCGTAAAGTCGAGAACGGTGTCTTATAACTAAGTTTTTAACCGAACCGACTTCTGTAAAAGGAGGAGATTATCAATTCGATTGTTTTTTTTATGTTTTTTATCTCACAACTTTTGACTGGGTGAACCGTTTTTAAGATTCTTTTTTTATTTGAAAGCTGGAGCTTTCCGTGTGGTTCCATTTAATCCATTTCTGACTGTGTTATCCATGATAAAATTACATTAAGTCTTGTCTTGTGTATATATATACACAAATGGACGAATAACTCAGTATCACGCCAACCGATTTCGATGATTCTTTATTGGAAAGGATACACTTTAAGTTTGATGAGAGTTTGGTCAGATTCTGATTATGGGATCTGGTTGAAGTCGGTTATTTTTTGTTAAAAATTGTCTATACCTACTATGCTATATTGGAAATACTGTGTAATGTTGTCAAGCTGTCTCATGATAAGCTTTTTTTTTATAAGAACAAAGTGTTAAATCACCGAACTCCACTATTGTCTTAATATTTTTATTATTGAATATTGTTGTATACTACTGTTCGACCATATTGGAATATGGCGTAGAATGTTTATAGGTTAATAAACCATCATTAATTGAGTTAGAACCTAAATCCTTCGCCTAAATCGCAAACATGAACGTTGAACATTGCGAACGCCGTCGTTATAAATTATTTCATTCGAATCCATTCAACTGTCAAACCATGATTGAGTACATACTAAAATAGTGACGAAATAATTCTTGTATATATTATCTATAAGTGCTTATAGAAGATAATATTACTTAACGACTAAACAATTAAAGGTTTATAGCATTTTTATGAACTATTTATTCTAAGGATCTTCACATTTATTGTTAAAAAACTACACCCAGACAACGGGTGTCATTAAAATTCTTACTCGTGCTGCATCTATTTAGGGCGATAATAGTAGAGGCGCGCTCTCTTTTGAAAATATGTAAGAATTATAACATTTTGGGTCATATTTGATCGTTTAACCGTAACCGGCAGGTATATATTCCTTGAACCGGATAATTTGACAGTATAATTATAAGACATCAATGAGGGCCTTAATTTTTTTAGATAATAAAGGTGAAGAAGAAAACAACAAAACAGTAGTTATAATGTACCTGCCATTCAATCATCATAAAAACAAGTCTTTCCTGTCCGTAGCCGTGTAGATCCTTGATCTTTCCCTCCGTCGTCCTTTTCTAATCAATAGTATGTGTAAAGCCTGTCTCTCTTAACCTGTTGAACGAGTTGAAAACAGGGTTGTGAGATAATAAAGAAAAAAAAACAATTAATGTTAATTTTTCATAAAGTGATAGTAGAACAAAATAAGCATTTCTTAAATAAATAAGTTAACGTTAGATACTCAATAAATAAAAAAAAGAGTATCAAATCTTTCCATAAATTATCGAAATTTGCGTTGAAATGACAGGCAAAAGATTGTAAATGGATAAAGTTAGCATTTAAAAGATACAAAAGTGTCATCCTGGCTTGTAATTAGACCTCAAGTTTCATACTTGGTTAGTTTATTATAATACTTTTATTCATCGAAATTATATTGAATAATTTATTTTCGTTATACTATATATAATTTATATTTGTATATACAAAAAATACAAAAAAAAGTCTTATATCAAACGTAATGAAGCTTATTTTGCAACAATAACCCTTCCTTTGCAGTCTTGTGGACTAAATAATATTATTATAATTCTATTTAGCTTTTCCTTGTATCCCACATTCATCAGGGTAGACAGAGGCAACCTAATGCTAATGTGCTCCCCACCAAATTTTGTAGACATTGCGTTTTGAGTACCGGGACGCAATGTCGCGGTTTGTCTAGATAAAAGAATGAGGAATTAAAAATAATTTATATCATTTAGTGTTAAACAAACCCACAACCATCGTGTTTACTAGTATAATTTTTAGGGATGATTAGGATTTTAGGGATTTTAAACGTCGCATTTGAAACTTTCCACCCGCTAACCCTACAATATGCGGGTGAGAAACAGCAGGAACCTATGATTATAAGGCAATCATCGTTACCTCCAGAACTTGTAATAGGCTGGAATCCGTCACACCTACTTAAACAATGTATCCCACGCCGACTCTCGTTTGTTATGTTTGTAACATTACGTAATCTTCGAATACCTCACTTTTGTTTTCATGGCTGTTTCTAATCTCTATCTATATCTTTTTATTGATAGTTTACAGTTTATTTCTTGAGATTTTACTTAATGTTAATGGTTATTCTTATGTGTTTTACACTTTCACTGTGATTTTTATATTTTATTTATCAACTGTGAAGTGAAGATTGTATTGGTATGTCGGTAAATTTTGCATGCAACTGACAGTTTCGGCAATATCACTATATTCCTTAGAAGTGGTAGATTTTTGCCGTAATAAATAGCTTTATTTAGACTTAAAAATAATAGATTCATAATTTCATAGTTTTGAAAGTTTGAAATTATTAAAAAAAAATCTAAGACGTTGCGTCGTTTTGTATAACTTTTTTAGGTGTATCAATAATACGTAAATAATATAACATTTACCAAAGTGGGCCCTTGCCATCATAATTTTGGATTTTGCTTTAAGGTTAGCATTCCTTAATTTTCATTTATGTCCTGCATTATTGTTATTGTTAAACGATATAAAGATCAACGTTTTTAACGAAAAATTATTTATATACATATCCATACCACTTTTTTAAGTGATTTTAAAGTTATTTATATCCTTTCCAATACTAAAGTCAATAACACCTCACTCTTTATAATTCTTACTATACACGATACTTAAATCTTAATTCTAGTAATTAATTGAACCTTGTCGCATCTGACGTTAAAGAAATGATTATTTCCAATGACGACAAATGACGTAATGTAAATCTTATACAATCAGTATAGAGTTCATAATAGATCGGTTATAGCAAACGATAATTTCTATTGACGTAGAAAGTGATGATTGTGGAAAGGCAGGTAGTGGAAAACTGGTGAAAACCTATTGTAGTCTATTTCTATTATCATTCGTTGTGTGAAAACTGGACGCGTTTATGTATTTACATACAATTGCTTGGAATATCGATCGTGTCGATGATTTTAAGGTTAGTGTAATAATATATTTTTGTAGAATTGAATGTGATTGTGGGTACGAGTCAAGGAAAGTGTTCGAATTAAAATATTTTAGATGTTGAAATATATTTGTCAGTGTAGACAAATTACAGCGTTAAGCTTTTCCAATAGTTCAACAGACAATATGCCTGTTATTGCTGAAAATAGAGAATGGAGTGGTTTGTGAATCTTTTTTTAGGCTGTGACTAAAAATTAATTCTACTAGTTAACGCTACAAGGAGGTCATATAATTTGAATTTATATTTTATAAATTCAAAATATAAAACTCTTCTGTTTCTGAGTGATAACGAACAGGCGAAACTACGCGGTACTATGTAAACGCTGGAATTTGGCATGTCCTTGGGGAGTGCAGGGAGCTCGCCTGATAGGGGATTTTCTATATTTCCCCCTGGAATGGACACAATATATACGTCATGAAGACGTGGACTTTACACGAAGTTGTGGCCGAAAACAAGTTAAAAATACAAATTGACACTAACTAATTTGAATCTGCTCCATTTTATTTCCTTATTGAATGTATAATGATATTAAATTTAATAGGCCTAGGACACTTCAACGTTGAACGTAGTATAGTACCATGTAACACTTCAAGGTGATATGTCAAAATATTTTCCTAGCACGTCAGCCTGTCACGGTACGCACAACTCTATTCAACGCGTTGATTTATTCTGATTTATTCATCTATTATTATATTAGAAACTATTGGGCCTACACTTATTTTGCTTGGGTGTGCATTTATAGAAATTTGTATATTAATATTATATAATAATTAGAGCTGTCGTGGCGTAGCAGCACATCTACTAAATGTTATCGTGACAGTCGTGGTTTTGGATTCGATTTCCACTCGGGGGATTTACTTCTATTTTCATTTCCTCGCCAGTCCTCACGCTGTATTCCATATAAAAGCAGGATAAGCAGGTAGAATTAAACACTCCAAACATAAAACAAATATAAAAATATAAGTAAATTTCAATAAAATATATAAAATAAATATAATAATTGTTGTAGTAAATTCAAAACTTTGACCGGTTGACCGGCTTGCATCAAAGTAAAAATTAAATTACGTCCCAGTCGGGCTTCCTAGGCCTTCATGTACCTACACAAGGTGAGGCCGCTAAATTGTATTAATCTAGAGCAGTACGTCCGAGTACGACTGAGTACCGACTTACTCGTAGGTATATGAAGTATGTTTTGAAAAATATTTATATAGAATATACGAGTATATTGTTATTTTTACGTTATGTCTCGCTTATAGCAGGGAAGACAGGGAGGACTATTAAGGTAATCTGTTTCCCACGCGCCACCTTTTGTCGGGACATTTTTTTGAGTATTGAGTGATGTAACTTAACACCGCGCTCTGTTTTGTTACCAGAGCCAGAGATCAATAAGTCATTCCCAAGAGTGGGAATCGAATTCACTACAAAAACTGTGAAATTGCGCTACGGCGACCTTAAGTTAGTATCTTACATATTATTGACTATTAAATAAAAATTTAATATTAAATTCTAATATTGACAATCAAATTTTATTTGATATATTAACAACAAATTTTTAAGCTATCGTACACTTTTTAATTTGAATTTGTAAGATAATTGAAAAATTGTTTGCTCACCTGATCGAAATATCGAAATTACGTATACTTTTAAAGCTACTTAAAAAATCTCCATATCGTCCAGCACTCACAAGTTCCTTAACAGCCGCAGATTCGAATTCCCAAATGAATCTATACTAAAACTTATCCACAACTCAATTATACCATCTTAGAACAACAATCCATACATGTTAACCTAAATTCAAATAAAAATTACCTGTCAAAATACAGTTGAAACATCTCAATCGGTACTAAGCACGTACTAAATGGCGCGTCTTTGGCCTGCCTACTTGCTCTTGATCTGTAGATCAGATGGTTTTGATAAAGCAAGATGAATATTTTATGTCAGGGAAGTATGTATGTTAATGCTTCGCTAATGTAACCGGTCGTTGTATTAGTTTTTGAGAAAGTGTAATGAAGATATTTAGTTTGTCTATTTGTTTTTGTTGGAGTTTAGGAGTTATGATTGTTTTTATTTATGCTTCGGAGGCTGTTCTGATATCTCTCTGTTGCTAACATGATTCCTCTATTGTTTTCAAAAGTATGGTAGACATTTTTATGTAATTTAAGTCAAGACTTTGATGTTTATTTTTCTATTTTGTATAATAAAATGCGTGTGCTTTTAATTTTGAATCTTAGGTGATTCTTAAAGCCATTACTTTTTTGTCTCTGCCGTTCTTTTATTTTGAAGGCTTTAATAAAAATTAAGCCTGAACCAAAAAAAAATGTCATTTACTTACAAGTAAAAAAGAATACATTTTTTAAATAATAAAACTAAACGTTTAAAAGTAATTCAATAAAGAACGACCATTTCCCAACCCCACCTCTCTATTTTATAACAGCAATTTTCTAATACAATCAAATCAAAGTCACAATTAGTGGCTCTAAAAGTTTTTCGCATATCTCGATAATTAAACGTTAACAGTCCCAATATCGATTATCGAAACGCAGTCTTGACGCTCTGAAACTTGGGTCGTAATTCGTCTTTCGTCCAGTTATTGGAAAGTGAAATGGGAACGCACCTGACTTTGCTTTCTTTACGTCTCGGTATTCTTTTTGATTCAGTGAGAGTGATCTAGATAAAATAATTGTGCCGGTAGCGTTTCCGTGACTGGCCCGCGCCGACCTCCTGCCGCTGCCTGTCGTCTTGCTAGTAACCTCTTCTTAGTTGAATTAGATGAAAGATTTAGCGCATATGTTGTATGTACATTATTACCTTTTTTAATATATGTTTGATAAGTTGTGGAGTGTTTTTTGTATTTATGTGTTCATAATTTTGTTCAAGAAGTTAAGCTTACGATCATAATTTTCTAGTTCAGTCAGTTCCCAATATTACCAGATGACTTTAACAAGTTTAAAACATCGAGTAACTTGCTTCACCTACTTTAAGTTTGCGAGAAAAAAATAATCTAATAATCTTCCAAACCAAACTTTGGATGATGCATCAACGAAATATCTGATGAATCAATAATATAATTTAACCTACTCCATTAATTTTCCGTCCAATTTTTGGGACATTTTGTGTTCAGTAGCGAAACTCAACGCTGCACTTTGTAAATATCGAGACAGACCGAAAATAATTTAAACCCAATTGCTCCGAGTGGCGATCGAATCCACAACCGTAGTTCGCATTTGGCCTCAATTTAACACTGAATATTAAATAGAAATTACAAAACCGTCCATTAACACAACTTGTATCATTCGATTACATGATTTCGATGTAACAATCTATCTATCATTAACTCCTTTCTCCGAGCGCTATCTCTGATAGACCACCATTTATTGACTGTTTGTCGAAAGCGATTCTATCGATATTCATTGTCGCGTTTTTGCCATCTCTTCCATTCCATGTAACCATTGTGGCACTTCTAGAAAGCGACTGTTGATTTTTCTATTATATCGGCTGTCTTTTGTGCTCGAAGAATTTGCTGTATTGTTTTTGTTTAGTTTTACTTTTCTCTTGAACGTTTGATCGTTGTCAATTTAGACCTCTATTAGAGTTAATGCGATGATAATTATGAGGTGATAAATGCTTGTGCTCTTTGTAGCGGTCCGTCTGTTTGTCTATCTTGTCGTTGTTTGACGTTTGTAAAATTTGTTGTTTTTGATTGCAATGGTTGGTATAAAGATCGTGATGAAATATTTAAGTGTTCTTGTGTCAAATAAATAATTCTTGCGTCAAGTAAATCATGTACTGTACTAACTTGTCAATACACATATTTGTTTTCTTATGTGTGTAGTGATGAATATTCTGAAATCATTTTGAGACTAAAAAGTAGTGATGATTAACTCATTCAACTTTTTACTTCATATTTATTACTAAAAACAACTGCTGTGACCTGTGCTTACATTTTATTTATAATAAGAAACATGGGATTTGAACCAATTTTTTATGTAGATTATCTATCTAGATAAAAACAAAGGCAAAGGTAGAGTAAGTAATTACTCGGAAATTAGGCGAAAAGTGGGGAAAGATAAAGAAATCTCAGAACTATGTTCCGTCAGTCTAGTAAAAGTATAAAGCTGGTTGAAGTAATTAAAATTTAACCAATTTCAGGCACTTTCAAATAGTCAAGTTACACAGAAATGTCAACAGTGTCAGTCCTACAGGAAGCTAGCATAGGCAGCTCTAGTAACTAGAAAATGACCAATTCTTGCACGTTCTAGGTTTTCTCTGTATTTTTCTTCTGTAATATTATTAAGGCAAATCTCCAAGCAGTAATATTTTGTTTTATTTTTAATCTGGGACGAATTTTGAACGTCCAACAAGATTAACGTACGTTACGTTGCCATTTTTTTAACAAATAAAACCTATAAGTGAAATTGATTTATTAAAGTTTCATAGTATTTATTTATGTTGTAGTTAAAATTATTCACAAAATAAAGTATAAACCAAAGATTTATTTGACCATCGAAACCTAATATTATCAAATCTTTAAGGAGCTTTTCTAACTGGCCAACTTTCTCAAATACTCGTGCCGTTTAAGGCCATCACGATGAATGATATCCAGACAGACCGGCGCCTCGTGCATCGCGACGAAAGTGCAAGTCCTAGTCGATACTGTTCGATTGTGAATCGATTTTTGTGCAAAATCTATTTTTTGTTTATGTGTAATATGGAAAAAACAAATAGTTATAACAATTTTTAAAGATTCTCTTTTCTAATACTTTTTAATCTTTTAATTAATTCAATTTAATTGGTGCTTATTTTATTTTTAGTATCGCAACAACTTGTAATACCTTGCTAGTATATTGCTAGTATTTTATTATATATATATGCTTAAATCTTTTTTTTCTCGTATTTGCTATAGTTTTTAGGTAGTATATAAAAGTACAATGTAAACCTAAATGTTCAATTTCTAAAACAATCTTAATTAATATGCAATTTATTAAGTAAGCCTGCAAAAAATTGACATAGTCTCTAAATTGAGTTATGGAACTCTACGTTGTGCTCCGTCCAGAGTGGATAAATGTAAGGAAATACTATAATATCCCAAGCCAGGGTTTAACCCACAACCATCGTTCACAGTGTGCCACTGCGCCCGAAGGCCATAAATATTAATTTATATCTCCTTAAAACTCCATGCAAGTATAAGCTTACATAAAATTGTCGTTTCTATCAGGTGCTAGTTGATTTATAGTATTAGTAATTAGTTTTAGTATCCATTATAGATTAGAAAGTTAAGGACACATACATACATACATCCATACATACATACATATATACATGCTTGTACACTATCATTTACGAAATGGCAGCTCATAAATCTTTATTTATGTATCGCAAAGTATTTTATAAGATTTAATTATTTCAGACGTCAACGTAGGTCGGTTTCTATAATTTTGTTTAGACGCTATAGCTATGGATTCATATGCCACTGAAAGGATATTATTATATCGTATTTTGTTGGCTTTACGTTTTATGCCACATACACCAGAGTAGGCAGAGGGAACCTAATGTTAAGACACTCCGTTCTGAACATTACGCGTGAATTAGAGACATTGCATTTTGAGGGGCGGAGCTTAACACTGAGCTTTATTTCGTCCAAACCAAAACCAGTAATCGATTAACCTGGATTTGGGTCGTACCTACAACCAACGTGTACATTCAAAACCCGATCAATTCAAAAATATTTTTTTAAATCCTTGTAAGTTGAATTTAATCCTTCTAACAATAACATATAGCTTAAACGTCTATCATCCATACTGCCTCAACGTTCATATGACACCAGGAATGATCATTAATTCGAGTCTGGCGGCGCATTTTACGCATGTCGAGTTTAAAATTATGGTACTTGAACATTATGAATTGTACGCGCGAATGCCACCTACCGCTTGTGAATGATTTTAAAGGAAAATGTTTTAAATTAAAATGTATGTTTGTTTATCATTTTTAATTATATGTGACTTGTGGTTGTGAGTTCGATTTCCACTCGAAAGCTGTTTTTTATATTTATGTAAATAAAATATCGATTTTATTGAGGTAGTCGTGGCTTAGTATAATTAATAATAGTGGTAGGTTGGAGGAAACCTAATGTTATGACACTCCGTCGTCATTAAGATACTTGCGTTACCCACTTTTCGCCGAATTCTTGAGGCATTGCGTGTTGATTGGCGGTACTCAACGTCGTGCTGTGCCCGTTACCAGTTGAGGAAATGAATAAATTCAAATATTTCATACCCCGAGTGGGAATCGAACCCACAACCGGCGTGTTTGCAGTCACACGTTTGAGCTCCTGTGCCACGACTGGTCTCAAATTTTGTGACATTTTAGTACTTTGTTCTCTAATTGCAACTACAAATTTATGGTGAAACTATAAAAGGTTTTCCTAAACTTACACACGCACACATATACACACACTCACACCCACACCCACAAAAGAATAAATCCTAACAATTTTCCTAATATTTAACACGTTTTGTTGGCAACATTGTAACATTTTCTATATCCATACACAAAAGTCAAACACTATTGCCATAAATCAATGGTTTACGTCCAGTTTTTAGGACAGCCGTGCGGTCGTAAACTATTGAGCATGTTATATTGGGTACTAATGTGATGTGTGTTTGTTTGTCTGTGTCTTTTGTTGTTCCAGTTTGTCTGTTTTACTGACTCTGGATATTGGGTTTTGAGATTTGTTTTGTTGGCTTCACGCTGTATCTCGCATATAGCGGAGTTAGTTTAGGGCAATACTGTTAAGTCATTCCGTTCTACACGCACAGTAATTGGTATGATATATAAAGTGGTTTTGCTTTATCGTTGTATTAAAGAAATTAAGGAGCATCGTTTGTTCCTTAACTGTTTAAAGTAAATTTTCTGGTTATTATTTATTGGCAATAATCTGGAAATGTATGTTGTTTTAATTTTAATTTGATAATACAAGATATTTCTTTTTCTGTATCATCGTGATCTAAAGTGGGCAAAGACTAATTTGTATATGAATTATGAACTGTTAATACAAAAAGATGTAAAAGTTTAATTTACTATTGAATAGTGTCTACACTATTAAAATGTAATAGCTCCCAATACCGTTAGCTCGTTGCTGAGCAATGTCGTGGGCGATGTACTGACATGATTTATTAGAAGAATTAAACACTAAAAGTCTATTTATCCCTTAATATAATATTAATGAATAATAAAGTAAAACATATTTCAAAATTTGGACGGTTTCCAAGGGTTCTTTGTGATTTAATTATTTTTTTTAGGTTTTTTTTATGTGGTAATACTTTAAAAAAATACTTTAACTGTCCTACCATATTGTATGTGGGGGACGCGTGAATTAAGAAATTTAAGATTTTTAAATAAATAAGCCAGAGGTGTGTCTTTGAACGCTTGTGGGTTTTATTCCCACTCGAGGAAATGAAACATTTAATAGGTACATTTCCTTGCTGTGGTAACGAGTCAAAGAACAGCATTGGGTTCTGCCATTAAACATGCAATGCCTCCAGAATCTGGCAGAAAGAGGAGAACGGAAATGTCTTAAGGGAAACGGAGAGTCTTAACACTAGGTTCCCAGGTTCTATCTGCCTACCTGCAGGGCACAGCTAAAATAAAAACTATATATATATTTAGAAAATTCATCAAAAATAACCGCAGCTACCAGTGTTAAGGGCCCCACACGGTAGATAGTCATCTAGTCTCACGGGCAGCAGATTCGATACGCACAGAAGTTGTATTGTCCCCGCGATACCGGTAACGGTACGCGCACGCTGACCGGTTGGGGACCCTGACATAGATATCGGGAGAGAAGCTTCCGAATTTGTTGGTCTGATGGGATAGTGGAATTTAAAGGAACAGCTTTTAGATTTTTTTCCTCGTAATAGGGTATGGAGAAGCTAGTGTTAGGACACTCCGTTCTCTAATTTTTGTTCGGATTCGAGATGGATGGAATGGATTGTATGTTGATTTAATGCCGCATTTTGGTCACTAGAGGGATATAGATACGAAAATCGAAACAATATCATTAAAGAGCCGAAATGAACTGTGATATATACTTATTTATATAAATTGTTTACCTATATGAAAAATATTGCTATAGATAAATACGACTAACAATCAATTCAAAACAGATATTACTTCACAATCAGACCTTTTTTGACTTATTTTGAATGTTTGGGTAATTTTATTTAAATTATCTGATTTATTAAAATAATACCACGAGACCAAGCGCGGCGTTGAATTGTGCCACGCAATATCTTGAGAATTCGGCGGAAAGTGCGGAATTTTCCCATGTTCCTCCTGCCTACCCCGCTATCTGTGGGATACAGCGTAAAACTAAAAAAAAAACTTTTAAACACAACAACAGTGCTAAATATTTTTTTGTTGTCTGTATCTAAATAAAAATATTCAACACGAAAAAAATATCGGCATACCATTTACTTATAACAATGGTCAAAATTATAGGCGTTTCTTTGCATAACCTATCATTAAAACGGTGCCTTCTTGGCAAGAGTGTTTCTTTGGTCGTTTAAATTCACATTATCCAATGACACACGTATGTATGTAAGTGTCGACGGCCTTTGTACCTGAAAGATCGGTCAAGTTCAACTGTACAGTCGATTAGAAATATAATCTGTACCTACATTATAAAGTAAAATAATTTGTTAGGTTGAACGCGCTAATCTACAGAACTATTGGTTTGAATTGAAAAATATGTTTGTGTTGGATAAACGATATCGAAGAAGTTTATAAGTTAATCTCTATTATATTATATTGATAGTTTCGATGTAACCCATTGTACATGAGGTAAGTATATAGTATTATGTGGTTGTAATATACAATTCTTACTTAAACCCATTTGATCACACGAAATTAAAATCTAGTAATTATATATAAAACTTATATAGGTACTGACAGCAACGGAATGAATGAAAGTTAATAAATTTTTGTCCTTTTAAGGATTTATTAAATAAAATATAAATTCTCCTGTAAGGCTAAATGCGGCGTTGGTTCTCCGCTTAATACGCCATGTCTCGAAATTTACTGGAAAGTGCGAACTGGAAAGAGTATTTGCCGATAATTCTAATTAAGAAAATGGAAAGATCGGCTTATATCATTTTATAGTCCACACCAACTAAGTTGCGGGCATATAACAAGTTTAAAAATAAACTAAATCAATATTAGCCCGACTGTACCTTGTGTAATGTAATTTAGGGTGACTGACCTTAGGTGACATCACCGTACACACATGTACCTACTGCTCGAAGAAATTCGCATTAGGGTATAAGGTCGAAATCCTTCAAGGAATCTTCTTCAAGATAAAGAAATCGACAAAAAATAACCATAAAATTATCGAAATGGACAAAAAATGTAAAAAGATTTGAGAAATTATCATCATCAGTCACTTCATGTAATGATAACTTGGGTCTTTTATTATTTGTATTCAAATTGGCACTGTCTTTTTAATATATTCTTTGAGTATGTTGGCATTGTGCGCGTTAATAACGTATTCAATATAAATATGGCGAAAATATTTATTGTTAATTTTATATGGCCCTTGTACGTTGTTCCAGTATTTTTTAGGCTTAGTGGCCAAGCATATGACTGTTAAAGTGTTAACGCGAGCGTGTGTATTCGATTCCCAGCAGGAACAGAGTTAAAAATAAAACTGAAATAATAAAAACCGGCGAAGTGCGAGTCGGTTTCGTGGGTTTCGTAACATCCATAAAAAACGGCTTTGCCGTCAAAATTGCTTGTTGGGTTCCTATGGAGTTGACTTCTCCCTTAAGGTTCTCCCTTAGCTTGGTAACATTCGGACAAATAGACAGACGGAAAACTATTATTAACCCCCTTCACATTTCACCCTATAGGTACAGAACCCTAAAGAAACGTATTCTAATATTTAAATTCTGTTCCTTTACTCACACAAACCAAGGTATTGGCGATTTGTAAGAAACGGAAACAGCATAGAATATTTAGACCAAATTAGAGTTGTAAAGCTCGCCCATATGTGTTCTAACGAAATATCAACACTATATCATCTTAAACTGTGGGCTGTTGTTTACTCTCATTGACTAAAGTTTACTCTAGCGTTGAGTGCCAAGACGAATACGCCCACTGAACAAACGCAAAAACAATTTGAATATACTGTTAATGTCTTTATGACATGTGAATATTTTTCTTTCATTATAGACTTGCCAAATATTAGGCGAGAAGACAGCTTTTATGATTTTAAACTGAATTGGGAACCGCCTTGTGCTTTTGATATGTAAAAATATGTTTTATTTGACTGTTGTACATATATTTTGTATGAAATAAATTTATCAAGAACTTTTAAGACGTTTGAAATTTAAAAAGAAAAATATTTTATTATGGCAATTTAATAAGAAAAAGCGGTTTATATAGCCATTGTTTTCATTAATATTAATTTGTTTATTTCCTTTTCAGGCCAGCAGAAAGATATCAAAATGCGGATATCTCTTCGTGGCGCCGGGCTGGGACTTCTCCAATCCGCTCTACAGGACAAAGGTAAAATAACTTTACTAACTGTACTTTTAGAATTTTTAGGGATACTTTACTTCAGAATATGGTTTTTCAGCATCACATTTTATCCCGCATAATCGGACATACAGAACAAACCTAGTGTCCGAGTTGGGATTGAACCAACAACTATCGCTTTTATAGTTACATACTGTTCCACTACGACACGACGGCCTCAAAACAAATCAATTCAAAATATTAAAAATTTGATTACACAAAAAAAACAACAAAATTATTATTAATAAAAACAAAAACAAAACAATTTACAAACGTAGGACGATCGATTATAATGGATGATAAAAAAAATATCATTTTAAAATCTAAGCGTGTTTTAAGCTTCTTATGAAATAATGGATGGACGGCAAAAAACGTGTACCTGATTGTATCACATTGTTGATTGCATAATGAATGCGAATTCAAAACAAAAAGTTGATTATTATCACAATTATTTGTATGTATTGTTGAATGTATGGCACATACACGCATATTTCTTCTTTAATATTAAAACTGAACAGCTTGTTTTATTTGGTTGGACGCCTTAATCTCAGGAACTGTTAGATTGAATTGCAAATGCTTCAATTTTCAAAAAAATATAGAAAATTTTAAAAAAGGTTTTGGACCTGCCCATTATACATTTAGGTAACTAGCTTACTAATACTAACATACGTTATGTTGTGTCGTTCTAGTTGTGGCGCAGTGACAGACCGTCTTTTTTATATCTGCTGTACGTGGGATACAGCGTGAAGCTGAATCTTATCAGATTTAAATACGCCGTGCTTTTGTTTGTCATTGATTTTTTTCATCAAAATAACTATAGTTTAAAAACATCATAAATTATAGTAAAAAAAAATATAATAAATGTACGAGTACGGTTTACAAAAATAAACGTTATTTCTTACATCAAAATAAATTTAACAAGAAACTTAAGGTCACATTGACATTAGCAAAAATAACAAAACATATGCGTGTTGGTTTCGAAGAATCAAAATTTATTATTATTTAGTGATTTTATATTATACATATATGTATATACAATCATTCAGATTGTTATTAGTTTTTTTCACACTTGTAATTAACTTATTTTTTTTATTTTATTGAGTACCAACAAAATATTTGGAAATAACCGGTTAAGTGCGAGTCGGACTCGCCCACCGAGGGTTCCATCAACTTCAGGATTATAGGTTAACCAAAAAAAAATTAACAAAGCACACCGTCTAGTTTCGCCACTCAATACGCAACGGCTCGTAAATTCAAAAAAAAAATGGAGAACGGGATGTCTTTACACTAGTTTCCCTCTACCTAAAGTCAAAAAAAAAAAAATTCTAACCACATCCATATGTTACTTATAATAATGAGCTACTGTCATTGATTAAAGAAAATGAAGACTTTTGATGTACATACGCTACCTATTAACCGTTATCTATTCGATTGTGTGTAATAAATCATTTTTCTTGTGGATTTTTTTGTATACTCGTATCGTTTGCCAATTTTTTTGTTACTACATCTCTTTAGAAACAAAATTAATTCGCGTAGCTTTAAATTCCATAGAGGCGTATCCTATTATTTAGGTATAATGATATTAATGTTTTTTCTTAAAACGTATATTATAGGGATAAATAATAGTGATGTGTTTGATGTTGTCGATCATTCATTTTTCATTCATTCTTTATATTATCTTAAGGACTTCGTGGTTTAGCACAGCGTCCGACTGTGACTGACGGTTGTGGGTTTGATCCTCACTCGTGGGAATGAATTACTTTAATTTTTTCACTCTGCTGGTAGTAAGACAAAGTGCGGCGTTGATTTTTGCTACTTTGCACACAATTGGGACGACGTAACTCAACACTAGTTTCTATAACTGCCTCTCCTGCTATATACGAAGTAATACAATCTGAAAAAGACTATAATATTAAATAATTTCTGATGTTCCTTTTATTTCCTTATTAAGACGGTATTTTGTCGTCTTTCTGGGCCACTTCATTTAAGTCATACATTATCCCTCATTTATAATTTTCTTTTTTTTTATGCACCGTTTTTTTAAACCAGTGCAAGTACATGACAATGCTTGTCAAGCTAATTATTACTCGTACAAAATGCAAGAAGTAAATAATTTGGCCGCGTTAATATCCACACGTTATCGCCATAATTAATATTAATCAAGTGACTTGGACCGTTATGAAAAATGATCTTGTCCTTTTTTTCTTGTGTGTTTTCGTGTAAGCATGTACCAGACATACATACATCGTGTTCAGCAGTTTTTGATTCGTGTCTGACACCTTTTGATGGTGCCGACCTTTTGATTTAATTGAGGAAAAAACTGAATTAAATCATTATTTTGGCATTTACTTCGTTGTGGTTGAAGTTGATGTAATATGTATGTGCAAGCAATGTTGTGCAAGTTGCGTTAAGTGGTCTTTCTGGACTGCTGTATAGTTCTATATAACTAATATAGAAAATTCTTTTGGAGGTTAAATAGTTGTAAAATGATCGCAATGAACTGCTGAACAGTTTATTTTGAGCGTTATCTATACAAAATTTATTTCATTTGTGGTTCTTTTAACGAAAAGTAAGAAAAGCAAAGCGCCAAAATGAAGATAATTTAAATATATTTTACCTAAGTGCGCCTCAAAAAGCGTTTACATTCCAAAGTATTAGCCTATGTGTTATTCTGATGTTAATGCTATATTACTATAAAATTTCATACAATTCGTTCAGTAGTTTTTGTATGAAAGTAGAATAAACATCTATCTACGCAAATTTACACTTTATTGCCCTGATAAGCACTTCAATAAATATTATTGTAAAAGTAAGTCATGTTTCTTTTACTTTATGGCTATACATTTGACCCTTGCTTAAAGTTAAAAGAATAATCTTTTGATAGAAAGTCCAGTTTTATACATAGTAAATTATATTTTTATACTAATATTATGAGGCCGGTCGTGGCGCAGCGGCACGAGGTGTGACTGTAAAACCGACTGGTTGTGGGTTCGATCCCCACTCGAGGAGATGAAATATTTACTTAAATTTATATTTCCATTTCTTAGCTCTGGTGTCCAGGTTAAGCGCGGCGTTGAGTTCTGCCACTCAACACGCTGTGCCTCCAGAATTCGGCAAAAAGTGGGGAACGGAGTGTCTTAACACTAGGTTCCCTCTGCCTACCCTGATGTGTGCGGGATACAGTGTGAAGCTGATTTATTTATTTATTTATTTAATATTATTCACTAATCTTAAGACTTTACTTCGATTTGAAAATATGTTTAGTATTATGTAGCCCATTTACCAAAGGATGTGGATTTTATGCTGTACCTCGCACACAGCAGGGTAAGCAGAGAGAATCTAGTGTTAAGACATTTCGTTCCTAATTAGCCGCCGAATTGGAAGAACTACATGTTGAGTGGCAGAACTCAACGCTGCGTTTTGCCAGTTAATCAAAATGATGAAATTAAAATATTTAATATTTCATTTCCTCTAGTAGGAATCGAACCTACAACCTGTCGCGCTTACAGTCACACACTTATGCCCCTGCGCCACGTCTGGCCTTATTATATGATATTATTATTTTTATGCAAATCGATAAAACTTTGTATCGGACGTTGCTGAATGCGATAAACTCCAGCGGGGGGTTACATGCCGGAGCCAAAAAGTGTAAAAAATACAGCTTGGTGGCCGTAAAGTTAAGGTAAGAATTATTGAAAATTTCAATGGTGGAGCGACTACAGCCAAAATTGAATATCCGTTTACGTTTGGTCGTTGTGAGTTCAAATCCAAATTGAGGAATAACTATCTATTTTAACTAGAGAACTAATAGACAGGTATATATCGTCTCACTTTTTACAAAGGTGTATATTATCAAACATAATAAAAAAAACCAAATAGTTTTAGCCTCACGCAGTATCGGGCATATAGCAGGGTAGGCAGAGGAAACCTGGGTACCTAATGTTAGGGCACTCCGTTCCTGTTAACACATTTTCGTTCCCCATATTGAGTTACCAGAGCTAGTCTACGCTTAATTAAAATCTACATATATTACAACTTTTAAAAAATATTAGCTTTCTCTATATAAAGTATAAGTTGGCCAAACACAGCCCTCCGTCCGCACAGTTTTCGTGAAAAGGAGTAAGTACAATGCTCCACTTATTAATATATCGATAAATATAGTAGTCACCTCCAGCTTCGTCTGCGTGGACTTTATCACCCTTGTCATGCTACTCCCATTCACCACCCGTTGTGCGTAAGTAGACCCAGAAGAAACAATGATATTGAAAGCATTTATTTCTATTAATATTGCCATGAAAATTTTTTAGTCATTTTTTTATAATATTTGGTTAATTTTTTTTAACAATTACTCATATTCTAAATATCTGTGCTTCATATAAATTAAATTCAATTCGATGTTCGTTAGGTTCTTTTAGAATCCAATAGAATCTAACAGAAACGCGCGAAATCGCGACGATTGTGGGTTCAATTCTTAATGAGAGGAATGAATTATTTTCATTTCCCCCGTTCTAATATCGAGAAAAAATATAATATCTCAAATATTTAATTTTAACTCTAAGTTCCTTTTGCCTACTTTGCTATATGCGGGATACATCGTGAAACTAATAAGCAAAGGTTGCTATAAATACTTTTAAATCAGGTATAAGGTCAGGTATAATGTAAATAATTTTCTGAACCCGTCCTCTCAACTCCCAGCCCCAAGTATGCATTTATGTAAATGATCGTGAAAGTGATTAAAGACCTCCGTCCTCCATACGGAGTACGGAGGACGGAGGACGGAGGAACAATCGTGTCTCCGTACCGTCGACATTTGCATAAATAGGGGGCGTGGTGGTCTACATCGATTATAGGTAGATAGTTTCACTACATTACTAGTGTCATTCATGTTGGACTATTATATGAATCGTATACTATAAAAAACTTACTATGAGAATCGAATACTCAACTATCGCAATAAGACACTATTTCACACTAGCTTTTGTCAAATATCTATGAGGAGTGTATAACATGTACATTTTAAGGGTCTGGGGTAACCCTGATCTGATCCCTGACCCTGAGAGTGGGTTACATCAAGATGATTACCGTGATGTAATGTCGCTTATAGCCTTCCTCGATGGAGTTCCTCACATTAGTGTAGTCAACCGAACAAACAATTTAGCTTCATAATTTTAGTATTTTTTTACTTTATATTTATTCATTAGATTGTGAACATTTCTGTTTCTGTTTCTTCGATTCTTTTCCGGATAGGTTAAGGGAACCTAGTGTTGATACACTTTGTTTCTCACTTTCCGCCCAACTTTTGAGAGAGGAGTCGAACTTTGTCGGTTCGATCTCTACTCGGAGTCTCACTGCGCTACGACGGCCTAAATACAATTAAAAAAGGAATTCCTTTAAATTGTGAACAGTTACCTAACCCAAACTATCTTAATTTATGTAAATTATAGTAATACTGTACTACAAACAGAGATAATATCGTTTTAAATGTTAAACATTTAGAGGGCTAAGTTCGGGTTGCCTTACCAAGGGGCTTGAACTAATCGTGCCTTTAAGCAAGGAAACACTTGTGTAATTTAGTTTAAAGCTAGCTTAAGCTATGGAGTGCTATAAAATCATACTTTGACTGTGTAATCTTATATACATTAATACGTGAAGTAGAAATTTTGTATCCCATTTTACAAAATTGTGCGGAAGAGTATGGCATTTTGCACTGTTACAGTTTTCAATTCATTAATTATAGGAAAAGAGCAAAATGGTAATATTTAAAAAAAATATGCATAAAAATATTTTAAATTAGTAAAATAAACATAACACACAGTTACACACAGCACATACAAGTTGCTATGGTAACGCGTGTTGTACGCGTCAATTGGTTCTCTAGTATCTATAAAACTTCCGTTACTGAGTGACTGATAGACAACGTACAACAGGAAAATTAGCTGCGTAGAACGCTGTTTTAAGACGTAGGTTCACTGAGGAGTGTAGAGAGGATTTCTAGAAATTTCTACGGGAATAGGAATACGAGTACATCTTAAGGTCCCAAAACAAGTCAAAAAACTCAACTCTAAAGCAAGTAGGTCTTCCCGTAACCAACTAAAAATCTAGAACTAAATTTAAATATAAATAATAATTTAAATCACATACAAAAATGAGTACGATACGTGCGATAGCAACGCCTAAATGAGTCATCGCCTTTTATAGCTCTATTGATTTGGTGCACCGTTATCCTTATTGACACGTTGATTGCGTATTGTTAATCGGTTAAAATATGCTTACAAGAGTTCATGACTTTAAAAATGTCAGTTTTAAATATATTGTACTTGTTCGTAGAATAAATGGTTTTTTAAATATATGTCGGTACGTATAACTTTATTAAGTAGGCAAATAGTTTAACTGTAAATGTAGTGGTGTGGTGGTTGTGGGTTTGATTGTCATTCGGGGGAATTATCATTTAATTTTTCTCGCTCTGGTAACACCTACTTCAACTAATGTACAATGTCTCGAAAATTGGGCGGATAGTAGGAAACGGAATGTCTAATCAATAGGTTCTTCATCTGCCTATCCTGCAATAGGGAAAGAGTATGAGAATGAAGTCAATATAAACTGCAAACTGGGGACCTTGTTCTATTCCCACCAACCTTTTCTTTCCTCCCTCTTTTTGAGACACACGGTCACGTGTCGAATGATTTTCCTTAATGAGCAAAAAACATTAAAAAAAATCAAAATATTGCAGAAATTATTCTGAATACTTTGTTAACTAACTTCTATATCAGTGAAATGTATACGGAACTTACACTTAACGTTATTACCTAAAAGAACAACGGAAATAGCCTCTTCGAACTCTTCCTTTAGTATTAGTGCGTAATAAGTTGTAATTTGTCGGAAACAAGTGTTATATAAACCAGCCATTCATTTGTAAACTTACGATATGCCTACATAAGAGTTGCGTGTAAATTACTGTTTTGAACATTTTTTTAGCTGTACGCCGTTCTTCACTTTCTGTGCGAATTATAGGCGTTGGGTATCTCAATGCCGCCAGTTACGTCTTGCCGGTGCTGGGAATTATTTATTTTAAATTATCAAGTGGGAATCGAACCCACAACCATAGCGCTTACACGAACTCAGCACCAGAGCGAGGAAATGAAAATGTAAAATTGTTCATTCCCGGATTGGGAGTCGAGCCTACAACCGTCGCGTTTACGACGGCCTCATTTAAAGTTGCTTTATGAATTTTCGAATTTGCTATAATAATTATATAAAATATTTCATTGCTGTATTTTCATTTGTAATTGAAAAGTT
The DNA here is from genome assembly GCA_021202915.1 of Heliconius himera. Lineage (NCBI taxonomy): Eukaryota > Metazoa > Arthropoda > Insecta > Lepidoptera > Nymphalidae > Heliconius > Heliconius himera. The sequence goes on from JAJHJA010000089.1 coordinate 366,045, forward strand.
GAAGTACAAAAAATGTTTTTTCAGGTAAAGCTAATTGAAAGCATATAAAGCGAGTACCAGAGAGTATCAACTGTCAAGACACTCTCCGCTTTCCAACTACTCGAATTTGATTGGAAATATTGCGTGTGGAATATTAATCTATAATTTTGTCATATCAAAACATATATAATGTCGAAACATTAATACTGTAATTTCCTCGGCTTTCTACCGTCTCTATCACAACTCGGTTGTCAAGTAGTGCAAATTGTACGCACGACTGGCCACGTTTCTTTAAACTGGGCTACTCGATGAGAAGTTGTGCTTTTGATTATATATAGACCGTTGTGGCGCAGCGGGACCTCGTCTGACTGTAAACTAAACGGTTTTGGCTTCGATTCTCACTTGGGGGAATGAATTAACTTTATTTCCTCGCTCAGGTTGAGTTCCCTAATTGAATAGTTTCATTATTATTTATAATGTACATTATTTTAATGCATTATTTATTTAAAAAAAAGATTTAAAATAAAAATATTATGCGTGGAAAGACAAAAGCAAAAGTAGTCTTATTTTTAATCCCCTATTAGCGATGCAAAGCGGTATTGAATGAAAGGCTTCGAGTGTAACAACGCGTAACTTGTACAGTTTCTTAAATCAATTGATTGTGAACCAATGCGTGTGTATACGTAACGTAAATAGAATTAGAAATGTTTTTTTTTCTCAATTTAATTAAATTACGTGTTGAGTAGCGGAACACAACTCCGCGCTTAGTCACGTTGCCAGACCTGTTTTCGAAAATCTTGATTGAGGTTTCTACGAACGGTATTTGAGTTGTCATCATCAGAGTTTTGAATGTCTTTCAATTTTATCTTAGGTTGTAAAACCAGCTTCACTTAGAGATAACCTATTGTTAAACTACTCCAAAAACGTTGTAAATGTTGTAGTTTCATGGCAGACCTCATCGTCGCTTTTTGTCTTCTTTTCAGCTTCTTATCAGCTTCACTTTCGGGTAGAATTCAAACTTCAAAATAAAAGCGCTTATAGTCAAATAGTCCCACTGCACCGTAATGTCTTTTTAGCTAGTATTTAAATATTACGTTTTTAAATAATATTAGAAATTAGTAAATCTTAGATTCTTTATTCTTTACCCAAACTCAGTTATTATATTTGATATAGATATGATATTATGAGACCTTTGTGGCGCAGGAAGTGACTGACTTGAAATAATGAATTATACGAATTTTAATTGAGGTGTTGAAATACAGTTCTTAACGTGCAATGTCGAAAATAGGGCGGGAAGTACGGAACGAAGTATCGTAACTAGGTTCCCATGGCTCTACTATATGCAGGATACAATGTAAAGTAAAAAAAAACAATTGGGTATATTTATATAAATAAAAGTTAAATAAAACACATCCTTTCGTCGCATATCTTACAAAGCGCCGCATACTTTATTAAGCCATTATTAGCTATCTTAAACGTACATTATCTATACAATTTATTGATGTTCCGATGTAAACCAACATGCCGCCTCGAGTACCTATCTTTGATAAATCGTAATTAAAACGAGGTGGGACGAATGTGCTTTACTCTTTTTTTATTAACTGCAGAATGAATCTTAAGTCTGAGAGGAGGCAGAGGGCGCCTAGTTTTAAGACACTCCGTTCTCGTCGCTCAATTTTCGAGACATTACATGTGAGGTCATTCGTGGCTTGGGGGTACAAAGGTTTGATCCCCACTCGAGGAAATGAAATATTTATTTAAATTTATATTTCCATTTGCTCGCTCTAGTGTCGAGGCAGAGCGCTGCGGTCCACCACTCAACACGCAATGCCTTCAGAATTCGGCGGAAAGTGGGGAACGGAATGTCCTAACACTAGGGTTCCCTCTGCCTACCCTACTGCATGCGGGATACAGCGTGAAGCTGATTTATTTGACTTAATTTTTTTTTGCTACAATTATCGTTTTATTATTTAATAAGCATAAGCTTCGTAAAGAGGCGAGTAAATGCCGTATATAAATGTAAGTAATATAAGATAACAGCGTTATACAATATGCAACTTTGTAGAGCATGATCTTAATAAAATTGAAATTACGTATAAACTGCGCGTACGAAATTTTATGCAAATTGATATTAAAAGTGTAAGGCTGTTGCTGGCTCTGTATATGGATGTTAGCGCGACAATTGTAAATTCGATTCCTATTTGGGGAAATGAATTATTTTGTTTTTACTCAGAGCGGAGAAGTAAAGATTTTTTTCTCTGTGGGCATCATCACATAATCGATTTTTTTTAGTTTCACGTTGTATTCCGCATATAGCGAATTCTGAACTTAAATTTCTGATTCTACTACGAGGAAATTAAAATATCCAATATTTAATTTTCTCAAGTGGGGGAATCGAACTCACAACTTGTCCCGTTTACAGTAGTACGTGCCCCTGCACCACGACTGGCCTGGCCTTGCTTAACTATATTACCAGAAAAGTAATGTTATAAAACAGTAAAGTAGTGCAGTTAAAAATAACTGTTGCACAAGCGCCGTAAACCAACTAAGTCTTGATACGTTTTACAGATTTATGTGCATTTATGGAATTTAATATTTTTTAAATTACTTTTTGTATTGTACTAGAATGTTCTAGTAGAATTTTGCTTATATTTTTATGTAATCTTTCATGTATAACTGTAAGGTAACTGACATACCGATAGATCAACGCACAGCGACGTATTTAGCTATATAACCATAAAAAAAATAGTTAAAATCCCATTTATTGGTTAAAATCCATTATATAGATATGGAAAGTTTGTAAAATTTTATTTTTGTTTATCATGTAGGTATGTATGGTTAAAATGATGTTTGAATGAAATGAACAATAAAACTATTACGTTACTGAGCTACTTACGGATAGAGACGAAGCTACTATAGCACAAACTTTAAAGGTTGATATTTTGCATGTAGGAACATTAAGGGAATAGCAGGATTTTGCTTTTAAGTCTTAAAATCTACTCATACGAACTTGAGGGTAACATGTTACACTTTTGAACAATTCACTAATAATTTAAAATTAAATTGGTTTTCATTCAAAATCGAACAAACATCTACAAAAACAAACATTCCGCAAGAACTATCAATTTTATGAAACATCCATACTCGCAGCTCTTCAATGTAACATAATTACGTTGTTTTGATTTGATTTCGATATTTCAGGATAATTTAGCTGCAGCTAGGACTGGTTGGCTAACCTTATGCCTGTGTTGTGAGGCAACATCTGTTGCAACTTTTATAGCTAACAGTGTTGTGTTATAAATTTTAATATAAGTATATTAAAACTTGATCGGATTACTGAAATTAAGCTAGCTAATAATTTATACGACCTCAATAGTATCCTGCCACCGCATCCTGCAACTTAAATTCGGTGTTACTAGACTCACACACTAGGGAATACTATGTTTATATTATAGGGAAATTCGAAACGAGCAAGCAAGGCAAAACAGGTCGTTGAGTTTCACCACTCAACGCGCCATACCTCCAGAATTCAGATGGATTAACGTAGATTTGAGGCTGTCATGTCACAGCGGAACACCGTCTTACCGTAAATATGACTGTTGTGGGTTGACATCCACTCGGGGGAATCATTTATTTTCATTACCTCACTCTGGTTCTTAGCAGGCGTAAAGCGGCTTTGAATTCCCGCATTCAACACATAATGTCTCAAAAATGGAAAATTGAGTATTGGATCTGTTTCCTCTGCCTTCGTGCGAGATATAGCGAAAGGTTCAAAAAAACAAATTAACATGGAAATCGATAACCGATATAATAATATCTAGATTGCGGTCTAGGTTTACGCTTAAGAGCTAAATTACTATGATTGCTATACAACTTTCGCTATGCATAGAAATTTAATACCTAATACGGAGGAGGGCGGAGAAATACTCGTAAACATAGGATTATGAGATAGGTAACTGCGTAGTCTCATAGAAGTCATAGAGGAAAACGTAGGTTCGATGTTTGGTTGATGATTATTTTGATGATTTAATGTTATGCTTATATTTGAAGACTGGTCCTTGGTGTTTTTTATCCATTCTTCTACAAATCAAACCTTCCTAGAGTTTATTTATAACCTAACTGTTTATTTATATATGTATATACTATATATGATTTAATTATTATTTTTGAAGTAAGTGGCGGAACTCAACGCCGCGGTTTGCCGATGAAATGAAAATATATATAATATTTAATTTCCTCGAGTGGGAATCAAACCTACAACCTGTGCCCCTGCGCCACGACTAGCCTTTAATAGTTATATCTCGTTTATAATGAATATTAACACTATTACGCGTGTTCCGTAACTCAGTCGCTTCGGAGAGGTTACATCACGTTACTTCATCTAATGTGTGAATTATTTATGCATTATAGGACGTCATTTAAATATCATCAAATGCTATCGACCTTTTCATATACTTACTTGTACTGTACGTGTTTAATAATGTATGTAAAATCTAATCACGGTTGAGAATTGTGCGAGTAAATCATTTAATATATTAATATATATTGTGTATATGTTTGTTCGCTTCACGCTTTATCCCGTATGTAGTAGGGTAGGTAGAGGATATATAGTGTTAAGATACTCCGTTTTTATTTCTTATTTTTTTTTTAACTTTGATACGTGTTGTGTGGTGGAACCTAACGCGACGCTATGTTGTTTTATCGCAGCGGGGAAAAAAATTATTCGTTTTCTCGAATAGGAATCGAAGGAATCGAATTAACAACTGTCATTTTATCTATCGGACACCGTACCGCAGTCACAACGGTCTCAAATTGACTAATTATTTTATTGAAATTATCAACTGTAGCTTATTCAAAATGTTCTACAATAAATTATATCATAATGTACCATATCAATTTATGTTCTGAAAAAAATTAAAAACACTAATGAACTATAGTTTTTCAGCTAATTACAATAGAGAGTGCCGCAGCGTGGCAACACTGTGAAATCCGCTCCGTTCTACTCTGATAACGCGTTACGCTGCGCAGGCGCATGGTAGGCGCGCATATGACGCTACGCTTGTATTAAATATTGTATTATTAATTTCATGAGCGTAAAATCGCATTTTTTCGTTCTCATAATATTTCTGCTACTTCAAAGCAAAGCGGCTTGCAAGGCGTCTCAATGTTATTCTCTCCATTAAGACTCTTCCTTTCTCCACTTTCCGCCGAATTCATGAGGCAATGCGTGTTGAGTGGCTAAAACTAAGATTCGTTATCTTAAAGTGTCTATATAAAATATGTGCATATCAAATTATTTTTTTCTTGAATATTTTCTCAATAATATGGGATTTTTCAAATGAAAGCTGCTCCATCTTATTTGTATTCTGAACGAATGGTAACAAGTTTGCGCTACGCTATAATGTTAAATCTCAAGCTACCATAAAAAGAGAGACAGTAATAGGCATATACAGTGGATACTTAAATACGAACAGAAATAAAAGTTACAAGAAAAATACATTAGTTAGTAAAAACATATTTGACGAACACGACTCCATCGTCGTGCAGTGGGAGAGTATCAGATTGTGAACGCGATAATTGAGGTTTCGATCACTCTCCTCAATTATTTATATTTTCATTTCCTCGTCTTGGTAACGTAACGTAACGTTGTGTTTAGCTTCTTAAAACGCAATGCCTCAAAAATTCCACGGGAAAATGGGGAACGGAAGTGAGTTACCGTTTTCCCTATCCTTCTATTATGTTTTTTTTACTGATCTGGTACTCTGTTCTCAATACACAAATGCTTGGAGTATTCAATTCAGGTCGTAAACGAAGTACGGAGGGTCTCTTACACATCATTAGGTTCTCTCTGCATGACATTCAATGCATGATGCCCAAGGTATTTTCTCTTTTTCTTGCCAATTCAATCAATTCTCACATGAGAGATACGACTGAAAAAACAAAATTAGCAATTTAACGCCAAACCATCCGTTTACAAAGTAAAAAAAATATCTATTTTCCATTAATCCAGGCACAAAGAAAGCTGTTAAGGCAGAAATGCTATAGACAAATTATGGGTCTGGCCGTCTGTCAGTAACCGCGGCTTCCGCATTGCGGTGCACAATTTATACAGATACACCATTATGTATATAGTACGCAGATTGCCTTCAAAGTGTATCTTGGATGCAAGGATTGCATTTATAACGCGATGGTAGTAGCATCAAAAATACTTATTTAGAAAACGTATAAAAATTTGAACGTAGCTGGACTCGAACCCGCGCCTCCTGGGGTTCGGGTCCCACTAAGTTAAAATTTTTATACGTGTTCTAAATAAGTATTTTTCTTTCCTAAGTGTGGAATAACACTTTAGAAAATGTTCAAAAGTAGGATCAATTTAATGTGTCATTGAACTAAATTAGGAAGCATCTATTGTATAAAGATTACTGTATCTCTATATAGAGATTAAGCAAATTATAAATGTACATATAGATACAGCTCGGCGTGGAGTTCCGCCACTCAACATGCAATGTCTTGAAAGTGGGGAACGTTTGGTCTTAAAAGTCAGCACTCTGCTGCAGACTCTGCTTACTCCGATAAATAATAAATACCCAAATTTATATTATTTAAATTTATTAATCCAATCACGGAAAAAATGGTACCTATACACTACCCTATACCCATTCTAATAGTATGTTGAACCTCTTGCTTATCATCCACATTAACCACTGAACCGACAAACCATTAAACACAAGGCCTGCACTACAACCAACCAGTCTATAAATATAGATCGATAGCGTTTGATAGTAAGGTTTTTTAGTTTAGAATACTCACTAGTCAAGTCCAGTCAGGAATCCCATTACGGGTAAGTAGGAAGTGCTGCACTCATATTACCACAGAGAAATGGCCTACCGATCGATATATGGTTAAAAACTGAAGACGAGTCATTTTAAAGTGAAATTCTTGTTATAATCATGATAAATATGGTGGAGGCGCAAACGATCGTGGTGCCTGATAGTTTGATGCTTAATAGATGTTGTATATTGATGATGTAATTAAGTTGTTTTTGGTTTAGTTTGATAAAAGTAATGTATAATATTTTTATTGGGATGCTGTTGATTGCACAAAAGCAAAAAATCTATAGAAGAGTAGAGAATCTACGGGCAAGACACTCTTTTGACTATTTTCCGCTTAATTAAAAAAAGGGAAATTGCGTATTGAGTGTCGAAACCCAACGCTACGCCTTATTTTGTTCACAGAGCGAAAAAATGGAAATAATTCAATTAACCGAGTGGTAATCGAACCTACAATCGTCGCGAATACAGGCAGATATAATCCTTATGCGGTAGCCTCATTGAAATTTCATCTCACAATCGTTTCCAAATATATTTCCAAACACTTAAAACCAACAAATACTTAGCATTCCTCGAGTACCCACTAAATTCTTGATGCATCAGCATTACGCCAGGGTCATGTGTTAACTGATACAATTAGCGCCCACTTACGTACGGGTTATGAAGTCCTCAAGTTCTTCTAATGATAAGTGCATATGAAAGGGATACCATGGATAGGTCATTGTGGTTCAAAGCGTCTGCGTACCACAAATTGAAGAATAATGTGAACGCGAGAATATTTGTGTAAATTTTAATTGCCTAGTAGAATAAAGTCTATTTTAGTTATTTTTTAGAAAAACTAATGAGCACAAGCGTGCGATTGTAAATGCGACCAGTTGTGGGATCGATTCCTACTCAGGGAAATAAATTATTAAATATTTTAATTTCCTCGTCCTGGTAACGAGTTTCGCCACTCAACATGCAATGCCTCCAGAATTTAGCCGAAAGTGGGGAACGGAGTGTCTTAGCACCAGATTTCCCAGGTTCCCTCTGCCTACTCTGCTATGCGCGGGACACAGCGATTGTAAAGCAAAAAAAAATTGAAAATTCAAATATGTATTATAATATCTTATTAACAGCTAAATGTGCATTAGAATTGTGATTTTATTAACATTCAATATTTGAAAAAGCCCCGGAAATAATAAACATGTATTAAATACAAAATTTATGTAGACATAACTACACATTAAATAGTTGCATAGTACCAACGAAAGCCATATAATATATCACTGTAACATCACTAAAATAAATCACTCCATACCATTTCTCATATACAAACCGCAGAAAGTGAAAGACTTCCGGAGAGGCATATACCTATACAGTCATAGGCAATTAGTGATGTGACTCAACACGTTCAATTTCTCTTTTCCAGATATTAGCTAATTGCAGTCTAGACTTCTAGTCTTTAATGCACTTAAAGTGCATTTTTCCCGCTTTGGCGTGAAAGTACTAGTGACGGGCTTGGACCTGTCGCGGAAGAACTTTCGATACAACCTTTTTGTGCCGTATTAGGGCGGATGATTGATATTATTTATATTTAATTTAATATTGTATCCTGTTAAGAAAAATGTTTTCCGGGAATTTAAAAAAAAATGGTTATTTTCCATAATTTGTAATTATTCTTTGTTAAGTGTTGCGTAATCGTTAGTAAGACTGTATAAAATGAAGAGTGCGATTGAGTGAAACATTGATCCGCATTTTGGGCTTCTTCTTGTTTTTCCACCTGAATCTACTACTTATGTATGATAGGTAATCAAACCTTTTATAAAGAAAATGCTTATTTATTTTTAATATTATTAAAATTTTATTCCACACTAAAGACAGTAAAAACTATAATATTTGAGAAATGTACAATTTTGACGTAGTGGGACTAGAAAGGTTTTTTAAAAACTACGTTTTTAAATATTTGGTTGTCTAACCATAAGGTTAGTATATAAATACTATGTACATATGTTAAATAAGCTACAATAATTGAAAATTATATTATAAAAGAAAAATAAATCCATTCTCTCATACAATATAATAATACACCTTATTAAATCAACCAACTAATTGACAGACACGTCATTATTAATAATATAATTACGCTAACGAGTTACATAATAGAAATGAGTAGAAGAAAGCAATACAACAAGTATCGAACAAGATAGTGTTATTTAATGGTGAAATTGACAAGATGATTATTGGTACCGGAGTTGACGGGTCGGCGGTGCGTGGAGCGCCGCGTGGGTGGACAGTATGTGTTTCAAATTTTGATTTGAAATCTAAATTTAAGACCGTCGTGGCGCAGCGGCACAAGCGTGTTGACTGTAATCGCGACCATTATGAGTTCGATTCCCACTAGGTGGAATAGATTTTTTTCGGATGTGGGTTCAATACCCATTCGGTGGAATGAACTTTTATTTTTTTTATATTTTTATTTCTTCCCTCTGGTAATAAGGTATAGCGCGGCGTTAAGTTCGGTTACTCAATACGAAATGCCTCGAAATTTTGGCGGAAAATGAAGAACAGCGAGACAACACTGGGCTTCCACTGCCTAAAAACTTTAACGTAGTATGTTAGTTGTATGTTCGAAACTCGAATACTTCTCTTAAAAAATATATATAGGTAATAAAAATAAAATAAATTAAACTCAATTACGTCGAAACATCTCTCCGAATTTTAACATGTGCATGTAAAATACCCGTAAACAACTTACGTCGACGACGCACGCAGCAAATAAATATAAAGATTTAAGAAATTTCAAGCAATTACAGCGTTACAGACAATTTAAAGATTTCTTTATATATTTTTTTTATTTTTCAATATGCGCAAGCGCCGGTGAAATTGAAAGTTGTGGACGTATGACTCGCTTGTGTTATTTCTGTAGAACTAAATGGTTAAAGTTATTTTTATTTATATAGTTTTACGCTTTTTCCCAAATAACAGTGTAGGAAGAGTTAATACTCTTTGTTCCCTATTTTACGGCATAGCTTTGGATACGTTGGATGTTGAATGACGTCTTGTAACGTCGCCCTCTGTCTAGTAGAGCGGTAAAATTAAAATAATTTAATTATAATCATTCCCTCGAGTAATTATCGAACCTATAACCATCGCGATTACACTCAAACGCCGTCCTTGTGCTACAGTTAACGATGGCCTACGGTTCTTTGATGCAGATTAATGCGTGTTTCTATAAATTGACTATTGATTTCTTACCAATTCCTCACTTTTTTTTACGTGACCTTCCTCCAGTATGTTTGATACTGTATTACATTCGAAAACACAGTGTCAAAGATACTGGAAGAATAGGAAGGTCACGTAAAAAACATGACGATGCCCCGGAGGGCATGTATGAAGAGGTTGATGACAGTGGACGAGGCGAAAGAGGTATGTAGAGACCGTAGCGTTTTGCGCTTCGTTCTCTGACTACCTCGCTAGGGACACAGCGTGAAGTTAAGTTAAGTTTCTTTACTTATTACGGCATTTCTTTTTCTAGGTAAAACTTTTATACCTTTTCTCCCATTTTGAGCTGGGAAGGCCAATAACACTTAGTGTTAAGACATTTCATTCACTTTCTAGAACTTTCTAGAACATCACAATATTTAACAAAGATAAAAATCAATGATTTGCGAAGAAAGTATGAACGTATAACTTATCCGTTTTGATGCAACGCTTTCTAGATGCACTAGCGGCCGATTGTATCGGCCACGGTTGATGATAAACACGCCATGTTTACAGACGGACAACTAGTGTTCTCTTTGATTATTTTAATTATATACCTATATATAATGAAAATTATCTTAGTAATGTATTGAAAATAGAATGCCAATATATTATCGGATACTTGTCTTCTAAATCTACTTATTTTTTTTGCCTTCACGCTGTATCCCGCATATAGGCAGGTAGGCACTGGGAACCTAGTGTTAAGACACTCCGTACTCATTTTCCACCGAATTCTGGAGACATTGCGCTTTGCCTCGATCCCAGAGCAAAAAATTAAAATATTAAATATTTCATTTCCTCGAGTGCAATTGGAACCCACAACTAGTTTACAGTTGCACTTGTAGTGTATCTTGCGCCTGCCTTCGCCTCACTTAATCAGCAATGAAATTTCAATTTAATCTATATATATAAAAGGACTTGTGCTGACTGACTGAGGTAAGACGCACGCAGAGCCGTAACCGCTGATGTTAGAATCGTGAAATTTGGGCAGATGTTTATTTTCATATTCTGGACATCCACTAAGAAGGGAATTTGAAAAATTTTAACCCTAAAGGGATGAAATAGGGGTTGAAAGTTTGTATGAAAAAAAAAAATTTATCTGCACCGATTTTTATAAAATTTGAAATTCAGACTCTTAAAAATATTTAATTGAATACGTGTTTCATGGTTTTTAAGAATTCACCACCTAAGGGTTCAAATAAGGGGTTGAAAGTTTATATGGAGAAATCTTTAATTTGCCACCGATTTTTATAAAAAAATAAATTCAGACTGTTAAAAATACTTTATTGAATACGTGTTTCGTGGTTTTTTCAGAATCCACTCCTAATAAGCGGGCGAAGCCGCGCGCGCCCTCTAGTATAATATAAAATAATCAATATTTTTTTAATAAAAAAAGTATTGAAATATGTCGTTTCGAATCTTTCCTTATATTGTAAGACTATTAAGGATATTTTTGTTGTATAGTTCATTTATTGAAAGGCTATAGGCTATATTAAATCTTTCTAATAACATAGAAAAATTAAAAAACGATTAAGCTTGAGAAATTTTGTTACGTGTTGCCTAGTCTTAACTATTTACCATTTAACTCTCAGGCAAAGCCGTACGTAAAACTAGTATTCTATATTATAAAACTAATTAAACATCCACAACCTCGCTATAAATCATCGTACAACAGTTCTATTAATGTAATTTCACTTTGTATTGTTTTCCTTGTTAATACAATTTCTCTATAGCTTTAGTAATCATTGTAAATCAATCGTGTTTAGATTTATTCGGTTACATTTAGTTCAGAGCCTCGCCCACTAGTACCGGGGAAATGAAGCCAGTTTATGTGTATCTTACTTCATATTTTAATAAAAGAAATAAACATTTAAAAGAAAAGGAAGTTTAAGAGAAAATGAGAATCGAACCCGCACTGTTATTAAGAAGTTAAATATTTTTATTTCATTTCATTTCAACAATGTTAAGAAATCTTAACCAAATAAAAGTATCATTTTAGTGTTAGTATAAATATATTATTTGTAACAATTTTCATATTATACATGTATGTTTTTATTTCAGGTAAGGAAATTCAAAATTGAAAATCAAAACGCTCCCGATTTATTTTCAGTGAGTACCATTCGAAAGATTATAAGTTTTTTTGTGTTTTCGATTATCTTACTACAAAACTACATATTTAGAATTTTTCAATTAGTTTATGGTCTATAGGTACTGATTCTGTTGCGTATTGCACGAACATCTGAATTGTATGCGAATCACACCTACTCGGCTTTTTTTAACACGCTAAAATCTTAGAAGCTTCTACTTAAAGGTTTTAATATGTCATCATCATCATCAGCAGCCTGTTCACAGCCACCGCTGGACAAAGGCCTCCCCAAAGGCATGCAACCCAGCTCGATCCTCGGTTTCTCGCTTCCACCCGTACAATTATCTACTATATTGAAAAATCATTGCAGTAATTTAGAATATAAAAAGGCTGTTTACAAAATCCCTATTATATGGCGAGGATAATATTCTATATAATAAAACAAAAAATAAATATTATATGAACTGCTTATTAAATACAGAATTATATGCAGCACTGTTAAGATATTTCGATTTCCATTTTCCGCCCAATTTTCTAGACATGCGAGATAGAGAGATAATAAATACCTTCAAATGGGAATCGAATCCACAATCGTTGTACCACAGTGGCCTCAACTCAATTAGTAACTGCTGCATTTAACGCTAGTTAAACGATAATTAACAATTCTGTGGGCGGCTGTCAATATTAAAATTTTCTGTAGCCAATAGGTGTATAATATAACTGTAAATAATGTCACGTACTACTCTTAATTCCATTATATCGTTATTACAACTTTTTATGTTTCCGTTGAAAGATTAATGCTTCCCGTTCAATGTATTTTGGCCATCAAGCCCCCTTACTTATCGAGCTCGTATTGGTAATAAAGGCCAATTTGGTAAAAATGTCTCTAATAAACTTGTTATTTTAACATTTATAATATTCTTATAAAGTATATATGAGATATTAATAGTAGTTTTATTTTTTTTAGGATTAACACTTGATATTAACATTTATTTTAAATGACTACTAGCAGTGACCGAAAGCTCATTAGCGAGAACTACAAAACAGAAAAATTCGTGTTTTTCCGTTCCTATAGGAAGTTTTTGGAAGCTCCTCTCATAGTACTCCCCTATACTTCCCAAGGACCGTCCTTGCCGATTTTCAGCGTTTTACGATGCGTAGTTTCGGCTTTACGCTGTCTGTCAGTCATTCTATAAATGCAGAGTATACCTATACCTATAGATATCTGATCCAGTTTTTAAATGGTGAATAGTGGCTCTATTAGTTCAGAGTTCGTGGGTGCACGATGAATTCGCTCGTTTTCTATAAATTTATTTATCACTAAAATTTATTCCCTAATTATAAATTTGAACCTGTTATGTAAAAGTATCGATTTTCTATTCCAACATGTATTATAGAGTTTTATCAGACAATAACTTTAAACAGACTGAAAATGGAGAACTGATTCACTAAATACTTTCTCCTCCAACGATCCCTCGCAAATATTTTTTTTACTTGTATATTTTATCTAACAACCTCCACTTTAAGACTGAGAAATAGAAATAATTCGTCCCCTCGGTTATGAATCGAACCAACAACCACCGCGTGTCTTTTAGTCATACGCTGTACCACTGCGCAACGATGGCCTCGATATAAAGTGTGTGAAGATAAAAAGTTAAATGCCTACCATTGTATCGACTCCCACGAGTAGCCAGCTATCTTGCGATCGTTCGTTTTGTCAAATCACTATTTTTAGTTATCTAAAAGTAAAAGTGTGAGATTTATTGGATATAAAACGTGCGTATTAGTGAAGATTTTTCTTTCTAAATTATTACATTAATAAATTGTTTTGAGATTATCGTGGTACTGTGGTGTGATTGTCAACACGACGGTCGTCGGTTCGATCCCCATTCTGGAATGTGATTACATATAAATTGTTTTCATTTACCGCTCAGGTAGACAAAACTCGAAATTGATTTTCGCCGCTACACACGCAATGTGTGAATCCCGGGATGACAACTGAGAACTGAAGTCTTGCACTAAGGTCTCTCCAGCTAGTATTGTGTGGGAAAAGGTGTTAAGCAGATAAAATAAAAAAGAAACAAATCGATAGTAGTAGCTCGCTTTAAGATGGAAATAGTCGTTTCATCCCGTTCCCTTACGAATTTTAAGAATAACGTGGCTAGCATTCCCCAAGCCACAGAAACCTACATGAGAAATTTTAACTTTTTAAGTCCTACTGGACTCTGTTTCAGTTTAGTCTCTACGTTATCCGTCAGTTACTTAGTAACGGTAGAGTCTTATACATATACATGTGTATGGAAAAGAAACATAAAAATGTCTATTCATAATACCAAATATTTTTATTGAAAGAGAAATCTATCAAATATTCTATAAATAGAATATTTCCCGGGCCAGTTCTGTTTATACGAGTATATAAATAAACAAGGTTCTTAATATACGTTTCAACATTAAAGAGTAATAAATCATACGCAAAAGTTGTATCGAAATCGTTGCGGCACTTTTTTAATTTGATTACCACCAGTTGCTGTTGTTCTGCTTCGATAATTGATTTGTTGATCGACATGTTTGGTTTTTTATTTTATTTATGTTTCTCGTATTTTGATGGATAGGCTAGTGTTAAAACACTCTTTTCTATAGTATTATGGTTCTGACATAAATGTCAGTCGCGCCGCGGGAGCACGGTTGTGGGTTCGATCCCTACTCGAGGAAATGAAATATTTATTTAAATTTATATTTTCATTTCTTCTCTCTGGTGTCGAGGCAAAGCGCAGCGTTGAGTTCCGCCACTTAACACACAACACCTCCTGCATTCGGCGGAAAGTGGGAAACGGAGTGTCTTAACAAGAGTTCGCTCTGCCCACCCTGCTGTGGGGATGCAGTGTGAACCTGATTTTATTTTTATGTCCGACATTAGTGTGTCTGTTTAGTGTCTATATGTAAACACTTTAGCTTTATGATATTAGTAGATATAAGATATAGATTAGTAGAAATAATATTTTAATAATACTAGAGAAATAACTATAGATAAAAATTTCTCCTTAATTTTTAGCATAAAGTTAATTAAAGTACACTATCTCGATCTAATTCGTAGAAAATATCAAAAACTCGCTTAGATAATATCAAATAGGATAAAATGTACCGTGACCGCGGCGTAGTTTCACCGATTGTTTACTTATCGAGATTTGACGTTCAAATTACGACGATTTTAGTCATGGACACGGACAGTCAATGACTTTCGCTCCGAAAATGATGTGCGTTGGTAGAATATTAAATATTTTATGCCGGCTGTAGCGCAGAGGCACTAGCGTGAGACTGTAAACGTCACAGGTTGTGGGTTCGATTCCTACTTGAGGAAATGAAATTTTTTATGTTTTTATTTCCTCACTCTGGCAACGAGGCGAAACACGGCATTGAGTTCCTCCGTTCAACACGCAATGCCTCCAGAATTCGTCGATAAGTGGAAAACAGAAATGTCTTAATCGGAATGGAGTATTTTGACACTAGGTTCCCTGGTTCCCTTTGCTTACTCATTTATGCACGGAATGCGTGAAACTAAAAAATACAAATAATCTATTGAAACAAAATATCCTTGGTCGTTCAATAACGTCTAACACAATTATCTTAGTGTGGCTTAACATATTAGTAGGTTATAGTCAGCGTTCAATGCTATGCCATATCAGTAACAGTAATTGCTCGCTTATCGAATTCGTCCTCGCCCGAATGAACTAAATAACTGCACTGCAATAAAATACATTTATTTTGTAATGGCATATAAAAAGAAGTTGATTTTATTATAGTATGTGGACTGGAATGTTAAACTATTTGTGTTTTGGAGTAGTAGATTGATTAAATGTGGACCTTTGAGGAATTAATAAATAAAATCAGCTTCACGCTGTATCCCGCACCCAGCAGAGTAGGCAGAGGGAACCTAGTGTTAAGACACTCCGTTCCCCACTTTCTGCTGAATTCTGGAGGCATTGCGTGTTGGGTGGCAGAACTCAACGCCGCGGTTAACCAATTGAGGTTTGAGGAATTAAATTTGATAATTATATATTTTAATTTAATTTATTGTTAATTTTCATGAGTTTCCAGATATTTTTTATGTATTTTAATTTCATTTATTGTTAATTTTCACGAGTTTCCACCGCGAGCGTAGCAGGCCTATTAAGGACGTTCAACTTGCAAAAGTAAACTGCATACTTATATTTCCATCAATAAATAGTTTTATGGAAAAGACTGAGCGAGCAGAAAGAGTTGAAATGAAGTCGCTCATTTCTAAGGAGTGAAGCGAAGTAATTACAAAATACAATTCGTTCCGCCTAAACATTAGATGCTCATGCGCGCTTCTTTTCTATTTCTGCAAACCGGGCTGATTTCAGCCTAGTTTCCAAGTCGAGTAAAAGAAGTGATTTATTACTAGGTTTTCTTTGCCTCCCCCATTAATGAAAAACATGTAAACGAAATGTAAGCTTTGTTTTTTTACAGCTTTATGCTGATTCCATAGAACAGGCTGAAGCAACCTAATTGCCAAGACACTCCGTTTTCCGTTTTAGTGTGAGTCGAACCCACAACCATCTTGTCTACATTCTGGCGCTTCTCCTCCTGCGCTACGGTGCCCCCCAATTTTTATATACTGGTAGTAATATAATTATAGACCTGAGTGACCTGATTTTGATTTTGAACTAATCAAAAGTTAAATCATGTTGCAATATAAAATCTTATTTTATATCTTACTCAATCGTATCAACAGGCATTTGTAGTCCACAAAAATACAGGTCTTTGTTGCTCTAAATTATTTCTTAATAGCCTAACGTAATTAATCATAACGTAATTTTATTTAACAAATTCTTAATTACAATTAATCTTTAATAACAATAATTAATCTACTGCTGTTCTATAAAAATGAAATATTGTGTAATAAATTCCTTATCCAATAAATTGGAATAAAGCCATTTTTTTTATGTTCACACTGAATTCCGCACATGTTAAGGTAGGCAGAGGGCAACTTGGGAGCTAAGATACTCCCCTGAAATTAAGACACTTCCCCATTTTCCACCCTCATTTGTTCCTGAGAAAAAGCTATTAGAAACTGTTGCTGCAGTGTGACAATGTTTGGCCGGAACGCGATGATTGTATGTTCGATACCCATTCAGAGAAATGAATTGTTCATTTCCCAGCTCTGACAAAAAGACAAAGCGCGGCGTTGAGTTCCGCCACTCAACATGCGATATCTAGAAAATTGGGTGATGCTTGGGGAACGAAATGTCTTGATACTAGAATTTCTCTGCCTGTCTTGCTACGTACGGAATACAGCTTACAAATGCACTTAAAAATATACAGGAGTATTCCTCCTGTACATTTTTTTTTTTTTTTTTAAAACATATAACCGTATTTACCACCTCCTGGTCCTATGACTATTTACGCTTTGTATTTCTTGTCAAAGTAATTAAGTAAATATTTTTTTTTCTTTTAAAAATACGATACGATAGGTTTTGTCAATTAGCAGTTTATGGTAGGAAAGCTCGCTTTTTAACATGTTCGAGAAACATAGCAACTTCTTTCCAATGAAAAGTTAAAGATTACATTTTAAATACCTTATATACCATACATAGATGCTTTATTGATTCACGTTTCATAGAAAAAGTGGAGAAAAAGTATTACCTTGTGAGAGTTACCAGAGCTGTTTAACACTGGTTTCTAATGTTTATTTGTATAAAAACAAAATAATTTTATTTATACTTATAGTAGGGCAAGCTAAGGTAACCTTGTATAAAGATGCTCCTTTTTTCCCTTTTTAGCCCGAATTCATACGGGATTGAGCTTTAAGACATACATACAAGTCACTCATACCCTACTAAATTTGTTACTTTTATTGATGAAAAATAAAAATGTATTAAGAGAAATTCCAGTTGTGGGCAGGGGCACAAGCGAGTGACTGTAAACGCTACAGGTCGTGGATTCGACTGCCTTTCGAGGAAATAAAATATTTAACGTTGAGTTTCAAATTAACTTGCAATACCTCCAAAATTTAGCGGTAAGTAGGGAGCGGTATGTGTTAACATTGCCAAGGCTCCCTCTGCCTACTCTGCTATATGCTATATGTGGGATAGGGCTATGAAAAAAATGATTTAAAACTGGTGTTACTATATGTATGAGAGGGCCTTTTATTTTAATTTTATGTGAAATCCTTACAAAAGATAAAAGTCCCGTTTGAGTCATTTATAAAGTTGAAAAAGGGTATACAATATACATGTCTTATACCGAAACACAAATTGAAATGATTACTCACGTTAATACAAATTAGAGGTTTTTAAAGTTTTTTGGTTGAGCTTTGTTCGTTTACATTAAGATTATCTTTAAAATAAATTTTTCATTCGACGTTGGTGATAACTTATATAAATAAGAATTAGGTAAATGCATAAGATGGATATCTTTCGTTTTTTTTAAGATTGACGTTTTATTCTTAGCGGGGTTGCCAGAGAGGACAAGCGCGAAAGGCAAATGTCTCTGCATATCTCTTCTTTCTGTCATAATTTTTTGAGGCATTGTACTTAAATAAAATTATATTATATCTACAATTGTATTATAGTATTGTATATTAATTAAGGCCGTCGCGTTGCAGGAGCACAAGTGTGGGACTGTAAACGCGGCGGTTGTGGTGTCGATTCCCACTTGGGGAATTAAATACTTTACATTATTTTCATAACCTCGCTATGGTAAAGAGACAAAGTGCGGCGTTGAGTTTCGTTACTCAACGCAATGCCTCGAGAATACGGCAGAAAGTGGGGAATGGAGGTGTCATAATAAGAATGGAGTGTCTTAACACTAGGTATCCAGGTTCCCTCGGTTTATTCTGCTATGTACGTGATACAGCTAAAAAAATGGCCATTATGTATGAAATTTTATACATTTACGGTTGTCCCACAAAATGAGCATATTTTAGTTAATGATGCTTACAATTTGTACATTTTTAACAATTTGCTCATAATATTCTTCATAAAAACGCTTTAAGCATAAATGAAAAAAAAACTTAAACTCCTTCTAATTACAGTCTTAAGTTAAAGTAATTTTTGGAATACGAAAAGTAGCATACTTAATTTGCTTTTTCATCTCGTTGGCTCAATCTTGTCTGACAAGTCCGCGAAGGTTGTCCTGGAATCGATTTTCGAGGGAAGTGGGGTCAAATTCTAAATAAGTTCCCTCTATTTAGAAAAGATTCCGTTAACCACTTTTTGGCCAAGACATTGCGCGGTAAGAAGTGGAACTCAACACCATGTTTTCCCTACCACAGCGGGAAAATTAAACCTAATTTTAATATTTTTTTATTCCACCGAATGGGGATCGAACACTGCGCTACTCAACTATTACTCTAATTCGGTTACCTTTCCTACTCAAATTGCCCTAGGTTATATTTCATATGAACATGATTAAAATCTCGTATATTTAAAAGGAAATAGATAATATCTAGACAGATTAAATTTTCAACATAAAATCTAGACTTAACATATTTAACAGGAAATTAATGAACTTGCACAAGGAAATCGTACCTGGAACTTCTCAACATAATCCGTCCACTGCGCTAAAACCGTTATACGTTTGCGCCTGCGCACGTCAAGATATGATTTATAACTTATTCATAGTGAGTGACTTCGAGTTGAAGCCTGTACCGTTGGTTATCGCTCCAGATAGGTACTTAGTGCTCGCATATTATTGCTCTTATAAAAATATAATTGGCAAAGATTTCCTGTGACCTAAATAGAATTTTTTATTGTTATTTTACTAGCATGTTTACTTTGATTTAAATTATAATATGAAATACAGAGTCATGTTAAATGTTTGGCGTGTTCAATGCTAGCTTAAGAAACACTAATTTTTGTGTTTAAAATTATAAAAAATATACTAATTCTAATTCATTTAAGAATTGTTAAAAATTCGATAGGTCGGATCGTTTCAATGTTTCAAAAAAGGGAATCAAACCCACAACCATCGCTGTGCCACCGGACTACACAATATGTAATGCCTTATTAATTTACCTGCGCCAGATTCGAACCCGCACCTGCCCACAATAACAACATACCTCTAGGCTATAATTACGTTAAACAGAAATGTGCTTAATTTCCCTTCCCCGAGTTGAAATAACCACTGTCGCGCATACTATTTGCAAGCTAATGCGCGGCCGCTCGAAATGGGTCGACGGACACCGATGACCCTTTCGTATTACATCAGTTATTGACATCAATATAATATGTGAGCTGGTGTCTGTTTGTAATGATTTATTGAGTCTCCATACATGCTTTAACGTGAATGTTTATAACCTAGATTTTGGTGCGGAAGTTTATTCGAGTTACGTATATAAATGGATGTTGAATGTATGTAGACGGTATTGTTGAGATATTGACAAGTTTTGTTGAAGGTATTGGTTGTGGATGTGGATCTCATTCGGCTCATTGTTGAGTGTTGAGTGGCGGATTTCTATGCCGCATGTTGTGTTGTGAACAGAGTGAGGAAATGAAAATATTTCATTTCCCGTTTGGGAATCGAACTCACAATCGTCATTTCTTTGTTTTGTTCAGAAAAATTCTGCTATATTCATATTCAAAATGGACAGAAGTGGCCGCAAAATAAAAAATACACTTAAAAATAAAATAACGATGTATTACTGTACTTACTTTTTAAAATAGGCCACCAGCTAATTTAAAATTAATTTTTTTTTTATTTGACTTTAATCATGCCATAGACAATAAATAACACAACCTATTCTATATGAAATCGCATAGAAAAATCTCGCGATTCAAACATTTTATATGTTAAAGGAAATATCAACTTTTAAGACAGATACAAGAAATATTATACAATACAAGAAATATTACATATTTATGTACTAACAGCTAAGAACAGACGCATAATCTATTATTATATTATTATATACTCAGTAGGGATCAAGTGGTAAAATACACTCACGTCACAAGCCAATGTGCCTCACAAGGGCATTGCTGAAACAATCGAGATGCGCACGCGCATCACAATGAACCACCCTCCGCGGCCGGCATCCAAATGGCAAGCTGGGAACGATATGTATAACACTGTCACATATCAGTATGAGAAGAATGTTGTAGACTCTATAGGTGGTTGGCTCTATTGATGATCCATCTGAAAGGATATTTAGACGATAAGACAATTTTTTACTTTAAATTTACAGGTATATGGTAAGATTTGATAATATTTCTCTTTCAAAAAATTAAGCATATTATTCCTTCTTATTTTATACCTTCTTATTTTAAATAAAAATATTTTACTTTAATTTTTATTTTCACTTTTCCTTTGAAAATTCGTCGGAAACGGAATGCTTCCTTTGCAAAAAAAAACTTATCGTTGTCTTTTTGTTACAGTATCTACTACAATATTCTATATTTACTTAACCATTCATAGATACTACAACCACATTAGTCAAATTCATTTTGAAATTGTTCCCTATTCTCTTTTAACTTAGACACTGCTTATTTGGTAATTGTCACCGGTTCCTATTTTAATTAGACTGACTTGGACTATCGCCAGATTCGAACCTGCTTCGTGTTGCATAATATATTTGAGATGTACTGGCGACATAATGTAATATTTATTTAAATTACTGTATTTATATACTTAAGCCTCAATGACACCTTCGATAATTGCATGACAATATCTTCAATCGTCGTAATAATTATAATCCTCTTTAAATTTAAACTTATATATATATATATCTTTTTACTGTGGGTTTGCTCCCGTAGTTAAATGGAAATATGCTATGTATGTATGAGTTGTGTATGACACATAACACATTCTAACGTCTATAGACTATAGCCTATACGTAATATAGCATAAAGTCTTCAAATTTCAATGGACTATCTAACGCAAAAATATTTTTTCAATATAAACCAAATAGTTCCTGAGATTAGTACCTCCAACCAAACAACTCTTCAGCTTTATAATATTAGTATAGATTTGTATGGGCTCTAAACCCGTCCAAAGCTCTAAGCTTACATAATTTATGATACTTACGCAATACGAAGAGTGGAAGTGACATATAGGGACTTTCTCCACATTATACTTATACAATCTATTAATTATACTTTATTAAATTGATCGTGTCGTGGCTTCTAAAACGACGAGAAACTATTCAAATTCAAAATTAATATATGTATGTAAAAGTGATTTTTCTTTCAAATATTGTATAGAAACGATGCTTATCTTACGGAGTGACAGTGCATATGTTACGAGGCGAAAGGTCGCCAGTTCAAATTCCGTTGAGGGCATTCGCTGGTACAGGATAGGTAATTTGATGTGATACAGTACGTAGACGCATGTTTAAATGAATAAAGTATGGAAAATTACGCCTCTTCTCACATTGAAAAGTTGACCAGAGGGAATCTAGTGTGAAAACACTCGATTTTTCAGTTTCTGCCCAATATTCGAAACATTATGTATTTAGTGGCGTAACTCAGTTCCGCGTTTTGTCTACCAGAACGGAGAATAGAAGATAATAGAACATTGATCCCACAACCTTCTTCAGACGTTGTTCCACTACGCCACAATAGCTTCATATACAAGCAATTTGGATTTAATAAATTACATAGACACATACAGGTTTAAATGAGTAAAGTATGAAGAAGTCACTTCTAAAGTAAGCTAAGTCATTGCGTAATGGCATCCTAATAATGACAATTACCGATTGCGAGGATTTGCTATTCTAAAAGGCTTTTATTGAGTTTCTTCTTCTTTATGTGTTTATCTAAATTACAGTAAGTGGAAAATTTCCGTTCTCCACGTCTTTCTCATATTTATTTTGTGTTTAGTTTCATTAAATTTTCATATTTAAGTCCTAGTGTGTTCCGTGTAAGTGTGTAGGTGTGTAGAACTTGAAGCTATAGTTACCTGTGTATATGCATATGCATTTGGATGCTTTCAGAATAACTCAGAAGATATATTTTTTTGCATATAGGTATTTTTTAATGTTTTTTTATATAAACATATGTTTTATTTTATCTTCACGTTATCTCTCGAACATATCAGGGAAGGCAGAGGGAGCCTGGGGTCCTAGTGTTATGACGCTCCGTTCCCATTAAGACACCTTTGTTCCCCATTTTCTGCCGAATCCTGGAGTGATCCGATCAATGACTATGAGTTGCGAAACTCAACGCTATGCCTTGCTTTGTTACCAGAGTAAGGAAATGAAATATTCAATATTTTCATTTCCTCGTTCTGGTAACGAAAATACGAGTGGGAATCGAACCCACGACCTGTCACGATTACAGTCGCACGGCTGTTCTCCTGCGCGACTACTGCCCTCATACTTATATTGTGTTTAAATTATAATTATTACTGGTTCAAAATAATTATTGCGATCTTTCGTAACGATGAATCATATATGTATACATAATTTATACAAACGACCTTGTAATAAAAACGATAATGACATATTTTATTTATCTATAATTATTAAACATATATAACGTATAAAACTCTTTCGTTACTTAACTGACTGACAGACAAAGCACAGACGAAACTGCTGGACTTAAAAAATTGAAATTGGGCATATAGGCAGGTTCTGGAGTGTAGAGGAGCATAAAGAGAAGTTTTGAGGTCCCTCGAATTCCTATTGAATGGGAAATCTTGAGATTTTTTTATACCTTAAAATCTAAGCAAACACAGTAGCGAGAACTAGTTTATTCGATATAATGTCTTCACATTTTGCAAGATCCAAATATGTAGCGTTGTCGTCATGTCGAATGTTGTTGAACACGATTATTATCTTTTTTCCTGTAAGATTTAAAAAAATGCATTAAGCTGAATTGAGTCATGTCATATTAAAAACTAAAATGATTTTTAAATCATCTATATTTATGTGGTAGCATAATATCTAGATCCGGTGTCGTATGGTTTTACTTATGAATATTGATGCACGCTTGACAGATCTCTCAGGGTTTAAAAAGGAGGCAGAGAAATGAGAGTAGAAACACTCAGCTCTTCGCGTTTTTTTCAATTTTCTATCCCAATAATCTCAATTCAATCACAAACCAAACTCCCAGAATGGGAGGCCATACATTAATCTGCCAATCTGCTGAAAAAATATAATAATTCAATAATTCTTTCCTCTATAGTGTGGGGATTGAATCTACAGCCGTCAGATTTACAAGCAGATACTATACCTTCACGGCGATTACGATTCGAACCTAAAACAATCAAATAGTACACTCTATGCCTACAACGAGGATAAAATGAGTCACCCAGTGGTTCTATTAGCGTTCGTGACACAGCCCGACCTTGGCGGCTGACCGGTGCGTGACCCACTGGAGTCGTAGCAAGGACCGGCGAATTGGTTTACTAGTGATCTAATTGTTCTGTTTATTTTATATGAAGCGACCGTACTGGTTAGCTATAATGGTTTGTGATTAAAAGTAAATGTATATTGTAAATGTTTTTTTTTTGTTTTAGAGTTCCTTACCTTTTGAGAAAAAAAGGAACCCTTATAAGATCACTTTGTTGTCCGTCTGTTTGGCTGTCTGTCAAAAATCTTTATGTGAGGAACGCTTAGAGATATCGAGTTGAAATTCAAACCATATACTCAGATCTACGGTTCCATCATTTACCGAAAAAATTGTATTTGTACAAGTGGGAAAAAAAAGATATGGCCGTTTATAAAAAACGCCTTTTTCGACACTGAAAAGGAATCAAAATTAATAGAGTACTTCCGCTAGACCTAGAATTATGAAATTTGGCAGCTAGCATCTACAGGAACTATACATTTATTGTAAAATCTTTTTATCAGGACAGGGAAATAACCTTAAAATAAAGCGAGGATATTTTCATTATTTAAAATTTAAAAAAATTTGAGGTCACAGCCACAACAGACAGATACCTAGTTAGTGCTCTTAAGATAAATCTAAAATTGAAAGGACTATCAATCATAAGTACTTATCACTATAAAAGTACACGTCGTTCGCAGGATCTATTTAATAATAAACAAATTATTTATCAAATATAAACCCCACAGGCGCCACCATAAAGTCTAATATAGAAAAACCAATTACAAAATACAATTTTTATAGTAGAATTCTGTGAAGCGATCAGCACGACGCGGCATCATTTTTCAAGGTGCACGAGTAATTTTAAAACTGTCACATGGTTCCCTTCGATTTGTATCGTCATTATCGTACCGGGGACCCTAAATTAGTATTGACTGTCTTAAGGCGTGTCGATAAAGTCTGGAATGCCTTAACCCATAGGTATATATGAAGAAGTTAATAAAAAGCAAGTGCATCTTTGGAGGACATTGCACGTCTAAAATTTTAGTAGTGTTACAAAAATTGATATGAAGTCATCGTGGTGTAACGGCGCTGTGTCTGTTGTGAATAAATGCAGTTGTAGTGGGTTCAATTTCCACTGTGAGAAATGAATTATTTTCAATTTAATCAACACACAGTGCCTTGAAATTGGGCGTAAAATAGAGAACGCAGTGTTTTAACAAAATGAAAAGTAAAAAAAAATCACAATATCATAATTAAGGCGAATTAAATCGTAGCGCAGAGTAAACGCGACAGGTTGTAAGTTCTTTTCCCAATCGAGGGAAAGAAATTTTTATATATTTTCATTTCTTCCTGGTAACCAAGCAGCTAAAGCAGTGTGGCGTTTAATTCCGCCACCCAACACGCAATGCTGCAAGATTTCTGCAAAATGTGGGGAACGGAATTGTCTTAACACTGTGTCCAGGTACCTGCTATGTGCGGAACACCTTGTGTAACTGAATAAAAGTATTTCCAACCGAAGTCAAGGCTGATCGCTAGTATATAATAAAATTGCAATACATAAATAAAGATACACTTAAAAATAATGTTTCTTAACTCCAAAATATGGACATATTTTTAGCACCGAACACAGCATAATTGGCGTAAATGACTTATGTTTTTGGTAATTTCTCGTTATTTTCTTGATGGCCATAGCCGGGAAGCAATTATAACACTTAAATGAATAATTTCAATGAAGGTAACTTTTTTTATCATTTAAATGTTAAGTGGAATACGGTTTATGGGGTCGCTGGTTCAATAATTAAAGTGCGGTCGAGTAAATTTATAGGTTGTGGTGGATTCGATTATTCAACATTATATATTTTTAATATAACATTTTGAAGAATAAATTAGTGTCTATACCGTCGGCTTCCGTCGAATTTTGGAGAGATTGCGTGTTGAGTGGAGTGGCGTGTTGGAGAGATTGCGGAACTTAACGCCACAAAATAACTTATTATTTACATAATTTCTCAGTTCATTCCGGAAAGATGCCACGATATGAGAATTATATAACAAAACATTATTATACCAACTATTAACCTTCAAATCAATAGAATATAACATAGTATATGATACAACAGTGCTCACTTGTCTGTACAGCTCAGAACACAGGTTGACCCTGACTCATTTACCGATCTTTAACTTGAAGTGACTTCCCACAACGTACTATTGTTTGTCTTAAAACGTTTATATTAGATGTATGAATTATTAATTATGCTTATCATGTGTTCATTGACTCGTATCGTATTTTAAGTTAAAACGGAGCTGAAACTCGGTGGTTATCGATTCGATTCGAACGCAAAAAAAATGCTTAAATTATTTTTGTTTCTCTGATCTGGTAAAGAGAGCTCGGCGTTCTGTTCCGCTACTCGATAAGTAATGTAAATTCGAACGTAGGACGGAGTATTGAGTGTCTTGGCACTATGTTGTTTCTGGTTACTCTGATATCCATTGAAAAGTCATTGTTGAGATTCGCCACATGAAAAAAAATATCATTAATTTCTTTCTGCTTACAACATAAAATTATTTACTTTTAAACTAAATCTTTTACTAAATGAATTTTCCCAATATCGCCCTAATAAATAAATAGTCTTTGAAACTTGACAAAATTATGTTTTTATAATAAATAGAAATAATATTGACATTGCCAAACATAACTTCAGATAACTTTCCGAATAAACTTCTAATAAAACCAAAATGCGAGAGTCACGACACTTATTTAAGTGTATAAAAGCTGTCGTGAAATTTATTACCTAACAGCCGAAGAAACCGCAAAATATGTGCCAACAACAAAATTAAAAGGTGCCAGATTTGCCTTTTGCAAAGACTTGATCACGAACTCCTCATTTTACCGTCTTCCATCATACTATTATCGTTATAGCGTTATATTGGACCAAAGTGACATACATATACTTACAACTTATTTAGAATAGATTTTGCTATTTATCTAGGCATAGAATACATGGAGACGTACTACCCCACTGGTAGTATGTTTTACACAAAGAGGCTGTAGGTTCGATTATCATTCAGGCGAATGATTGTATTTTAGTTATTTTAATTTTCTTCCACTGTTAAAAAATACAAAGTACGGAGTTAGGCTCCTACACATGTTCGGGTAGGAAGTGTAGAACAGAGTGTCTTGACATTGGGTTTTCTCTGCCAATAAACGGCAAATAGCGTGATGTTGATTTCATTTGTGTTCTCTGGTATTGAGTTAAAAATAACGTTTATATACGTACGTATATAAATAAACAAACATATGTTGATAAACACATAACCCTCATCTTCTAATCAGTCAATTAAACATCGAAATCGAATCCCCAACATCCACACTTGGAACCGTTGCTTCCATAAGATTCTTCTAAACGGTGCTAACACAAAAGTGTAGCATTAGAACAATGGACAGACAGACCGACGCGTGACAATCGAGATCCACGACTACTAAAACAATTATCCGATGAGCTATACGGAGGTCACTTTCTTTTCGACGATAACCATCTGTCAAAGGCTGTGGAGCTATCACGATTACATTCATGTTGTTTTACAGCTAATTTTTGGTATTTATGTGGGAATAATTTAGGTGGAGAGTGGGGAACGGAGTGTCTGAACACTGTGTTCTCTCTGATTATCCTATTATATGTTGATTCTGTATCCAGTGTGGCTTTAAAAAAGAAAACGCCAAATGTCAATGCCTCCAATAATTTATCGTTTAAGTGGGCACAAGTGTGTGAGTATAAACCCGATGGGTTGTTGGTTCCATCCCCTTAGAGGAAATAAAATATTTAATATTTGCATTTTGTCGCTCTGGTGTCGAGGCAAAAGCGCGGCGTTGAGTTCCACCGCTCAACAGGAAATGTCTGCAGAAATTGGCGAAAAATGGAAAACGAAGTGGCTTAACACTAGGTTTCGTCTGCTTACGCTGCAACATGCGGGATAAAGTTTGAAACAAAAAAGAAACCAATTCGATTATACCCTTAGCTCTGTTACAGTTTCGTAAAAAGATGAAAAAAAGAAATAATGCTTCACTACATCACGATTTTTTCATTACATCTGTGCCTTAATGTACTTTAATTTTTTAATAAACGTGAAAACAGTATGTAAAATACATTTATTTAATAGCAGCTTTTGGTGATGTGAATGTATTTTCCATGTATTATTATGTTTCTTCAAAATAAAATCATATAAATTTTACAAGTAAGTAAAATAATTAATAAAAATAATAAAATAAATCTTTGTGAGTGTAGCTTGTTGTCGTAGCAAAAGACCAAATTTTGGTCAATAATTTTTTTTCTAAATGATATATAATACTTTTGATTCAAAATATTTTTTATTCAATTAGGTAATTTATGCAAATAAGCTCTTTAGAATCGTCAAAATAAAAATGTCAGTCGTGTCAGCTATCCAGAAATAATATGGATATTAATAAATATAACTAGATACAAATTGCTTTCCGAGCTAAACCTACAAGATACCTAAAATACAAGTCACGACAATTGCAAGCAACGACCATATTTTTTTATATAATTAATTCATTTTTACTAAAAAAAACTATAAAGTGTAAAATTACAATTTAAAAAAAATATATATAACACACATCTAAAGACACACACGTACATATGTACAAACATACAAACACAATCATAATGATCGTCCGGTCTGATTCTGTTATTATGCATTTACAAGTATTCTCGTTCCTCATATTTTGTAACGTAGTAGGTAATTTACTTTTTATTGGCCGTCTGGTCATTATGCACTGAAATACACTTGGAATAAATATTTACAATACTATAAATGGAAGATAGCTTCTGTTGATTTATAACATTTTTTTTTAGTTTCACGCTGCATCCCGCGTATAGGCTGTGCGAATTTTATATTAAAACACTCCTTATGGTACCTGTTTTAAGTGAAGTATCTCATCGTCGGATTTTGTCCTGATATCAGTTTCAGAGAAATCGAACCCACATCTGTCACGTTCACATTCAATTGCTGTGCCTCATCGCTACGACGACCTCAATATACATTCAAATATTTTATATAATGCAATCAGTTCCAGATTATATAAACAACATCGATTATTTGATTACTGGTCATTGACATCGGTGAAAGTTGGCGCCACGCCGGCTGCGGCACCCCCGCCCTCGACCCAGTGCCCTAGGTACATCCTAACGAATTTACAATGGTGATTTATTGGTATTATGTACAGTTGTTGAAAAGATAGAAAATATAAGGTTATTTTGAATGTAAAATTTTAATATATTTTTTCAGTTTTAGATTTTTCTTTATGGAACAGTTTTATTGACTTTACAGAAAAGACATTCAAAATCAAAAGTAATTCATCTAAATCAGGGGTTCCCAACCTTTTCTTGATCAAGGACCACTTTTATATCATTCTTGGAAGCATGGACCACTATGCATCTAGGTATAATAAAAATTAACTGTGATAATCAAACAGAAACTTCGCCCCACTATCCTCAGTCATAAAATTAAAATCGTTCGCGGACCATATTTAGGCTTCTGCGGATACTGATCTAAATATTGCAAATTGATCTAATATTATTCATTTATTAAGATCCAGCCCTACAGAAAGCTACCACTTTCTTGTTTTTCATATAATCAATATTTTTAAGATTTGTTTTTGTGTATAGATTAAAATTTAAAATAATGAATAGAAATACACTAACTCTAGTTACTATTTTTAATAAAATTAAAACTATTTAGGACAAAGAAAACCAACTAAAACAATTTCTAAAACTTTCCAAATAAAAGAAATAAACGAACGCTAACCTCACCTAAACCTCGATGTTCTCAAATATGGGCATATCCACTGATCATGCTATTCTAAGAGCCAAGGTGTTACCAGTAATTATACTGGCCTAGCCACTTTAGGCACGGCGTAGATTGTCTTAGAAACTAACAGCCTCAGCCTCTATTCTCTTTAGCCTGTCACATGTTAAGATAACCTCAATATACAAATTCCGCTAACACACAATAAATTTAAGCTTCCCACAATAAAGCATCGCCTTTCTATTTTAAAAGCAAACGCCCATTACCCAATGTCGGTGTTAATTCTTAACTCTCATTGTGCTGTTGTGTAAGTTGGAGATGCGTAGAATATTTTTGTAGCGACGCAACCTTTTGTTTTGTTGTGTTGATCCATTAATTGCTACGTAATGGGATTGAAGAGATCTGAGAAAATCTCATTTTAAATTAAATAATTAAGGAATTTTCTTTATTATTAACTTTGGCTTAAAGATCAAAGTATTAGACATAACTAAGTGCGAGTTATGTCGAATACATTATTTTTTTTTGGATACTAAAGATAATCTGAATATTTTTCTTCATGATAATAAAACACAAAATTTAAATTTCTTACTAACTATTACATCAAAGAAACGTTTAAAATAGGCCAATTTGTTTTAAATCTTTACACTAGGATAGGCTAAAGGATCGAAGTGGTAACACATTTTGTCTAATCCCTTCAAGACATCGATTCATAAATCGAAAATAGATCTTTCGGTTTTACAGTCAAAAGCAGCACCAAAATTAACAAGTCTTAAAAGATTCTCTATTAAACATGACCTGCGTTACAACACAACGACCCACTAACACCATCCCGGAAACCCAACGAGATAAACTAACTCACCTCAAAACTATGAGACTTGGGTAATCTTTGAGAGTTTCGCCACAAGAAAGTGTTGCTTCTCTTTAGCTCATCCCACGAAATGCCGGGTCACGCGTGCCTTCCGCCCCACACTGGCCTGTGAATGTGGTATTAAGATTATACCTCTAGGTGCCTTTTGCTTATTAAATAATTGGTTTTTATATTATTAATTTAAAAAATTGTAGCTTTGACTTTTTGTGTTCGGCAATGTTTTTATAATATTACAACTTTAACAAGTTAACAATATCTTGTATTAAGTTATAAAATTGGATACATTATAACGTTAGTAGTTTCCCATTTGTATATGTTTTTTCTTAATCTTATCACTTTTGTGACAACTTTTTTTCATATCTCTTAAACACCTACTGAAACCTACTGACCCCTAATTCATAGCATCAAGACATCGCTTATATGACCACTTTTTACTTTGCAAAAATCAGGCTGAGGCGACAAATATTCAAAATACTAAAGGTGTTAATGCATATATATTTATTTTATTTATACATAAAACTCTTCCGTTACTGAGTGACTGACAGACAACGCCTAACTACTTGGACTTAGAAATTTGATATGTACATATATACGACGTGTAGGTGTGTGTTAGGAATAGTAGACAATTTCTTGAAATTCTTACGAGAATCAGGAAAAAACCACATTTTACATTTTAAAGTACACAACACAATGCTGCGATCGGCCACGCCGTCCATAACCATCTGAACACTTAAAATCCCTCACCTAAATTCCTTGTCTACGATACCTCATATAAGAAAGTACCGTGACAAATGATATAAACAGATCGAGGCAATTCACATAAGATGGACTTATAGGATAAAGCGTGAGGGAGTGAGAAGAGTATCTGTATCGATCTTGATTTGTCTAGCGCTGACAAGCGATCAGTCAATGGGAACACAATGGTGGGTGCGGTCCTAGAGATATTCAATATGGAATATTTAAATTGGCATTGAAATAGGCTTGATAGTGATAGTACTAGAGATTGTGGTTGGTCGTGGATATGCTGATTATGACGATTCTGATGTGTAAGCTGTTTATGTTGAGCTTAAGATTGGGACTTTGGAAGTATAAGTAAAAAAAATTTTATAAGTACAAAATGAGTTCTAAAACTATCTTGTTCCATTTAGCTAAATTATCATTCGGACAGTCAATATGTTCAAAAGTTTATAACACAAGTACCACAAGTTTTTGGAGAAAGAACCCGTAACCTGCGTTTCAGAAGTCACTGACCAGAAGTTACGTCATACACCTACGTCATATAACAATAGATATCATTAAGAATTTTACAAAAACCTTCGTAAAAGCCCTCTCACTTTCTATTGACCCTACTGAAGAATGCACTACCATTTCTCCAACTCATTATCAACTCAACTAGCGTGGCTGTCCTGCTCCTTTACGTACTTTCACCTCACGTTGGAAAGGGACAGACAGGACAGTAGGGTTGTCACCAATAATTAATTAAATATAGAATAAATATGATAAATGCATGTATTTTTATTTTTTGTATTGTTTATATATTGTTGTTTGATTAAAGCTTTAATTAATAATGATAGCTAATTCTATACGTGATTTATAAAAAAATAATTAATTGAGTTACTTACTTACTCGTGTTTATTTATTTTTTATTCATCTTACATCAATAAAACTCTGACTGTAAATTAACACAATATTATCAATTAATGTTATCAAAATTGTATTACAGCAGAATTGTATTTTTTCTTCCTTGAGTACCAGTAAAGTCCAAGGTCTCAAATGGTATAATTAGGCTTTATGCACATTTTTTTCAATTTTTTTTTTATAAATTGTGTAGTTTTTTAAAAATTAAAATCATAATTTTTCTTCTTCCGTTTCTGATCATTATTAAAGATCTTAATTATTTAAATACATACAAACACTATGTGTAAATACATACAAACACTACACAAATTAAATACATACGTCAGTCGTATGGTCTCAGGACCAGTCGTGGCGCAGCGGCACGAAGTGTGACTGTAATACCGACTGGTTGTGGGTTCGATTACCACTCGAGGAGATGAAATATTTACTTAAATTTATATTTCTATTTCTTCGCTCTGGTGTCGAGGCTAAGCGCGGCGTTGAGTTCTGCCACTCAACACGCAATGCCTCCAGAATTCGGCAGAAAGTGGGGAATGGAGTGTCTTAACACTAGGTTCCCTCTGCCTACCCTGCTATGTGCGGGATACAGCGTGAAGCTGATTTTATTTTATTTACAAACACTATTAAATATTTCAAATTAATTATTCTTATATATTTAAGCTTATACATAAGTATACAGCTCATTCCGCAAGGATCCAGGGCAGTGCTTAGGAAAATCGTTGGCGGTAGTTAGATATAATATTTATGTCAACTGAGAGACGGACAGAGTCTACCCGTGACCACGGTTTATTGCAGTGTTTGAAAAACGTATAATACTAAATATACGGTATTGATCCGGTCAAAAAGTTTCATTAATTTAGTAAAATGTGTGATAATCGTAAAAATCAAAGATCTTATTCGTATTATCTTATCACTGTTAAACGTACATCACTGCCAACCCTACACCCACAGTTTATCACAGATCGGCGTTCAACGGGTGTGCAAGCCCGCTAGATACTCTCTTATCATATAAGCGCAATGCCTTCGCTTCGTGATTACTTTTACTTGATCTCAGGAGATCCCGTACTTTCGTTAGCGATGCAAGCAGATCTTGTACAACGTGTAAATAGCTTATCGTAATTGCTTAATTCTAACTTATTTATTGATATTAGCTTAATAGCTTGTGTGAAATGAAAATATGTTAACAGTACCTACTTAAGGCTAGAGATCTTTGTATAGTGGGACTGTAGAAGCAATGGTTGTGGGTTCGATTTCCGCTTTTGTGAGTAATCTAGATATCTATATAAAACGTACACGGCGTAGAACGCTGAAATTTGGCGTGTGTGTTCCTTGGGCAGTGTAGTGTGTTCCTGCAAAAACTAATACATATGAGAAAGATTTGTGAAAATGATATAACAAATATCTTACATCATTACAATCGCGAATCATCATCAAAAATACTAATGATATAATATTTTTTTTCTTTTCCAGGTAATAATCGTTAAATGATCATCACTTCTTTATTTGGTAATTGTATTTTGTTTATGTAAATTTTTAATTATCTATTACCGTTTAACGGAAGTTAGTGAAAGTGGCTTTCTTTGTTTTCTATGAATTTAATGGAAGTCAAAGTTTACTCTTCTCGTGGGTGGAGTTATTGAATATTGACTAAAAGATTTTTTTTATTTTATTTGTATTTTTAGGAATTGTTATTAGATAAATTACATAAGAATGTGACATTTACGCTGAGGGATTTTAGTACAGCTTCATGCTTTTTATCGCATGCCGGGTTAACATAAGCAAAAAAAGTGAGAAAATTTTCAAGGCGTGTCGAGAATTTAAATATAGTCATTCCTCTGTGTAGAAATCGAACTACTAACTATCACATGTCCCACTGCACCATAATGGCTTTACATTTTTAATAATAATATTTATAAAATGCATACCCACTGTTCTAACTAATTTGAATGCAATTTTGTATCATACGTGCTGTGAGCTAGTGGTTATATTGTGGGCGAGGTTAATTTGATGAAATTTGGGGGTCCCGTAACTGCCACACCTTATAAGGAGCTTCCCATATACGGCGTGACTTCGAAGAATTTTGAAATATTTCCTAATTATTTCAGTTTTATTGTTCGAGCAACAAAATAATAATATATTTTTATATTAATATATTTTTCCATAACTCTTTTCTGCCGGTTCAAAGATAATACAAAATTTTTTCCGAGTCTCTTAAGCTATTAAAACTCTAAATAAGAGAAACGGAATCCTTTTAAGATCGCTTGGTCATCCGTCCGTCAGTTTGTCTTTTTTTTGTCAAGACTATTTTACATTTTAATGATGAAAACATCGCTTTTTATGCGTGAGTAAGAGAATTTCACATGACTTTGTGTCCCCGAATACTATTTTTTTCTCTCACATTGCAATGCAGTACATACATATCTTCTTATATGCTCCTTATAACTAATCTGTTTAATCTTAGTACCCATAAAGCGTAACTTGGCTGTATGTTTAATGACTTTTCTGCGAAGACGCGTGCGTAAAGACAATTTAACGCAATTTAGTTTTATATTATGCCATTTATATGCAATTTTAATTAGAGTGCCATTTTACGGTTTAACTTTACTAATTTTACTTTTTATTTAATTGTGTATATTTTTCGAAAGGTTTTAGTTATGTTTCTTATTTCTGGCATCTTTGGAGTGTGAAATCAAAGAAGTGACTCGCTGTCATATGTTCTGTTTTTTTTAGCGAAAGATGGAGATAAAAATGTACGAAAAAATATTAAAATACAAATAATATCTCTAGTTATTTATTTTATTTTCTTTTGTTTTTATATAACTTAACTAGTCGTTATCCTCAACTCGATTTACGTGGACATGAAACGTAAAATAGAAGAGTTTGCTTGTTCCTATTACCATAGGGATTTTGAGATATTGACTTTTAGTACTTCCCGACAATCAATAACCTGTCATGAGAAATTTCAACGTTTAAATACATATGTAGTAGTTTGTCTGGATGTTATCTATACGTTATTCAATACCCGAACATTTTTAAATATGTAAATATATTTCAAAATTCAACAAAACAATAGAAAATCTTATATTAATATATAAATTATTGATTATAACAGTATCCAAGCTTCAACCCAAAATAATATACACACCGTATTTAGTACTCATTTTTAATAACGTGAAAAGACTTTCATGTTATAAATCGCGAAATTCGTCTCGGTAATACCAAACCTTATCATTATCGACCCTTCAAAATCTCGATTATTATCGATAAATCTCGATTTGATTATGATTACGAACTACACGAGCAATCACTATACTGCTATATATAGTATGGTTTAATTAAAATGTACATACAAGAATATAACAACATCGTGGCACAGTTCAGGCGTGCTTTATTTAACTCGATGATTATGGGGTCGAATGCACCCCGGACAGGTATATGTATTAAAATAATGTATAGTAGATTAAAAAATGAGATGCTAGTCGTTGCGAGGGGACACAAGTGTGTGATAGGTTTGATTCCCGCTAGAGAAAATGAATTATTTAATATTTTCAATTCTTCGCTCTGATGTCTAAGCAAAGCCGCTTTGAGTTTCGCCACTCAACAAATGCCTCCAGAATTCGGCAGTGTCTTAATATTAGGTTCCCTCTGCCTACCCTGCCGTGTGCGAGATACAGAGTGACGCAAAAAAAAATAATATGTAGTTATTAGAGCCAGTGAATTTAAATGTTTGCGGAATGTCGAGAGCACTCCCTAACAGTTACACATACCTAAAAAATTTAATTAAATCATTAAATTAGCTTCTAAATCTAGTGTTAAGACACTCCGTTCCCCTTTATCCAGCGCATTCTTTGAGGCGTGTTGAATGGCGGAACTTAAAGCCGGGCTTTTTTTGGCCTTGGTGCCAGAGCGAAGAATTGAAAATATTAAGAAATAATTATTCATTTCCTCGAGTGGGGATCGAACCGACAACCGCCGCGTTACGGTCACACCCTAGAGCCCCTGCGCCACGACGTCCCGTCTGATTAGGCAAAACATGTTGAATTAAAAAAATATATGAACGAAATTAACAACATTACAATACTACTATATATATAGTGTGGTTTAATTTAAATGTACAAGAATAATATATACTGACCAATTTTGGTCATGGTCTATTATTGAAAGTAGGTGAACATGATGTATTTAAACTGTTAATCTGCGCATGCGTACACTAATACTTTTTTTTATATTAATATATTTTTTATTTATTGTATTTATAATAGAAATGGTGAAATAATTCTATTGAATGAAATTTAGTTTTTTTTAAGCTTCATAATTAAATTTTCATACATCTTCTATATCACGTGGAGTAGATAGGGGAACTAAATGACGTTATACAACTCACCAATCCTTAACCGAAGCAATTTTTTATAGACATTTTTTTTAATAGGAACGAACCCACGACCGTTGCTCAGTCTGTTAATTAGGCATTTACTACTCACTTTTCTCCATACACCAGTCATATTGTTGGCTACGAAGGAATGCCAAAGCTATTTGCTGTAAAGCACTCCAGTTCAAGAATCGTAATAAGCTCACTCCCTTTTTCTTTTCTTCAGACCGAATGAAGAAGTCCTTTAGCTTGAATAAGAAATATTTTAAATGACTATTATTTATTAAATCCTTTGATGGTTATCGATTACCAGCGTCTCTTTGTCGGTACTTGTGCTGTATGAGAATCTGAAGAATGTTTTTACTTCATATAAATGATATGTACTTCATTAATAATAGGTTAACGTCTTTTAGGGTGAATTAATTTCTTAGGCACTTGTGGTGCCTTTTGTTCTATTATTTGAATTTTTAAAGGTTGTACTGTAGATGGAATGTGCATGATTGTATGGAATGGTTTTGGATTGTTGACGCCGGAGGGTAATTAGATTTAAAAAAAATCCCTTAAATTATTTATTTAATATTTTCAATTCCTCGCTCTAGTAACGAAGCAAATCGCGGCGTTGAGTTTCTCTACTCAACACTCAATGCCTCCAGAAGAGCCGGAATGTGAGAGACAGAAGTGTGTGTCTATGTGCATGTGTTATATGTACAGCGTGAAGCAATCAATATTAGGTAAAGAAAATTATTATTATTTAATAATAATAATAATGGTAGGGGCCGTCGTGGTCCAGTGGCACAAGGGTGTGACTGAAGCGCGATGGCTGTGGGTTCGATTCCCACTTAACACGCAATGTCTCAAAAAACTTCGCGGAAAGTGGAGAACAGAATGTCTCATCACTATGTTCCTTCAGCCTACCCTGCTGTGTGCGGGATACAGCGTGAAGCTGATTTAATAATAATGGTTTAACGTTAAGGACTGCATTAAGTTACGCCACCCACAATGCAAGTTTTCTTTTTATAAATATAAGAGTGACGTATCACTAACTCCTATAAATATACTACTTTTCTAAGTAAATACCTGCTTACACATTTTTTATTAAATATTTAATAAGAAAATTAAAAAAAAAATCAATGAGAAACTACTAAATATATGACGCCATCAATAACTTTCGATCAAAGTGAAATTGCATACAAGAAAATAATTTCCCATGCAACGCGTAATGACTATAGAACTTTCGCTGTGTTAGATGAATAATGGTTCAAATTATTGTACGTTTATATATGGCTAGGGTATGGGGTTCATATATTCACAGGATTATATTGTTTATACGAAAATTATATGTAAATATTGATGCCAGTCATGCGCAGTCGTGCGCGATATCTGAGTTAAAAAACGATGGATGATGTGGGTTTCGATCCACTTTTAGGGGAATGACATATTATTTTCTCACTATGATAGTGTAAGTTGCGTTGAGTTTCGCCACTTAACCTGTAATATCTCGAGTTTCTGAAAGAAAGAGAGGTTCAGGAACTAAATAGGTTTACTTTGCCTATTCTGCTATATGACGTTTACATCGTAAACCTAAAAAAAGAATAGAATTTTGACAAAAAAAGAAAGAATTTTGAACCGACAACAATCCTGTCAACTCAATCACATCAATAAAAAATCAAACAAAACCACACACAAAAAGAGACATTTTCACAACAAACACCCGCACCTGTTATCTGGGGCGAGGTGAGAACGTTAATTATCGATCAACCACATTTCATTGATTTCTACAAAACAAATGCAATTTACGCCAACTTTCGCTCCTATTCAGCGGTAATAGCGCTCAGTGTGTCGCAACTCGATACAAAGCGTGGGACATTGTAGTTTATTATCGATTTTTATACGATTATGAATTGTTATGTTGAATTCAATCGATTTTAATGTGTGAGAAAAAATATTTAATTATTTGACATATTATTTAGGTGGTGTTGTGAATTATTTATTTGTTGAGGCGCTGTTTTATAGAAAATTTTACCATTTGGTCACTGCTGGGGCAAAAAGCGAAAAATGAAGTGTCTTAATCACTATACTTTTCCTAACCTGACATTCGAAATTAAGCGTGAAGAAAAACATTTTAAATCTACAAACAACACACCAATAGCGGCTAGATAAGCCCACATATTAAAATGAATTATTTATGCAATATTTCATAATTATGAAATTAAATGATATATTTGACATACCGTGGCCTTTACTTTGAGGTCGAATTCTCAAAGGCTGTCCCTGTATGATTAAAATGAATTATAATCAAGGCGATGTAATGACTGCTATTTCATTTTGGCTGGTACTGATTTCTTTTTAATATGATAATATGTACTTAAATTTAAATTGTAGAAATTAATTCATATTCTTAAAAGTAAAGTATATAGTTATGTATTTCTTAAAAGTGGCGTCCCCAAAAGTAATTTCTCCCAATAAAATTAATATTATGAAAACGGAAAACAAAACAAGAAAGAGATTGAAAAAGGAAACTAAAAATTTATTTTAATCATTGAGAAAGATATTTAAAATAAAAATATATTATGCATATTTCTGAATGTTCACGGTAATTTTTCATACATTTAATTTCAGTAATACTTGAATATAGTACTTTATGATTATTATATTTAACGTATACAGAACACCTAGGAAAGAAAAAATATTTTTTTTACTATTAATTTATAACGTAACGAGATATGAATCCGCGCCTCTTGAAAACCTTCTAAGCCTCGCGCCTCTTGGACTATTTTGAAATGTTACACCACACCGTATATCTCTCTTTGGCCGTGAACCAATATGAAATGTTAGATTAATTGCCTCGTTTGCTGCGTTTCGTATTTATAATTATTCATGAGTCCCTTAGCCGACTATAGTCCTTATATGGGCAGGTTCTTTTTATACTCGTACAGTATGTAGGTCTAAAGAAATGAACATTATTGTTTTGCTAAAATAAACCTAAAATGTGGGCATTCACATGTGGAACGGTACCAAATATGTACTCGCGTGCATTTTTTGTACGTTAGAACTCTTGAAAGGCAAGGGCATTTGTTGTACCGCAAATTGTAATTAGGCGATGTGATTGTTGATTTTTTGCCCGCCTTAGATTGTAAAGGTTAGTCGTATTCATTAGAATTGAGTTAAATGTTTTTTGTTTGTGTTGTGTTATATAAACGATTGTATATAATTGGTTTTGTGGTATAGTTAGTATGTTTTGAAAATTCAGAGATGTGGGTTCGATGAATATAATTTAAATATAAGCTCTCGAAGCAAAATGAAAAAAAGTATCCATAATTATCGCATATGCAAGTCAAATTCTGGCCACTGAGTCACGATGTCTACTAAACTGTCAATATATATACAAGAAAAGTAATATAGAATATATATTTTGTCTATAGCCCCAATAATTAAGTGTAAGCATTTCAAAAGCAAGTTCCTAGCTCGGTCGCGAGCGTGTCGATGGAGATAACGAGTCGAACAATGCAAAGTCGGACAAATTTACTTAATTAGAGTATTTAGTACGACCGCGCCCTAATTCGATCGGGTTCCCTACATCACGTTAAACGCCTGTAATCTTATCTATTAGAACATTCCTTTGTCACACCACTGTAATATAAATTGGATAGAAAGTTAGAATGTATTTACTGCTATGTTTTCTGAATATAGCGGGGCAGGTGGTAAAGGGATTTAAATGTTAAGATAGTAGGTAGTAGGTATGTAGGTTTTGAAAAAACTTAGACTTTTTGTTACCAAATATGGAATATTTTTCATTTAAAAAATAAGAATATCTCTCAATTTTAGTTCCCAAAAATCTGTTGACAAACATACAAATAAATATCTACTTACTAATATACTTACAAACCTTAATAGATCGTCATAATCAAATATTATCCAAATCCAACAACATCACATACGTACAGGTCAAACTGATAACCTTCATCTTACAAGTCGGCTAAAAATGGAAAGTGACACCTGATTTTAGAATTGTCATCGTAATACTTTCGAGTTATATCAAATTATAATATCAAGCGATTTGATGGATAGATGATATTTTATCGCCGATGATGTCTTCAGTGTCGTGCTAACACCGCCCGCCAGTTTCCGTGCCCTCGGGCTGCACTTTCACTGATTTTAGACCAAAGAATTTCTAGACATGCCCAATAAATTAGCTTACAACTTAGATATAAAACAGTGATTTTATGATAGATAAGTTGTTTATCATCTAAAAATCTAAAGCAGATTTTTGATTTATGTTTGTTTCATGTAGTTTTAAACTTTCTAAGGTAAATTCACTGTTTTGAAAATAAAAGTGAGTTATTATAACTATAAATCTTTACGTGAATGTAATTCTAATATACATATATATTTTTTAACCACATACTCTTTATTCTTTTTAAAATAATAAATAATTTCCACAAAGCTGCAGGGTTAACAGAGAGAACCTGTTTAAACACTGTTCTCGTTAAGGCATTTCTGTTCCCCACTTTCCGGCAAATTCCAAAGTCAATGCATATTAATTGTCGGAACTTCATGCCGCACTTTACCTCGTTCCCAGAGCGATGAAATGAAAATATTAAGGAAATGCAATATCATTTCTTCCAGTGAGAATTGAACCTACAATCTATTTGACCTTAACCTACGACTTGCCTCAAAGAAGCCAAAATATTTCTTTATATGATAAATAAATATTTTGGCTATAAAGTAACGAAAATAACGTTTTCGTTCGTTATCATAACTTGGTTTACCTAACAAATTATATGATGAATTCTATAATAAATATAAAAATAAATGATATATAATACGTCTGTCTGCGCTCATTATGTAGTCTATACATCATAATGGTTAACCAGGAATTATTGCTTTTAACTTAGCTATCTAGCCCGAGGGTCCACTTGACCCAGTGCTGTACAGCGAGATGGCAGCATCTCTAATGAATGAATTATCGTATGTAAATTTTCAACCACACCTAAAATAGAATTCTGGTCAATTATATTATGAAATGTTATTTTTTACGCAAAATTTAAGGCCGTCGTGGCGTAGTGGTACAAGCGTGTGACTGTAAATGCGGCGCTTTTGAGTTCGATTCTTTCTCGAGGAATTAATTGTTTTGCATTTTTATTTCTAAACTCTGCGCAAAGCCCGTAGGTGATTTCCGCTACTTAACACGCAATGCCTCCAAAATGGCGGAAAGAGAGAAACGGAAGTATTTTAAAAGGAAACGAGTGTTTTAACATTAGGTTCCCAGTTTACATTTGTCTATCCTTCTATATACAGGATACAGTGGGAAGCTAAAAAAATATATACTCGTACATAGGTCAAGGCGCAATTACCGTGTATACCGTGAAACACGATAGTTGTAGATTCGAATCGAATCCCAAAGTTAAAAAAGTTAATATATATTCCATTATGCCTTTAAAATAATAACAGTTCACTATACCTTTATCATCATCACATACATGAGGCCTAGAGTTAGAAACAGAACCAAAAAAATCTTTTGGCAACGTAACGTATAATAGTATTTAAATCATTATAAATATTCTGAAAAGAAACACCAAAATTACAATTTGAGCGAAGATGTAAACAATAGAACCTACAAAACAACAAACAAGAATACAAAACAATATAATATAAATAAAAAAAATCTACGTACTACTAATAGACGTTTATGTTCCAGCATTTATTTAACAATTGCAAAATTCAACCACCAAGTAAGCCACTTACTCGGCAATTATCTCCTAAGATTCATTTCTTACAATAGCGTGCTCACCATCGACAGCGATAATTAAACCTCGGTTAAAGCCTTGCAAGCCTTTTTAACTTCAGATAAATTATACACCAATCTCGTTTATAATATTTTATGTTAGAAACACTATTGAATATTTTATTGCGGCCTGCCGGTCCGCAATTTACTATCTAGTTCAACGCATCTCCATTACACGGCTGCTTTATTGCGATTGTGATATCAAAAAAAGTAAATTACTTACTTTATATTCTTACCTGTAGCTCCTGCGTTTTGCTCGTTTTAGTTTTTAGATTGAGGTTATTTGTAAATGCATAGAGAATCGTTTCGAATTCTAATCAACTATAAAAATGTCTGTGGTGCAACTGTCATTTAGACATTGACCATTTAATATGGTTATGATTTTTTGATGTGTTTTAGTTATTTTTCGTAGATATTTTATTTATTTTATTTGATAAACTTTTTTCGAGATCATTATGTCGTCGGAAAGTTCTGTTGAAGAGGTACCCATTGATATTGTATTTGAAGCCGTTGTTGAAGAAAGTTCTGAAGAGCCGCCTATGGAAGAATGGTCGTCTCTTATAATAGAGGCTCCAGAAGAAAATCAGAAACGGCTCTTGTTCGAGCAAGGCTTATACAGTCCAGGCAGTGGAGAAGTATGCGCCAAATATGTGACTATGTCAGCGAGTTCAGTGTTCAGACACCCTTACTATGACTACCCAGCAGTTACAGATCCTGGTATTAAGCCTGCTCTATTAGAGCCAGAACCGACCATAGTTTACCCTGATGACGGCCAAGAACTATATATGCATATGTGCAAGGAAATGAATCAATGTCCTGTTAAAACATTTTATAGAGGCTTGCTTACAGATTCAATAGATTTAAAATTTTATTGCATTAACCCTCTTGGTGTACGGGCGATGGCTTCAGCCCTACAATACAATAAAACTGTCAAAACGTTTAATTTAACTGATAATTTCTTAAACGACGACGCATGTTTTCACTTGGGTGAAATGCTTATAAGTAACAATTGTTTAACAGAATTAAATTTATCAGGATGTAAAATTGGTCCATCAGGAGCCAAACAACTCCTTGCTGGAATACATCTTAATAGAGGTCTGAAAAGTTTAAATCTCGATAAAAATGAATTATTAGATGAAGGCTTGGAGCATTTAGCAGCGACAATTATTCGTGGGCTAGACATTCAACAAATATCCCTAAGTTATAATAACATAACTGGTAAATCAGCGAATGTATTAGCTGAAGCACTGGAAACATACAATAATTTTACACATATTAATCTTTCATGGAACAAACTATTTTCTCCCATATCTGGAACTGGAATTTTTTTTGCCCGTCTGTCAGAAAACAAAGTTTTACAAGAGGTAGACTTATCTTGGAATTCACTGACTGCT
This sequence comes from Heliconius himera, assembly GCA_021202915.1. Lineage (NCBI taxonomy): Eukaryota > Metazoa > Arthropoda > Insecta > Lepidoptera > Nymphalidae > Heliconius > Heliconius himera. The sequence continues at coordinate 410,344 of JAJHJA010000089.1, forward strand.
CGTATTGGTATTTTGTTGAAAGCCCCTAATTTACGTATATTGGATATTAGCAACAATAGACTATCAGGCGACGTTATTATAAACCTAACTAAAAATCTACCCAAAGCCAAAAAACTTGTAACTTTAAATTTATCTTATAATCCAATGACGCCTAGAGATGCTTTAAAACTTCTTGAAAAAATGAAACTCAATACTGTTAAAGTTCAAAATCTTATTATGGATAACGTGTTTGTCACTGGGGAGTTTCTTAGAATTTTAGACCAGGTTATAAGTTTGAAATTTAGAAAAAATACTGTAATAACTTATGGAGGGGTAGTAGGTGGATTCAAACCTCAGGGACCAGATATGAGAGATCTAATACTGAATAGAGTTGAATTTCTTACAACGAAAGGTAAAAAAAAAATTGATTTCGCTTTATTAGCCTTGCAAATGGACAAAGATAAAATCGATATATTACCTGCAAAAGTTTTTGCTGATGCAATACGTGTAGCGGGAGCTCCCTTAGATAGCGACCTCGTGGATGAAATTGTTAATGCATTTTCTGCAACAAAAGGTGCAAAAGAAAAAACAATTAGTATCCACGCCCTTGTAGATTTTATTCATCGGAAGTGGCCGGACCGAAAGTTACCGCCCACACCTCCTCCAGAACCAGAAACTGAACCCGAACCTATAGTACCCGAGACTATAACGCCAAAAGGGAAAAAGAAATAATAGAATAATATATTTTTAATACTCTTTATTATATGTACGTTTTATTATATGTAATATATTTTGTATTCTAATATTTTTGCTATTCATATTGTGACCATGCATACCTATGGTAACTATTAAAGCTGTCAGCTTATTATTCATTTTCATTTCTTAGTTCGAGATCAGATAATCATGTTACATTTTTAATTATATTATTTCACAGCTAAAAACTACTTGTCACTATGCAATGCGCATTTTCCTAACAACTCTATTAGAAAATTGTATTAAATTATCATCATATTTTGACATTTTCCCATACGTTATTTACGTCGTGAGACTGAGTTGTTCAATTTTAAAGACGATAGTGTGATTTAGTTGGCAATGACAAAAGCCGGGCGCGTGATCTGTCCCTACTGCAGTACGTCATGGTGTACTGTCAACAGCTATTCAAAATGTTCGTTTTCTAGTGAACTAATGTATGTATGTATGTATATGCTACAGTAATTAACATACTTTACAGGTCTACATTCTAGAAAGGAAAGGAGAAAATTGTAATAAGTCACTGATTTACTTTTATTTAAAGACACTATTTGCTTAAAATACAACCAACCTGCAAATCATTGTTCAGTTTTTTTTAAGTTTTAGTTAATGTAAAGCAGCTTTTCAATTTTTCTTACGTATCATGGTAAGCAGAGGTAACATAGCGTTTAGTCACTCCGTTTCTCACATTTCGGCCAATATTCGTAACATCGCGTGTTGAGTATTGAAACTCTGCGTTTGTCTACCAGAGCGGAGAAATAAAAATAATTAAAATTTAATCATTTCTGACTGCGAAGTCAACCTACAACTATCGCGCCTATCCTGCTACACCACTAAAAGCTGATAAATTTGTCTTATTTTGGAATTATATCCTCTGAGCTCAAGGAGCGTTACAGTGACCATTACTTTATTGTCAGTGGACTATTATTTAATTATTAATAGCAACATAATTATTATAATACTAAAATTAAAGAATAAGGTATTATAATTTTGGCTATAATTATTATAATAATATAAAAATGAATGTTAAATATTTTAAATGTTAATAATGACTCTCCATTTTCCATGTGAAATTGTAACTATACTGTTTACTGTTTCGCGAAGCTGAAGCTGAGCTATGTATTAGTGTGAGTGATTATAAAAGTTGAGCCAAAAAAAAAGTATTAATAATAAAGTTCATTATTAGAAGTAAAAAAACTGGAACATGTAAACACAAAAAAAATATCAAATTTTCTACGCCGGACTTGCAATCAGATCATTTTCACTCTAATCTGTTGTGTTTGTTGTGTTATTAATTAATTGGTCTATTATATCATCACGAACAGCGTTATGACTACGATTTTTTTCTTCTTACACTGCTTGGTTACATAGATTTTTCTAATCATGTATAGTGATCGTGCTAATTTTTCTTCCTTTACGCGCCGTTACGCGCTTCCATTTATACACCTACAGTATAGGTGTACACTCACACAAATACAAAGCTCAGTTAACGCCTGGCGGACTGTGATAAGTTTAATAGGTTCGACAATAACAACGTTGTATTTATTTTAAGACCATACCGTGGCAGAGAGATCTTTAATGTCGAAATATAAAACGTTTCAAAGGAACTATGTCTCTTTATCACTAAAATCACTTACAAATATAATTATTTCTTAGAATTTATAATATTTTATACATTTTTATACAATAAAATATAAAAAAGTCAGCTCCTCGTAAATCAGGATGGCCACACTACACACGGGCGGTACGGGGTAGCGTGCGTCACGCAACACAGTTGTCTACCTTATTATTATTTATTACACTCAAATCCCGGCTAGATAATATCCTAAACGGAATACCGAACGTGATGTAACTGTTTTGTAAGTGATAAAACGTGCTTGTTTCTAAGTTATTTTGATGACACTTATCACGATTTTTGGTTGTTTAAAGAATGAAAAAAGCTTCACGTTGTTTCCCGCACCGCAGTGCGGAGGAAATCCAGTATTAAAACACTTCGTTCCCCACGTACCGCCCAATTTTCAAGACATTACCTGTTGAATTGCGGAGCTCAACGTCAACAACGTCGTGTCTTGTTAGTGTAGAATCTTTCCCCAAAATGGGAATCGCACCCACAACCAGCGCGCTTAGAATCTGACACTGTCGACTATTAACGCGCCGTTGTATGTCCTTATGGCGCTAACAAAAACAGTGTCGGCGATTTTTAAATGATCTTTATTTATGTTCTCGTTTTCTTTTGTGTGTTAAAAGATCACTGTGGTCTAAGCAGAGGGAACCTGGTAACCTAGTGTTAAGACACTCCGTTCCTATTAAGACCCTTCCGTTTCGACCATGGCGAGGAAATGCTAATATTAAATATTCTTTTAGATTTTTTTAATCCCATTTCAGGGCTTATTTTTAAAATAAGTTGAAAGATATGTTGAAAAACTGTATAAAAGATTTATTTATTGAGCTTGATAAGAACGTATGGCTTGGTGGTCAGAGCGCCTGGTCGGTTTCCAGGAGGCGTGGGTTCGAGTCCCACTACGTTCAAATTTTATACGTTTTCTAAATAAATATCTATATAGAAGTAGTCCATAAAGAGAACGTGGGTTCTAATCCCTTTGTAGTTTACGATTTTAAAATATTAATAATAATATTTTTGTTTCAGGTATACACAATTTTGGATTACAAATATAATCCCAAATATTTTTCTTCGCTGTTATTGTAAGCAAACATAGCTTCACGCTCTATCCCGCAAGACTGAACTCCTCTTATGTCAACATGTCTGTTGACATAAGAGGAGTTCAGTCTTAAAAATTCAGTAATTGTAAGTGCATCTGTCTATTGTTGTTTCAACACATGTCATGTTATATCAACGAAAGTTAATATGCAAATTGAAAGTCTGTCCGTATGTTTGCTTGTGTCGACGGTCAATAGAAAGTTAGCAGGTAGCGTCGCGTGGGCTCCTTTATTGAGAATTCGGAACCCGTCGCATCTTTGTTACAACACTACTTTTACTTTCCTATAAATTTACTTAATAATTTATAAGTGATGGATGTGATGATTGAGTGCATGGGACGTTGGTTCAATTTCATTTTGGATTTTATAAGTATGTAGGTATCGTATTAATTAAGGTGTAGTAATATAGACTATAGTCTTTCTTGATCAATGGACTATCGAAGACATTTTTTTTTCAATTCGAATAGTTTCTAAGATTATCGCGTTCAACCCAACACACTGTTTATCTTTATAGTATTGGTATTGCACCTATATGTAGTCAGATTGCTGAGGCCATAGTGGCGCAGTAGTACGTAGTTATACCGCAAACGCAATGGCCGTGAGAAAAACGGCATAAATACGATCTCCTGCTGAGGAAAGATTTTTAATATATAATAAGGACATTTCCTTGTATATTTTTATGAATCTAAACGAACCAAGTCAGGCAAAGCTACGCAAATTTCATAAAAGTGTATACCTTGATTACAAAATGAAAAATTGAAATTTCAAAATAAATACATATTTCAACACATTTTGAACGTGCACCCGTAAAATTACGACCCTATATCGAAAGTTAACAAGCTATAAGAAAAAATTATAAAACAAAAATAATCAACTTTATTAAACGTCTGCGAAACGAAAATGTTTTTGATTTGTTATCAAGATTGTAATATGAAGGAACATTTTTATTGGAACTCCATAATAATAAAAATATGGTTTGTTTTAAAACTGACTTATAATTAAAATACTCGTTTATTTTTTTTTATTGACAGCTTCTTACTTACTGTCAGAGCAAATCTAATGTCAAAATAAATATTTCGCCCAAATCAGAAATACTGTATATTGTCTGTTGAGTGGCGCACCTCAACGCTGTACTGTTATTTCATTCGAATGTATAGATATTTTATAACTAAATATATAATCTACACAAGATACATACATATTAATATTAGTAGTCGATAGCGTACACCATAAAGTATATCCCGTATTCTCTGTTATTATATAATATTTAAAAATCTTAAAATATGTCATGTCGTAGCGGCACAGCGTCTGACTGCAAAAGCCTCGATTGATCGTTTGATTGCGTCTTGGGGGAATGAATTATGTTTTCTTCACTATAGTAACAAGACAAAGCGCAAGCACATTGGGTTCCGCCACTGAGCACTCACATCAAAAATTTATCAAAAAATAAAAAAAATATCCCATAGTGAGAAATGGAGTGTCTTAACACTAAATTGCCATCTAAGTGTATTTCTCCTAAATATCTATCTATATTGTATTACCAAAATACATAATTGACTTAAAGATATGTAATATATATTAACAACAATAAATAACTCAATATACCTTCTATTTCCTAACCGCTATTCCCACACTCAAAAAATAGCTATAAATACATATATAAATAGAAAATCTCAATACATTTACTCAATTTGTACCTCAAGGCGATCGTAAATTATAACGAAAGCGAAACGCGCCAAAACGCTAATAAATGCATGCGCCTACGCAACGTGCGTGGAATGTTTTGGGAGTATCTACTATCTATACCTCTACGGCGGCGTCGTCGTAGTCGTCATCTAGTGATTTACTGACACTTGTTCTTGTAAAGTCAAATGTCAAATGTTATTTTCGTTATTAGAATTTTGAAATTTATATAATAGAATAGTGGTAACCCGGAATTCGGTTTGTGTGAACGGTTTGGAGTTAAAATTAAATGTCGTTAAAAAATCTCTGAAAAATCAATCGTTTTTGGTCCTTTCCCGTACGAATATACTATCCAAAGAATGAACATGCATTGGCTTGGCTGTTGTCTGTCAGTCTTTCATTCATGGTAGAGACACTCGGGATTTTCATTTCCCCGTTATGGTGAAGGCAAGTGCGGCGTTGAGTTCCGCAATGTTCATGGGCAGAGTCTTGTAGCGTCTCTTAAATAAGGAAAATTTGAATGAAATCTATTTTATCATCTATGGAACTTTATATGTTTTTCTAAGAAATCTAGGTACTCAACTATGCGACTAAAATTAGCGAGTCAATGTTAAAAGTAAAAGTTTAAGTTATACACTCCTACAGATGTATTTAAGAATATTTTGAATTTGATTTTGATCAGCACTGCTATGTAAACTGTGTTTATTATTTATATAGAAAAAAGAGATATAAATCATAGTATAACACACATTTATAATTTAAGTTTTTATGGTTATAGTTTTTGTACTCAAAAAATGTTTGAGAGCATTAATATACGTACAATGTCACTGTTTTAAAGTTTTCATGTCATCATCATACAAGAGACAATTGGACACATTACGTATTGTGTGGCGGTACTAAACGCCACGCTTTGTTTTCTTACCAAATGAAAAAAAAATATATATATTGTCCCGACTGGGAATCGAACCCACACCTCCTGCATTCACAATGCACGGCCACATTAAATAGTAATGGTACAAGTAAATAAAAAAACATATTTTTTTTCAATAAACTTAGCAATACACGTCGTAATAGTGATGTACTCGTATAGTATTGCAATTGACTAATGAACTGAGATATTTCACGACGAATACCATCGATCACGTAACATAGAGGTCAAGGTATTTTAGCGTACCTGATAAATTTACCTTAGTAAATATTTTATACAGGTGTATAATGGTATTTTAAATTGGTATCTACTAGTTTTTTTTTGAGGCTATCGTGGCGCGGGGGCTCAAAGGTGTGACTATAACGCGATCGTTGTGAGTTCGATTACCACTCAGGGAAATGAATGTTAATATTTTAATTTCTTTGCTGTGGCACCAAGGCGAAAGCTCGAAGTTGAGTTCTGCCACTAAACGATGTCTTGAAAAATTCGACGGAAAGGGGAGAACGGAGTGTCTTACACTAGGTTCCATCTGCTTAACCTGCTATGTGCGAAATGAATGTACTTTTGAATTACCTCTACTAAGAACTGAATCCACGACCGTCATCCGTACAAACAATTCGCCCTTATAATCATATAATAAACTGAAGAGCATTAAATTTCACCTATAAACAATAATTTCCTTTTAATTTACAACGCGCATAAAGTATATCGGTGTTAAATGTTTGCACTTATCGACAGGTGTGTTTCGCTTCGGGCTATCATAAAACTTTCGAGCGAAGCGACGCACCAACAAGAACTAGTAGTTTTGAAATCTGAACACTGAGAAATATATCACTAGAGATAAGGATATTCTTGGTTCCTTTATATTTATTTATAAATACATCGTATATATGCAATCGATGTATGTGTGTATTTGGTAGTAAAAACTTTAAAAGTTTGGGTTCGAATCTATGCAGTAAAAATACTTGCATTGTAGTACTTTAGGTAAAATCAAGTTGTGACGTTGAGTTCCGCCGTACATCACGCGACACTTAAATATCGGCCGGAATCGTATCGGTATCTCGTACTCCCCGTACGAGATGTCGTGACACTAGATCAAGTCATTTAATTTTATATTTTAGTTAATTATTACCTTTTTAAATATTTTCGATGTTCTTATAATTTATCTATGCTCAGACATTATTCTTTAAGGATCTTTAATTTAAAACACAAAATTACGCACAATTTCACAGTAAAACACTCCTATAAAATTATTTCGTATTTCCCACATAAAAAACAAGAAATAAATACCTTACATTAAAACCCAAAAAAAAAAAAACCACAGCAACCACTACAAAATCTACTCAACAAGCCACATTTACCACACGTTGTTTCTGTTAAACATTCATAAAGGGATCATCAAGAAAAACACGAAAGGAAAACTACTTAACATCGTAAATGTTACCATCTTTCCATTACACTCTGATTGCGTATCGACCATCGGGGACTAATAGGATGCGCGTGAGCAAGCTACAAAGGCGCCGCCCGGCCTGGGCAGGATTGGATTGGGTTTGATTTCCGGGTGGCTTGGGATAATTTTCTATTGGAATTTAGATTTGTTTAACACTTTAATATTAGTGGTGTTTGTAGTAGTTTGAAATGTATTTAGAAGTTGTATTAAAAAAAATATTATAAAACGAAAAGAATTTCTAATAAAAAAAAACAATAGTTTAGAATTTTATAAAAAAAATACTGAATATTACACTGGTAGGTAAATGTTAACATGAATTTATTTTAAATTATTCTTGCCCAAAATATGACTAAATAATTGTTATAACCGTATCAAAATACGTTACCATCAATTTTCTTTGTAAATATTAGTTCGCGTAACAGTTTTTAAGCGTGTGAAAGCTTAAACAACTTGGATATATTAAATTTTATATACTACCAGCTTCCAACTACAGCTCCGCTTGCGAAGTCAAATGGAAATATTTAGCAGTGTTGTATGACACATGGCACATTTGAACCAGTAGTTCTTGAGATCCACGCGATGAACCACACAAACTCTTTAGTTCCTTTATATTATTTGTTCTTAAAAAATATTTAATATTTTCCAAATAAAATCTTCTCTCTCGTCGTTTTGATACAAGTCCACTCCTGCAATAATATAGCACGCGGAACTCAAGTTTATTTGATACTTGCAATGAGCTTGCTGACTTTACCACATTAGTGTTATGTACGACGTAAAAAGTTGAACCAATATTCCCAAGACGTAAAGTTCCAAGCGAAGTGATTAATCGTATTTCTGATTTAAGAATATAACAATAGTTTGATATTTTTGTATTATTTTTAAATTCGAATTAATTATGAAATTTATATGTTTATTTATATAAGTACCTACTATCATTTACATATGTACGTTGTAAAATATATATTTTGATTCGATTTATAACCTTGTTTTCAACTTTCTGATAATATTTATCATCGACTTCCTAATAATGTATTAAGTAAGCATCGACATGTATGGATTTGACACTATTGGAATTGAGTATTTGCATAGTGATCTAGGCTTCCATGTGCAAAAATTTCAAGAGTGTATGTATGTTTACATGTTTTTCCAAAAAATCTCGGAAAGTAAAAAACATATATTTCATCGTAAAAAACAGTCTAAATATCATCAAAATCTGTTCAGTAAATAGCGTATTCTTTTGAAATCGGCTTAATTATTATTAATTACTTTTGTCAAGACATGGGCTATAACATAATTCTAAATGCTCACTTAGTGCTTTCGAGTAATATTTAAACACGCAACCATCGTTTAAAGGTAAATTTGCGTCAACTGTACCGACGTGACTCCTAACTTACTTATAACTTACATGCTATACGAGTACATATGGCACGCCAGTTCTTGCCAAACTATAAGTAAGTCGCTATCGCAAGTGATCGATCATTGTCTCGTTGCTGTTTTCTGAATCAATAACTCATTAATAGTGTGTTTTTACATTTGACAGTTCGAGATTAGACACGCAACGATTGAAAAAAATATATATGTAAACGCTAACTTGATATGCGTGTTACGCATTATAGAAAAAAAATAATCAGAGTGGGGAACTCAGTATCTTAACACTAAGGTACCTCTGCCTACCTTGTTGTGTGCGGGATACAGCGTGGAGCTGATTTACGCATTATAGACAGTGTAATTTTATGTATGCAGGTTTTTCTAACATTTCTTAAAATAAAATGTTGTTTGGTTGTCCTAGAATTTTTATACACGAAAAAAATTAAATAACTAAAAATATATTTTTTAGGTTAAGTTTCTTAGAATCCCATAAACATTACCTATAGGTCATACAAATATAAATTACACGATTGCTCACATGTTCGATTCGAACGATTAAATTTAATTATTCACCAGTTTGAGATGCACTGTGTGTTGCAATACAGTCAAATGTCAGTGCGTGCCGTTCTATTGTTATTCTTAACTTACACGCTTCAAGTTATAATTATGAGTTATTTGTAAAACCACCTGTTGTGGTTCAGTGGAATTGTGGTTGGTTTTCTCCAGTGTGGTATGTATTATAGGTTCTATTTTTTCATTTTATATATGAAATTATTCGATTTAATGACTAATTATTAGTACATATTGTCCAAATATAGAAATTAATAATATGACCTTTTTTAATTTAAGTGATTTAAAATATCTAATTTTAAATGGTTTAAAACAATCTAAATCAAATTCATTTGATTAAGATTATTTAATTTAAAATTTAATAGTAATAAGATAGGTTATTTCCGTAGGAATAACTTTTGTTATGAGAGCTTTGCTGTCATACTAGTCCATTCTGAGAAATTTTGCGTTATCTTTTGTTAAGGGCCAAAATAAATATTTTCTTGGAGTGAAAAAAAATATATATTAGCTTATAATGATAATTATTTTTTATTATAAATACATTCATAATTACTATAATTAAATCTATTACAAGATTTCTGGTCTGGTATTTAAGGTACGCGCGACTTAGGGATCATCTACTATAATGTCATTTAAAAATATTGCTGGTGCATTAAACTCTTGACCCATCTCAAGCCGTACCTAAACGTGCTTGAGAAGGCTTCAGGATAAGGCAGATAAAATAAAAGTAGTAAAATTTTTTTTAGACTTTGAGTCATATATCTATAAATAGACAACTGTAAGAACAAAGCGGTCGTAATAAAAGTTGTTCCTATTAAAATGACCTATCCAATGACATGTTTTATTGCTATACGATGGTGGTGCCAATCTGTCAAACTGATAGTATTACAGTAAAACTCTCCCATACATTTATTATACATATATACAGTATACTAAAATTCAGTTATAAGAATAATATTGTAAATACATATGTCGTATTTTAAGCGTATTGGTGAAGATGATAACGCTCATATATTCCCACGCAATATGGTAACCAGTGAAGGTCGCTCACGAACGATTGTGCAAGTGCGAGGGTTCACGGTCTAAGTGGTCAAAGTTTGTTAACGAATGATTACCGAGACAGGACCCCACATCGAGAGATCGCTCAGATAAATCGAATTACATCGAGAAAGTCATCATTATTCGTGGGGCAATTGAAAAATTTGTGGCTGTACACGATGAGTGCGGATTCGATTTTGTTGCAGATATATGTATATATTCTATTTTCCTTATCTTACCTAGTTAAGTAATATCTGGGATTGGATGCTGACAACCAATTAGTATTGTTTTTAATAGAAAAGTAAGAGTCGTAACACTACACTCTAAAATAATCAAGAAGCATTATTTGCTATTAAAATGTTTCTTCATACTTTACATAAATTTTACAAGCCAAAAAAAATACGTTAAATTTAATATAATATATTGAGAGCAAAAAAAATAAATAAATTAGCTTCACGCTGTATCCCGCACACAGCAGGGTAGGCAGAGGGAACCTAGTGTTAAGACACTCCGTTCCCCACTTTCTGCCGAATTCTGGAGGCATTGCGTGTTGAGTGGCAGAACTCCACGCCGCGCTTAACCTCGACACCAGAGCGAAGAAATGGAAATATAAATTTAAGTAAATATTTCATCTCCTCGAGTGGGATTCGAACCCACAACCAGTCGGTTTTGCAGTCACACCTCGTGCCGCTGCGCCACGACCGGCGCAGAGCAGCATATTGAGAGCAATTGAGAACTAATCTATAATAGAGGTTAAAAAATTAAAAAAAAACAACCATTACACGTATTCTATACTAGTATAAAATCAATATCTAGAAATAGATTAGTGATGTTCTCTTGTCAACATGTTATATAAATGAGGGTAGTTGTAAACTGTCAGCGCCATCTATATCATGTGCAATACATTGCTACTAGTGATGAAGTCCGCAATCAGTGCGTGAGTTAGATTCTAAGCATGAACGGGGTTAACGTCCCTAACGTCTAACCATAATACAAGGAAAAATAACCCCTATTTCTTCTCCTATAGGATTCAAGTATTAAAGCTATTGCAAAACATAAAAATTAACCTTAAACCGAGCGACCAAGGTTCAAATCACATTGGATAATATTAAAATGCAATTCTCTAAACGAGTTCCGTGTGTTATCATTATATACATCATAATTGCGCAAAAAAAATGATTGTTGTGCCACATGCAGATAAGTACTGGGCTTAGTGAAATTGATTTAAGTTTTATTAAATTGGTTAACTTTTTTATTAATAGGCTCTAATGTCACACTTTCCTAAAATTTATACACAGATTAAAGAACCATATAGGCCAGTTGTGGCGCAGGGGCAGAAGCGTGTGACTGTAAATGTGACAGGTTGTGGCTTCTATTTCCATTCGAGGAAATGAAATACTGAATATTTTAATTTCTTTGCTCTGATGTCGATGCAAATGCCTCAACACACTAGGCTTCCACTGCCTACCCTGCTATATGCAGGGTACAGCGTGAAGCTGAAAAAAAATTAAAGAGCAAATAAAAATACAATAGTACATTAAGGTAATTTGAGTCATTCTTATTTGAAAAAAAAATTGACAAAAGGAAATTTTGAAAAAGATTTTAACAAAATCATTTTTTTTTGTAAAAACGATAATAAAACCGAACTTACTAAACTATTTCAAACACAAAACATCTATAAAATAACAACTATAACAATTACTCTACATTGTTACTTAAAAAATCCATCGCAGTCCCAAGTTGAAGGATAAATTTCAATTAAAGAGCACACAATTACAGATGCGGCAATGGTCCCCAATCAAATTTAATGTCTACAGCATTCCAAAGTTAATCGTCTGATACAGCGATGGGGTCCCAGGGAGGCTTTCTAAGCCTTCCCGCTAATGGTATATAAAATCAAGTTGGATTCGACACGGGAGCGTGTGTTACTCCCGCCTTGTAATGGATATAGTGTTGTATGAATTGTAAAAAGATTAATCTTTATAATAATTTTATAAGTTCATTTATTTTGAGAAAGTTGAGGAAGGGTGGAAATATTGTGTAGAAATTTCGTTTGCGCCATAATGCAGTGGCTGTAATCATGTACGTCTGACTGTGAACACAATGGTTTTTCTTAACAAATTCCTAATTCGCTAACGATAAACGAATCTTTATTAAATTATTTTTGTCCTCTAATTGGATGCGAACCCACAACTATCGCGTTAAGGCAGACAGATAAAAGATGCGTCTAAAAATAGTTTTAATACTTAAGCTATATCTTAAGTTACAAATCCTCCGTTGCGTAACATCGATGGCCGCAGATTGGATAATAAATTAAAAAGACAAAAAAGGGAGTGCGCAGGAGTCGATACGCCCTCAGACACTGTTCAGTATAAAATTTACAACTGTATGCTGGTAATAAATTATGACAATATTGATCTTTTTTTAATTGCCTTCAAAAACCTACTACTAACATACCTTATGTTATTTTGTTGGGAGTTGAATAATATTATGTCTATATAGGCTTCAAACTATTTAAGCTTCCAAGTGCGTGTGCTAAAATCCGTAAGCTTGTCCACAAATTTTGTCCGGTTTCAAAGTCATTTAACTTAGCGTACAGGTCAAGTGTCATCAATAACCGTTAAGCAGTTTTGAAGATTTAGATAAAAGTAGTCTTAAAAGCTGTAGCTAAAGATATATATGTTTAAATAAAAATTTTTTTTTTCACATACATTTATTCATCTTAAATATATGTGAAAGAAGCTTTTCGAGCGACGCGTTTATCGGAACATGGAATCAAAGCAGCAACCAATGATGCATGCTGCCATATAACCTAAATTATCGTTTACAGTTCCTCATATTTTTACATTTTTATTTTTCTAGTTTGGTAACCAAAGTCTCTTAAAGGAAAACTGAGTCTTTAAGTCTTTCATTCTTATTTTAAAGACCATTAAAGTAAATTCAATATTTTTTAACTTTACGCGGTATCCCGCATATACCAGGTAGGCGAAAAACCTTGTGATAAGACAATCCGTCCCCCACAAGCGGCGGAACTTAACACCGCTCTCCTAACATTTCAATTCTCTCCACCGAGTGAAAATCTACCATATGTCGATACGACGGCTTCAAATAAAAAAAGATATAATAATAACATTGTATATTATGATGCAATTTCGTTATTTACATCTTATATAATATTATAAAGACTGCATTTTCAAGGTGATTTGGTGCGTCATAGTGCGGTGGCGAATCTTTAGTTTTTTCTCGGCCACAACGTATGGTGTGGTTAGATCAACTAGCCAAGATCATATTTCCTATACGTAGTATATTATTTTTAAGAGAACCTATTGAAATAGAAAAGTAACCATGTGAACGTGATTGTTCTGCAAAGAACCGGTGGTTGGTGGTTAACATTTGTTTCGTATTTTTTATTGATTTCAATAAAATAGTGAAACAAAAGACTGAGTGTTGAATGATTATTGATATTTTGAAAATCAATTGAAGGAAGTTAAATTAAATGAAACAGTCGGAAAGGCCTTCGCGTTGGAAACTACAATTTGGTATTAGATTAGGTCTTCAAAATTTTGTTCCAAATAAGGATCGCCTATTACTATAGAAATATAGATTAAAAACTTATAATTTCATAATAATAGCGCATAATCTTCTACGCATCTAGACTCTTGACTAATTCATCTCCATAATACTCCACCAAATTTTAAATTTTGTACAACTTACTCAATTTCTGGTAGCCCTAGCTAATATGACATCACAAAATCATTCTTATGTATTTTTGCAAGTAAAGCATTATATAAGGTGACCGGCATCGTCTTTTTACCCTGCGGTCGACGGAGGAAGTTCACGTACGCGTGGCTTGAACGTTGTACAAGCTATGTGGTTTTTATATGAATCGCTGTTCCCAAGAGATTATTGTTTTTTTGTTTTGTTCGCGTATCAGTTTTTAAACAAATATAACACAAAATGGAGGACGAAGTGACCTGACACTATGGTCCGTTTTTATAAACAGCTCTCAATTCTGAGATCAATCTTGAGAGTAATTTTGAAATGCCGTTTTAATTTATAGTTTACAATGTATGAATGATCGCTCTCAAGATCAGTGTCAGAGTTGAGAGTGAATTATAAATGGATTTAGGTTCTTTTTGCCTACAAACCAACCAATCTAAATCTTAAAATAAATATATATTTATAATAATTATTAACAGGTAGGTATAGTTATAGCAACTATTTCATACACCTCATTGTACAAGAAAAACCTAAATATAATACATGTTTTCTAATTTCATTGAAAAAAAATAATTAAATTAAATTTTCCGAATAGTATTCGAACCCGCACATCTAATCCATTAACCTATACTATCTATTAGTGAAGGGCATAATAATTTTGTATTCAATAATTAGTTTGACAAGCAATTTGTCAGCTACAGGAGTGTGTCAAACACACACGCTATCTCGATAACATCGGGAGCGTGATGACTGCGCACGCGCACGCGCCGCACGCACTTAATATCCTTGCACTATGAACCTGATAATTATCGCACATGTACTAAAATCAATTGTTTGTGTAATTTATTTGGATTAGAATGATTTTGTAAGTAAATTATTGTGAATTATATATAAATAATTTAAAAAGTAGTAAATAATAAAGTTACAGTTGCTTATCTTCAAGCAAGAAAACACAAGACACAGATTTTTTTTTTGTTTTTAATACACAGAATGTCACGAATTCATGCGTAAACTGAAAAACAAAGTGTCATGACTCTAGGTTCTGTCAGTCTGCTCTGCTATGCTGGAAAAAACGTAAACCTGCTTTTATTACTTTAGGACTATTCTTTTTTTATTTCATTTTGCTCTTTGATTTGCTTGCATATATTAGATCTTTAATTTTGTTACCTACACTTAAGTTTTATAAACGTCTGTTGTGTATTTTAGAAATACTTGTAATGTAATAAATTCAAACAAACTGTACACATCGGAGGAGCCCATCATTCCCAACTCAAGTACCAATAGACTAATTAGAGACGATATAAGGATTTACATAAAAAAGGAATTTTGTTTTTAAATGTCAGAAAATAAATATCGTAGCCTAAACAACATTTATCTGTATACTGTCTAGTAATACTCTTTTGTTTTGTCTATTGCCCATTAGCGTGGCTTATACAAAAAAGTCGATGTTATCTCAGACATTTTACAGGACAGGGGTCACTTTTTATGACCATCTAATTTGTTTGGCATGAAGTATCTCAATACAAAGAGAAGCTTTTAAGGAACATAAAACGGAGTAGCTAAAACAAATTTATTTTATTGAATTGTTTACCATGTTTTTAAAGAAATTGTAATGAATCCGTAGTCCGAAAGTCGTAAGTCCACTTCTGTCAGCTTTGTTTTGCTCTAATTACTGACATAAAAATAGGGCAAGTCCAAGTCGGACTTGCGCTCGAAGAGTTCTGTACTATAAAAACGGTAAAAAACAGTTTTGATGTATCGGAGCCCCTTAAATATTTGTTTTATTTCATTATTTTAATATAAATATGTATAGTAGCAACAGAAATACATCATCTGTGAAAATTTCAACTGTCTTACTATCACGGTTTATGAGATACAGCCTGGTAACAGATGAACAGACAAACACATAGCGGAGTCCTGGGACTCCGCTATGTGTTTGTCTGTATAACGTGGCCCTATTACTGAAATAGGGCCCCGTTATACCTTTTGAGTACGGAACCCTAAAAACACTTAAAATTTATTTAATAGTACCAAGAAACTTCAAGCTGTGCAATGAGAGAAACAAAATAGAAATATTGAGAATCCTTCCAATAAGTAACAAGAACTGATCGTATGTTACAACACAAACGTGATCCAGACGAGTCTTTTGATTTCTTTTTTGAATACTGTCAATAATTTCATAATTTTTTTTTTCGGACTCTCTGCTGTTAAATCATTTTTTTATCTTGACATATCTCATGTTGCCTTATAGTGGTGAAAAGAGCCAAATTTTCAGTTTTACCTTAATCTGAATTACCCACAAATGTTGGAGACAATACGTTTAAAGTAATATTTGATGAATTTATTCATCTTACCAGACTGAGAATCGAATATAAATATAAAATGCTTTTGTAAGTTAAAAAACCAGGTTAGTATTAAACCGACCCCCATGTCCGACTGTTTCACCGTCTAAATCCTTTATCTATTATAAAAAAATACTTTATATCTATCCTTTTCACTTATATCATTGAACAAATTTACCTTGAAATATACTTTAATAAACCAAACAAACTTGTGTCCAACAATTCGGCTTAGAAAACAAAAAAAGAAGTCAAAATATAGTTGGCTCTTATAAAGTCTCGTTTGTATCCGTATCGTCCACGTGATTGATAGCTTACGCTTTGTAAGGGCCCATTTTTAATGGACTTCTGACGTTGATTTAATAAAACCCTTCATTATGCCATCAAAAGATCTCAGGGTCAAGACCACGGTCCCAGATGTAATACGTAATTATACGACCCTAGTTCAACTTTAAATGTTGGAGAAAACAGCTATTTCTTACGTTTTTTGTAAATTGTTCAATTGATTTTTTCCTAAGTTACAAGCGTTTCAGATTAAAAATACGTCGATTGCTATTACATCTATTTATCATCTATTTATCAGCATTTACCGATAAAAACTAATAATAACGAAATATTATGCCGTATACTTTTAAAGTCTTATCTGTTTAAGGCAAACACCCGAATTTTAAGAGTTATGCCCAGCCTCCTTCATTCACAATGCAGATATCGACGACCAGATTATAATCAATGCGCACTGGCAACATCCATTCCTTCTCCTGTAAAAGCAAAAAAATCTCGATTCTCAATAACAAATTTTAGTTTATTCCTTTTTCGAGAACCAAAACACTCGTGCCACCCAAACGTAGGATGAGCGTGCAATTAGAAAATGTAAAGCGGGTAGCCATCAGTCACGGGCTGGCACGACGGGAAACGGGACACGGGCGGCCATCTTGAAAATATTACTACAAATGGTCAGTCCGTGCGCTTTTTGTTCCATCTTACCCATAATCGAGAACCTTTTTCTTGATGTTCATGCATAAAAATTCACTTGGCCCACTAATATAGGCGATTTTTGCCTTTTTCAACCGTTCAAATGATGGGCTTCCTCGCACTGTTGTACTGGAGGTAATTTGAATGTGTTGTTTCTTTTTTGAAGCCAACGCTTTTAACACTGAAATTATTCTGAGAAATCTAAAACTTAATTAGTGAGTATGTACCCATTATGGGTTCAAATTGTATTTCTTTTTTTCGAAAAATAAGGTATTTAGTTACCCACCATGGGTTTTAAATTGTATTTCCTTTTTTACAAAAAATATTTGTACATCTGAGCGGTTTGCATGTTTTAAGATTCGTGGGTATTATTAGCTTTGGCGATTATTTTGGGACGGGTTTGTTATGAGCCAACATTCTTACATGTATGTACACTTAAGTGATGAATTGAGTTAAATGTATAGACTTTTCGTTGCTTTTATTTATTTTTCCTATAATAACCGTTATGTACTAGACATGTTTTATTAGCAAAATACCTATATAATTTCTGATACTGAAGCCGTTGATATTCAGGTGCACAAGCGTGTGGCTATAAACGCGACGGTTGTGGGTTCGATTCCTAGTGGAGGGAACGAAATATTTAACAGGAATGGTAAAAAACGGATCCTGCACCTCACGCCCTAAAGTACGTCCTAAAGCAAACAAAATCGCGGGCTACGACTAGTGCAATATAATTTAAGTGATATTCCACATTGTTTTTTAAATATAACATTTGACTGACGTATAATTAAAAACGGTTCGCGTACACAGTCTCGTGTAAAAACACACGCAACGATCAATCATCAGGAACATATGTATGTCTGTATGTATGTATTTATGTATGTACTCGTATGTCTGAACTTTGGGCGTGATATTTAAGTTGCGTCACATCACTCGCGGCATGTTATTGTAGATCCTTACAAGTATATGTATATATATATCCTTTAATATATTTTATATATATATATATACATATATATATATATATATATATATATATATATATATATATATATATATATATATATATATATATATATATAATATAATATATAGAAAACTCAGGGTTCATTTTACCACTTTTAAAGAGATGCTAGCTCACTAAGTCCAGTTGAACAGGGTCTTTACAAGGTACTTAGCTTCACGCTGTATCCCTCCCATTGCAGGGCAGGGAGAGCGAGCCTTAGACCTTTTATGTAAATATTTAATATAATTTTGCAATAACTTTAAGCGGGAGCACGCGGTGTTTCGCGGTGTGGACCACCTAGCTAAAAAAAATCAAATATCCGATCGAATCGAATCGATTTTCTAATCATCGAGTAGACACTTTCAAACGGCGCTACTGTAGAGTTGACTGTATACATATTTATAGGTATTTTGTATGTTAATGTGAGACCTAAATATTTTATCTTAACATCAATAACATGACATAATTATTTAAAAATAATCTCCTTAAGTCTCCCTCTACAGCACCGCTAAGTGAAAAGAAACAACGATCTTATCTTTCACCCGAAAACAATTATTCATGTGAGAATTAATTATAAAATCGTTAAACCGAAAATTTTATTGGACACGTCGAGTTTTAACATTACGGTACTACTTCAGTAACAGTGTACAATTGATTGAATGGTGTTGAAGGTATTTTGTTAATTAAAATAATATAGGTCACAGGTTCGATAAAATGTTTAAACTATTACATTGTCATATCGCAAACGTGTGGAGATTATTAAGATGCTCCGTTGCTTACTTTCCACTCACGGCATATATATTAATAAAAGTATTATAGTATGTTTAGTGTTCTAAAGCTATTTTTACAGCTTCCTTTCTTCTAGAGTTGACTCTATTCCCCATTTTTTATATAAATAAAACAACATAGCTGAGTTGCAACAAGCGTATAAGAATTTCGACGTAACTTGATGAGATCTAGTTGGACAGAGGACTGGAAACTATTTAATTCCAAAAATACGCGTTTTCAAATCGTGCTACGTTAAAATTATTATTAATCGTTCTCTATAAAAGTATATATTTATTTATTTTTTCCTAAATATCGAATAACACTTAAAAAATGTAAAAAAATATTAAAAAAAAAACACTTATTAATATATGAACTCAATCAACTTCAAAACTTCATCAAATAATCCTTCCTATACAACAAATTCCATTCACTTAGCCTTTCCTATAGCTTACGCAACAAAAATCACATGGAAGCCCGAATCGGAATCGATTTGTTTGCGTACGAACAAAAGATCGATTTGCTAATCGACCAACACATACTCGTATTCGTATAGATGACATAACAATAATTAGATAAAGAATTACAATGGAAATCAATTATCGTTATAAGGGTACGCCCCGCTGGTAAACACGTTTAACTTTACATAGTTTAAATACTGCCACGTTAAATTTAACCTTTGCTGTTTTAAAGCATCGGCATGCGATGGGTGTGGGTTTGAGTCACTCTCAGGCTATTTATTATTTTGCTTTCTCGCTCTGGTAACAAAAAAAGTGAAATTGGACGTCTTGAAAATAAGACTGAAACGGAGTGTCGTAAGCCTGCTTGTACGGGATACGTACTATGTCATTGAATAAACTATTGTATTAAGTATATTTATATGTTAATATTCTTAATACAATATTTATATATAATATATTATTTACATCTGTTCTTTCGTCTCATCTTTCTTCGCTCTGGTAACGAGGCAAAGCATCACTCTGACTCGCCACTCAACAAACAAGGAAGAACGGAATTGTATTAATAAGAACAAAGTCTCTTAACATTAGATTCCTAGGATCCCTCTGTCTACCCCGCTATGTAAGGGGTACACCGTGAAGCTAAAAAAAATATTATATATTTTTTATTTAAGATTTAGCGATATTTGTTAAGGCCAGTCTTGGCGCAGGGGCACAAAGTATGACTGTAAACGCGACTGGTTGTGAGTTCGATCCAAATTCGAGGAAATGCAATGTTTATTTAAATTTATGTTTCCCTTTCTTCGCTCTGGTGTGGAGGCCAAACTCGACGTTTCGCCACTCAGCATGGTATGCCTCCAGAATTCCGCAGAAAGTGGGGAACAGAGCGTTTTAACACTAGGTTCCCTCTGCTTACTCTGCGGTGTGCGGGATACAGCTTGAAGCTGATTTAATTTGATTTAATTCAAAAAAAAATTTAACAGGTTTCTTGAGCGTTCCTATCAAAATGTTTTAGACACAAAGTCAGATTCTCGTATTGCAAAAATTATTTAAATATATTTTTATTCATCAAAAATCGCTAAATGGTTGTACTAAATTGCATTTGTGATATTTCTCTTAATAAAATAAACTTATGATTACCGGTTCACCTCAATAATGTCAAAATAATAAAGTTTAGTTAAAATATTAAACCAACCATAAAATTCAAGATAACCTTATTTTAATGGATCATTTAGTCAATTAGACTTAGGTGTACGGCGTAAAATATACCACCTAGCGCCCAATAGAGCACGTCGTCGTCACGAACATACTGCCTCGTTTGCGATCTGGTACACGAGCTTGAGAAATTTGTATAGCTACTAATAATATAAAGCTGAGATCGTAGTGGCACAGTGGCACAATTATATGGCTGTAATTGGGAATCGAACTCGCAAGGGTTCGATTCTCATGCCTAGAAATAAATTATTTAAAATTTTCATTTCTCCGCATTGGTAACAAAGCAAATTATGACGTTAAAGTTCACTATTCAATGCCTCGAAAATTCGGCGGAGAGTAGGAAACGGAGTGTCTTAACACTAGCTTCCGTCTGCCTACCCTGCTTTATGCGGAATACGTTGTGAAGCTACAAAGTTGATATATTACTTTGGTTGAACGTTTTGATGTCAGGAACTATTGGTTCGATTTGAAAAAAATCTTTTTATCTAAATCCATTTATGGATAAAGCTGTAGGATATTTCACATGACGTTAATCGTTTCGACGTAACCCACCGTACTTGTGGTCAAAGTTACTAAATATCATCATGTTTTATACACAACTTTTTAGCTTGTGTTTGAACAGGGACGAATTCGCAGAAAAAAAAAATGATAAAACATATGATTTACACTTGGTTTTTCTTTTCTATTAATCTTATAGAAATTAATAATATATTTCAGTTTTTATGTTTCGTTGAGTAGTTATTATAAAAAGAGTCCGTCGTCGCGCAGTGGAACACGCGTGTGACTTATTTATTAATGTTCGTATTTCTTCGCATTGGTAGTAAGGCCAAGCACGTCGTTGAGTTCTGCCTCTCAACACGCAATGCCTCGAAAATTCGGCGAAAAATGGGGGACGGAGTGTTTTAAAGTTAGGTTAAAATGGAGGTCACTAGATTCCCTCTGGGGAAACATACGGGAAACCCCGCTACATACGGGAAGCTGAAGAAGAAGATTGAAGATTAGTCAAAGATTTTCCTTGTTGAACAGAAACCCCCCTTCCGAGCTGGTGAAGCTTTTTGTTCTTTCGACGATTCCAGAGCGCTTGCAAAAGTCTAAATGGATAAAGAATATTGTATATTAATTACATTTCAAAAAGCATCAATCAAGAATAACACACAAAAAATAAAATTAACTCAAGGCGTGATATTCAATTTGTGAAGAATGTCATTACGTTACATACTAGCAGAAACAGTTAACAACATTGTATGGGGACACGGATCGTTAAAATAATTTAAAACCATTTTATTCTAAAAATAGTTACTACAGTAGCATGTAATTTAATAATTAGGTACCGTGCAAGGACATATTTGTAAGGGATTCTTTGATAATTATATTCAACTCGCATTGTATTTACGTTTTTGCCTATAATAGTAATCATTTTAATAATCTTCACACATCTTAGGTGTTTTATGAAATTGGCAGTAGGTTCTTAGGAAATAAGCGATTATTTTTGTTCTTTTTAGGACGCTTTTCGGTCGACTTAAAAGTTTATAATAGAAACTAAGAAACTGAATTTAAATATGTTTTATATTTTTTAAGTGTTATTCCACACTTAGAAAAGACAAATATTTATTTAGAAAACGTATAAAAATTTGAACGTAGACTCGGGACGTAGGGACTCGAACCAACTACTAACTCAATTTAAACCGGTTTTAATAATTGGCAAATAAACAAAATTTGGCAATTTTACGTAGACGACAATAGAATGACTTGTTATAATCGAGCTGGAACAGATTAGCGAACTTTTCAGAGGTTACTTGAATAGTGGAACTCTTCACAAGTTACTATACTACTACTACAGTCGCTGAGTTTTGGCTCATATAACTTATGGTTCCAGACAAATTCTACAGCACCTAGTTATTGTATATTTTAGTGCACAATAAAATTTTACGTGTCCCGAATTGCGAAACCTAACGCTGTTTTCGAGAAAACATTAAAAAACAAAATCTTTTCGAAGCTACAACCACCATGTTCAGCGGATACGTCCAACACGCCATTAAGGCTAACTTTTCTTTAAGTAACATGTCTCTCATTAGTCCTATAAAAAAATTACGTAACATCATCGTCAGTAATTGAGAGCGGCAGATGTTGAGGAGTTCGACCGTCTAATCGTATATCTGATCGCCTATCAAAGGTTCATTACCAGTATGATTCTGTTGGCGTGAGTGTACTCTAAAATAACTTATGTTATATTGACGTTATTCTTACTAAGAATATATAGGTTTAGTACCTGGTTGATTGATTGACAATACAGAGACGAAACTACTGGATTTAGAGAATTGAAAATTAGCTTGTAAATTCTTTGGGGAGTATAGGGGAACATTGAGAGAGGACCTCTTGGAATTCCAAGCAAAAAGTCTTACCTAATAATCAGCTTCACGCTCCCGCATACATCAAGGTAGACAGAAGGAATCTAGTTATTGGATGGAATTATGTTAAGACACTCCGTTCCCCACTTTCTGCCGAATTCTGGAGCCATTTCGTGTTAAGTGGCAGAACTCAACGCTGCACTTTTGCCTCGACACCAGAGCGAAGAAATGGAAATATAAATTTAAGTAAATATTTAATCTCCGCGAGTGGGGATCGGACCCACAACCAGTCGGTTTTACAGTCACACTTTGTGCCCCTGCGCCACGACTGGCCTCACCTAATAATGTTTGTATTATATGGAGTAGGTAGCGGGAACCTGAAAACGTAGTGTTACGACACTCCGATACCCATTTACACACTTCCGGTCCCCACTTTCCGTTGAATTATTGAGACATTCCATGTTTAGTGGCTGAACGCAGCACTCTGCCTCGTTACCAAAAAAGAAAAATATGAAATAATACATTTCCCATTAGAGAATCGAACCCACAACTGTCGCATTTTCAGTCTCTACTATATAATATAGGGTATCACTGTCCCAACAGCCCAGCGACCATTATAGAGGCCGCTTTTCCCCGCGGCGACGATTATTGATGATTGTCCTTTGCACGTGCCGAACCAGGAAGTGGACCATTTGCTATTATCTGTTTGATACTCTTGTCAGTTTTGTATGTTTATGTTTCATATTTTATTATATTGTTTGTTTATTATTCTATTGGATTTGTCGGATCACCACTTTTCGTATTTTATTTGCGGCGTTGAGTTTTGCCACTTAACACGTAATGTCTGGAATTCGGGTTGAAAGCGGAGAACGGCGAGTCTTAACAACTAAATTCTCTGCCTAGCCTGCTACACTTTAACTTTTTCTCATCTTCAGGGCTTTATATATAACGAGCAGGTGATGCTTACACAGATATGGTGTAGCCAAATTATATAAGAATTCTACATAAATTGTAGTCTGTGATATTCCGACGTACAAGCTATATTATTTTAAACTTTCATATAAATCTTTTTAAAGTAGTTTTCTCACAAACTTTACATTTTTATATAATATATTCTTAATAATTATTAGTAGGATTATTAATATAGCTAAAAAGGCAGGTTTGGTTTAGGTACGTAGTTAAAGAAGATAAGTGGTCACTATCCACTGAGAGGAAAGGCAGCGTTATCAGGCGTATCGGCGCGTCCTATTACAACGACCGACTTTCGCCGGGCGTCGTCTGTTTGTCCCCCAGTTTAGAGGAATATTATTATAGTATTAGATGTTTAAGTGTATATACTGCATATTACGCTTAAATGTTTGTTCACTTAAGGTAATTATTTTTTTAGAAAACGTAGGAAAATTTGATTGTAGCTGGATTTGAACCCGCGTCTCTTGGGTGGTTTTCAACAAAAAGTTAAGCTACAGTAATTTTCTTATTATTTTGAAATGTAACATCCAGTAAAATTTCAACAATTGTTATTTTTTCGTATGAAGTTCTTTTTTTTCTGATGAGGCCTTGGGAGAGGTACCAGGGAGCCTACACAAAATTGTTATTTCAATAAGATTCATCATCATCAGCACATAGCACCATTTTTTGGAAAAAATCTGGAGAAATAAAGAAGTTCATTAAAATCATTACAAATTGTGTTTATTTTTATAAAAGTTCCGTTTCGTCTTTTCAAATACGATACTCTAAAAATAAGGCTATTGAAGCAAGAAAAATTAAATATATGTGCATTCTCTTCCAATATCTGCAGAACCCAGAATTGCACTATTAGTCATCATAATTATATTCAAAACATTAATTCAAACATGGCCGTTTTGTCGTAAATCGCGTTTATTTATGCGCACCCACAAAACGCTTTCGAATCCCACTCCCGCACACCTGTAGATAGCGAACACACTGGGCGGGACAGATCGGGTACAATAGAAATTATTGTCCATACTTCCGGCTGGACTGTCCAAATAAATATGTTATGTGCGAAACTAGTTTGCGCTTGCGACTTCGTTAGAAAAAAAAATATTTTGAATTTTAGTTACTTAATGGAAAGTCTTACATTAGGTTCCCCTTTTCTTACACTAGGTTCCCCTTATCTACCCTAATATGACAATCAAAAAATCAAGGGAGCAAATCTTGTACAATTCAAAACGTAAAATAATATAAACATCCGAATCATCTTGCGATTTATCTTCAGACATATTTCTTGGAAGCTCCACACTGTCGAAGAATTATGACGTAACTCATCCTTGCATTGTATGTATTATCCATACATTATTTCACTATTGTTTAACAGCTTATTGTTCGACGCTAAAACCCCGTATTCATTATGGATATGTTAATATGAGCGAAAGTGTCTTGTTTTGGAGAACATTAAAATAATTATCTTGATATTTAACAGATGATCGTAGATATGAGATTGATGAAACGTATGATCTTTATGCAATTAAGACCACATTAGTGCTGTGAAGGCGAATAAAGTGAGACGTTAAACATGATGGTTTGATTTTGACTCGAATATTGAAATAAAATATTTTTTCTGGGAAATTGAGAAGCGTAGTGTCTTGACCCTAGTGTCTCCCTCTCTCTCTCTCGCTCTCCCTCTCTCTCTGCTTATGCAAGATAAAGCGTGAAACTATAACAAGACTTGCTGATATAGGTGGAGTTGGTGAATTGGAATTAGTCATTCCAATTGCGTAATATTTGCTGAAATAAACATTTTATAAATTTTAACAAAATAAATGACACTATACAAGTTTCATTAGTACTCCCGATACCTATTTACGATCTTCCTTTTCAATTTAAGAATAGGCTTTTAATAGTGACAAATCAAATAATTTTATCACATACAGTCCTAAAATAGAAAAAAACTATCTTAATATCAATAATATTCTTATCTTGTCGTACTATTACCACTCCTTCAAAAGCAAAGTGTATAGACACTACGCAATCAGCTAAAACAATCTGAACGGAACACGTGCTCTGTCGTAACAAGTGACATAACCAGCTATTACCCGACCAAATTATAAATTGCGTGCAGTGACCGAATTTAATATTATTATAGTGCATTCGTTATTTATGTCCCTTAATGATAGTGTGAAACAGTTAAAAATCATACGTAATGGTTCCATTGAATGTAAGGCTTGAAGGGGGAAAGTTGGTAAATTATGTTTTTATGAGATTTTTACCTGAGGCGATTCTTACGTTTTGCAAGGTAAATAAAGAAGAGAGCAGGTTCGAGGCTGTCGTGGCGCAGAGGCACAAGTGTGCGACTTTTTTCACCACTCAACACGCAAGAAATTTACGGAAAATAGAAAACGGAAGTGTTTTAATGAGGGACGGAGTGACTTAACACTAGGTTTCTAGATCCTACTGCCCATCTTGCTATGTGCGGAATACAGCGTGAACCTAAAAAAAAATAAGAAAAGGGTAATTTAATGGTAGGATAACTTTACACTTTGTCTAACATCAAAGGGATTTTGTAGCTCTACGATTTATGCCTAGTTGTATCCAGAGAGAACAGAGCGTTGAAAGGTCCCTGCATACTTCTTCCGCCTCGTACACTGACATCAATTAGATATAACCGTGCGGGTTTCATGCTTTTTACGTGACGTTCCTCCATTGTCATCGATCTAAGACTAAGTCTCTTAGATCAAAATTATATCCTATTTGACATTTTTTCATCACTCTTCTTTTCAACGTGCCCAAAACACACGAAGCAAATTACATATTTTTAAACCTACACGCTTACATTCAAATGCTTCTCAATTAAGTCACGTTAGACTATTTTTTTCTTTATTTTAAAGGTTATTCGCTGAATATATTTTTTCACACGGCACCCGGCCATTGCAAAATCCATAATCGGCGCCGCTAACCGCCACCGGACATCGGTTTGCTAATCAAATGTTAAACATTCAAACAATTTGCTTGTTAACGTTCTCACGAAACACTACTAGGGGAAGGTTAATAGCGTGTCAATATGAATTTACTTATGTTTTTCTAATTACTAGTCGCCACCCGCAAATTTGTGTGCATGGTTTTAAAAACGTAAAATGTATATTTTTTTATTTCCTTCCGTTCTCGTAAAAAAATCGGAAAAATCAAAGAAAGAATCCCTTCTTTAGTGCTCCCCTGCACTCCCTAATGTCAAATTTCAACTTTCAAAGTCCAGTAATGTCGTCTGTCTGTCACTCAGCAACGAAATAATTTTACATTATATATTTTTTGTATATCTATGTGTTTATTTTTTGTATATCTATGTGTTGTATTATAATACAAAAGAGTTCGGTTAAATGTGCTAATACCAGTAGCTAGTCTTCCGAATTGAAAAAATATGTCTGTATTGAATATCGACAGATCCATTTATGGAGGAAAACTATTAATAATAATATTATTAGTATTATATTGACCTATATCAAAACGCGATTATGAGTTCCGCCACTCTCGAAAATGCCGCGGAAAGTGGAGAACGGAGTGTCTTATCACTAGTCCCTCTGTCTACCCTGCTGTATGCGGAATACAGCTTGAAGTTAAAAAATATCTATTTAAATTATATCACACCTACACGTAAATCCTTGACATATTTGTAAATTAATATAAAAACTCTACATTCTATCTATTTACATACGTAATGGAGTTTTTTTTAGAAAAGTAATTTTTAACATTGAAAGCAATGGCCTTATTTTTATGATAACATTTAATTTGGAAGGTTATGCATTTATATGTATTTGAATATTTGCATATATTAGTTTTGTATAATAAAATATTTAATATTTTTGTTTCTTTGTTCACGTTAAGGTCCACAATTCAACGCAATGCTTTCAGAATTCGGCGAAAATTGGGGAACTAAAGTATCATAATGAGAACGGAGGGTCTTAACATTAGGTTCCCGAGTAACTTCGATACAGCGTGAATCTAAAGAATTTTTTTCGCTTCATAACTCTGATGTCTTACTGTTAATGGCGACTGGAGAATGTCTTATTTTTAATGGAGACTACCTTAACATTAGGCTTAAAGATTTCCATCCCCTATGTAAACAAAAGACGTGTAAAGCTATAAAAATTATCAAAAATAAATCTAATATTAAAATAATTTGTTACAGAGATGGCAGCGGAGGTGGTTCGTTTTATATGACGATGGCGAGCTGACGTATTCGTTGGACGAACACGTGAGTATTATTATTTCTATATATCATTTTTATTTAGGTATGTGCAGAACAGAGTGTTATGACACTCACTAGATTTACATTATTCTGACTGTAAAAGGCCTTTGTAGCTCAGAGACACAAACGTGTGACTGTAATCGCTACAGTTGTAGGTTCGATTCTCATTCGAGGAATAAAATATTTAATATTTTGTTGTCTTTGCTCTGGCGTCGAGTCTAATTTATTAGTAAGACCTTTCTTCAAGATTTGGCCAGTATTTAAAAAAGGAGTGACAGTATCTACTGTTTTGGTAACTTGACACCACCATGCAGAGATGTTAAGTTCATCACCAAATGTACATTTTATCACCAAACTTCTCACTTCAATTAAAATACTTTTTGTTGTTATTAAAAATGTGTGTTAATTGCTTACAGTGCATTGTTGTCAATAATGGAAAGAGCTACTTTAATTTTCTGAGTACATTATGTGGATGATTTTTAAACTACCTATTTTAAATTATAAATATATTGAAACAGCAGAATGTTAATATTTAAGTACATTTCTCTTTTCTTTTTACTAAACCGACGCTAGCTTCTGTCACTCAACAGGTAATCCCACAAAATAGAGGATGAACAGTAGAAATATGAGTGCCTCAACTCCACGTTTCGTTTCTGCCTGACAAACAAAGTATATAAAAGTAAATGCCATTTAGACGGAAAAGAAATTCAGCGGAAAGCGGAAAATACAGTGTGTTTAGCTTAACATTAGGTCATCACTGGCTACCCTACTATATACGTGATACAGCGTGAAGCTGGAAAAAATCAATTTTTTCATAAAAACTGAGAAAACTCTTTACAAGATCTCTATATTCCATCCTGAATACAGCAGGTGTTACAAAAGTAAACGATGTGGACTCTTCGCAATAAAGCTACCCACTTTTACAAATCGACGACGCGACGTGTGAAACGATCGTAAACGTTCATTATTTAGTCTTTCACTGTATATAAATCTTGGTTAGCGCACCGGCTAAATGATTTCAATGCAACTATGTTGCAATGATATATTACAAGTAAAAGTGTATATCTTCTTGTGTTTTGTAGGACTTTTTGTGGCCGTCGTGATGTAATGGACCATCTGACTGTAATCCTGATGGTTGTGGGTTTGATTCGCATTCGGGGGAATGATTGGGTCATAGTTTAGCGTTGATTTCTGTCACGTAATGCTGGACTGATTGAATTTTAAACATCAGTTATAAATAACGACGCTTATAATATATTATTATTGAAATTTACACCTTTTCCGCATATTGTGATTGTGAACTAGATAGAGCTGATGAAATAACATAATTTTGTTCACTTTACTACCAAATAACTTCCTGTATGATGGATAACAGACTCCAACGCCGCATTTTAACTGATACACACCAGTTAAAGTGTGAAAATAACTAAAAGTACAGAAAAGGATATTGATGAAAAAAATCCACGGCATTTCTACTAGGCTTTAATGTTTATTTATATAGAAAATAAGTACATAAAAAATCTACTCCAAAATTTTTGCCATTTCCTCCGTCTACAAATTAAATACAAATGTCCTAGCAATCTATTGATTTCGTAAACGATGCTCGACGTGAAAGCAGTAGTAATTTCCATTCAATTAAACGTCCAATAAATATTTAAATAATACACAATTTAAATAATTCCGCTATAAAACTTGCTGCTTGTTCACAATACTATCGTGTCTTCGTATTCGCTAATATGTTTAATAATCCTTCAGTGGCTACATTTATTCATATTTCCTGTATGACATATGGAAAAAAAGTGTCGTACTTCTCCGCTTAACAGGATTGGCAAAGAGAACCTAGTGTTGCGACACTCGTTATCGACTTTCCGCTCTAGCGAGGAAGTGAAGGTAATTCCCCCAAATGAAAATCTAACCCACAACAGTCAGAATCAGAGCCAGAGCTACGTTTTTATATTGATTTGTATAGGCAGATTCCACTTATATTATATTTGTGTAACAACAATAAAAAAAAGAACAAAAGAATTGTATTAATTCCAATTTGGTACTTTCTGTTTGTTGTTTCTATGATATGACCTATCATGCATACATTTTACAATATTTATATATTTCCCCTTCTAAACTGGATATAGATATTCTAAAATAAATAAACACGTATTTCGTTGCTAAGTTTGCCAGTAATCCCGTTGCTCACTACGGAAATCCAGATTTAGTTAGATTTAATACGATGTCGATTTAATACTTCAAATAAGATAGAGAAGAGAGAATTATAGTATAGTTATAATATTATTATGGCCTATAGTGTTGTAATATTATTATTATTATTATAGCTTAGATATATACATAGGTGTTCGTTTAACTTATGTGATAAGTTTTAGCTATATGTACGTTACACATCGAATACTTAAAATATAAGCGATTTTTTTCTTAGTTTCACACTGTTCCCCGCATATAGCTTGTTATCGAGTTATCAGAAGGAATCCGGGAACCAAGTGTTAAAACTCTTCTCCTATTAAGATTCTTTTGTTCCCCACTTTCCGACGAACCCTTGAAACCCACTCGAGGCAATGAAAAGATAAAAATTTCATTTCCTCAAATAGGAATTGAACCCACCACCTGTGGCGTGTATAATCTCATGATTTTTCCCCCCCGTCACGATTGGTCTCAGAAAGAGATCTAACCAATTTTTTTTTATCATTTGAAAGAGATTAAATTTAAAATTTTCACAATTTACTTCAAAAAAATTGTAAATTTATAATTTTGCTGTAACAATATTCACAATTAGAAGGTCACGCAGTACGTTTTGCATATCTACTGCAAATATCGGGTCACCGCAGTAGTACGAACTAGTATGGTATCATAATCTAATAAACACCGGGGCTTCTCTATGACGGCAACTATTATGCTATTTGTTTTGTTTTCTTTTCTCTTTAACAATAGTTTTAGATTAAAAGACATTTTATTTTTATACAATTTAGTAGTACTTGGTAGTTTACTTAGCAAATATTTATTTCCACAAATTAAAATGAAATTTCACAAATCAATATCACACGTTTTGATTTCTATAGAAAAAAAAAAGATTAAAAACATTTAAAAACAAACAAAAATGTTATTGCACGTTATAACTACTTGAACTAACAAAATTCAAATAGAAAATAAAAAATAAAAAAACAAAAAGAGAGAAAAGATACTAAGAATATAACTCTCCTCAATTCAAATTACTCGTTACTTACCATTTAACTAGATGGACTTTGTTATAGCTGCCCATTTTTCGCTGTCAACGAATCAATTGTATACAAAGTCTGGCAGCCTAAAAAACGTGCTATAAGTCTTGTTTCGACTGAAATCAATTAAAGATTTTATATGAAAATGAATACAATTTTTATAAACAAAATAATATCAATGACGCTACTTAGATAATATTATTTTAATATCGAGTTGTATGGAGATTGTTGTGGGTTCAAGTTACATTCGTTGTGGAAATGGGTATATTTCAAATTCGTTGTCAGCCCTGTTTGACAATCAAAGCCAAACGACTTTTTTCACTTCTTTTTATTTAATTTCTTTTTCTTTTTTTATGTAGGTTTAATTTTCTCTCCTCGAAGTAGAGACTCTGGCATCAAAAAACTTCTATTTTCAAAATATGATACGGAATTAATTCTCTTTTTTTCACTATGTCTTGTGTTTTCTTACAATGTAAAATTTTTTAACTTATACCAGTTTTCCCTAGAGCCTTGGATATATCTGGTCCATTAATATTCATGTCAAAATTTAATTTGTAATATATTATAGCTTCAGGGCGAGTTTTAATCAAAGTCTTTGATGGTCACCCCTACGGGAACAATTAAGTGTTGTTCTAAGCAATTATATTTGGGGTGATAGTGGTACAACGGACAGACTATTATTGTTGATTACCTTTAGTCGGGAAAATTATGATATTTTTTTTATATACCTAATTCTTTTAATTACTAAGCTATGCTTTCATAAAGCGCGGAGTTGGGTTCCGCAACTCTACTAAGTTTAGAAATGCGGAAAGAGAGAAAGTAAAGAACGAAGTGGTTCAACACTCGATTCTCTCTGCGTACACTGCCATAAATGGAGGATATTTTTGAAACTTAAATCTATCGTTATATTATAACAACTATATTTATTTGTATTGTAGATCTGAATTAATTTTGATTGCATCGTGTTATTAATTAGCACGCTGTAACTTCCGTGCGCCTTAGTCGTTGTAACTGTTCCGTGTTTTGTTTTGTATGTTAATATTATTGAGTAAGGACGGTGCGGCTGTTGGAATGTAGCTTATTTGTGACTAGTTGTTACACACAATTTTGTTTGGATTTTGTGATTGTGAAACGGAAAATCCTTTTACTTCCATTTACGTGGGAGTTTCAGGGCATCCTATCCTCCTAAGCTAGATGTTTCCGTCCATTTAGTTTACATGGTCCCCTATACTCACTTATGTTTAAATTTCATATAGGTAAGCTTCAATAGTCTCCGTCCAATAGTTTAGCACTTATCTGCTAAAGAGTCAAATTAGTGATTTTTTTTACATTCTAGATTTTTCATAACGTGAAAAACAAGTCTGTAATATAAATAATTTAATGTAAATTAATTAAAATCTTGCATCATATATCAAACCTACAATCTCAAGGACAAACAAATTCTATACTATTCAATATTATAATTACTTACAAATTTGACTACACAACCGCCGTAATTACATATTGTCGAAAACCAACAGCACGTCCGTCCTTTCCGACGATCCGCGCAGGAATGCGGCCGCGTTGAGCAAGATGTTCGGCGCGGGCGCACCCAACGATCCACCTGCACGCTTCCGTAATACAATCAATGATTTATGATTTTTGACAACAACGCTGATTTTTATCTTTGCTTTTAATTTGTCATTTGATACTGCTGTTCTAAATGTTAATGGGTGTATTGCAAATATAATAAAATTGTGTGTTAGCTAATATTTTAAAAGTGTAATTTTTGAGTGATGTATGCATGTCAAAGTTTGGAATTTTCGTGTCATATTTGAGGACAGTAGAGAAAAGAGATGTGTCACTAAGTTAAATGAATGAAATATAAATATTAATATTTACATATACATATTTACTATACAAGATAAAATTCTAGGGCAAGTTATACGTTATGTAAATTGGCGGAAAATGAAGAAGATGCGATGTACCCAGGGTTGGATTTAAACAGACACCCTCGATTTCTATAAAAGAGAACGAGTAACTCACAATAAAGTTAATAAAAAAAATCAACAGTTAATCAGGAAAATATAAATGCTCCTCTTTTCTTGCTCCAGAACCTCTAAATCCAGCCCTGGATATAACAACTACTACTAGAAAAACATAAAGATAATTAAACATTTTACGAATCAACAAAAATTCCAGAACATTCACACCAGCACACGTCAGGTGAAACTTTATAATTAGTTAGAATGGGCGAACCGCGTTAGTTGCGAGACTGCGGAGTAATTTACAATGGGTGCGTGTCGTAACTTTTCCCAACAATTTTCAATTGCGGGAAATGCTTTAGCCATTGCATTTTGTATGCAACTTGTTAGATTTCTTACATCATGGCGAATACTTCATACGATTGTAGATAATAGGTACCCGCCTACAAAGTGTTTCCTTTGCGTTGGAATTAGGTTCCCGATAACTGATTGGTATTTCGTAAGATCAACGTTTGATTTATTGTATATAGAAATAAAGTTGTAGTGTTTGTCTGTGATTCCGCAATAACTGTGTTAATAACATAAACAAAATATGTGTAAAATTTTTGCCCGTGTTAATCTTCGGAACAGCTTAAGTGATTTTTATTGGGATTTTAACTAGAAGGTAGAGGAGGTTGTGAAATAATATATAGGCTACTTTTTAACCCCTAATTCCCACATATTAGAAATTTGCAGATTTGTTTACAATAAGACAGGCAGTATATTTCTAATGTAATAGTATGGTTGGATAAGGATAAAGGAAATGTAATAATAAAATATTTCGTCCTAAATATCTATTCTTTTTTAACTAAATTGAAAAAACTATAAAATTGTGTTTCATTTCGCATACAGAGCACGCGGCTCTTGTTGCCTAGTTAATCAATTATATTGGAATTTAATATTAACTTCACTTATTTTTATTTCACATATTTTACTTCTAATATAGACTATTGACATTTAGAACATAACAATCTCATAACAAATTCAGTGTGCACATAATAATTATCAATTTTTTCAATCAATTATAAATAATTTATAAAGTGTACATGTATGTAGGTGCTAGGAGTTGCGTTGATATTGTTCAACGAAAAAAAATATTTCATAACTAAACGTGAATTAATATTTGGCTTTACCATGTCCATGGTAGGTTAGGTTGACCATGAAATCAATGTTCCAAAATACTATCTATACCAAAAAATATTTTCACATGTAAAAATTACGTTTTTATAAGATTTTTGTGAATGTTTTTTATAAATTGTGTAGAAATAAAGATTATTCACCGTCAAAAAATTACTTAACTTAGCTTCACGCTGTATCCCTAGCGGAGTAGTCAGAGAGAACGGAGTGCAAAACGCTACGGTCTCTACATACTTACCTCTTTCGCCTCGTCCACTGTCATCAACCACTTCATACATACCCTCTGGGGGGTCCTCATGCTTTTTACATGACAAAAAATATATATATATATATTATAAATTCTCAAGTACTGTTTTATATACATAATATTTAAAGAATATTGTATATAAATATATACTAGATACATACTTAATACACTAAGCCTTATAGCGGTAATTTGAAATTTTATAGTATACGTTATTTCCACAGATAACATCGAAGAGAAGTTTAAATGAGCTAGTCTATGTTGCCTATTTCAAGATGTTTATCAGAGGTTGTAATATTTATAAAACGGCCTGTCTACACCTCGCCAAACACTTTATATGTAATTTACATTTAATTTAACGAAATAGCATTTCGTTTAAATCTAAATTATATGATGCCGTCGTGGCGCAGTGGCGCAAGTGACTGTATACGCGACGGGTTGTGTGTTTGATTGACACTCGACGAAATGAAATATTAAATATTTTTAGTTCCTCGCTCTGGTAACGAAGCAAAGCACGGCGTTGAGTTCCACACAATTTATGTAAAGTTTTTGTTCAATTTGTCTATAATATAACAATCAGTTTAAACGGGCGAAGCCGCACGTAGGTCGCTAGTATATTAGATTTTAACAACTTATGCATAGGCATACTTACTTAGTAATCTGTTCGCATAAGTACTACGCTAGCCCTCAATGATCACTGACGCTCAATTGACGGTTCGGTGTTCCATTTAAAGCAAGAGCAGCGTAGCTGAGAAATAATACACTGCAATAAATAGTGATTTGCGTCGTCATCGCGGAAACGGTTGAGTTGCTTGTGGAGTCCCTTTGGTTGTGGTCTAATTTATAAGAATTAAGCTGGTTTTTTTCTTTATTTGTATTTTGTTTGCGCAGGGGCACAAAGTGTGACTGTAAAACCGACTGGTTGTGGGTTTGATCCTCACTCGAGGAGATGAAATACTTAAATTTATATTTTCATTTCTTTGCTCTGGTGTCGAGACAAAGCGTGGCGTTCAGTTCTGCCACTCAACACACAATGCCTCCAGAATTGAGCAGAAAGTGAGGAACGGAGTGTCTTAACACTAGTTTTCCTCTGTTGTCCCTGCTGTGTGTACGATATAGCGTGAAGCTGATTTGTTTGGTATTTTGTTATTGTACCGTTATATAAAATTTAGCTAGTTATATTGGAATAGCCGTTATTTTATATGTTCTGCACTTTTGGGAAATTGACAAAATTATTAAAGTTATAACAAGCATATAAAAATTTCTACTTAGCTTGATAAGAATGGCGCTTGGGCAGTTTCCAAGAGGCAGCGGCTAAAATCCCTAGATATTATGATTTTTTTTTTTAATATTACTATTAATAAAATATATTTTTGCTTAAAATTGCATAATAGTTTACAAGTATACAAAAACGCTATTTCTTATAACTTACATACATCTAGAACAATTCATGGTTTCCAGCGGCAAGCTATAGAATAAACATAACCGTGCAAAGGTTTTTAGGTTAATATGCATAAATTAGTGAAGAATGAGGCTAGGCCGGGATTTGAAAAATAACCTGACTTTGTTAACAATCGCTCATGCACCAGTCTGTAGTAAATTATAGACGGATGAGGAATGATAATAGATGAATTTCTCTGCAAGTTTTGTTCGAACGGTTAAAATTAAGCAAAGTATTAGGTATTCAAACTTAATGTTGTAATAGTAATGTATCTACTGTTGAACTATTTAACATGCAATGTGTCAAATTCATGTGGAAAGTGGCAAAACACTCCTTGTGTCACTAGGTTTGCTCTGTCTATCACGCTATATTCAGAATAAAGTGAAAAAATTTGGCCCTTGTTTTCTTTTACTTTAAAATCGTACCTTAAATTTTTAACTGTGGGAAATTTAAATCTTACACTCAATAACGTGAAGTGACATTTTTATGTAGCTGTTTGAACTAGAAAAGATGTTTTAATCGTAAAAAAAGTAACTTTAATTTCAATTCGGAACGGAAGTGATACAGTTAAATTAAACGATGAATGTGGGTTGAACAACACTATTCTGCCTTCAAAAGGACCGATAAAAACATCACATTTAAAAAATTAAAAAAAACATAAAAAATAAAAAAATACATTTAAAAAATCAATTTAATTTAATTTTCTTTCTTTTCTATATAAGTAATAAAACACATAAAACTACATGAAACAGTTATTTAAATACATAAGTTCCTACATTTTGAAGACTTTTTTAAACCGCACAAATCTGATAAGGTTTATACAACTATACAACCTGTCAACAGAAACGGGGAATGTTAAAATGCAAAAGAAACTTTTAACCTTAGCACTGATAAAGATTTTAACAAAGAAGCTTTTTAGATAGTGCCTCCATTAACATCGCTGTGCTACAGGATAATTGTGCTTAGTAAAAATAGCTAAAGCTCGAAAAAAATTCTATTCTGTTTAAAAGCATTTTAATTTTGTGCTTAAAAGACTGTTATTGTGGTTATGGTTTCGATAAAATATATTTGTGAAATGCTAGTGATTTTTAGATTATGATTTTTTTTGTATTCTTTTTTTTGACAATGTTTGTCATCATCTAATGTTTATATGATAAATATTATTATTGTATAATTGAAGTTGTTTAGAATTCTACAGTTATAATATTTCATATTTAATCGTTAGAATTAAATTAAATGTTTACGTGGAGAGCAGAGAGACTGGACGTTTATTTTAGTCTGACAAAAAAAGACAAAACTTTTATATATACTACACAAAAGAAATAAACATTTTCCACTCTGGAATTCAAAATCTTCAACCATCAAACACTTAGTTTAAAAGAAAAAATCCTAAAAGAGAAAACTAAATGGCCAACCTTGTTAACGACCTCACGTGCGCTGATAAGACTTATCTAAAACAATGAGCGTTCTAAGATGACTAGGAACTGAGCTAAGTTTTTTATTGCATGTAAATAACGGAACCGAACACATCTTTTGAAGTGTAATCTTTAAAACTACATAAACGTTGCAATCTACATAGATTATTTGTAAATTGTCTGTATGTGAAGTTTACTGACTCATTGAACTTCAAACTAAAAGTCACTTTGACATTCTTCAAGGATATTATTTTTTTTCTGCTTCTCGCTGTACTCTGCATATTGCAGAGTAGACAGAGGGAACCTATAAGACACCCTGCACACTTCAATACCGCTCAATTTTCGAAAAATCATGTGGTCACTGAACTAAACGCCGCGCTTTGCCTTGTTACCAGAGCGAGAAAACGAAAATAATTGATTTACCTAAGTGGGAATTAAACCCACAACCACCTATCAGTACCTATCAGTACTTCCAATTACTACAACATGTCGAACTCAACCCTTAGGCTCGTGACAGACGAAAACATTAATTCATTCGAACTTGATTGTTCATTGTATTGTAATGTGACATAATAATTAAGTGTCGTATACTAAGGCTAGTGCACATTGGCCACTAATACTTATGTGAATGGGAGAAAATATTATTTTAGAATAATTTTCAATGTGAAATATATAACTAAGTTTAGGACATCCTATCTCTATTATATATACTGAATCTTCCGTTAATGAGTCACTGATAGGCCATGAACAGTGGAAACTATGGGACTTTTTGAATTGAGCATGTTGGTAGGTTAGAAAGTGTAAGGGGGCACTGCGAGAGGAGTTTTCGAAATTTCATATGAGAACGGAAAAAAATACGTTTTACATAGTGTGATACGTTTTAGAAGTGTCTTATGGGAACGGAATGTATTAACACTATTTTTCTAGGTTCCTTCTGCTTACCTTACCAATTGCGGGATACATCGCGAAAATAAAAAAATCTAAGGATTTTTTAATTAAATATTCAAACATTATAAAATACTACATCATGTCCACTACCTAAGGTATTATCTCAAATCGCGCTTAGTTAGGACAAGCTACAGGGTGAGTCGAAAGTGGGTCACATGACAATGCAGTCCGGTAATTACACGTACAATAGGGCATTGTGCGCTGCGACACTTCCGCCGGCGTACGCTCATCCCTACATCCTGTATAATGATTTTTCTTCATAGTTTTGGATATGTACAAAAACTTTAATATTTGTTATTATTAGGTTAAAAATGATTTAGAAAGAGTGGTGTTTTCATTCAAAATGTTAGCCTTTCCGTAAACGCGACAGGTTTTGGGTTCTATTCCCACTCCAAAAAATGAGATGATGAGTTCCGCTACTCAACAATGCAATGCCTCCAGAAATCGGTGAAAAGTGAGGGGCGACTACTGCCTACATGCGGGATACAGCTTGAAAAAAAGTCTTTAAGTAAAAAAACGAGCAAGGAGTTTTATGCTTCCAAACGGTAATGGAAACTAGTGTACAATTTACGCCGAATTCTCGAGACATGACGTGTTGATTGGCAGAAATTAAGGCGCTTTATGTGTTACCGGAGCGAAAAAATATAAATAATTCATTCCCTCGAGTTGGAATCCAATCCACAACCGTTGCTTTTATAATAACATATTTTTCATTAATAACCGTCTTTCAACAGCTATATATTAATATACATAAAATCTCTATATATAATAAGACGGTAAAAATATTTTGTCTGTACATTTAGTAATTTTGACTGAAATGGATAGAGGGACACTTAAAAAGAATAATAGAAAGCAAAAAGATTTTTTTTGAATTTCTTGTCTGTCTGTCTGTCAACATATTTTTGTCCGCAATTTTCTCTGAAAGTACTGAACCGATTTACTTGAAAATTTCACCAATTGCCTTGTTTTGACTCAACTTAAGTACTTAAGTTTGGTTCATAAAAATCGGTTCATTATAGAAAAAGTTATCGTCATTTGAAAGAAGTCGTAATTAATTCAACACAGAGATAAACAACGATTTTGAAAGAAATATCAAGTAAATACAAAGATTTTTTGGTTGATTCGTTCATATAATATATGTAACTAATTTAAAAACTTTACAGGAGTTAATATGCAATTATTACAGTTATTTTACAAAGAATATTATGAATCCTTCAAATCAATAATTTAACATTTAAGGCTGTTTCTGAATGAGTAAATTAAATTATTCACTGACATCAGCATATTTAACAGAGTATATTATATAGATAAAAAGAACACAAAGTTAGAAAAATATATACGAGTAATAAATAATTAACTTTATGTTTATTTTATAAATATTAAATATCAACAATGATCGTATTTTTTTATTTAAAACAATTAAAAATTCTTTGATGATAATGTCGTAAAAAAACGTATTAGAAGTCATTATAGTTGTCAATCAATTCTGCTTATTTAAATCAATGATCATGTATTTTAAGCGGTCGAAGCCGTGGGCGAGCCGCTAGTATATAACATATGAATATTGTATATTTTATAAAGTATATTAGACATGGTATATTTAAACAAAATAATATGATATATCATGTTTCGTTATATATATCATGTTTCGTTATATGTATAGGGGGTCCAAGATGGAAGGCTTGCTCGCAGCGACCCCTGCCAGCCCTTACGAGGGCTGCAACGTTCCATCCGCCACGTGCACCTCGAGAGAGCGCACTGATAGGGCGTCCCCCCAAGGCGACGCGCACCAGTGCGTCCCCGCTGGTGTGTCAAGTGGCGACGAATGCGGCGTTGGGGACCGCCACCCAACACGCCATGTCCGGAACGGCGGGAGGTGGAGGACGGAGCTACAAATAGCTACGTGGAATGTAAGAGGAGGGATGGAAGAAAAGATGAATGAATTATTAGATGTGATGGATGATAGAGATTTGGATGTTGTTTGTGTGACAGAGACCAAGCGAAAGGGCAATGACACGACCGATTTGCCGGGCAGTCGGGTCGCTTTCTGGGCCGGCGTACCAGAGAGCGAGCGGGGCTGTCAAGGTGTAGGTGTGTTATTGTCCTCTCGATTGGTTAGTGCAGCGGTTGAACACAAGGCGATCAACCCGAGACTGCTTTGGGTTCGCTTCAAGCTGGGGTTAACAAGAGTATTCTTGTTAGTGGCGTATGCGCCAGTATCCTCAGCTCTAT
Source organism: Heliconius himera (assembly GCA_021202915.1). Classification (NCBI taxonomy): domain Eukaryota; kingdom Metazoa; phylum Arthropoda; class Insecta; order Lepidoptera; family Nymphalidae; genus Heliconius; species Heliconius himera. The sequence goes on from JAJHJA010000089.1 coordinate 451,495, forward strand.
CAAGCGAACTCGAGGAGTTTTGGGAGAGTGTCAGGGATGTTCTAGGTAGCGTTAGAGGGAATGAAAAATTAATAATATGTGGCGATTTGAACGGATGGGTCGGAACTGCGCGAAGCGGTTACGAGGGAGTGTTAGGTCAGTATGGTGACAAGAGAATAAATGAGGCTGGAAAGCTTATATTGGAAATTTGCAAGGAAAGGAATTTGTTTGTGGCAAACACTATGTTTGACCACAAACAAATTCACATGTATACATGGGAGCGAACGGAAGGGAAAAGTATGATTGATTTATTCCTAGTGGATCAGCGTATTCGAAGCCAAGTCATGGACACACGAGTGTTTAGGGGTTCTGATCTGGGAACTGACCACTATCTAGTCGTTGCTAGAATAAGGGGTCTGTTCGCGGGTTGGCGCAGCTACACGAGGTGTCCAGACTAGAAAGGAATATCAAGAAAGAGTTTCCAAAAAGCTAGACGGCAGTGAATCTGGAAATGGAAATATTGAAGTATGCTGGCAGAACCTCAGGGATTGTATGAAGGAAGCAGCGACAGAGGTATGTGGTAAAGGTAAAAGGGGCTTTAGCAAAAAGCGTGATGAATGGTGGGATGATGAAGTGCAAGATGCAGTAGAAAGAAAGAAGAAGGCATGGCAGGGCTATAAAGCCTCTGGTAAAGATAAAAGTATGAGAGAGATAAAAAAGAAAGAGTATAAGCTGCAAAAGCACCAGACGAAAGTACTGATCAAGATGAAGCGTGGAAAGGCAGAGAATGAAAGAGATGAAAGGTTAACGAACAACTTCAAGGAAAATACGAAGCTTTTCTGGAGAGAAGTTAGTGTTTCTCGAGGTTTCTCGTTAGCCTGTAGAATGAAAGGGGTGCTTTCGAAGGACGGTGAAATTCTAACAGAACAACCACACGTTTTGCAGCGATGGGCGGAATTTTACAAGGAGATGTATGAATGTGATGACGCCTCAGTCTCAAGTAGCAGCGAAACGCTGAGTCTTGATGTAGCTGATGGCGAAATCAGTATAAAAGAAGTTGAGAGTGCAATACGAAGTCTGAAATGTGGTAAGTCAGCGGGAGCAGATGGAGTTACTGCCGAGATGATCAAATATGGTGGGCCACGCGTCTTGGACTTGTTCTGGTTTTTGTGCAATTTGTGCTGGAAATCAGGGGAGGTCCCAGACGATTGGCGAGGTGCGGTCATCGTGCCTTTGTATAAAGGCAAAGGTTCACAGATAGACTGCGCAAGCCATAGGGCTATCAGTTTGATTAGCTTAGGTAGTAAAGTTTATGCTAAAGTTTTAGCGAGAAGAATGCAGGAGAGATCTGAAAGGTTGTTGTGGGAGGCCCAAGGGGGCTTTAGACCTGGAAGAGGGTGTATGGATCAGATCTTTTCCCTCCGCATGATCACGGAAAAATTTTTGGCCGTTAACCAAAAAGTTTTCTGTGCTTTTGTGGACTTGGAAAAGGCGTTTGACAGAGTTGTTAGAGCGAAATTATGGGAGATACTACCCCGGTACAATGTGAGCGGACCCTTGCTGCAGGCTGTAAAGTCTCTTTACAGAGATCACTCAGCCTGCGTGCGAGTAGGAGCTGGCATGTCGCCCTGGTTTGACATCCGATCGGGTGTTAAACAAGGTTGCGCCATGTCAGCTTGGTTGTTCAATTTGTATTTGGATAGCTGTCTCCAAGGAGTGAAACAAAGTGATATGAGAGTGAAAGTAGGTGACCTGAATGTGAATTGCCTGCTGTACGCAGATGATGCAGTGCTTATTGCATCATCAGAATGTGAGTTGCAGGCATTGGTCACCACTCTGAAAGAAGGGTGTGAATATAATGGTCTAAGCCTCAATGTGAATAAGACAAAGGTTCTGATTTTTGAAAGAGATGAAGAAAGGACGGAATGCAAGATCAGTGTAAATAGTATGATATTAGAACAAGTGAATGAAGTGGTATACTTGGGAAGTATGTTCAGTAGAGATGGAAGATACGAGATGGATGTGAAAAGGCGTATTGCTGCCGGTAACAAGGTTAACGGAGCCTTAGCTGCATTGATGAGACGGCGAAACGTCAGCACAGCTGCGCGTTTGGCCGTACACAATGCAGTTTTGGTACCGACTCTGTTATACGGCAGCGAAACGTGGGTATTACAGAAGAAGAATGAAAGAAAGATGAATGCTGTGGAGATGCGATCTCTTCGTAGGATATGCGGAGTCAGCTTAGCTGATCGAATCCGCAATGAAGAGGTACACAGAATGGCAGGTACTAGCGAGGATGTCACGGTGAGAATGAAGAAGAACGTGCTCAGCTGGTTTGGGCACGTCGAACGAATGAGTGATGAAAGAATGGCAAAAAAGATTTATGATGGAAAAGTGAGCGGTAAGAGAGGTAGGGGGAGACCTCGGTTGACCTTCGAAAACACAGTATCAAAGATACTGGAGGAAGGTCACGTAAAAAGCATGAGGACCCCCCGAAGGGCATGTATGAAGAGGTTGATGACAGTGGACGAGGCGAAAGAGGTATGTAGAGACCGTAGCGTTTGGCGCTCCGTTCTCTCTGACTACCCCGCAAGGGATAAAGCGTGAAGCTAAGTTAAGTATGTTTCGTTTAAATCAACGCCGTCCAAGTGTCGAAATGTCAAACACAAAATTAAGTTTCCAAAGGGCCTGTCCAGCAGACACCTATTAGGTGATGCGGATTACCGAACTAATCAGCTTAACATTGTGCGTCACGCCCTAATCTCTTATGTGTACGGTGTGTCAGAATTTGTATTGTATAAAAATTTGGAGGCCCATTTCTTTGTCGGTAAGTATCTATGATTGATGTCTGACTGTAAACGTAGCGGTGGTGGATTCGATGCCCACTTGAGGAAATGAGTATGTTTTGAATTATTAAAATATCGCGGCGTTGAGTTCCGCCACCCAGCACACAATGACAGAATTCGGCGGAAACTATACAACGGAAATGTTTTAACAATAGGTTGCCAGGATAGGCAGAGGGAACCTCCCTCTGCCTATCCTGCTATGCGCGGGCTACAGCGTGAAGCTATAAAAAAAACTACGGAATGAAGTATGTTCAAATAGTGTTCTTGAAAAAATGTGTTCTATTCTAATTACGTTTATTTCATATGCGATTTACAAAACAGCGACCGATAATTTATTTAATCTTACTATATACACAATACAGGGAAGGTGATATAACCTAGTTCCCTTCTTTCAGCCCAAATTTATAGATATTGATTACGTAGCAAGAAAGGCCGTAGAAAATATAAATATTTAAAAAAGAAAATTTAAAATGTGTAATTAAACAAGCTGTACGCTGACCTCCTGTAGGTCTATGTTGACCGACAGCCACCCATTTCTACTTTCCCACACTAAATTTACGACACACTGTGTATTCAAAACCCATAGGCGTCGGATTACGGACCTCATCTTAACATGCTTAAATTTCTTCTATAATATTAAATAAAATATTTACTATATATACCTCAGTAAATGTCGTGGCGCTGAGTTCTTGGTTCGGTTACCATTGAGGGTAGTGATAACAGTAAAATAGGAGATAATATTATTTATTCATTTATAGGCGGAGGTTTGAATCCTGTTTCGTTAATAATTTTAATATGCCTAAAAAGGCTCTTAACAGATTAAACTGATAATGCCAGAACCTCTATTTCAGGAAGGAATGAGATTGAAGCAACATTGAGATAGACCGGAGTACCTATTAAAATCGACTCACTCTATCTGCGGCTTTGTTTGTATTACCATTATGATGTGATATCGATGTTTTTGTATCGAATAACGGCGCATACGCAAGCATCGATTTTGTCCGACTCTGCGGTTAGATCTGTCCCGATTGTTATACTTTACTTCCTAGTTGCCTACTGTTTATAATCACTGTCATCTGTAACGTTATACTGATGTCTTTTGATGTTGATGAAATTACATCCGATGTCAGATTTGGATTTTAAAGATGTTTTGACGTGCACGCGGTTTTTAAACGTGTTAGAATTATGTTCACGTCTCTTTGTGTTAGATGAGGAAGTGTGTGGGAAATCAGTTGGTTTTTTTTTGTTTGCTTAGCCTGTATTGGCTCCGTAAAGCATTGGTTATTCAATTGTATGTGATTGTTTTTTTTTAATTTCACGTTATATTCCGCATATGGCAGGTTTCTGACTGTCTTAACACTAAGTTCCCAGTGTTAAGACAGTCCGTTTTCCACTTTCCACAGAAATTTTCGAAGAGGAATTTTATTTTAATCCTAAACAAAATGTCTCGAACTCAGGTGAAAAGCGAAAAACTAACTTGCTAACTGACAAACCTACCCGGTTATGCGGGTCTAATCGTGAAACCCGATAAAATTTATAATTGAAATCAAAACCACTGACAAAGCCTAATTAATATGTATATAAATTATAATCGATCATAATATTTTCTCTCAATAACGACTTGCAATCTTACACAACCACTTTCACTGACAAAAACCGTACCAGCACCGTGTCACGAATCTATAACAGTTTTTTTGTAATTTATTCGTATGTAATAAACTTGTATGGAATGATAAAAGTTGATTTTTTTATATATATGGTTAAGTTATTTTTATACTGGAAATGATTATGGGAAGTCCTTGTATTTTGATTCATTTTTGGTTAAATTTGTGAAATTTATCGTATTAAATAATTAACCCCCAACAACAACAGACTATTGTGTGTGACGTGTCTGTGTATACGTGTGCATGTAAGTATGTGTGTCCAGAATTCGGCAGAAAGTGGTGAACGGAGTGTCTTAACACTACTTTCCCTCTGCCTACCCTGCAGTGTGCGGGATACATCGTGAAGCTGATTTATTTTTTTTATTTTCTCATAATATAAAGCTTAATATATATTGTCTCAAAATTGAAGTCTTTTGCCCCTACCCTGCTATATGCGGAATAAATCGTGAAATTTAAAAATACCATACATTTTCCACACAAATACCAAGATAAATAACTCGTTACAAATTGTTTTCATAAGTGCCAGCTTTCACGGGATAAGAACAGGCGATCATTGGCGTGTCAGTCAGACACCCTAGTTGTTAAGCAAATTGTTGATACAGTAAATTTTATCACATTTAGGTATTCATTTAAATTACAGCTTAAAATTGTTGAAGTATTTGTTAAAATAGGTTAAATAGAGTGAAATGTGTGTATAAATTACATTTAGTTGTTGAACATAATTTTATAGTGCATTCAGTATGTAGAACACACAATGATGGTTTTTATTATATATTTTTTTCTGGCGGAACTTAACGCCGCACTTTATAACAATTATCAAATTTACGTCTCCAATTTTTCTTATTCTTCCTTCTTTTTGTGAATCATAAAAATGTAAAAGAACAAAAAAAACGTTGCGTATTACGAATTATTTTCCCTAATTATCCATTAAAGTGTCAATAAGTGGGAAATGGAGTGTCTTAACACTAGACTTCCTCTGCCTATCCTGCTACGAAGCTTTAAAAAATAATTAAAACAAAATAATTATATATACAAACGACGAAACTAAATATTTCATACTAGCGCCTAAGATCTGCATACAACTTAAGTATCGATGTGAGATCAAGTGACACTCCAAAGGGCCTGACCGCCCGACTGACGTATCGGCGACGTGCAGTAACGCGTCCCACATACGGTGGTAAAAGTACTTGAGGTTAGGGCTATGTTTTAATTAAATATTTAATTTGGTATGTGTGTATGTCTTTTTAACTATAGTGTTGAATATAACTAAAAAATAAAATAGTTTGAAATTGCATCGAAAAAACCTGTAAAAGAACTTGTTTCTCTTTCCGGCCCAATTCGAGACATTGCGTGCGAAGTACCGGAACTGAACGCTATGCTCTGTCTTATTTAGAATTTTTTTGTCGCGATAATCGAACACACTGTTGCTTTTCTTCATAATTTTTGTATAAAAAAAATTTAAATTTAATAACTTTTAAATAATATATCAATCATTGCTTATTCCTGAAAAATTATTTAAACATATCGTAAAGACAGAAAGAAGAGACTATATTTTATAAATATTGAAATTTCAAAATACAAATATAAGTTATTTTGCACTAATAATAATAACACTTAAAAAATCTACTATTAATAATTGCACTTAAAAAATCTATAATTTTCAATATGTTGTTTGTTTTAATAAAAAATTATAAAGAATTTCCTATAAATAAATTTCACACACCGCTAGCCCTATCCAACTAACGCTTGCAAATCACGATGTACATCGTTCTTATTAGCACGTACTCGTAGAGGTCGGTCGCGGTGTTCCCCTTCTAGTAGGTACATGTGGCGACGTACAGAAACATATAAGATCAAAAGAAAACTTCTATCGACATTTAATAGGCGATCATTTAAACCTTTTAAGATTATATTTTCTTTTGTAGTTTTCATTATTTTAAACTGCATAGGTAGCATAGGTCTTAATGGATTAATAATCAAAATAATAGATCAAAATAAATAGAAAACCTTATACGTCTCCGATATTTTAGGGGTACGAATAACCGACAATTCGATATTCAATATCCAACAAAGAACTAGAATATTGGGAAGCAATAGTCAAAGTTACTTTTTGCTTTCCCGGATCGAGAAAAATATTTTTTAAAATAAAATAGTACACCTCAGCTTTATCAAAACTAAGTGGCGGAATTCAACGCCGCGCTTTTACATTACTCTCGGTAATTTCATTTGCCTCATCATCGCCATTAATAATTTTTAATAGATACTTAACAACATTGTGATGATTTACGATATAATAATCGTAATGATAGCAAGGGTTACGTTATATATAAACTAAACGTGTCGAGTATCTATCGCCATTTATTTTATTGGGTTCGTGTTCTCTGACTCTAGGTTGTAAAAACATCCTCCATTCATAAAAGTAAACGGAAACCTTAGTAACTAACGTATTTATATTGTAAACAAGTCTGGACCGTTGTTACACAATAAAGCGAAATTTCAAAATGTCCAATTAATTTGCAAGATATTGTATTGTTTTTTAGTTTTACACTTTGTTAAGCACACAGCAGGGTAGGCAGACGGAACATTGTGTTAAGACACTCCGTTCCTCTGGCGAATTATGGATGCATTGCGTATTGATTGCTGGAACTCAACGCCGCGTTTTGCCTCGACATCAGAGCGAAGAGATGTAAATATTAATTTAAGTAAATATTTAATTTCCTCGAGTGTGGATCGAACCCACCGCCGCGTTATATTCATTCACATTTTGTGTCCCTGCGCAACGACGTTTATTCCTACTTTACTCCTAGCAAAGTTGGCAGCGAGAACGGAGGACCAAACTATCTCAAATAATGTCAAAAACCTCGATCTTCTAGCGGAAAGTATGGTAAGAAGTGTCATTACATTAGATTATCTTTGCCTACACTGCTATCTGTGGAGTTCAGCATGAAGCTGAAAAAATATCATAAAACCGGTCACCATATTAATTACAGATAAAACCTTATCTCAAACAACTAATTTAATCTTTTGAATGCTAAATTCCTCCAAAACGTCGTTCATATTGTGTGTACGTGAATACCTACTCTATACTGCTATCTCATTGACCCTTATCTATTAGAAGCTGCGTGCGTGAGGTCCATAATTCTAGGGATAATCGGCGACGGCGTGGGCGACAGTATAACTGTTCACCACCTATATTTAACGGTTTTACTCGAATACTTCAAACACTTAAGTTAAAATAAAATCTTATACACACAATAATACTCTAAAGTAATATAAAAAGTTCCCACATCTGATACGGTATCGTTTAAAGTACTTCATTTAAATCGACAGTAATATATAAAATGCGCCTGAAAAGTGACTTTCACATGAAATTAATGAGCGTATCGAAAATCGTATCGACATTTTCGGAAAGCCTTCTCTCAAGAGAGTAATTTATTGACGTTTCGTCGACGGTCCGGCTCGAAGGACCTTTAATCTTTTTTTTAACTTAATGTCCATTCCAATAGATAAATTGTCTCACGGACGCCGTTATAATTGTGTGTACCTCGCATTCAATAACTTAAATACATAAATATTCTATGAGCGCTGTAACAAACTACACCGTAACTAATCCTTAATGTCGATGCTCACCAATTTACAAGATCCCTGCTTCTAAGGCTTCTCTTAAATAACAAACTACTAAGACGTCGAATAAAAGGTCTTTGGTGTTAAATTGACTGGTTAAGAATAGTTAAAGGTATGAAACTAATTATTTTGTACGCACATCTTAAACTTTATGATGATATATACAGAGTTAGAGTTTGGTTTAAGCTTAAACCATTTATTTCACTTCTCGCAATGATTACGGACTGTTCTCGATTATTATAAAGTTGGTCATAATCATTATTATTGTTTATTTTCTAAACGTTTACTAGAAAACAATATTGTTTTTCCCTTTCCCTTGTAATAGCACATAAATTCACATTGGAAATACTAAGGCTATAAACATTAAAAGTGAAATAACTAACTTTGACGCGTCCAATAACGGTTATATAAACCAAGCAGTTAAGTCGTGTAATAACGTAGGCATTAATTTTGCATCAGGCTATACGACTTATAGTCTAGGAAGTAACTGTTAAATGTGTAGAATTGAGAATTAGAATCCTTTTTTTAAGAATACGGCAACTTTCTTTCCTGTGATAATTGTATAAAACAACGATTTATATATTTTTGTAAGATACAATTCCGAAAATAAAATATATTTGTTGTTTAATATATAGCAAAACGTAATTTGAAGGCAAATACGCAGCAAATGCAAATTATAGAATACCTAATATATTTCAAAATTGTTGGTTGATTAAAGAAGCGCACAGTTGAGTTCTGACACACAATGTCGTTAAAGAAATTATAATTTTTTCACACTGTATCCCTCACATAGCATGAAGGCCTAATTCTAGAGGCATTGCGTGTTGAGTAACGAGCTAGAGCGAGGAAATGAAAATATCTGGAGTGGGAATCCAATCCACAACCTGTCGTGCTTACAGTCTCACGCCACGACTGGACTCTAGAAATATTTCAATCATAGGTTTAGAAAAAAACAAATAAACAATAAGATAAAAAACTGCTCAATGGGCCCCGAATGACCTATAAGTAACAAAACTAATTCCCACTAATAGTGAAGACCATACATTTCTTATCGCCGTCTCTTATCCCCGATTAGCTTAAACGCCGCCGAGCTAAAGGCCTTTATTCATTTGTCTATCAAACCCCGCTTTTAGATAGATTTGTTGAATGCAATTAATCTCGAACAATGATTGTTAGTAATTTAAGATCAAGATTTTGTCGATCACAAATCTAGCAATCGAATTCTGTTACAAACTGCTGAACAATGTGTACTGTGGTATGATATAATAACAATAATTTGCGATAAATTTTCAAGTCAAGCTTGTCAAGCCAGACGCCAAATATATTAGACAAAAAAACAGAAATTTTTGGATTGGGCGATAAATTTAAAACGTCGTAATGGTAACGGAGTGTACTAACACTAGGTGCCCAGGTTTTCGCTGCCTACCCTGCTATCATTCATACCCAGCTATATATAAACAAAAAGAAACAAAAAAAAAAGAATGTTTGCTTAACTTATCAGCACATTAATGCGTTTCAAACATATAAAGCTCTGCAAATCGAAGTTCCGCCCATTCACGGTCTACTTCAATGGCCATGTCCCGCTACAACGGAAATTATACTGCCTTATAGAGAGAGTTGCGTAATAACGTCCTTTGATTGTAACGGAGTTGGAGCTATAGTAAAATTGCTTTTAATTTTGCTTATTTTTTAATTTTAACAAATTTTATTTCTTTTTTAATAATATGTTATATATTTTCGAAATATTTACTAAAAAATGGAAACCACGACTCTTAGAAACCGTCCAAGTTCATCGTCAATTGAGTGATACGTTCTTATCGAGGTACATACCTCGATTTTTATATATGTGTTATTATTTGCTGTAATCATGTTGTAGAGAGATTTTTACAAATTTCCATTACTCACTCAAATTTAATTTGATTTTCAATTCGTAAAAAGACATTGAGTCCTGCCACTCAATACGCAAAAATCAGAAGGAAGATGGCAGTGCCTTAACACTAAGTTCCGTCTGCATACCTAATAAGGAAAATCCTCCAAATAAAAATCGAAATCAGAACCATCGCATACGAAGCCACCTACCATTTTCACCACAACAGCTTCCACGTCACATAATATCCTGTCATTACAACCAATCCGCAGATGTCAAATTAGACCATTTCAGGACGAAGCGAAAGTGGTAATAAATCAGCGCATGTTTAAGTTCCATTGGGCGTGATTAATAAACTTTGATATACGCTCATTGAGGCGGGCCGCGTCCATGTTTCGACCGTCAATTTTAATTGGTTATATCGTTAACGCGTTTTACGTAAATTTTTATTTATTATTTTCACTTTTTTTTTCGGTTGTTCGCCGTTGCCTTGTTGCTTTCTCTGGTGCCGCTTTGTTCTAAACTAGCCCTTGTACGCTTATTTGCGTTGACCTCAAGACGTAGGATTAAAGTTTTTGTAGTTCCTGTTCCTGTAAGAATTTCGAAGAATTACTACTACTCCCCTACACTCCCCCAAAAACATCACTACCCTTAGTAGGAATCGCACCCACAACCATCATATTTACAGCCAGAAGATGTGCCATGAAAGACTCAATTATAGTTTGCGATATTAAATGTTATTTTGAAACTTTAGACAGCATCCTTATCTCACATGATGGATGAGGTGACGAGAGTAAGTGTCCATTGATGAATAAGTCACCCTATTGACATCTGTGTGTGAACCTAATTAGTATTCTTATTATGCACATTATCTGCTCGTTAGCAGCAGTTACGGTCTTTCAGGTCAAGAAAATACTCTGTTTGTGTCTTTGGTTTATATATAGTTCATATTTATCTATTATGATTGGATATATAAGGCTGTATACAAACATACATACATTTTTATGGCCAATAATCGTAATTGTAAATTCGCGGAATTGGTGAACGGAATAATTTAGAAATTGTGTTTTGTTAAATAAAAGACATATATTTAAAAATAAAAAACATTAGGTATACTAAAATACTTTTTAACAAATGGGATGATATAAAATAATGTTTTATTATAATTTTTACTTGGTAGTTTATTTTTTCTCTTATACCGTCATACAAGTTTTGTTATGCACTGAAACCGTATAGCCTCGCTGGCGCAGGTCAAGTTTAGGCCAGGGTCCAATAGATTAATGCCTCTGTATCGCGGGCGGGCGATTATTTACTGCAACAACAGATGGTTCTAGAAATTGATAATCACATCCATTTTGCTAATGTTTTGGATAAAGATAAAGCAAATCGTACTTATTGCCATATTTTTAATTATTATCTCCAAAAATCTTCCTTCTTTATTACACTTCGTCGTCTACTTTGGTATTATGATTTGTTTGAAGATTAAGCAGCAGCGTAGCAACACTCTGTTTTCGTCACAAAATGCTTAATTATCCCTTGAAAGATATTCCTTGAAATATTATTAAGTTTCAAGGAATGCCCTTCTAGGAGCAATTACGATCTTTGGATGCCTCGAAAATTAACTGATAAATTAAGCATTTATACCCGCAATTACGAATGCCGGGCGTAACGTTATAAACGGTTCATTTACTCACTATCGTTTAGATTAATTTTAGTTTCATACAAATACGATGTTAGGAGATTTTCTACTCTAGTTAGTGGAAGTGCAGCGTTAGGTTCCTTTTCCATTACAATTCTAAAAGAAGAATAACCTCTAAAAGATAGCTAGAGCTATACATTTCAAAATGTGGGGTTGTTTTTTTAGCTTCACTCTTTTATCTCGCATCACCGGGTAGACGAAGAGTACCTAGTGTCAAGACACTCAGTTCTCCATTGCATGATATATGCAACTGAATGCCACGATTCCTTTTAACAAAACAAAAAAACTAATATAATTTAAAATTAGCTTCACGCTGTATCCTATACACAGTAGGGTAGGCAGAGGGAACCTAGTGTTATGCGAAAAATGAGGAAGGGAGTGCCGAATTCTGGAGGCATTGCGTGTTGAGCACTAAAATAATTTATTTACGGGATTGTTGCATGAAGATAAAAATAATATGTCGGGTACTAATTGCGTACTATTAGTATAAGGTGGTCTATTAGTGTTGAAATAAGTGGTTTTGATTTACTATACTCGCCTTTTAAGTGCGACGTTGAAGTAGTGCAGGATGTGGAAGCTGTTTGTCACTTGGCAGGAGCAAGATCTCGCACGGTGTTGCAATCGAAATGAATAATAATATATAGGATTGTACGTTTTGTGTCTGACTGTAAACGCGATGATTGTGGGTTTTTACTTTCACTGGTGAAATTAATTTTAACTTATATTAATCTCTCCTCCCTGGTACATGTCTCCATTGAGTTCCGCCATTTAATACGCAATTTTTCGAAAAATTGAGTGGAAAGTAAGTGTCGCAGTGTCTTAACACTAGTTTCCATCTGCATACTCAGTTGTCCGGAATAAAGCTGTTTTTTAAAGTATATCCAAATGAAGGATAGAAGCTTACTTATAAATTCTATTCAATTATTATTCATAATAACTGGTGTACTACTCGGTAATCGTATTTATATACCGAGTTGTACTTACAAAAGTATAAATTCTGATTCAAATCCTTGAACGTCGTACTAATTAAATTTAACGGCACTATTCAGATGAGCCGTACTAAACGCAATTACTGTTGCTTCAAACCTTTTTTAGTTGTGTACATATCTCGCATAAATGATAATGAAAATTATAAATACCCTCGAGTGGACATCGAACCCACAACCCTCGCGTGCTGTGCCGGTGCGCTACCACGACATTCAAATCTAACTTTATAAAATGTCCAACCACCTATATACACCTTACCACTTTACTATGAAACTGTATATCTTAAATAACGAATAGGTAACGCCTCAGAACTGCTTGAGATGTTTGCTAAGTACGCGTTTATTACCCCCCGCAGAGAGCGACCGCCGACACTAACGCCTCGGTGCCGTTAAGTACTATTTCCATGAAGCAAACTTGATTACAACATTGCTAGGGATAACTGCATTTCCTGGGTCATTTGAGGAGTTAAATCGACTTTAATTTAACCGTCGATGGATTTAGTCGTCGCTTTACGGTCTATTCCTCATATAACAGGCCCGATAATACATTCAAAAAACACGTAAATGTGTGAGAAAGATGAAGGGTTCTATTTTTGCCAATCAACTACAGCGACCCTAAAAACAGGCCTTTGAATAACCAAATTTATTTTTTTACAGCCAGACACAGTCCCGCAAGCTAGCGTTGATATGACGACAGTGCTAGAAGTGAGCGATGCGGACAGCGTGACAGGACACGCTCACAGCCTGGCCATAACAGCGCCGGATCGAGTAACCTTCGTCAAGGGCACCTGCAGGGAAGAGGCGAGATGGTGGGCAGATGTGCTGAGTGTTTATCCAAGGAGTAAGGTATGTTGAAAAACTAATTTGTAATATTAAGATTTTTAATTTTGAATTAAATATAATACTGTAATGTCATACATTAACGTTTATTGAGGGAATTAATATCAAAGAAAAAATTTTACTGCGCTTGCGCGGAAAATGGTCACGCAGATTATTTCACAATGTCTATCACTATTCTTCAGTTTTAATAAATTTTGACTTAACGTTATTTTTAGAGGATAACTTCAGATAGACTATTAGTAGGTAATCTCTAGTACAATTGATGAACATAGAATATAATCTTGAATAAATCTATTTAACATATAGTTTATTATTAAATATAACACATAGTTTATTTTAGCGTTTTAACGCAATAGAAATCTGTGTCAATTTTATTGCATTCTTGTTCGATACATGTAAATTTTTTAAAACGAATAATTTTATAATAATCCTTCCACTTTTCTAAAAATTATCATTTAACAAATAGAAATTTTCCTCTCACATTTTTCAAGGGCCACGCCTTACCTTGTTATAGGCAAAATTGATTTCAAGTGGCAGATTGTGTCTCACCGCTCCTATTAATTTGATATTGACTTTGGAAGCAGCCGGAAATTCTTAAAGGGAAATCTGGAACAGCCTTTAGATGATTCAATAATTGACAACTTTAAGTGTTCTACGAATGATAAAATTGCTGAAACAACTTTGTACATTATTAACATTACTAGTTCCTTAGATATGCTTGCGAAAGGGCGTATGTTCATTTATCGCTGTTTTATGATTCATTAATAGGCCGTATATGAATCTATTGCGAGTTCTTCTAGAAGTTCCAGAAAGTTCTAAAGTTATAGAACCGGAATTTAGTTTTTTACAATCCTCGCAAACTAAAGATACAACACTTTGCTTATAAAATAGGTTAATTGTGTTAATAGGTAGGGAAGTGCATATACAAAACAAACGTTCATGTATAGAATTACTACAACAAATACAAGTTTGTAACGAAACACCGTTTTCCCGGACAAAGTGATCAGGAGCATGACGATGCACTTGCATTGAAACCGGCTGTTTAGTGTCCTTGGCTATCAATCTGGTGATATACGACATACGACTAAATTAACACTTAAGTGTAATGTGTGTATATATATATATATATATATATATATATATATATATATATATATATATATATATATATATATATATATATATATATATATATATATATATATATATATATATATACACATTACACTTAAGTGTTAATTTATATATATATATATATGAGAAATATGACGTGTTCATGTGATTTAATTAGGACATTATTAGTTGTTATATATAAAAAACGATGCAAAGTTTCTAATAATTTTATAGAAAAAATATTTAATATCGCCTTTGATATGTATAGTGATAACAACTTGATAGAATAAATAGATTAAATGCGTGTTAATTGGCATATGCATAATGAAAACAAAATTTTCTCTGCTTAAGGCAAGTGACGTTTTTTTAATTAACATTAGTTTTTACTCTCATTCTTCTTTCCTATAACAAAATATCCGATGACTAACTATTGATACTCCAATATCTACTTCCACATTACTATTTCTATAATTAACTTAATATTCTTAAACACCTCTTTAAACAAATCAATTTACTTATAAAGTCCGTGGACATTGATACTTTTGAGATTCAATACCTCACTGTAATCGATCTACGGCGGCATCTTATTCACATAACTTTTCTGGCTTCTTGTTTTTTACGCTTTGTCAACAACCCAAACCACAATCTTGATAGTATAATTGATTAATTACCAAATTTTGAAAATTTAAACTCATATGTAAATGATAGGTTTGGATACTGTCACATTATATTAGAGCTTAAGGAAAAAAAGGACTTCTTGAAAATGTTGCGCCTGGTATCATAAAATTAAAACAACACAAAGAAGACTTTAAAAAAAATTAATTGCTATATTTCTAACAATTTAAAAAATATATCAATTTTATGTTATTTAATGTATGAATAATTTGTACATACAGGTTTTGGTGTCTAACCTAATCATTCTTGCCTCTGGAAAATTATAAATCGGCATTATTAATACAATTGCTCTTGTTTTTCTACTGGTTTCTGTATGACGTACCCTGCAAAATTAAGCAAGCGAGCTAAAAATATTTATTAAATGAATGCTTCCATCAAATAAAAAAATATTAGAACACGTAATTGCGTCATAAAAAAATAAATTAAGCCAACGGGACAAACGTGAAAGCAATTTTTCAATTGGGGCAAGTCGATTGGTTCTAGCGAATTCGGTCTGCGGCCCAGTTTCACAAAACTCCATAATTAGTGCTGGATCGAGTTACTTGTTGAATCATAGTGGAAATTTTGATTTCTATTTATTATAATATACGAATATTTGAAAATTTTAGGTCAAAAATATCTTATCAATATTATATCTGTGTACATGTTTCTGATTTATAATTCATTCTCCAAAGAAATTACACTTAAAAACAAGAAGTTCCTCGCATTTTCAGACATAGCAGGGTAGGCAGTGGAAACCTAGTGCTAAGACCGTTCCCCACTTCCTGTCGAATTTTTGAGATATTGCATGTTAACTTGAAATTTAATTAGAACGGGGAAATGAGAATAAATTAAATATAATCATTCCTCCGACTAGGTATCGAACCCACAACCTTCGTGTTAGTACATGGAATCAGACGTTGTCACACTCTTACTGCCCGGATTTTGATTTACTTAATAAATTAAAATGAAATGCTTATATTTCACATCATGAGTCACGTCCTCATATGAACTTGACAGCCTATCAAAATAGACTTCTCCTTTTTGTTTTTGTCTAGACTCAAATGTGTAGTAAGTGCATTGACTGCTTGGTTGACTTCTTTTAGTTGGCTTCTTTGACATATCAGTTTCAATACCAGGATGAAATATTTTTAAATCTTTTATCTAAATTATACTTAATACTAGTTTCTTTATGCGGGATACGTTGTAAAAAAAAACAAAAATAATGTGTTTAATTATATTTCTTTCCCATGAAACTGTAAATTCTACTAATACTACACCTAGCAGCCTCTAGAAGCAAGAAAATGTGCTCTGGACGAATAAGCTTAAACAAAAATTATTTTGACATTTGAACATAAGAAAAGAAGCTAACACTCGTTCTAAACAAGAATTTGCGAAACATAAAAAAGTCTTTAAAACATCGGATACGCGCTGACACTACAGTTACTTATGATTTGATTACGATAATTAGAGTGACAGTAGTTGTATTATGTGAAATAATTTGTGTTATGTTTTTTACTATTCAATGTCAGAATGAGAACCTGTTCATGTAATGTGGTGTATTTAATATATTTTAGATTTTTTGCCTTGACTATAACTTAGTAGTTTTATGCTGTAGACTTAATGGTCATTGAATAATTTAGGTAACTAGAAGGAAACAATTAAGATATATCACTTTATTCTCTTTCTTTACTCAAAAGACAGAATAGGGACAGTATACAAAAAGTAGAAATTCGTTTAAATATTACCAAAATAATTTATGAAAAATATCATATCTCTGTATATATAGTAATACAATAAATTAGTCTAAAATATAGGAAGTTAGCTTTCCACTTGCGGCTTACCTGCGTTTCCATTTTACCCCGATATATTTGTTTATTTATTTTTTATTAAAGCATATTTATTTTTTAATTAGCAATAAAAAACCTACAATCTCCAAAAATCAATAACTACTTTATTTTGTTTGTCAAAGGACGCTAGTTCAAATATTATTAAAATTTACAAATATTCATTCACTAAAGCAAAATACAAAAAACAAAATCGTGTGTTCATATACAACACAAAAAACGTTGCTTTCAAAGTATTAATCACTCAGTATATATTGTCAAGTGTTTAATTGGTTTTTTGCAAATGTAAGGAAGGGAAGCATGTTGTTGCATTCTGGTGCCTTACGCGTCGAGGAAGTGCGCCGCGGGAACTGGCTCAATTAGCCATCTCATGCAGACGACCAATTTCTATGTTAGTCTAGTCTAGGTATACGTAATAAGTGACGACTTTTGATATGCTCGTCGAATTTCTGTTAATTACTACCTATGTATGTATTAATATGTTGTTGTTAACAGTTCTTAATATAACGTGTCTACTGTGGAGTTTTTTACGTTTGTATTGATATATTACGCAAATTATTTTATTTTCGTATATTTTGTCAGATACACACATTTTTAGATATCTAGGAGACGCTGTTTCACGTTACATTCAAACTTTTTTATTTTATTAGAAATATATTTTATTGTTCATATATATCTTTTCTTGGTGTGGACACTTTAAAAAGATGTTTAAAAGAATAAAATAGTACTTTGGGGCCGTTCAAATATTACGTAAGCACTGTAGGGGGGCGGGGGGGTCTTGGGTTTGCTTATTTTTGACGTTTTCAATGAAATATTTGTAAGAGGATTGCTTATTATTTTTGATGGCATAGGGGAGGGGGGGGTCAATAATTGCAAAAAAAACTGCTTACGTAATACTTGAACGGCCCCTTTGGTCGACCTATCTACCCGATCAGTCGAATAGGATAGAAAAATATCTATGTGGTAGTTATTTTTAACAAATTGGCTTTAGCCGAAAACGAGCTTAAATTATTGTGTTGCTCCAAACCCAAGTCAAATGCGCCACAACCATGTCGATTCACACAATATCATACATTTAAATTAGCAAAACATAAACAAAAACATGTAATAACAGTCAAAAAGCGATCAGTTCAGCGACCCATCCTCTAACGGGACGGCGCGCGGCGCCGGGCGCTGGCGGCGGTCAAATTGTTTTATATTTAATTAATTTCATCCTCGATCGATTGCGAGTGAGTCATGTTGGAATTTTTTAGGGAAAATCGCTTTTAAAGTTTAAAAAGCTGTTTTTTTGGGTTCCCTGCCTTTAAAGGAAAAAAGGAACCTTATAAGATCACTTTCTTGTCTGTCTATCTGTCAAGAGTCTATATCTCAAGAACGCTTGGAGAAATTGGCTTGAAAAATCAAATCACGTAGTCAGATCTACGGTCCCATGATTTCCTGAATAAATTATACTTCTACATTTACTTTAAAAAAGATATGGTCGTTTATATCGCAAGAAACGCGCATTTCGACACTATCTAGGTAATCAAAATTAATAGGATACTTCCGTTTGATCTAGAATTATGAAATTTGGCAGCTTGCATTTACAGATAGTACCACTTCAAAATGAAACTGTACTTTTGTGGTTAAATCTTAAAAAATAATGGCCTTAAAACTTGGGCCGAAATTTATATTCATGTCGCTACTTTAAGTGAGGTATCTATCATATATATGAAAGGGCTCTAGTTAAGCTCAGCTTGAATTTCAGAATGTGCTCGAGACCTCTAATTTTTGTAAGGAACCCTCGGTGGGCGAGCCCAACTCGCGTGTATCCGGTTTTTATTTATAATATTTTTTTATGTATTTGGACTTAGCGTCGGACTGTAACAAGACAAAGCGCGGAGTTAAGTTTACGTACACTCGACACACAATGTCTTGAAATTTGGCGGCAATTGAGGAACTGATTGTCTAAGTCAAAGCGCAGCGATTAGTGCAGTCACTTATTAGTTATTAACAACGCAATTTCACAAAAAAAACATTTCAATATTAGAAGTGCAAGCAGGGAAGAGAAAAGAGAAGCAGGCAAGAGAAAAGAGAATTTGAGGATAGTCATGGCGCAACGACACATGCGTGCGACACACAACAAAGGCAACGACGACATGTTGTGGTTTTGATTTCAATTCTAGGAAACGAAATATTTAATATTTTCATATTCTGGTAACGAGGCAAAAACGCGGCGTTGAATACCGCCACTCAACACGAATGGGGAACAGAAGTGTTTTAATGAGAACGGAGTGTCTTAAACCTAGGTGTCCAGATTTCCTTCGCCACCTACCCTGCTACACTTAGCTGCTGCACACAGCGCGCAACTAAAATTATAATAGAAAAGGAATTCTCAAATATTGAAATTGTAACTTGGACAATCTAACGAAACTATCGACAAATACCTGTATACAGGTATAGACAGGTACACCAGTAATTTGCAGACATGCACTTTCGAGCAATTAACAATTTCTAAGTCGGTCCTACAAAACCAAACTCGGATGTAGAGACTAATTACGTATAGTAGATTGTTGTGGAGATATTTAATTGAATAGAGTTGCTAAACTTTATTGATGTTCATTTTAATTGAATACATTCGAACGTAGGTCTGTACGTGTTAAGACGTATCTCAGGTACAAATCTTTTATAAGGTAACGTTATATTTAAGTATAATATATGCAAATCCCTTTGTGATACGATAGTGATGTGAACTCTCCGTGAGTTGGCTAAGTGATGAATCACTAAGCACTCGCAATAACAAATCAATCGAAATCGAATCGTGTACATTACAATTTGTTAAGGTAATTCTTCTTTTCTTATAATTATTTTTGTTTCAGGGACGACATAAGCGCAACGCTACGTTTCCCGGAGGCCAAACAGCCAGCCTCTTGCAGTCTTCAACAACGAGAAGTATGTTCATTATAAGATTGGCTATACAAATTATATTAAAAAAATAATCTTAAAACTACAAAATCTACGAGTATACAGGAAAAGAATACCCATAAATTTTATTTCTTAATTTTTCATATGTTACCGCCTCTGTAAAATAGACGAATGGGAGAAGCTAGTGTTACGACAATTCAATCTCTAATTTCCACTTCCACAAAATTCCAATATCGAGGTATATCTATTCTAATTGATTAGATTTTAGAATACGCCGCATTTTGTTAAAAAATCTATACCCCTTAACTTTTTAAGGTTTTTGTATAGTCAATAGAGAGAATCTAGAGTTCACACTCTGCTCTCCACTCCCTCCCTACTTATAACCCTCCAGCACCTCCAAAAATCCAATTCCAAGGCAAAGTCCAATTGATCTGATTCCAGAATACTCCGCAGACGCGTCGACTCTCCGAGACGCGGCGGACTGCAGCGCCAGGCCGAGGTTCTGTGGTGGTACTACCACGTGGCCTGGACCCCGGGTGCAACCGCCACAACCTGAGATACCCAGCCTGGCTTCACCGACTAATATTGACACGAAAGGTAAATTACTTAACATTTTCTTTAGGAGTTTTATAAAGCAGGGAAAACTTAAAACCAGATTTTTTTGGTTTTTTTTTTACTTTTTTAAATGCCACTAGTATTTATTGTATAAACTTCAAAAAAACATCGCTGAATTGGTCTTACAGTAACTTACTAATCATATAAATCATCGACATTAAGAAAATGAATTATTCCAAAATGCCTTACATATTAGTACATAGAGGGACCTATTAAAGTCACGAAAAAAAAAAGAAATTAATGACAAAACACTTTGTCATTCAAATTAATGGGAAAACTTAACATTACTTGGGTATTTTCCATTAAGGAAAGCCAAGACGTATGGCTTATTAAAATTATCGATAGTTATTCTCTAAGATACTGGCAATAAACTATGCAGCAAATACCGGATGCATTAAAAGAATCCAAGTAATTGAATAATATTAATGTTAGCCATAATATTATTTTATTGATAATTTACTATTTCTATTATAAACGTATGTACGTACAGCGCGGCGGTTAGTATTTACACAGGTTTAAGTAGTTAACTAAACAACATCCGTATTCATAATTTATTTAACATTAAAAACAGCGGTTTTATTGTTGCCGACTACCCGCTGTGATAATTGATTATTTTTGAATAGGTATATTGCGATGTTTTTAATATTTTAGGAAGTAAGAATCGGTTCAATTAATTTCAGGCAATTTTGAAATTAGCTACAACATATATATGAGACAAGTATGATATTCTAGCTTTTAGCTGCAGCTTCGCCTGCCTGGTCAAATGGAAATAACTGACAGTTGACACAATTGAAGTACTATATCTAATTGACCTCCTAGTGACCCTCTAAGTGACCTCAAGTACAATAGGTTTACCAAAACTATGAACGTGAGGCCTACAACCATCCGCTATAGATATATAGAACTATACATATTTTGTTTTAAATTTCTACAATGTATATATTTTGATTCTATCATTTTACTGTGAGCGTAAATTTTAAGCAAAACTGTACACATAGAAAAATCTACACGTCAAAAATCAAATTTATCAATTCCCATATCCCACAACATTCGTCTTATAACTACGAATTGAACCCGCATCCTCCGCAATTGTCAATCAATTAATTCATCCATTCCATACATATGTATGTATGTAACAGTGCTCGTCCTTGACAGCCCTGGGAACTAGCATGTTAGCTTTCATTGAGACTATTTGGACCACTCCTACTCGTGACATCGCCCCGTGTTCCGAGGCATGCATCAGATACACTCGGTTTTGCAATATAATATAATAAAATACGTACATACATACGTACGCAATAATTTGACTGAAGTGATATGTTCATGTTAATTTTATATACTAAATATTTTTTTAAGAAGAATGGCTAAGAGCCATAGAAAAAGGAATGAAGTAGAGTATTGGTGGATGGATACCCTGCTATATCGGGGTACAGCTCGAAGCTGATTAAATTTATTTAATTTAGAATAAATATATTGAAAATATGAACTATAAACCTTATAATAAAATACAACATATTACGTCCCACCCAAACACTTCCCACTTTGTATGGCGCTCTTTTGCATTACAAATTCTGTCCTCTATATTTACATATGACTGACGATTTAACTAAAATTTTGAAATTGAATAAAATATTTGTACTAAAATAATTTATTTCTTAAAATATAAACGAACATATATTTATGTTTGCAGTAATGTTTTTCAATTTTGTAATAATGTAATAAAATAAGCAAAAATATATTATTTAAGAAATTTTTAAACGTTTTTGAACATATCTTGATTTAAATCTGCACCGACAGTAGTAGATAATATAAAAAAGATAGAATATTCACAAATAAGTGGTTTTCTTGCACTTGCCTCATAGATTGATTGTACAAGACCTACAAATGTCGCCGTCGCACATTACTGCACCGTTAGGCACAACTCAATATAACGTTAGGCGACTGAAGCCCGGCCGATACACGAATGGGACGATTACGTCATTTCTTAGCAATCCCATAAAATTTTATACGATTGATGTTTTGGATAACAGTCTTACTTCTATACAAATGTGCTACGATACAAAGATAAGTAAATTTTATTCTAAATATATTGTATATTAATAGAAACAGAAGCTTCTCGCTTTTAGCCGCATAGCAAGTTGGGTAAAAGAGGATGTGGAATTCTTTGCCTGCCGCAGCCAGAAATGAAAATAATTTTATTATAATTATCCCCCTGAGTGAAAATGGAACACACGACCAGCAGGTTTACAGTCAAATGCTGTCTGTCCCACTGTGCTACCACGCACTATGGATAATGGTAGAACAACGGCAGATCAAAATTCATTTTTACTAAAGTCGTTCCTGACGCACTTTTTATTTTTTTTTAAATAGTATAATAGTGGACCTTTAATGTACTGAATTATTTTTTCGTGAATTACATTTGGAATATTTTTTTTTTATCGTGAGAAATTGTAATACGACAGAATGTTTATTTTAGGTTGTTCGCATCGTTATTTTAAACTTAATTTTCTTAAAAAAATGTGCAAATAGGTATAAAGTGTTATATATTTTTAAAAAGCCTATAGTATGTAGATTTTAAAACAATTATTATATTGTGGATTTTGTGACTATATTCCTATAAAAAATATTAACAATAAGTGAAGAGAAAAAAGGCACGTGTTTAAAGTTCATCGAGACTTTTGACAGTTACCGACGTCTACCGACGCGTTACATTTAATGTTGTTTTATAGTCCAGATATTCATAAATAACATTTATAAAAATCAGCTGCGGAAACGTGCGGTTCTAGAAGTTATGACGAAAACTACGATACAAGTCGGGGAACAAGAAAACTCTATCTATTGAAATTTCTAGTGTTGTACTATTTAATTGATTAGATTGCGGTAAATTTCAATTAAATTATTGTTAATTATTGATAAAAGAGCGTATATCTTCATTTTGTACACATTTTGCGGTATTACTCATTAATAAAATGCACACTACCTTCGTTTATAAAATTATATAAAAAGAGTGAATTTATTTAATAAAACTATTACTAATTAGCAATAAAATTACTAACAGACGTTTGATTATTAAGTATCTTCACTAAATTTCAAAATTACTAATACTTTCAAGTGTTCCAAGCGTGAATTATACTCCCATACATTGAAGGAGGAAAAAAACTTGAAGCAATCAATATTAGCTATCATTATTTCTAAAACAAAAGTGTCATGATTCTGTAGACAATATGTGTTTTATTATCAGTAACATTCAAAGGAATCTCATTCGTTCCTTTAATAAACGATGGACAGAAGCGTCCCGGTAAAAGGATTCGTTTTTTTAAAAAACAGTGAAAATCGGTTAGATTCTGAATATTTGTTAACCTTACCAATCATTAAAGAAGTAGCACCTGAAAATTCACCATCGACGTCTTCTGGAAAACGCGGAAGACTCTGTGTCCTTATGGGGACTCATCAGAATCAACGAAGAGGCGAAAATACTGCGCTATTTAGTGAATATGGCTTTGAACACATCTGCAATGCGTACGTTCAAGGCTTACGTTCCATAGGAGAATTAGAAGCAAAACTCGTAGAAAAACTAAGGCTTGCTGACCGAGATACAATGTCTCTATTTTTGGTTATCATAGAAAACGCAAGCCAGAGCAAAATACTATCGGATCAAGAGGAATTCAGTGTTTTCATTGATTTGGATGTAACAAAAGCGCAATACATGTATTTTAAGAATCTAACAAACGAATGAGATCCCAAGAATGCACAAGGTGCACAAGAATCTCGTAATAAGGAGTATCAAAAATTTCGCCTACATCATGCCAGAAAGTGCTCTCAATCAGCTACAAATGAAGATGTATTTCATACTCTTCTCTACACATCAGATCCGTACATTTCCAGTCATAGAAAAATATACGAGTATAGCAAAAGTGTGAAGGCACTTCATGAAGATACCCTCGATCTTTTAAAAGTGAAAGAACTTATTATAGATCCCGAAGTTCACCAAGTATAATCAAATATAATATACTCATTATGTAATATAAATTCATTTCTAATATTATACTACTTGTAAATCAGTTTTTGTAAATTTTATATTTTATTAAATAAGTATGTGTAATCATAACTATTAATTTCTTATTCAAATAGATAACAGCTTAAGAAACATTTTTTATTAATAAACTAATTTAATAATACATTTTTATTACTTATAAGTAGTGTGGACTAAGGAAATTAAATAATTTTTTTTCATTATTTTTTTAATATATATATACTCTAATAAAAGTATAATTTCTGAACTTTACCTAAAGCGCTATTTTATACTTTATGCTTGTGCAAAAATTCAATTGTTTATCTTAACAAATAAAAAAGTTATCGATTTTTGATCTGATACAGACCTCGATTGTCCATAGTGCCACGGCCCCAAATTCTTTTATTTAAAAAGAAAACATTTTTTTTTCTATTTAGATAATCATTACTTTGTGTTTTTAATGCATTAAATTAGTAGTAGTACAACTTGCCAACTTTACTTCTCACGCAACTGATAAGCTTACACAGTTACTTCTCACAAGTGCCGATCATGGAATACGATATTACTGTGTGTCTGTCTTTGGTATCGTAGCTCCTAAAAATTATTATTTTCAAAAAAATATTAATTATTTTGACGATTTAACTTACAAATGCAATTATATTTAAAATAATATATTGCAAACTACATAATTTTGGTCAACCCTATTAAACGTCTATCTCACTTTAGTGTATAGCATAATGTATTTCCTTCTCGCTCTCTTATCATGGGAGTTCAGAAAAGCTATAAATCGCGGGGTGACAACAAGTTAGGTTCTAATTAGGTACCGTTAACTTGGCCGTATGGGCAGTGAGCTATCGCCTAATACAGAATAGTAGTGATGTACTTGTTTAAATTCCTAATAAATCAATACTTTAGGGGTGTAATAAATTATGGCGGCGTTGAGCGCCGAAATTTGGCATGTAGATTACTTGAGGAGCGTAGGTCAAAACTATAGAGGATTTCTGGAAATTTCAATGCATACCAGGCAACATGGTATTTTACGTTTTATACTTCACATAAACAAAGCAAAAGTTTATTATTTAAATGGCGAATAAATATTATTTGCACAAAATGCTTTGACGTTGATAAAATTTCATCCTATATCAAAAATAGTTGTCCCGTTGAAACATGATTAATAAGTAACGTAGACATTTACCATCCCAATACGTACATTTTTTTATACATTTTCTTAAAAAAAATATTTATATCAATCAAAATTAACTCAAACCACAAAGTTACAACAAAGTATAACGAAATGATTATTAATAATACTAATATTACACTACGACCACCACTCAACACCATCGTAAGTCGTATGGTGTACTATTATTTCATTATAATTCGCAGTTTTGCCCCGTCACCGAGCCAGCGCTAACTAATTGATAGCTCGCCCTTGATCACAATTTATACTGCCTTCTGCCTTCAGCCAGCCTCGCTACGTTTTGTTTATTGACTCGCTGATTTATAATTGTTTTATGGGAAATTTTGTGAGTAATCTCTAATTCTCTCTGTGGTTTCTAGTTATTAAGTGAGTTTAAAAATGGAGGGTCTCAGTTTGACATGTGTGCTTTTTATGTATGTGAAAATGTTGGACTTTTTTTAATTTTTGGGTATACTAGATTTCGTATGTGTATGTATGGTTTGTCTAAAAATTTCTCGAAAAGTAAATGTTATATCATGATTTGGGATTTGGTTTATATAAAATAAACTACATTGTACCTAAGGGCACCGTCTTAAGTTAGTTTCATTAAAATAGATTCAGTGATTTTTGATGCCCCTGCCTATTGGGAAAAGGGGATTATTGGATGTAATATACTATTATTAGAGTTATTATCTACGATCAAATTACAAAAATTCTAAAATTTTAATGACACAATTTTTATTTTTACATAAAATATTTTTCAAGAAGCTATCACAGGGGGTTAATAAGTGTCTGATTAATCAATTATATTTTTTCTCGTCGCCCACATTAAAATTCATACAAGCGTATACACACGAATGTATTAAACTTATTTATTACGATTTTCTAAGGTATTTTGTTAAATAAATTGTTTCCTGGTGTAAAATAATGCATAACATATTATACATATCTTTACTTCATACTTCCTCGAGCGTGCGAGTTTTATATACGTATAAACTAAAGCAATAGTTACTTCGTTACCTGAGTATACTAGGTCATAGGAGTCACTTTGTATCGTAAAAAAAGAAACTGTAAAACAGAATAATTTTGTCTAATTTTACTTTTCTTACTTCGCGTATAGCAGAGTAGACAAATGGAACCTAGTGTAAGGTGATTTTGTACATCATGTTTGAACTTGGGCTTAGAAACAGTAGGTAGTAGGTCCGTACCCACCCCAAAATAGTCTTGTACCAACACCAAAAATTTTAGTAGCTAAAAAAATACAAAACCTTTACACGAACAGATCTGTCAAAAGTTGAAGTTCAGGCTCTCCCCAGAAAATATCTCTAGATACTCCAATGATTACGAGTATAGTGGCAGAACTCAACGCCGCAATTTATTTAGTTATCAGAGCGAGAACATGAGAACAACTTATTATTAAAAGAAATATCTCCTTTTTATCATATATTTCCATAAAAACTTCCATTCTTCCCACTTCCTAGGCAAGCGCCTACGCACTGAACGAACACCTGGTCGATCTTAATTACAGATCTAACGCCTGGGAGTACCCTTTAATTATAGATTATAACAGCTATTGCAGTTACAGTGTAACTCCGCTATGGAATATTTCTCTGCTAATGTGACTTAGAACTGCAAAATTGGCCGTTTAGGTTAAATCACGAGAGTTAAACGTTGTTATAATAGGTGGAGATCCCATCGTTTAAAACTGTAGGGATTAGATATTCTAATGAAACTTATATTTAAGAATGATACATGATAGTAGAATAGATTACACTAGGGTTGCCCAAAAAAATCCTGCCGCAATCACCTTTAATTAATGTTTTTCGTAACTCGTTTTTGGAGAAAATTGCACTCATATGTTTTTTATGTGAATCGCACATCATTTGAAAGAAAATCGCATAAGGAATTGGAAAAACAATGGTTGCCAGCTCTCAGTCTGCCGCAAGTCCAAGGTTGCCTGGTTTAAAGAGGTTACTTAATGTGAATATTTGCACTCATGTGTTTTTTAAATAAATTATATATCAAATTAAAGCTTATTTTTTTGTCATCACTAAAACACATGGTTGCCTGGAAAATGGCTGCCGCAAGCAAAGGTTGCCATCATTCGAAATATTTTATTCTGATTCCGTTTGACTGAGAATAGACGATGAAATACGCGATTTGCCTTATGTTTTAAATTAAAATATTATATAATAGAAGGTCAATCTTAAAATTAATGTTTATTCTAGGTATTTACCTGTTAAATGACGATTATAACCATATTAAGAACATACAAAAAACTATTTAAATATGAAATCATCCTTATTTTTCAAGTGAAATAATCAAATCAAATCAAATCAAAAATACTTTATTGCACAAAGATAAAACATAAATACAATAACATTTATAATTTTAATACAGTGCAAAGGCGGCCTTATCACTATAAGTGATCTCTTACAGGCAACCTTTTATTTATAAAAACTAATATTAAGAGAGCATTGTTGGCGGATAGCTTTGCATAAAGATTTTTTTTTTATACATACACTATTCATACATAAATACATACATACATACATACATACATATATGCATACATACATACATACATACATACATACATACATACATACATACATACATACATACATACATACATACAAACAAACATACATACATACATACATACATAAATACATACATACATAGATTTATATAGAGATACAATTAGACTTACATATATGCACAAAACAGATACAATGACTATAGCGATAGATAAAACTCTCTAAGACGACGCTTAAAGATATTAGGTGATGTCGACTGTCTGATGAACCGGGGTAGCTCGTTCCATAATTTCACCGTTTTTACGGTGAATGATTCACTGTAGCACTTAGTGCAACATAATGGTACCTCCAATACGTTGTCATATCTTGAACGGAGATTGAAAGACTGAGAGTGGGAGCCCAGGAAAGTAAATCTTTGTTTGAGGTATGAAGGAGTTAAGGGCAGATACAGGATAGAGTATAAAAGGATAAGTGCATGATAATTGCGTCGATGCTTGATGGTCAACCATTTAAGTTGAACTCGATATTGAGTAATATGGTCATACTTCCTCAATCCAAAAATGAACCTAATTATTATATTTTGGAGACGTTCGAGCTTGTTTAGCAATTGCTGTGACAAATCTAGGTAACAGGAATCTGCATAATCTAGAATGGGAAAAAGAAGTTTTAAGCGGCAATAAATTTTTCCATTTCTTTACCCTCCCAAGAGCAGAAAAAGCTTTTCGACTTAACTCCGCTATTTGAGGAACCCATGTCAAAGAACTATCCATCCTGATACCCAGATTCCTCACAGAAGTACCAAACTCCATCTTGCAATCATCAAGCATTACGGAAGGTAGTAAGGAGTAGTCAATTTTGGAGAGTTGCTTTGTGTTACCAAGGATGCACAACTGAGACTTGCTAGGATTTATCGACAGACCAAATGATTTGCTCCAGGTGCTAATAATGCTTAAGTTAAAATTGACATGTCGTATGGCATTAGCAATATCATCAACCGCCGTTGTCGTATAAATCTGCAAGTCATCAGCGTAAAGATGAAAGGATAATGTCAGCAATGGAGTTAAGAAGTTTATAAATATGGAAAAAAGTAACGGAGACACCACCCTGAGGTACACCAGCACTGAGTCGATTATATGAGGACTGTTTATCATTAGCACGAATGCATTGTTCACGATCCATGAGGTAAGTATAAAACCATTCAATAGCGTTTGATGATATATTAATTGATTTAAGTAAAGCTAAGAGTATGTCGACATCAATTGTGTTAAAAGCATTAGAGAAATCTAATAAGGCTAGTATGGTAATATTTTGATTGTCTATCCCACTTCTTATATCATCGCATACTTTATTGAGTGCTGTAACAGTGCTGTGTCGCGGTCGGTAACCAGATTGGAAAGATGATAATATATTATTTTTCGCTAGGTACAGCGAAAGTTGTTGATGTACAATTCTCTCGAGTACTTTGGACAGAAAAGGAAGAATAGAAATAGGCCTATAGTGTGTGAAAGATGTAGGATTGGTAATTTTAGGTATAGGGATAACATAAGCAAATCTCCAAGACCTAGGAAAAGAATTGGTAGAAAGGGAACTGTTAAAAATATGACAAAGTATAGGAAGCACAACGTTCAATGTCATAAGAACCATTTTACGGCTCACCCCATCAGCGCCAATTGCGTCCGACTTTATGGCAAGAATATGCCGTCTAATATCAGTGACAGTAACTGAATGGAAATTAAAAGGAGTAAAAGAGGGGAAAGGTTGTGAGGATAGTGACAAGAGAGTACTGGATTTAATGCTTTGGCTTAAGAGGTTCACACTAGTAAAATGCTTATTAAGTTGATCAAGATCCATTCTGTCGTTTATGAGTGTAGTTTTACGTTGTCGCCCAATGCCCATAGTATCGAGAAACTTCCATACTTTAGCAGGACTATTATTAGTGACTGCTTCGTGTATGTGTTTTCGTTGAGCATCTCTACAGATTTTGCTACATCGATTCCGTAGTTTTTTGTATTTGCAGCGGTTAGCATCCGTAGGACTTATTTTAAATTTGGTTTTTGCCCTATTCCTTTTCGGCATAAGAATTTTAATTTCGTCCGTAAGCCAAGGAGCTGGTAAATGTTTAAGCTTGACAGGTCGTAAAGGAGCATGTACATCGAAAAGGTCAATTAGCAATGAGTTAAAAATACTAACTTTATCGTCAATTGTCGGTGCGTTTAGAACAGTATCCCAAGGTAGCCGGTTCAGATCCTCCAAAAAACTTTCGTTGTTGAAGTTCTTGAAGCTTCTACGCAACACGACTGTTGGTTTTTGTTTTGGCGGGCGAATCTTATATGAGAGGTATATAAGATCATGATACGAAAAAGCCTCTGCTCCTAGTTGCCCATGCATTAGAACTCTATCAGTAGACGATACTATTATTAAATCCAGTAAAGAAGGAGGGCAGTGTGGAAAAAAGTGAGTAGGATTGGAAGGGAGTATATCTAAATTGACGCTCTTTTTGAATAATGAACCCATGATATTAAGTCTTTGCTAAATCTGTTTTCTAAATACTAATACTAATTTAAATTATCATTTTAAAACGACTAAATTATCTAATTAAATAAATGCTTACAAATATCAATCTATTATAAGGTATTAATTACATCATGTTTCCTTAAGATAATGAAGGGCGACAATTATTGCGTAAGTTTTTTTATTAATTAAGAAAATATGGAAAATAACATTTCAATATACTCTCTCTCTCTTTGTCCTCTGCTCGTATGATTTTTTTTTCTCGTTTTTTTTTGATAACGGTTGCCGCAATCTTTTTTTTCTCATGCAACTTTTAAGAATTTGCATTGAAAGAAATATATATGATAGAATTATAATAAACAAAATTAATTTATCACAAATAAATTCTAAGAAATTTCGACAGTAATGCTGAATAATAAGCGCTATGTAAGGTTTATGACCAGGAGTCGGCAAATATCAATTAGTTGTCTACTTTTTACTATAGATAAACATTTTGCGGTGGTATACAAAGCAAACAAAATGCAATAATTTTATTTTCGTAGATGTATTGTTTCTAAATGCAATAACAGTGCAGATGGCCAAATGAGATGTTTTTGAACATATAACTTAGTTACTTACCTTTCGTTTTGGAGTGAAGACGTTTTTAGTTAACATGACAAAAATGAAGATCTGTTTTTTGTGCGAAAATGTGTGTGGAATTTAATAATGAGTCTGAAGTGTAAAATTATGTTGTTGTTTCGCCAAAAAATGATTTTTATATACAGTAACATTTTCTTAAATAGTAACACAATGCACGGTTATCACTTGTTACAAAAAGTTCATTGTTGTAAAAAAAAATATAAAGAAGAACCGCACTCGAGGAGATGAAATATTCACTTAAATTTATATTTCCATCAATTCGTTCTGGTGTCGAAGCAAAGCGCGGCGTTGAGTTCTGCCATTCAACACGCAATGCCTCCAGAATTCGGCAGAGAGTGGGGAACGGAGTGTCTTAACATTAGGTTCCCTCTGCCTACCCTGCTGCATACGGGATACAGCGTGAATCTGATTTGATTTTTATTTTTCAATTATTTTCTAATGCAAAACGTAAGTATAATTAATGTTTGATAAGTATAATTAAATTTAATGTTTAATATTATATATTTTTCTCTGAGGACGAAGAGAGAGATTGAGAGTTTATAACGAGGTAATTTTCCATATTTTCTTGATTAATAAATAAAATATCTGCAATAATTGTCAACCTACATTATATTATGAAAACATTATGTAATTAATACCTTATAATAGAACGATATTTGTAAACGTTTATTTAATACTAGTGGGCGCGCGCAGCTTCGCCCGATTATTTGAACCCTTACGGGGTGAATTCTAAAAAACCATGAAACATGTGTTCAATGAAATATTTTTAGGAGCCTGAATTTCAAATATTATAAAAATCGGTGCCGATTAAAAAAAAACCCATACAAACTTTCAGCCCCTATTTTATCCCTTTAGGGTTCAATTTTCTTAAAATCCCTTATTAGTGGATGTCCAGATTACGAAAAAAAACATCTCTCCAAATTTCAC
Organism: Heliconius himera; assembly: GCA_021202915.1. Classification (NCBI taxonomy): domain Eukaryota; kingdom Metazoa; phylum Arthropoda; class Insecta; order Lepidoptera; family Nymphalidae; genus Heliconius; species Heliconius himera. Next base: position 483,942 of record JAJHJA010000089.1, read on the forward strand.
GTTTCTACCATCAGCGGCTGTGCGTGCGTCTTACCTCAGTCAGTCAGGTACTTGTTTTATATATATAGATGATAATTTAGTCTTTTTAAAATAACGATTTAAACGAGTATTAATATCTAGAAAACAGATTTAACAAAGACTTAATATCATAGTCTCATTATTTCAATGGAAAAATAAGGATGATTTCATGTTTAAATAGTTTTTTGTATGTACTTAATATGATTAAAATCATCATTTAACAGGTGAACAGCTAGAATAAATATTAATTTTAAGATTGACCTTCTATTTTATAATATTTTACTTTAAAATATAAAGCAAATCGCGTATTTCATCGTCTATTCTCAGTCAAACGGAATCAGAATAAAATATTTCGAATGATGGCAACCTTTGCTTGCGGCAGCCATTTTCCAGGCAACCATGTGTTTTAGTGATGACAAAAAAATAAGCTTTAATTTGATATATAATTCATTAAAAAAACACATGAGTGCAAATATTCACATTAAGTAACCTCTTTAAACCAGGCAACCTTGGACTTGCGGCAGACTGAGAGCTGGCAACCATTGTTTTTCCAATTCCTTATGCGATTTTCTTTCAAATGATGTGCGATTCACATAAAAAAATATGAGTGCAATTTTCTCCAAAAACGAGTTACGAAAAACATTAATTAAAGGTGATTGCGGCAGGATTTTTTTGGGCAACCCTAGTGTAATCTATTCTACTATCATGTATCATTCTTAAATATAAGTTTCATTAGAATATCTAATCCCTACAGTTTTAAACGATGGGATCTTAGGCCATAAATGCTGTTTGGTAGACACCTTGGCATTAAAAACTGAGTTTAAAGCTTAAAATTATATTTTGATTTATTGTTATTGTATTAGAGCACTGGTTCCCAACCAGTGGTCCACGGACCACCAGTAGTCCGCAGAAGCCTAAATATGGTCTGCGAACGATTTTAATTTTATTACTGGGGATGGTGAAGCGAAGTTTCTGTTTGATTATCACAGTTAATTTTTATTATACCTACATGCATAGTGGTCCCTGCTACCAAGAATGATATAAAAGTGGTCCTTGAACAAGAATAGTATGGTATTAGAGCCATGATAATTCTCGCGAATAGATTTTTCTTGACCACGCAAGTTTTATCAAAAATGGTTTTATAATAATTTGTTGCCTACTCCGGTATTTACTTTTACATTTTTAAAGAACATCTAAGGAACTCTTTAAAAAAAAATACAATTAAATAAGCTTAAAATGAATTTGCAACTTCCTACGCAATCCAGACATCGACGACTATACCGAGTGTCAGACCACGACAGTATCAACTTTCCATTATATAACAAAAATAATTTATTGGTTAATTAAATGATCAATTACAAGTTTCATAACGAAGTTAAACGACAGTACAACGATAAGATAACAATACGGTTATCTAACTTTAATCTATATTTAGTAATAATACACACAACAATGGCCGCTATTAGAAATATCTAATGTTTAGTTGGAAATATTTAATTGTCTCTATTTTTTATCTGTGCTCTATATTTAAAAAAAATGTCACCTGTCGATCTGTCAAATAGACGTTTTGAATGAATGAATTGATAATGCAATACGCATTATTTTTTTTTCAATTCCATATTGTTTTAGCTTGACGCAATATCCCGCACATAGCAGAGTAGGTAGAGAGACGTAGTGTTAGGACACTCTCGTTTCCCACTCTCTGCTGAATCGAATCGAAAAAAATATTATATAATATGGAAATTGATATATTATAACACTATTTTATAAATTTTGGATCTTTACATAAGGAAATTAAACTAAAATATAAATCATGAATATATGTAATTTTATTTAAAAATTTTAATTATATTTCTATGTCATAAAATAATAGTAATATCCCATTTTGAAATGTTAATTGTACCTAAAGATTAAGACTTTGGTAAAACGCATTAGTTTTGATATATGTGCTCGTACATAAGCTAACACATGTCATCGGGTATTGACTTCAAAAATCCGTTTATTTGCTTTCGCAAATCAAATCACAATCGGGCTACCAACAATATCAATAGTTCACGATATTAACATTAAACTTATCTGAATTTGCTTTATGAGTTATGTCGACCTTTGCCTAATAGTGGGCTCGATCGAGATCCAGGCTTATATCGCTACGTATCTATTGGTATATATAGTTAGTTGAGTGTCTGTATGTCCGTCTGTTGAAGCACATATTTGCTTCTGCCTGCAACATTTAGAATTTTAGATTTTAGAGCCAACACGAATTTCAGGCGCAAAGTGGAGATTGCTTTTGGTTTAATTCCCATTAGACAGAAAAAGTTATTCCTTTTTTTTTCACTGTGATAAGAAGACAAACCGTAGCGTTGAGCTCTACCACTTAACACGCAATATCTCGAAAATTTGACAGGAATTGAGAAGAGCAGTATCTTAACACTAGGTGCCCTCTGCACTAGCCTTATATAACATGAAGCTTAAAAAATAAGTTAAATTATAAAAATGCTTAAAAACAGTAAAACACACTCAAGATTTTGAATTACTTCAAAAATAAAATAAGACAAAGTAGCGATAAAATATTATGCATATAATATAAAATACAAACACACAGACAAACTATTGTACAAATAAAATACTTTTGAACGATGCTCCATGCTCCATGCTCGATGCTCGGCGGTCACATTCCGGTGCGATGTTTGGCTTCGTTTACATTCGATTTATGCAATCGATGTTATAATCGAGACAATGCTCGTATTGTAATGGCCGATTGTTTACTTTTTATTATTACTAATGTGTTTAGATAACGTTTGTTCACGTTTGATGTCGCAGATTTATCTATTTTTCTAAGAGAGGAGTTCTCAAAGTTCGTAAAGGAGATAGACTGGATTAAACGATTCACTCGTACAGTTCAAGCAAATGACGTTAGGTATATATATTACTTGCGGCTATGCGTATATAATTCATATTTCTTTAATCATTTTACGTACTATATGTATGTATTTCCCAATATTCTGTTGATAAACAGTGAGTTACAATAAAGAATCTTGTCCATGAATCCCCCCCTTGCGTTTCCAAGATTTTAATTTGGTTAAAATTATTTATTATGATTGGTTTTGTATTACAAGGTTTATATTATGTGAATTTATTGTAAACAAACATACATACATTTTATTACTGCTCGTATATGTAAAGACTCTTACACGTCAAAAAACAGCTTACACGTACCATTACAATCACAATTAATTTTGTGGCAATCAGAAAGTAATTTGCCACAAAAAAACGTAACAATACACAAAATTTTGTATCATTCAAAATCGGTGGAAAGCCTCAATGTGACAGGCGTTTCACTTTCATTGGGTGCGCGTGCGCCGGTGCATGACGACGCAACCAGCACTCCGTTTTGTTTGCTAGATTTCACTACTTGCCAAATGTTAGTCGTCAATTTCACCAAATAGCCAAGCTTTTCTTTTTTTACTATAATTAGTTTAAAATAGTTTTAAAACATTTTTTTTATTTTTTATTTACATATAAATCAAAATCAAATCAGCTTCACACTGTACTCCGCACAAAGCAGAGTAGGAAAAGAGAACCTAATGTTAAGACACTCTGTTCCTCACTTTCCGCCTAATTTTTCGGGGCATTCGTTTTTAAAATCTAAAGCCGAGCTTGGTGCCAGAGCGAAAAAATAAAAATATTAATAAACAATAATTCATTCCCTCGAGTGGGGATCGATCCCAACGCCGCGAAGTTATTATCATTTATGATATCTGGAAACAGTAGGAATAAATAATAACATCCAAATCTAAATTCAGATAACTAACCCAAATGTAATACTGGTCTAATAATTTGCTGTGTACGAATACATCGAATACTCGTATATAGTTATTATTAGTGAAAGCCACTATAGCTCTTACCGCCTTGTTCCAAGAATGAGTATTGGTGAGCCGTGAGTGTCTGCAATGTCTTAATCAACATTCTAATTGGAGAAGAAAGTCGATATTAACTGTGGCCCGTAGTATGGCAGTGTTGGTTGTAAAGTGGGCTACCTAAATAACGCAGCTGAATTCAAATCTTACAAACTAAGTTGCGTATGGAGTATAGGAAGAGAATTATTAAAATTTTGCTGTTACTAATATTGTGATGTGACTAAGACTTTTGGAACGATTTTGATTCGTAGTTTTACGATGGTGATTTGGGATAATGTTTCCATTTAAAATATAGGCCTACAATATTATTTTGGATATCCTCAATCCTGTATTGTGTGATAAATCTGTAAGTATGACGATGTTATAATATAGCAATGTACTTACTCAATAATATTTATATAGTATCCACATAATCAATAAGAAAAGCAAAGATAAATTTAATCCTTCATTCTATCTTCATATCATTTAGTTTCACGCTGTATCTCGCATATAGCAGAGTAGGTGCATATAGCTGAAAGAACCTGGGAACCTATTGTATAGACACTCCGTTCCTATTAAGAAACTTCCGTTTCCCACTTTTTGCCAAACTCTGGAACCTGTCGTGATTTCAGTCACACGCTTGTGACTTGCCTGCTTATAAAGTATACTAACATGAACCGAAACCGTTTTGTCCGACGAGTGCTACCTAACAAAAGCACTTTAATTTTCCATTAGGTATCCCCTAAACGGTAATAACGTAGTAGTTTTTACAACAGACTCAGACTCAGTGTCATTATGTAATTGGCCATACTTAATTGGTTCCGAGAACGTGACATGTAACGCGTAAAAACTCCGACGAGCAAACTGACGCTTCGGCGAAAGCACCATAATTCATACAGCATGACTAACGATCGGGTCAACGACCCTGATATCTACCTATATTAAAAAAAACCATATTAGCTACTATGCAGTTAATGGAGCAAAAAGGTTAGCTAAGAAAAAAAGCGTATGTGGATTGGAAATACCGAGGCTATGTTTTACTTGTGTGAAAAAATATATTGCGCCAATTTTTCACGTGGTCATTTCTGCCCGCGGCTGTTCGTTCCAATCGCTTTGATGGATAGGTAAATGTGGTTTTAACATGTGCCTGCGGAGAACGAAATAATTTATCACTAGGTTCCTTTTTAGTTGAGAGAAACACTAGCTTGTATGAAAAAACATATTTAATAGTCTAAATGGGAAGGAAGCTAACAAGGCATACATATTTGTATGTATTTACTACATAAATATTTAGTTTGAAAATACAAATAATTTATAATAACTAATTTTATCAAAAGTATTCATTTAATTTCTAAATCAAATGTTGAAACATTACACCTAAATATTAAATAAACGCACACTTTTGGAAAAGGTTTTTTCAAAAAATAAAAATTCTATTCAAAGATCTAACAACAACAAATACTTACGCAATATAAAAAAATATTGACGTAAACCCCTAAGTCGGGTTAAAGTTCCATAACTCATTCAATTATAGCATTGTTTACCCCTGACGTTGATACTCCATATAAATCACAACCAACCAGCCATTGGAAATACGTTCGAGCATCAATCACGATTTTGCATTCACAGAACGCACTGTGGGTGTCAAACATTTAAACTTGTCCATATATAACTATGCATACTTTTTGCTCTCTGAAAGAATCAGCTTGAGTGACTTATACGATCCTATCCTATTATCTGTTTCACTGGGACTCGTAAAAATCACCAGCAATATTAAATACTGTATGAAGGCTTAGTGTAGGTTGTCGAATTGAAATCCTTGTTAGTTTTGTGATTTATAGACTTGCGAAGTGGTTGAATTATTTATTTTATATGTATATATATATCAGGCTGGCAGGAGAACGTCGTGGAGCAAAAGCGCTGTCTGTAAGGGTGACGGTTGTTGGTTCGATTCTTTCTTAAGTGTGGGAATTATATTCATTTCCTCCCTCTGGTAAGACGAATACGTGCAGCATTGAGTTTAACCACTTAACGGGCAATATCTCGAGAATTGGATGGTGCGTGGGGCACGGAGAGTATCTTACACCTCCTTACATTAGGGCCTACCCTGCAGGCCTTTAAGTTCATTTACACATTTGTAATTTTATGCATGGTAAAATCCTCGGTACTTATATTATAAAATATTAGTTATTTTTTTAATTACAATTATAACAATAAAAAGATGCAGCCCATTTCTTTCAGAGAAAAAACGAGATAAGTATCTAATCATGCGACAAATAGATAACACTTATATATAACGATGTATCATTTGTAATGTAAAGAAATTTCGAAGACGAAGAGTAGCATATAAATATTCATCAGAAAATCATTAACACACTGTTATTGGCACTAAACGAAAATCTCTCATACTTTCACCGAACATTTAAAATTCAAACAACCGTCGCCGTAACCTTGATTTATTCAAAGCCTACAAACGTCCAGTCTTAATTGCTAATAAAAAAATAATATGCAAAATAATAACTCGTTGTTAGATCTACAAACACGAGGTCCGCTCTAATGATGATTTAATAGTCGCTCAGATAATAATACGTCTCTATAAAGGGGATAAATGAGTACACAGCGGAGTGTGCGCCGACAAACGCGAGGAAACGCGCTGCCAACATTTTGTTTGTTTTGCCGATTAATATCAGTAGAGCGGACCAAGAACTTTAGAGCTGGACATAAACCTAAATTAAATTGTTATTTATATCAAAATAACATAAAAACATATAGCAATAAACGTAGGGAATAATGGCGGTAGTGAAATATAATGTTGTTATCTTTAATATCCCTCCATGTTTACGATGGTGTGAGCTTTCATGTAACAATGGTAGCGGATTCAATAAGTGTGTTAGGTTTAAAAGAGTGTTTTGCACAAAACCGTAAATGTCCTGGTATGATAATAAATTTCATGAGAATTGCCATTGCAGGAGTACTGTTGGGCAGTTAGCCAGTGAATGGTAGCTATTTGGTTGTTATCTGACCAAACCTTCGAGACCTATGAACAAGTTACATTAAATACGTAAATAAATATTGTGGACATTTCGAATTGAAACACAGTTATATCTAAAATTAAGTTTGATTAATTGTGAATAAATGTTATTAATAATGTTGTTGATCTTGTGACTTTGGTTCTTCGCCACAATTCTTGTCTTGTGCACAAACTTTATCTTCAGTTATTATACAATTTGTAAAATAATTATGTGTGGCACCCTATAAATATAAATTTTCACCTTACTTGAATCAAGACTGAGAAGGTGGATTTGAGTCTACTATCCCAACTTAAAAATTAAAAAAAATAGCATAACACTCTTATTCTTATTTGAACCACGTCTAAAATCGATAACTCCATTAAAACTTTAATCGTAAACATCAAATATATCCTAAGCGAATGAGCAATATCCTTTTAAAATATAACGCCATTCCTTTTACGATTATAAACCGTGAACGTTATTTACGACGGCTATAACGCCTTCCAAATCTAAAATACAATTATTTATTTTTGCCGTGTATCATCGCGTGCGCTGTGAATGTTTCGACGGAGCAACTCCACAATTTTGCATAATGATGGGCCCATTTATATTGTTTGATCGTCCAGACGCTGCGATGCTAATGTTTAAGGTGTTTCCACAAAATAGAACGCTTTAAAAGTTAGTCAGTAATTTATAAGTCTTTTTTTTATTGATTACTAGCAGTATTGTTAAAATTATTTTGGTTTTGCTAAATTTAAAACGGAATATAATTTAAGGACTAGAAACTATATTTTTTAATTCGTATCTTGCCGAATTCGTTTGTCGGGTTCCTAACTCGTAAATTATCGAATGAAGGGCGCATTTTTGTGTTTTTTCTCTTATTTCCGACCTTGGCACGCGATCTGGTCGTTGCGAGATTCCTTCAATTATCTCGATCCAATGCCCAGACGATGTTCAGCATAATGTCAACCTTCAACTCCTCTCAGGTTAATAGACCACACGGCCTGATGGAAATGACGCTCCAGGCTTCACTTAATAATATGGAGATTCACGTATTACAACGAATAAAATACGATAAAGTAATATTAACATGAACAACGTTAAAAATTATTAAGGTCAACTACGCACGGTTAAAGGTACTTGGAATAATATTATGGCCCCGCTAACAACGCAAACGTATGATAAATAACTATAGCTGCAGATAATTTCATATAATTAATTTTCTCAGAATCTGCATCTTGTCATCTTATAAACAGCATACAATGATCAACGTTCGCTTTGATTGCTTATTGTAATATTCATAGGTTACTGCGGAAAATATATTATTGTTACAATCTTCGGGAATTGCGAAGTTGGGTAGTTTCTAATTAACAGAAAGCGGAGAACGGAGTCACTATCTTCCCTCTGCCTACCCTGTTATATTTAAAGTATGTTTTGTTTTAAGTGTATACGGATCAGCCGGTCTCATCAGCGTCTCCGCCGACACGCGACAAGATCAATGGCGAAGAGAAAGCTCGTTCCCGTCGTAGGGATACCTGGCCCGAACCAGCGACTACGCCTGCAAACGACGAAGGTAATTTGAGATTGCTATTGAGTTCTTTAAAGTTCTAAACATTTTGTTTACGATCTATCATCATGTATTCTAATATCTATTTGTTACGTACTAATTTAGAAAATAAAGTTCAGAGATATGACATTAAATTCCTTATTTCTATAATGTTTAATAGTAACTAGCGAATTTGTATTTTTAGAAAAGTAGCAAATTTGCCTTCAATTTAAACACGCGACGACAATTGTAATTAGTATATGTGTATTCCTTATTTTCAGTAAACGTTGTCAGATCGCCTCTGCTACAACAACAACACCAACAGTACGACGAGCAGTTGCGCGACATAGCTGCATCTCTCACTCGTCCACGGTCTCGGCGTGCTTTACCACCTACACTTGAAAGACCTACCAGGTTACCGCCACCAGATAGACTTCCGGTAAATATAATAAAACTTTGTCATGAAATAAAAAATATCAATTTTTACAAAGCTTTTTAGTTACTGTTTCGCTTTATATATGTTCCCTTATTTTAAATTCAATATAAGAAATGGATTTTTTACAGAGTTAGAGAGTTATTTAAACTGAAACTATAGAAGAATTTCTAAAATTATTCTTTTTACTATTTATGGTTCACACAACCTGTCGTCGTATTTTCAATACCATTGCTATAAAGCACATCCAATTCCTATTATGGTACTACATTCAAAACTTCCATATAAAATAAGTAGGTTGCGATTTACTCGGGTATTCAAGGTTTGAAACATGTCACCATTTAAAGAATCCCGTCTTAATTAAGATCAATTAGACCTCCATTTCTATTTTTATATAAGAACTACATTTCATTACTAATTATTTTCAAAAACTAAAGCACTGTTAAATTACAGGCGCGTGGTTCACCAGACGGTGGGCCGCCTCCAGAAGAAGGTATAACAAGTTCCGCATCAGAAGGAAGTGAGCCAACAGACGTTGTTGAAACCGCGGAAAATACTGAAGGAGGACGAGTAGAGTTGCCTGCAGAAAGACTTCTGCATGCTCGTGCTGGATGGCTTCAGAGGCGAGGGCCTGGAGGATGGTCACGACATTGGTTTGTCCTAAGAGGAGCTGCTTTACTCTACTTTAGGGACCCTCATGCTGAAAATAGGGGCCTTATGGATGGTGTTATTGACCTAAGCGGTATTAAAAAGGTCATCGAACTGCCGACATCTGCGTCTACACATGGATATGCTTTTGAAACTGAGGTAAGGATTTTTTTTTACCATATGTATATTTATTATATAACATTTAAGCTATAGGAAAATATGAAATGATTAATGTATTTTATTATTCACAGACATGGGACGGCAAACATATAGTGCTCTCGGCAGTCACGGCAGGGATTAGAGCGAATTGGGTATCTGCTATGAAGAGAACCGCTGGCTTACATGAGGCAGGCCCACTATCACTAATATTAAGAGAAGATGTAGTTGACCAAACGTCTGAATCTTCTACTTCACCAATTACACCTATAACTCCAAATACTACCAAATCAGGACCATTTTCATCAGATGAAGAATATAGAACAGCATCTGAGGGTGGAAGACGAGACAGCGCAGATTGGGGAGATGTTGTATCCCAACCACCACCATCTCCCATTCTTAACCGAACGCCTATTTCGAAAGTTAAAGAAAAAGTCCGTGCGAGAGGCTACACACAAACACAATCGAAAACCGATCCGAAAAATGAGAAAGATGAAGTAGATGCAACCAAAGAAAATACAATAGATGAAGTTGACGAAAATGAAAAACCAAACGAACCCAGAAAACGCAGTTATATTTCCACAATAGATAAACAGTCCATAGAAATCGAAGATTTACGAAAACAACTTAAACTAGCATTTAATGACGTTAACACAGCTGAGTCTGAGTTAGCAAGATTGCGAAAATTAAAAGCAGAAGCAGTGCAAAGAGAAAAGAAAATGGAAGAATTAGTAATTTCTTTGCAAAAGAAGGAAGAGGAACTATCAATTAGAACTAAAGAAGCAGAGAATTTGGATGCCATAAAGCAACTTTACAATCAAGATAAAAGTATGTGGGAAACCAAACTTACAGAAACTCAAAACGTTTTAAAAGAATCCAATGAACACTGTGAACTATTAACACGACAATTGGCTACAGCACAGGAAAATACAAAACAACTCCAGAAAGAATTGAATGATTTAAATGAAAGGCTTTTAAAGAGTATTAAAGAAAATGAAAAATTATATTCAAGAATTAGAGAACTTGAAGGTAAAATTGTGGCTGAATCACCAACTAGAGAGAAGAGAAAGAGTATCGGGTCCCTTAGTGATCTTAGCAATATAAACCAAGACCTAAATATTGAGTCTTTAGAGAAAAACAGACTGATCGTAGAATATGTTGAGTTAAGAAGCAGATTCTTAATGGCTATTCAAGAAATTAAGGCTATGAAAAAAGAACTTCGAGAATCACATAACGTATATGACGAACTCGAAGTTACAAATATGAAATTAAGAAATGAAATGAAATTGCGAGATCAGTGTAGCAGGTCCGAGATTGAGTTACTAGCGGCTCGCATTTTAGACTTAACACAGAAATTGACGGCGTCAGATAAACAAGTAAGAACATTAAAACATAAGATTCAAAAAACAGAGTCACGAGACAAACGTCGCAGTCTGTCTTTAAAAGGGAGAGAATCGTTTACCTTAGGCAAAGAAGTTGAAGAAAAGCTTACAGAATTAGAAAATAAGATAACCTTGTTAGAAACCGGCGAACCAGTACCCATAATTAACTCTCCTTCTAAAAGTGCTTCGCCAGCCAAAGAGAAAGTTTCAAAGACGGACAGTGTGACAGATGAAAAGAGAATGAAACGACTAGCTGCTAGACTAAGAAGGAAATCTCTGGATAGTGCCACAAGTTCTGAGCCTATGAAGATGCTAGTCCGATTAAGTTCTCTTGAAACCAAAGTCGCTTCTGTTGTAGAAAATCGCAAAGATTTAACAAATTCGTGTGAATCTCTAAGTCCTTTAACAAGGTCATCCGAGAGTCCACTAAGTGTTGAAAGTCCAGAAAATTCAACTATTGCCATACCGTCGCATAGACATTTGCTAGACAGATTACAGAGCCTTGAAAACGTTGTCATTCATTCTAGAGGTAAAGTAAGCGAATGCTTGAATCAATTGAGTGCCATGCGAGCAGCTAAATCAAGACGATCACCTTCGCCGAGCGTTGAGAAAAAATATAGCATAAAGTCTATGGAAAAGTGTTTGATGGACGTCAGTAAAAGATTACAAGAATGTTTCGACAAATGTGTAACAAACTCTGAAGAACCAGCCACTGAAGAAGTCAACGATTACGTTGCACAAGTGGTTGTGCAATTGGAAGAACACTTAAGGACTAAGCTTCTAGAGATTTCGAAAAAGAAAGCCGCCCTCTATGAAGCAGGAGAACTAACTCAAAGAAAGAGTTTAGAGATTCTAGCTGAAAAATTGGCCTACGAAGCCGTCCTTATAGGCAGAATACAAGAGGCTTTACAATCTTCCAACGGAAGCAGATTCTTCGCTAGATTAATAAAGTCTGAAATAATCGAAACTAGTCAATTAATCGATAATCTTAAGTGTAAATTAAACGGTGACTGTGGACGAGCCGTGTCGGCCACCAAAAGTTCTCTCGACTATTTGGCGCGAATATTGTCGCGAAAAATCGACGTAATGACGAACAGTCAAGAATCTGACGAATTAAAATCGGAAGCCATCATCCAGAGCGCAGACCTCGAAGCTCTAAAGGAGTCACAGAAAGAAGTCGCGGAGGCCGTGGAGAAATATAAATCAGAGAAACTTGCGGAATTATGCTCGGCCATCGCCAACGAGAGTCTCAGCTACGCGACGGCCGACAGCGACCACGAGCAGCAGAGGTGCAGCCTGGAGGCGGCGCGCGTGCGCGAGGCGTGGGCGGCCGCGCGCGACCTGCTGGGCGCCGAGCTCGTGCAGGCCGAGGTGTCGCGCGCGCTCTCGCGGGCCGCGCAGCTCTGCGAGGAGCGCCTGGACTGCGCGCGCCGCGCCACGCTCACGCTGTCCGCGCAGCAGCGCGCCGACCTGGAGCTGTGGTGGCAGGCGGCGCACGACCACCTGCGCTGCGAGATGGACGCGGCCGCGCGCGACATCGCGGCGCGCTGCCGGGACAGCGCCGCGCGCGCCCGCGACGCGCCCGCGCCCGCCGGACTCGGCAGCCGCGCGCTGCTGCAGCAGCTGGCCGACGTCCTGGCGCAGAAGGCGCTGGTGGACGCGCGCGTGTCCGTGCTCGAGGGCACGTACCGCGCCGCCGAGCCGCGCGCGCCGCGCCCCGACGACGCGCTCTCCTCGCTGGAGACGGACCCCACGCTCGAGGCGGAGTTCGTCTACCTGTTCCGGCACTTCTCGACCGAGTGCCGGGCGCTCTTCTCCAGTGACTGTTCGGGTAACAGTGAAGACTCGATGAAGATCGGCGAGAGCCTCGAGCGCCTGGAGGCGGCCGTGGCGGCGGCGCAGCGGCGGCTGGCGGGCGGGGAGGGCGCGGAGGGCGGCGCGGGGGCGGGGGCGGGCGGCGCGGCGCGGCGCGTGGAGGAGCTGCGGCGGCGCGTGGAGGCGCTGCAGTGCCCGCAGTGCGCGCGCCTGCAGGAGGCGCTGGAGCGGCTGTCGGCGGAGCGCGCGCGCGGCGAGTGCGCGCTGGCGCAGCAGGCGGCGGCGCTGGCGGCGGCGCGGCGCGCGCGCGCGCAGCTGCAGGCGCAGCACGAGCGCGAGCGCGCGGCGCTGCGGGAGCGCGCGCGCACGCTGCAGCGCCGGCTGGCTGCCCTCGACTCCGAGTACTCGGCACAGTTGGAAAGCTTACGTGCGGCGTACCAGGTCAGTTCATATTAATTACCATTCCAAATCATCATATTTACACTTTAAGTAAGGTTGTAGTGATTATCGTATATAAATAAATGGTTATAACATCACTGCCCGTGTACAGAGCGCGGTGGCGGCGGACACTCACGGTGACAGCCTTCGCGCGCGTTATCAGCAGGAGATCGAGCAGCTGCGGGCGCTCTGCGAGAAGGGGCTGCTGGCGATGGAGAGCTCGCACCGCCGGATCGTGCGCGAGATGGAAGACAAACACCGAGCCGAGAGAGAGCAACTCAGGTTTGTAGGACAAAGCCTTAAAGCACATACGATTAATCCAGTCTGTGCTCGTCATCGTAAAAACCATAAAATATATGTGGTATACAACATAAAACACTCAGACTATTAACTAATGCTTATACAGCATACTTTACACGTGTGCGTGTCCCGTGCAGGCTAGAGAAGGAGCAGGCCCTGGCGGAGGAGACGCGCGCGACGCTGGCGGCGCTGGACGCGATGCGGAAGGCGCACGAGAGCGAGGTGCGCCGCGAGGTCGATAAGTTCAAGACTGAGTTCCTGGCGAGGGGGAGCCCTGATCTCGGACAGCTCAGCTCGAGGCACCAGTGAGTCGAATTAATAAAAAAATCATTAAATATCAGACATACACTATAAAAATTTTACTAACTTATTACAGATAGAAATAATATACACAATACATTTTCTTTAGTAACACAACATACTCGTTAAGATTTTTTAAATCATTTTTTTTGTACTCTTAAAATATAATACAGTACATCGTCCTACAAAAACGTTACTAATTAACATTAATTCACATGGAATCAGTATAAATATATGAATTTGTGCCGATTTATTATCACTTTAGGGCTAATTGCTCATGCGCAATCTCTTATGCAAATGTTTTAAATGTAGACGGTTGTTACTCCATTTCATAGTATGACGTCGTGCGATTTCAGGCAAGAAATGGAGGAGATAAAGCGTGAGATACTCTCGTTATCCGAGAAGTATTCAGTTAAGTGTGTGGAGTCGGCGTCGCTGGAGGAGCGCCTCGCCGCGGCCAGTTCACAGCTTGCGCACGCGCACAATCACATCATGCAATTGGATGCCAGGTGAGATAATAAAATATTTTAAAAAATCTTTGACTGTTAATCTAGATATATACATGTATTAATTGTAAACGCGACGGTTCTGGGTCCGATTCCCAGTCGGGTGGATGAAATATTTAATATTATAATTTCCTCGCTCTGGTAACAAGGCAAACCCCGGCATCGAGTTTTGCCACTCAACACGCAACGCCTCAAGAATTGTCAAACTGTGCAATGGAAGTATCTTAATGGGAACGGAATATCTTAACACTAGGTTCCAAAGTTCCCACTGGCTACCCTACTATATATAGGATATACCGCTAAGCTGATATACATGCTAATCCCTTATTATTAGAAATACATTTTACAACCAGCACTTGTCTCTAAAGATGGAAAAAAGTCATAATTATAGTCCGATGACAGTGGCGTAGCGGGTGTAACTCGCGCCCGGTGCAAAATACCTTTTCAGCGCCCCCAGACGAACATCGTATAATTGTATATATATAATATAGTCCTAATTTAATATATTTAAATAGTTTTGCAGACCTTTTGGCGCCCCTTTGTGAGTAGCGCCCGGGGCATGATGCCCCCCCTTGCTCCCCCCTCACTACGCCACTGTCCGATGATGAAAAAATCAAATGTTGTTGGTACTGAGTAATGGTTTCATTATTGCAATCACTTTTGATTATTATGTTAGTTATTTAATTTATTTATATTGCCAAAATTTACAAAATCAAAACTACAGACAATTCTTCGCTATTCTTATTATGATCTGTGCATACCATACTAATATTACCCTACAATCTATTACAGGAACAAGCAGCTCCGAGCTCACATAATGTCTGAAGCTAACGACATGAAGAACTCTGAAGCGTCCACACTTGCTCAACTCATTGAAGACACGGCACCGGTATGTACCTACTACTACCTAACTAACACTAACGCGGTTGTAGAACGCATTTTATACGCTTTTATTGAGCTTAAATAAGGCTTGCATGTTATCACGCTGTTATTATCAAATGTAAAGGATTTTACATGAGTTTCTTTTAAATATTTGTTAAATACTTTCTTTTATCTGCACTCTTTATTTAATCTGTATTTAGATTTTTACTCTGTACT
Organism: Heliconius himera; assembly: GCA_021202915.1. Taxonomy (NCBI): domain Eukaryota; kingdom Metazoa; phylum Arthropoda; class Insecta; order Lepidoptera; family Nymphalidae; genus Heliconius; species Heliconius himera. The sequence continues at coordinate 499,489 of JAJHJA010000089.1, forward strand.
TTTAAATTTTTTTGAATGCCAAAATCACATAGACGTAGTTTTTGCACGACTAAGAGTATTGATCGCACAAAACCGATTTGTGCATAGCTTAATAATTGGCTTTATAAATATTTATATTTTTTTGTATTGCTATTTTTTTAATTGGCGTTTTTTTTTTATTTTACAAAATTATTTTGCTTAACAAATTACTTGTATAATAATTTTCTAAATTTTAAACATTATAAAAGTATTTAATAATAAAACCTATAAATAGGTAATAAATAAAACTCATTAATAAGCTTCAAATGTAAACTAAAGACTAAAACAATGAACTAAATTTAACAAATCCTAATGTCAAGCTTAAGCGATCAATTCTCATACATAAAGTAGCAAGTAGTAACTTTCCGTTGTGGGCTGTGGGATTAACAGCATGGGGAGACGCCGCTGTGGCGCCACCTGCGCCGCCTCGCCGCCGCCTGGCAGGGCACTGCGCCAGGTAAACTCATTACATCATTGAAAACTCATATATACATTATATAAAAGTGCTTATTTAAAACAAGAAATTTAGTATATTTTTAATATCTAAATATGAAAATTTCATACTGTCATTAAATTTAAATAAGCTTCAATAGCGGACGTCAAACCAAATGAAATATGACAAGAAACCCTCTGAATGGTGAGAAGAATTGGTAAAATTTACATATTAAAAACTTTAATCTAAGAGGTAATTATTAAATCGTGTTTGTTTCATTCATATTTGAGTTCATCTTTAATGTAACATAGATATAAATGGAATGGTTGGAGCATGTTTGTAAATACGTAGTATTGCATGAGTTGTCTTTATTAAATCTATATTAAAACGTATTACTTGTACTTTTTCTTCCCCACTGGTGATATAGGGCAGTGATTACAATTTTGTGCATTTAATATATATCTTTATTTAAGAAAACAGTACTTTTTATCTTTTTCCATATTATAAAATTAATTTATTAATACTGTCATCCTTATAAATACTAAGAATATCTAACAAACAAAGTAATACAATTTTGAGATCTTTTATTTCCTTAAGTAGTTGACATATTACAATATATCTTGATATTTTACTATATATTTGTGCTGTTCTGTAGGGGAAATCCCCAAGGTCGAGCGGGATGGAGCGAGCACGTGCATCCGGCCTGCAGTTCTCGAAGACGGAGTCTCCCAGAAAGCAGTTGTCTCCCGTTCAGGTACAAGATATTAAAGTCAAAGTTACTAAGATATATCTATACAATAAGTATGGAAATGTACTTAAATGGTAATTGTTAAAACTATAGAAAGAAATTAATTCGTAAACAATGTTACATTATCTGCGTTTAGGCGAATTTATTAGATATATTCAGAATTGAACTAAATAGATTTTCATATATTTCAACGTATATACGTCTTCTTTAAAGAATATATAATAATATTAATAAATATCTATCAAAAAAAGTACCAATTTATATAGAGCTTATTTTTTTAAAGATTTAAAAAAAGTTCTTGTAGCAATTTAAAGTAAACATGATTTTTAATAATGTTGTTAAATCTTAATATACATTATTACAGAACTAGAGACGGAATCTAGCAGCGTGCTCGCAGGTGTCGTCGCAGAACGGAAAAAACAATTTGAAACATAACGGCGCTATTTGATTGTATTTTACGAGTACCCGCCATGTCGATATATAAGTATGGCGGGTCCCGCACTTACCGGGTCACAAGCTTCCCACCACACCGGCACCTGGCCACTTAGCTTCTAGCTATAAATGGAAATAAAATATTAATATAACATTAAATTAAATACCTGTTAGGTATAAGCTAAGATGGCGGTTTATTTTGACAGATGTGATCAACATATATTATCATATCTGTACTGTATTAGAGAGTTCTTATTAAAATTAATATATTGTATTAATATATATTTAAGTTATTAACTAAGACCAAAAAATGTTCTTCCTCTATGTGAAGTGGCCAGAACTTTTAACTCCCACCCACCACTACTGTATATTACTTGTTTGCATTGTTTTGTGACATAGTATTAATTATCTGTAGAGTGTATATTGTATAACCTAACTATAAAAAATATTATATTAGATGTATTCACGATAAAATGTAAGAAGAAAAAAATATTCACTTTTAAAAGCAAAATTATGCTTTTCTAAATGAAATATAAATTAAAATCTTTGTTTTTAAAAAAAGGCGTTCCCTTGGGCTTGTATCAGTAGTATCGTGTTAGTGATGTATTAATGTAAAATTGTAATTTGTACCATTGTGTAAATACTCACACGTTCGTAACCAGTCTAATCTATTTCATTTTTTATTATCTTTAAGGAGTTTGTTACCAAATATTTCTTATTTATGTGTTTTTTTGACATCGCGTTATGCATTCGGAGGTACAGATGTGCACTTGAAATAATTTGAAGAATACATCAATTTTTAAAAATAACATTTTTTTAGTTTCAATTTCAATAAAAACATCTAATGAGTTAAGAAATACATCGCTGACGGCGGTTGTATTTTCAATCATCTAATTTGATCACATAAAAATTATGTTGCCATTCTTGATCTAGAATTGACTTTAACATTACATTGCTACTTATTTTTACTATAAAGAAAATAAACTACTTACAGATTCACTAAAAATTTATAGGTATTTTTTATTTATAGTAACATTGTCTTAATAAATAGTGCATTTTTGTACCTCATTTAGTTTTTAACATCTTTGTTTGAGATTTATTTAGATTACGAGTAGACTTACGTATGTATACGGACGGGAGATTTTAGATTTGAGTCGGTTATAACATAAGGCATGTTTTCATATTTTTCACAAATTTTACTATTATGAAAGATTTTATAGTTGTGTGTATTTAGTTCTATTGTTTTTTTTTGTAACATTAACATGTTTTTATGTTTTGGAACGGAAAATGTAGTGCTAGTTCTCTTTGCTTTTCCCGTAAAATGTGAGATTTGTGTGGACATAAAGTTTGACTTTGTTTTGTCACCTTGTGTTTGTTTTTAATGGTTTATCATATTTACTTATTAAATAAATTCAAAGGTTTCTTATGGAATATTTCAATATGAAAAGTATTCGAACTTTCGTTTGATTTATTATTATTTTTTAGTTAAATATGATAACCCACACTGTGTTGTTACCATGTTTTCAGGGCATTCGTCTTCCGTCACTTCGTTATGTATAGTTTTCACAAAAATATGCCTTTTGCATGCGGTTTCACTTGCTTGTGACGCGGATGACTATTGGTGTAATAGAAGCTATAACTATTACTTTAAATATAAATTTATTATACTATTATGTAATAGTGTATTTAGAAATTTAAAATTTTGACTCATCAAATATTTTTTTGGGATTTTTCGAGTTTTGTATGTATTTTAAAGTTAATTTGTTATATATTTTAGTTGCTATTACACCAATATTCTACAGTTTATCTCCCTCTGACTTAGTTGACGTTGTAAAGTGTTGGTTACATAACAAAGATTTTTAAAATAAACTACTTAATACAAATCAATGTCGTTTTATTTACCACCTAGTATCGCAGTAGCACCATACAAAACACATACACTTAATGAACAAAGGCAAGAAAACATTTTATATTTAATAATTTCATTAAAAAACAAATAAGGACTAAGCAGCTTTACAAAAAATATTTAGATTTTTTATAAACATTTAAGAATAATAAGATTTAAATCATTCTGATATATTGAAATTTTAAAATGAACAAACAATGCAAAACATTGAAACAAATAACTTTATTTTGTTTCATACATACATTTATAATACTAACTATTTTATAAATTGCTATTATAATGCAATGGTGATGCTATACAATAATTTAAAAAAATATATATATATTATACAATATTAATAATATCGTTGGCTTAGTGGTAAACCTGCTAACAGCCTATTAAATGAATACCCAGGGCCCCGGAGAGTCAAGAAACAGAAATTAAAAATTAAAATTAAATTAAATTAGGAAACAGAAGTATACATATTTTATCAGAAGGTTTTTACAATCGCGAAAATTAATGTGTATACTCTATTTGAACAAATTATTGGTCAACTATGTAATTATTTTTACACTTTCGAATTGTATAAAGATGTACATAATGAAGAAAACAAAAAAATAGATTTAGGAGGTTGACTCTAAGTCGATGTTATTATAATATAATGGTAATATATAGATAGACTAGTGATAAAAAAGTGATAGCTTAAAGCAGTGTGAAGTGAAATCATTAATAATTAAACTACTTGAAATATTAATGATTACCTAATAATACTAAAAACTACTGTTTTCGAAAAAATACTGTTGAAATATTTTTAATCTTTATTTTATAATTGTGGTTTGTATATTGTATAAAATTATTATTTATTTATAATTGCTTTTCTAATTAATTTAAATTTTAATGAGTATTCTTTATCTTATCAGTTACATATAGACTGTCATATTAAAATTATAATAAAAAATATCATCTAAATGTGATGATAAACAAACCTAAATTATTGAAGGTAAGCCTAAGACTTTTTTCCCTTTCCGCCAAATTTTTATTATAGATTTAGACGACTTTTTTTAGACATCGTGTATCGAGTTGCGGGAGTCAACGCCGTGTTTTGTCTACCTGCTTTGTAACCAGAGCAAAAACAATAAATATCTCATTTCCCTGAGTGAGATTAACCCACAACGGTCGGGATTCCGCTGGGCGACTGATCCACGACAATCTCAATCAAATATGAAATAAATAACAATATTTTTCCAGTTCATAATATAATGCAAAACATAACTAACTATAAAAAAAGTTAAGTCCAAATATTAACATACTAGCAACATTTTTTGTATTAAATTTAAAATTGTATCAGTGGTTTTTCGATTGCCTCTTCGCGGGTACGCAATTTCGCCCGCCATTCGCTTCTATCAGATAAGATCTTACGACCGTAGGCTTTATGAATGTCCCTGAAGGGTACTTTCTTGCGGGGCACTTCATTTGATTTTACGCTGTCTTTATCTGTAATATAGAAATGTTAATAAAAATATTACATATGTTTTTTTAAAGTGTTCTTCCATACTTATTGAAGAAAAAATTCTTTTTTAGAAAACATATATATTTCATATATGCTGTAAATAAAAGTGTGAATAACTTTATTATGTTATAGCTGCAACTCCAACGTGGCTTAGTACAACAATGTTTAGATAAGATTGTGGTTCCCTACTAAGGTTGATTATATTTAATGATTATAATTTAAAATTAAATCGGCTTCACGCTGTATCCTGCACACAGCAGGGTAGGCAGAGGGAACCTAGTGTTAAGATACTCCATTCTCTATTTCCCACTGAGTCTAGAGGCATTGCGTATTGAGTAGCGGAACTCAACACCGCGCAATAAATTTAAATAAATATTTCATATCCTCGAGTAGGGATCAAACAAACAACCAGTCGATTTTGCTGTCGCACTCTGTGCCTCTGCGCCACGACTGGCCTGATAATTATATTTATAATATTTAACATTCCGTTGAAGACACAGTGCTCCGTTGGGTTCACTTGTCATAGTTTAAAGTTAAAACGTAAAATAAGACCCTGTGTACATAAATCTTATCATATATCTACGAATTCAACAAAAACCTTGTTATCTTGACAAAGTACTTAGATTAACACATTAAAATTATATAGTAAGCATAAATTGAAGTGACCAATTTAATTCTATGATCATATAGATGATAAATTTCCAATAGGTGTGTCAATATATTTTGCAAATGTCCCAAGTGCAAAATTTAAAAAACATCCAAACATTTTAAATAAACTTACGGTGTCTACTCCCAGGTACAGCTTTACTGTCACCTTCCACAACTTTGTTGAATGGATTATGCCGTTGACCTCTCGGAGGAACTTTTGGTTCTTCTTCAGCTGGAGTAACTGTGACAGGAGTTGCTCCTTCTGCTGCTTCTTCAGCTGGAACACAAAGCTAATTAATTTATTTAAAAAATCAGCTTCACGCTGTATCCCGCACACAGCAGGGTATGCAGAGGGAACCTAGTGTTAAGACACTTTGTTCCCACTTTCTGCCGAATTCTGGAGGCATTGCTGAGTGGCAGAACTTAACGTCGCGCTTAACTTCGACACCAGAGCGAAGAAATGGAAATATAAATTTAAGTAAATATTTCATCTCCTCGAGTGGGGATCGAACACCCACAACCAGTTGATTTTACAGTCCCACCTCGTGCCGCTGCGCCACTACTGGCCTCGTTATAATTAATTTATTTAATTTTTAATATTTAAAAATATTATTTAGCATTTTTGATATAAATAAAGAAAACTATATAAAATAAACTTTTCAAAATTTTCAATTTTAATTATTATGATATACAATAGAGCTTTCAAAAATGTCATATTCAGATTTCACATATAAAAACATTGCCATATAGGTTTTGTTTCTAAAATTATTTAATAATTAATAACTAATATTATAATCTTATGAATATATTTTACCCTGAGCTTCATCTAATTGTCTCTGTAGTTCCGCCACCATTAGTTTCATATAATCATAGCTCCCACATGCAAGAGCCTTCATCCAAGCCTCCATAGAGGATTGAGAGCTTGTACATAGGAAATAAGTGCGACCTCCTTCACAATGAAATACTATTTTAAAGCTATATGCTTCTTCTTCTGTAAGTTCTAAAATAATAAAAATTATATATTACTACATTTAAATCAAGACTTTAAAATAAACAATAAACAAAATACTCTACTGTTTTGATTATTACCAATAGTACATCCTTCTAATATAATAACACCTATTGGTTCTTTGTCCCCCTTTTTCTCAAAATAGAAAAGAAGGTTCCCTTTAAGTGTAAACCATCGTCGTTGGTAGCTCTTGCCCACTTCACCTCTCATGTCTAGCCATCCTTCACGGTCTACTGGAGTCGCTGACGACGCGAAAGCGCACAAATTCTTTTCGTTGATCTTCATCTTTCACCACAAAACTTTATTTTTTTTCTGTCGATTTCGTCAATATATTAAATCATTGTTTTCATAATTCGTCTTCAAAATGTCACGTTGATTTAATAGCACTAACTATATAAACAAAACTATGTCCACAATTGTTATTTTATTTACACAAGAATATAAATTCTGAATATATTATTAAACAAAAACATGAAATAAACTGTATAGAATATTTTCTTTACAACAATTAGCAACTTAACAAGACATCAATGTCAATTACAATTACAAATGACAACTGACATCTCTATGACAGAAATAGAATAAGAAAGACTCTATCATAGAGTTTTATAATATCGACGAAAATAAACTGAACTGAATTTTCTTTTATAAGCGTTTATAATTGTTTTCTTTAGTTTCACACTGTTTCCTGCATATAGCAGGATAGGGAGAGTTCCGTTCCTCACTTTTCGTGTAGTGTGTTAGTATATTCGGATACTACTATCATTATATTATACCGTGTGGTTTAAGACTTGCGAACCGAGCTCACGTAACGAGAAACGTACGAGAAATATAGTATGTATATATAAAAATATTGTTTGTGTATATGTTGGACAACGTATTTAGTTCCCAAATGTGTTGGGACAAAGTATATTATATATTTCCTCTATCTTCGTTTTGTTAAATAAAAAAATACTCAATCAGCTTCACGCTGTATTCCGCTAGCAACAAGGTAAGCAGAGGGAACCTTGTATTAAAACACTCCATTCCCCACTTTCTGCCAAATTTTTCAGAGACAAGAAATGAATATATTGATAACTTGATAAGTAAATAACTCATTCAATCGAGTGTCGATCGAACCTACAACCGTCACGTTACACTGACACCCTTGTCACGGACGCCACAACGGTCAATCATTCTTAAATCATTTAGTTACCTGAAAATTTATGAGAATAGTAACAAAGTTTGTTTCTCCGATTGACATCGGTATTTGCCTCTTTCCTAGTTTATACCGTTATAGATGTTTACGAACCGATGTACATTTTTTTTTACGGATTTTTTTTGCGTTTTTTAAATTGCTGTGCGCCACAAACTTCGATCGTCCGTGCCTTTCTTGTTCCCACATTTTTTGATTATCTTCAACGTGAGTTAATTTTAACTCTTTCTGCCCGCTCGGTCCTTTCCAACCGACTATTTATTGGTGAAAATGTCAAAATAATTAAAAGTTAGACATTGTCATGTTTAAACACTTTAAATAAGATTTAAAGTAAGCTTAATAAAATAATTGCGTAATTTTTTCAATCGCCATTTATAGCCATATAAAGAAAAAAAATCAAGTCATATTGCAATAAAAAAAATAAAAGTTAATTTTTTCTACATTTTGTCATATAAAGGAAAAAATTAAGTTAATTTTTCGTTTATATGACGAAGTGTATTCAAATAAAAATTATAAAGTGAAACCATGAAAATTAAAAAAAATAAAAATTGTATATCAGCACAGCTTTGTGTTATTGGTGAACTAAAAGTTATTTAAAAAGGTTTTAAATAAAATGATGCAATAAATATGTAATATTTTATTCATAATTATTATTACCTATTTTCACAGTTATTTATAAAGTTATATTAATATCAAGTATTACACTAATTTTTGTTTACGAATTTCTAACGATTGCTTCATTTAGAAAATTTGATTTCCATATCAATCATCAGATTTGTCCTCTTACATACTAATATATGACAAAATGATGAGGTCTATATACAGTACGATCCCGATTCCCTAAAAAAATTGACAAATTCACAATAACAAAAAAAAAAAAGAATCAAAAACGAAATCTTAAAAATAATTCATTCAACTACGAATCTCGCTTAACAAACAACTGTACAAAATATTACGAGTGGTTTCTTTAAAACGTGCACCATTACACGTCGGCAAAGTGGGCAAATAATCAACGGTAATACAATCTACCACATTCCTCCACTATATACAAAATGTCGTTACACAAAACAAAATATAAACTATATACAACATCATTAAATATTCTCAAATGCTGTAACACATTTAAAACATTTCATATTCAACTAGCCATAATTCAATTAAACAGCGCCCGCCCGCGCCGCCATCACTGCTGACGGCGGCGCTACAATTAAATATTTTATGTAATCCGGCATCGGCCCTATCGTACAGGTACGCATAGACATAGCTGAGACGAGGCTGCACACCAATTTGACTGACACCCTCCAAAATTTGCTACGTAATAAGTAGATATATTCAAAGAGTGGGGGGGGGGAAAGAAGGGATGTAGCTTTCAGAGGGTTCAGAACACACAAAATAGTACCCCAGCTACACCTACGAATCCTGTCACGGATTAAGTAAGTTTGAAATTATAATTAATCAGGTAATAAGCGATATAGAACTCAGGATTTAGTTCTGCTTACGAACTTCCCCCAGAATGCATCTACGAAGATGAAAAAAGGCAAACCATGGAATATGTGGACGCTCCAAGAAAACTTGAAGATCACACGCCGATCCTACGTATGTATGTACACATATTATTAAGTATGTTTACGACACGTTTTCTATGACTTATGTTTAGTTTATATTAAAATAGAAAATTTTCATATATCTACCGAACTGTAAGAGATTCGACCGCAGCCGCAACGGATTTCATTTAGTTTTACAAAACGACTCCTAATCGTACAAATGCTAATTTCGAATGTGACCTAGGGGGCTCTCTTTAATACTATTTAACTATCCGTAAACTATTGGTGTCACTAATTAATTTCCGATTGGAGGTTTCAATATCATAAGAAAACGACTTTACTGAAAAACTGTTTTAGAATACCAAATATACCCTTTCCTTATTCGCGCTCGATCGCAACATTTTGGAGTTTGCTTAAAAATATTATTATATCAAACGTTTTGCACTAATTTTATTTTATCGATTATTTGAACAAACGATGGAGATTATTTCGACCGACGTTGAGCTTTTGTTCCCTGGATATAAAACTGTACACAGAAATAGACGCACACTAAACGAGCGCTCAAATTGATCTAATGTATAATTGCCTCTAATATAACTACATGATTTAATTTGAATACATACACAGAATAAATAATAGAAGAGACAATCCGAAAAGAAATATCTGTACAGATATAAAATTACAATCATAGAAAGAATTAAGATAAACGTAAGGTGATAAAGTAAACTCTGTAGACAGACTCTACTGAAGTAAGGGCGGTAAAAAATATCTAAATGACTACACAAACATCTAATACCTTTGGTAAGTTATACCGGCTTGCAACATAAATAAAATAACACATATACTACACGACACGACCCACAACAATAGTAATATGCAATAAGTAACTTGTGACACTAATCGTAAGTATTATAACAGTAGAAGACAGACAGAGGGAGGGAGAGCGGAGGGGGGCTACCTTGGGGCCACCTAGTGCGGCCGCAGCGTTAAAATCATTCCAAAATTCTAGCACTATATTACCAAGTACGATAGTAACTAGGTTAGTTTTCATTAAAACACTTCTTTAAACATACTTTGATTAAAAATGACTAAATGTTTAATATATTATATAATACAGTTACAAGCTTTGTAAAAAAAATATCTGTAAAAATGTTGATCTGATAGGAGAGGATAAACAAAATATAAAATGGTAGATACAAAATACATTTCTATATTCTTTTTGAACTGGCTATACTCACAAAAAATGCTACTGTAAAATGGAAAATCCATTTTATATTTCCTATAGAAAATGAGGTTTAAAATGGAGCATGAGATCATGGAAGAATGATGCATTTGAAAGACCACAATGGAAGAAATCTTATACAAGTAAGTAAAGATGAGAAATGAGATGCCCTACAATGCTAAACTCAGAGATGGCAATAAAAACCATCATGTATCCCAAATTGGACCTTTATAAGAATTCAATTGTTTACTCATACATCCCCGGCTTATCTTATTTAATATTTTTTTTATAAATTTTCTAAATGTTTTAATATAACATTCGATATTCATACATGTAGTGGTAACTTCCGATCTGGAAATCAATCCTTTCTATTATAGGAAGCATGTTTCTGATAAAACAAATTTGCCAACTGATTAATATACATTTTCAAGCAATTATCATAACTTCTTATAATAAAAAAGAGTAGTAGTAACAAACAAGTCACCACTCAATCATCTCATTGACTATAACAACTGCTCCTGAGCCAGCTCCGCCCCTGACAACAATAACTTGTCTACTCAAGCCAACTTACATTCCGTACCATATAATTAATTTACCTAAGTACCGCCTCTAAAATTTCTATATGCTTTTTTTTATAAGACTTACTTCAAACATAATCCAGATCCACAGTAAAGTGTCACATATTTATTTATTCTACAATGTTGAAGATTTGCTCAAAACAAATATATGTAGTGTTATAGAATTCACAATTTATATTATTTGTCTCACATTAACTACAAAAGTAGCCATGATTAAGACAATATATCAGTATTGTTACTATTACTATTAGATGTTGTACTTTTAATTCATTTAATGGACTTCATTTAACTTTAACAACTGCAAGATGTGTCATGGATTTGTTATTGGTAATAAATGTAACACTTTCATATTCAATTATTGAAAAAGTAAAATTATCTATATAAAATTTTATTGGTAAATATTAGAAAAAATATATCTCCAAAATAAATTAAATATACCATGATTAATTTCCAAAAAAATAAATAAAAATAGTTAATCAAAAATCAAATTTAAAAATAAAAAGCTCAATAAACACAAATACAGTACAACAATAATTATCCAATAACATACCAACAACACACTTCCCAACAACTCTCCAATAAATAATTTAATTACTATAATGGTAACCCAACTGGGCGCGTACGCCGCGGACCACTTATCACTTCACTGCACTGATAACAACACCTGTCTTCTATCTCTTCTAGCACTATCCTAGTGCTGCAGCAGTGTGGTATAACTGCATGAGCACTTGAACATGTAGCGGTAGGCAGGAGAGACGGTCGTGAGTGGTACCATCCAGCGCCAGCCACGACAGCGCGTTGTAGCCTTCTAACACATATCTGAAATATAAAATTTAATATTAATTATTATTGTATGAACATTTTGTAGTTGTGATCTATATTTAAAGGCTAGTCGTGGCACAAGGGCACTAAATGATACTGTAAAACCGACTGCTTGTGGGTTCGATCCCCACTCGAGGAGATGAAATATTTATTTAAATTTATATTTCCATTTCTTCGGTCTGGTATCTAGGCAAAGCGCGGCGTTGAGTTCTGCCACTCAACACGCAGTGCCTAAAGAATTCGATAGAAAATGGGGAATGTAGTGTCTTATAACTAGGTTCCCTCTGCCTACCCTGCTGTGGGACCCAGCGTGAAGCTGATTTATTTTATATACTTTTATTTGTTAAATGTATTTAAAATAATAATGTTACTACGATTTTTTTATTAATTACCTGTTTAGATAAGTGATGTTGATAGTAAAATGAATGTAAAATTTTTATATTACTGGGGACAAAATTCGAAATAAAATAGTAATATAAAATAGTGATATTAATCAGTAGTGATTCAGCTAAAATGGGATAATATGAATTTAAATTTAATATTCTATGATATATATGAGGAAATAATGAAAAGAAGATAGAAATCATGAACTCAAATCAGTGCAGCCATCTGCAGCTAACATCAGGGAGCGTACCAACCTGAGCACATCAGTGGTGGTAGTGGAGTCCAGCGGATGCACATTATGATCTCTCCGCTGCGTCAACGACGTGTAGTCGTCGTGAGGAGCCACCGCGCACTGCAGGTGCAGCGCGTTCTTGAGGAAGGCGGGGCACGCGTCGCGCAGGTGCCAGCAGCTCGCCCACCACCAGCCCGGCATGGCGCCCAGCGGCGCCGTGGACACCAGGTAGCCGAGTGCGAGCGGCTGCTGTAGCACTGTGCCTACTTGCTCCTGCAATGTCATATGTCACACATTTATTTTTTTTGTTACTTTTTGCTTCATAATGTATAGTAGGATAATCGGGAGGAACAGTGTCAAGACACTTTGTTCCGCACTTTCCGCTCAGTATTCGAAACATGGCGTTTTTATTGTGAAACTCAAGGCCGCCTTTTGTTAAGTCTTATGATAGTAACCAAATCAACACCTGCGACGCATGAAAATTTAAGTGACGTACGTACGTTTTTATATCTATTTATAAAAAAGACACTAAAATAAAAAAATAAAAAAAATTAATACACACCGGTTGATTATCATCATCCCGCTGATACGCGCCAGCAGCGGTCAAATGGGCATTCCTAGCAGGGCTTCCTTCCCGGCTCGCTTCATCATCGTGACGACGGGGCGACGCCCTGGGGCTGTTGGCGGGCCACATGAACATGTCACCCATTAGGAGGTCCATGTTCATGTTCTCCTCGCCCATGTCCTCCTCCATGCCGATGTCACCCAGCCCTAGTAGCATGTCGTTCTCTTCCCCGTTTGCGTTAGGTGGATCGAATGGCATTTGGTTTGACTGCAATTAGGCATTAGTTAATTAAAAAGAACGTTATTAACTAATATGTAAAGCACTTAATCTGTCGAATTCTGAAGACGTGTTGAGTGCCGTAACTCATAACTCTTTGCCTCGACACCAGAGTGAATGAAATGTGAATACATTTATTGCATTGGATGACTCTTAGTAAAAATTTTATAATGAGTAGAGTGGCTCCACAACGGGACTCAATCAATATATGTATATAACTTATTTAAATCGACCAACCTGTGTAGTAGCAGAAGTGGGGAACACAAGTATATGCGTAGCCGTTACATCTCTGGGCGTATGTAAATGTGACTGTATGGACGCTTGTGAGAACCTCTCGTCCGGCGTGAACCTGTCCGCCATGAGTCGTAAACACGAGTCCGGTTCAGTGGAGACGAGGCAGGCTGATAGAATGCAAGGAGCTCCAGTGGGATAGAGAAGGGAACAACTGCTGCACATTTCACGTAACATGTTCGATGCTCGGTTGAGGTTCGGACGGGAGAGTAGCCAACTCCAGCCTGAGAAATTACAAATAATTGTACATTATAAATATTATCAAACTCCCAAATTTTATTTAAAGAATACCACTCATAAGTGATATAATATTTTTGTTTAAACTATTACCTATAATCGAATATATAAAAAGTGTATAAAAAATAATTGAGTGAACAAGATAAGTAAATGATAGATATGATAGATAAATAATACTTGCAATCATTTTATATTTAATTTTGTCTATATAAATTGAGTAAGTAATTGTTCAAAGGGACTATTTCTTTTTCTATTTTGCAGGTACCTTTAAGTTCCCCATGTCCTATCCTGCCCACACGTCCTACAACGAGTCGCCAGGGCTGCGCCGACTGCGACATAACGCCTAGAGTGAAGTCCATGAGTTTAGTCAAACCTAGCCTTCGCGCCGGGCCGCCTCGCTTCCGCCTCGATCTATTAAAAAAACATGTAAATTTCAAATTAGATTGCCAAATATATTAATAACTTTTATATAAAATAATAGTTATAAATACAAACCAGTAAAGGACCAGTTGTTTGTTCATAGTCAAAAAAATATATTTAGAGGTACATTTCATTTAAAATTATTAAATGAAATGTAAACTTACAAAATAATTCCATATTTAGGAAAATTTTGATAATTTTCTTCAATTTATATATCCAGATACATTTTTTAAAAATACCTTCACAACGGTAACAAAGCATCGAGCTCCGCTACACACCACACAATGTATCAAAAAATGGGCGGTGTATGGGAAATAGAATGTTTATTATGTCATACTACTACCACTACTGCGGTATACAGCGTGAAGATGACAAGAAAGAAACAATAAGTTCAATCACCTAGATGGCACATGTATATTAATGGCCGCCGTGTCCAAGAGCTCGCCGCGCGCGTCCGTGGCCGCGGCCAGCAGCCACCGCTGGTCGTGGCTGAGGCAGTACGCGATGAACAACACCGCGCTCTGGTCTCCGCACGCCGTGCCCCAGGTCTCCGCCACCTCTTTGAGTGCTCGAGGCGGTGCAAGAACCCAGGCGGGGGAGAACAACTTGTATGGTGCTCGGTTCTTTTCCTAGTAATGTTACAAGTATAATAAGTACTTAAGTGAAATAAAATATTAATGAGAAATTTAAAATCATAAGTTTAAATGAGATAAATTGAAATTAGTAGTAGTTTTTTATAAGCAAAAAAAAATGTATTAAGTGCTGCATGGTGCACTTTACCTTAATATATTAAAGAAATTAATAACAACTGCTACCCAATAAACAAAAAGGCGCATTAGATAGCGATAGATGGATGGAAATAGTTTCCATACAAAACGTCAAATAGAAACTAAACAATGTCAACACTAATAATTGCATAACATAATATTTATACATACATCTTTGTTACTAATAAACAAGTTTGCGGCAGCCGCGGTGCCAAAGCCCGTCAAGGATTTTCCAGGAGGCGAGTGCGCAAGTAAACGCCGCGCGCCGCTGAACACGCTGAAGGCGAGCGCGCGGACTTCTGCTCCGCCTCCATTGCTGGCGGTACTGCTGGCACCCCATGTCTCGCATACGCCTTCCAGAGATATTATCTGTGTTTATATAAGTTATTATAATGAAATTAATTGTTAGAAATGATCGAAAGATTTATTAATAATTACTACAACTAACTTTTATCTGCGACTTTGTCACGTTTTCTAAGGGAAATATCTAATAGCTGTGTATGACTCATGGTACAGTCATCATAGTACAATGGGTTACATCAAAACTATTAACATGATGCAATAAAGCCCTGCTCGATTAATGGACTATCCAACACAAGCAAAATATTAATTCGAAAGAGAAAAATTCCTTAGAAAAGTGCGTCCAACCAAACAAACTACTCAGTTTTACAATATTCATATAGTTATATTCAATATTCATATACTATACATATGGATTTACATAGTTGTTATAATAGTATAGACAGTTTTAGAATAAATTATATATTTGTGAAATTACTACTATAAAAATAGCTGTAGAATAAGTTTTTGAATATTATAAATAAAGAAGTTAAAACATCACAGTTCACACCCAATGGCTTCCCTTGGGGAGGGTCCTAATGCTTTTTACGTTACCTTCCTCCAGTATCTTTGATACTGTGTTTTTGAAGGTCAACCGAGGTCTCCCCCTATCTCTCTTACCGCACACTTTTCCCCCTTTAAATCTTTTTTGCCATTCTTTCATCACTCATTCGTTCGATGTGCCCAAACCAGCTGAACACGTTCTTCTTCATTCTCACCGTGACATCCTCGCTAGTACCTGCCATTCTGTGTACCTCTTTATTGTGGATTCGATCAGCTCCTCTCGTTCCTTCACTTAATGATAATATAAATTTATTTACATTTCCCCTCTCTTGACGAGTTGTGATATTCTACTCCTACACTCGACATCCCTTGTCTCAAAAATTAACGGAATGCGGGAACTGAATGTTTCAACACTAGGATAACTCTACATAGTCCGCTATGTGGGAAAGCTGGAAACCCATTCGAATAAACAAACCTTAACTAGCGGATTATGATGATGCAAATGCCGATGCGCCTGCGCGGCCAGCCTCAATAGCGCCGCCAGCGCCCGCGGCCTGTGCGCGTGCGACGCCGGCGGCTCCACCACGTATATGACGAGCGCGGGCGCGCCGGCCTCGTTCTCCTCCCACGAGTTGTCCGCGTCGTGCGGCTCGGCGGGCGCGGGCGCGCTGCTGGTGCCGCTGGGCGTGGACGGCCGCTCGGGGGCGGCGGGCGGGCGCATGGAGTTCATGTTGTTTGCTGCAATGGAAGCCATTATTATTTAAATGACAATGAAAATGTGTAGTACATTTTAAGTGTTGCTATTAACAAGTTTTTAAAGTTTTATACGAATAATGATATAACTTTATAGGAATGCATAGCTTAATAGGCTAATCTTAGCGCAGCTATGCTTTAGTCAAGCACTTTGGATAAACAAGAATGAATATCAAGGAGAGCATGTTGTAAATTTATTGAAAGTGTTTAAATGATTTTGACATTACTTAAAGTATTATTAACTTACTAAGAAATAATATATATATATATATATATATCAATTATTAAATGACGTCTGTATGTGCTTTGATTTAGTTCCTTAATTGAAATATTTCTATAAATTCTTATATTTTAGTAACAATCATAATATATTATTTTATTATGTAATATAATTATCTATGTATCAGTATACTGTTTCGTATATATTTAAATACAATTATTATTGTATTTGCATATATACGAAACAGTATACTGATACTGATATATATGTTATTTATATTGTTAACTATGTTCACCTACTTAAAATTATGACCAATTCTTTTAGCCTTAAAAGTTGTCTGGAAGAAATGAAGACCTCCTTTCTGTACATGTCTTTTTATATAAGTAATGTACAAATAAAGTATAAACAAGAATAAAATAAGCTACATTTAAATAATTTAAAATATTAAGCTTACATTCAAATAATGTCCGATCAACGTTCAGCGCAGCTAGTTGCGGTACCAGATTGGACCTCAAGGTTTCCGCATACGCTTTCACATACTCGCCTAATCTACCCGGTGGTATTTCACCTGTCCATTCTTCGTAATTTGCGTCCCTGGAATAATTGTAAAGAATTAGTACAATTTAAACAACAAGATAATATTTTAAAAAATACAAAATACAAAAATTTTAAAAATTATCCCAATAAAAAATATGAACAAAAAATGGTTCTAGCTTCACGCCGTTACGTTTACCTGTAACCCTAATACTAAATGGTATACAGAGAACACAGTTGTTGAGACATTGCATTCGTTTCACCTAATTTTCGAAATATTGTGGGGAGTCAGAATGACAAGGTGTTTCCAGCCAGACGCTACACTATGATGGCCTCAAAAAAAATTATAAACATAAAAGAAATAAGCCTCACCTATCACTGTCAGTTGGCGTGGTCCTAACAATACCATCTCTGGCTATCCTCGATATCGGTTGATGTCTACCCAACCTGCACGCTTCGTACGCCGCTGACAGCTCCCTAAAGAACGTCTTGATGGGCTCCGATAGTGAATCTCCATCGGCCGTCAGCACTACGTACGCGACGTCTCTCGCATAGGAATACGGCTCCAGAGATAGCCTCTCCCAGTGTCTCAGGGCGTAGGGCGACAGCGATATCCAGTCGCGGTCGTGGCCCACGAGCAGGGGCGGCACCGGCTGCGGCTCGCACAGGTCCTCGTTGCCGCGGCCGGCCAGGCGGTGGAACTGGCGCCACGTGAGCGGGCCCGTCACGCCGTCCCACATGCGCGCGCCGCAGCAGCGCTTCTGTATGGCGTCTTGGAGGAGAGGTCGGAGGCGGCGCATTAATCTGTCATGAGGAACATTTCGTTAAAATTACTTATAATAATGCGAGTAATTGTTTTTTATTTTATTGAAAATGCGTAAATTATACATAAATTATTTATAGTTCTCTTCTGTTTCTTGATTATAGCATCCTGAGCA
The DNA here is from genome assembly GCA_021202915.1 of Heliconius himera. Classification (NCBI taxonomy): domain Eukaryota; kingdom Metazoa; phylum Arthropoda; class Insecta; order Lepidoptera; family Nymphalidae; genus Heliconius; species Heliconius himera. The sequence continues at coordinate 517,993 of JAJHJA010000089.1, forward strand.
TAAAAAAATATATTTTTGTTATTGATAAAGTCATTTAAGCGTTATTTAAAGTAACTATAAACAATAACTTCAAACAAATTTATACGTGATCAGATTATATTTTGTTTATGTTATAAAAATATGAATACTAAAAAAAATAGCAGTACATATGTGTAATTATATTTTTAAATATAATACTTTGTATTATATGTTACGTTATCCTCAGTAGTATAACAACAATGACAAACCTAACAACATCGCGTGACGACCGCGGCGCCCGTGCCCCTATAAACGGCCAGCGGTGCACAGCGCCGCCGTTCGTCGTGTTTGTGGGTATGGGAAGCGCTGCAACGCCGCCGGCCGCCGCGCTCAACGCCCGCGCGGCAGCCGCCCCGCCGTCTGAGTACCTGTTTCATAAGATAAACTTTATATTTAGTATTACCTAATAATACTTTATTAATATTAAGATACTCCGCTCCTGACGTTTCGCCTAAATGGAATGACGTCACTCTCTCCTCCCCTAGTATCTATTCACATAACAGCGACTCACTCTAACAAGTTGAGCCGCAAGTGGTCGGGCACGTCTGTGGCGGCGGCGCGGCGCGCGGCGCGGGCCAGCGCGGAGGCGGCGCCGCCGGCGGGCGCCGCGCACTGCGCCACCACCACGCCGGCCACGTCGCCCAGCGCGCCCGCGCTGCTCGCGCTCGTGGACCGCCCCCCCGGCTCCTCCGCTATACCCGTGATCTCCATTTCGTCCTGAGAATAGTGTCAATTTTTTAGTTTTAATATTGTATAAACTTATTATACCGATCATTTCGCAAAAAGAATTTTATATCTACATATACAAATAAAATTATAAAAAATATTTTTTAAAGATAATATTTAAAAAATAATTTATAAGATCATAATTTTAAAATTTTGTAAAATGGAAAATATAATATGGAGGAAAAGAGTAAGGAACCAAATTTCTTTAGAAGTTTATCAGCTGTTTTAAAATAAAAAATAAATCATACTTTATAACGCTCACAGAGATATCTGTTATCAATGTGCAGCAGCGTATTATCATTGTGTATTTGTATTATGAAAATAAAATACCAGTATAATACTGAACAGACGCCATATACCGAAATAAGATAAAAAAAGAATATTTGTAAAAACAAAAACCCCGACTGCATAAAACTAATAACAAAATATTTGTAAAAACAAAAACCCCGACTGCATAAAACTAAAAAGAAAATAAACCAGTCCAATAGTTTATTAGGATTAACAGTCGGGACCTATAAGTAATTCTTCAATCAATAAAATCTTAACCAGGAGCCCCGCATAATTTAAAGAGGTCCCGACTGTTAATCCTAATAAACTATTGGACTTGTTTATTTTCTTTTGAGTTTTATGCAGTCGGGGTTTTTGTTTTTACAAATATTTTTTATTAGTTTTATGCAGTCGGGGTTATTGTTTTTACAAATATTTTTTTATTTTTCACTTTTTTGTTAGGATTTATTAAAGTAATGATAATCATGATATACCTTTTTGAAATCCTCGTATTAAGTAAGCTCTTGAATTTGATACCCATATTGTGGTATTCGAAACGAAAATTTTTTTTTTCACTAAGTCCAATGGGATCCCACAGCTGCCATGGTTGTTTTTTTTAACGTCACCTATCTAAGAACACTTGGGCTGCTAATACGAATCTAACGATACCTCAATTGTGTAAATCCGTTCAGAGGTTGTGGAGACATGAGGTAATAAAGAATATTACATACGTACAAGATACGCGCGAAAAACATAACCCTTCCTTAGCAGTCGGGAAAAACGTTGTAGTTGACAAATTAAAAATAACTATGACCAAGTGTTAACAGCATCATAAAATAAAAATACATCTTAATATAAAATAACATTCTATCAATATAATTCCTACCTCATAAAACAAGCCAGCCCGATGCGCCAATCGTCGGTTGACAATGGCGCTGAACCCGCAGGAGCAGTGCGAGGGCTCGTCGTCGGCGGAGCCTCCCCAGTCGCCACCAGGCAGGTACGTCGCTGCGTCTGCGCCACGGATGTTGCCTACCATCTGTTGTAAAAAAATCACCTTTATTATTACTAATTTTTTACGTAAAAAATCTACTAAGTGTTATTTATTTACGAGTACTAGTAGTAGTAGAGGCCGGTCGTGGCGCAGCGGCACGAGGTGTGACTGCAAAACCGACTGGTTGTGGGTTCGATCCCCACTCGAGGAGATGAAATATTTACTTAAATTTATATTTCCATTTCTTCGCTCTGGTGTCGAGGTTAAGCGCGGCGTTGAGTTCTGCCACTCAACACGCAATGCCTCCAGAATTCGGCAGAAAGTGGGGAACGGAGTGTCTTAACACTAGGTTCCCTCTGCCTACCCTGCTGTGTGCGGGATACAGCGTGAAGCTAATTTATTTATTTTTTTTTTTTTATTAGTAGTAATTACATAGTGTTTTTTTTATAATATTCATATGCACAAAATTTTACAATTATAGTAAAATAGTTAGAAAAAAGAAATAATTATGCTGGTTAAAAACACTGTGAATCTCAATAAAAAAATAATTGAAACAAAATAATAAACACACATCATACCTTAATAGGTTTAAACTCAATTTTTACTATAATTTAATGAAATTTATTAATAATTGAGTAGATTTGAATTACAATTACTTAAAAAAACGGAAGCATAAAAAAAACATATTTTTTTTGATATTACACGTCATGAAATATAGTTTAGTGACAAACACAAACAAGTCTAACCCTCGCGCCGGCGTTGCAGACGCACAGCGTGCAGCTGTCGAAGTTGTGGTCCCGGAAGACGTTGAGCACGGTGTCGGCCAGCAGCACGTTGAGCAGCAGCGGGCAGGCGGGCGCGGGCGCGCGCGGCGACGGCGGCGCGGGCACTGCGGCGCCGCCCGCCCGGCGCGGCGACCGCGACTCGGCGGCGCGCTCGGCGCTCGGCGTCGAACGCTTCACGCCGGCCGTCGTGTTCGTCGATGCGGTGCTTCTCTCTGTTCGCTCTGATGGATACGAGGTGCAAGATGTGGTTTAAATAAACTATACAACAAAACTACGACGAAATTGTTACAATATACGTATTGTAATTTACAAACTTATTTTTATTGTTAGTAATCATATAGATATTTTTTTCCTCGGTACCAAAGCAAAGAAATGAAAATATTAAACATTTGAATGGTAAATTTTCGTAATGAATGAGTACGAACCCTGCGGCGTGGCGGAGCCGGCGCGGCGCGGCGAGTCGCGGCCGTCCTTGGCGCGCTGCCAGCGCGGGCGGTACACGGCGGCGGCGGGCAGCGCCACGGCCGGCAGCAGCTGGCTGGGCAGCGCGCCCAGCGGCGCGTACTTGGACGAGCCCACGTACTTGCACACGGTGGGCGGCCGGAACACGTAGGACCAGTCCTCGATGGGGTCGGGCGGCGGCGAGCCGTGCAGGCGCGGGTGCGCGTGCGCGTGGTGGTGCGTGTCGGGCGGCGAGAAGCCGGGCGAGGGCTGCGCGTGCGCCTCCATGCTGGGCGGCGTGGGGAACATCTTGCTGAGCTCCTCCGCGCGCACGCAGCGCCCGCCCACGCACCGCGTCTCCTCCATCGACTTGTTGCTGTCCGGCGGCGTTTGCACTTGCAACTGGAACACAGTTTACAAACATATATTCACAATTTATCAAATTACCTTTAAATACACGTTGACTAAAATAGTCAACTAGCCCAGTATACGAAAAAAGGAAGAAACATCATACATGACCACTGGAAAACTATTAATAGCTTGGCTCTTGTAACACTTCACACGCAAAAGTTTACTAATAAATCACATGAACACGAATAATAACAATAATAAGCAACATCAGCGGCAAAACAATAGTCTACTATTACTAATGACAGTAAAGGTATAACCAAGAACACCGTCGGACATGTCATGACCGTCGTCGTCAAACATGAGAAAATATAATTTAAAATTGTTTTATTCAACATAGAAATATGAATTAATGGCAAAAAATCTAAACGCTTAGAAAATAATAAATTACAGTATTAATTATTTAAAATAAATTAAAACAGTGAAATAAACTGAATTCTTATAATTATTCTTAGCTTTTCATTTAGTTTTGCATCATTCTTGTTGTTGTAGCGACATCAGCCGCTACAGCTGGATGATGTATTGCATCATACTCTAGTATCTAACATTTTCATAGTAGCGAAATGGAATAAAATTTACATATTAATAGCATATTGTATACAAATATTTATATATAAATAATGTATATGAAATCATGCATTACAGTATAGAAAGATAATAAGAAGGGTACACTCACAAGTCTTACCGTCTCATCGCCGCTGGCAGCGTCGTCCGAATTGTCAAATATTTGGTCCAAATCCTTCAACGTCGGACATAAACCGTCTGAAGTGAATAAATTCTTGTAGTCTTTCACATCCTCCTTGAAAATTATAGTGATTGTTGGTTAAACATAAATATTTATTATAAATTTAAAGCAAGAATTAATCATGATATCCTAACAAGTTAATAAATTTTTAATCCTACATATTTTTACCTTTAGTATTTTCAGCGTGTTCAAAGATAATTGTCTCATAAAAATAACTATTTAAATTTAAATAATTTAATGTTCCACCTTGTCAATTTATGAAACTTTCCTTTAGAGACAAGATTATTATGTTATAAGTTGGCAAGCTAGGTGGCCAAATGACATTAATTTACATTACAAAGATTAAAATTTTATAATTATAAATGACTTAATAGAATGAATTGAACCTACAATCACTGCCCTATAATCCACAGCTCCAAGAAACTCAAAAACTCACCTGATCAAGCTTTTCATGCTTAATATAAGGCAGATCGCGAGTAGGTGTCGCCGGCAGGCGCGTGTGGTCGTGTCCCGCATACAAGTCAGGCGCCGTGCCCGCACTGCTACCCAAAGCCAGCTCCTCGCGAAAAGTTCCCTCTGAACTCTTGAACCTTTTCACTGGGTGCTCGAGCCTGGGTGAGAAGGTCAGTATGGTTGAAAATCCGAAAATGTAAGGTGTATAATTAGTAAATATTTTGTTGTTTTTATAGGTTCACACTGGACAGAGGGAACCTAGTATTAAGATACATTAATTACGTGCACACATAGATTAGGTTTTGAGTGGCAACGCCTCGCTTTCATGTTGTTACCAGGGCGAGGAAAAGAAAATAATTCATTCACTCGAGTGGGAATCGAACCCAGTCGACGTGTGCTAACCGACGACGCCTAAAATAATAAAATAATGTAGAAAGAAATTGTCCAAAGGTCAAACTTATGTAAAACTTCTCTAACGAAACACAAGCCAACCAAAAAAACTAGGCAAAAAACTAAGCTAAACACAAAAATAAATAAGATGTGACCAATATCAACACAGTATCGTAAGCTTGAAACAACGTTGATGCGCATATTGGTGTGTAATATGGCGAGGTTGCGATTCACATTGAACATATACTCAGATTCCATGTGTCCGTTGTATACTCGCTACAGAAATTTAAAAGAAATAACACTACGTTTTCAAACTATTATTTTAATTAGAATAAATAATAAACAATACAAGTAACTGATGGAACTACTAAATAATCGATCTAAATGAAAAGAAGAAACTAAAGTAAACATCTACATTTTTATAAAGTAATTAAAGTGTCCTGAAATAAACTGAATGTCACAATACCTTATTGCCATGTGTTAGCACGAAATAAATGGCATTATTATTTACAGGCACCAAAATTATTTTGTAAAAATTTATATGATATTTGGATGAGGTTCATATTCTTTTATTTTTATGTAAATTAATAATTACAAGAATCAGTATTGACATTGAAATTGAGCATAGACAGTAATATATAGCCATGACGATAATATATTAACTAAACACATGGAAAGTAACTGACAAGGTAACATAATACCGTCGCATAAAGAGTAGTGGAATTCTAGTACAAAATAGAAAGGTGTAACTGGAACATTACATATACATTTCAACGTTTGATATTAAATTACATTATCTGAGATTATCTTACTAAGTAAATTATTATTTACTACGGAATCTAAAGTGTTAGAGCGTATAGTCCATAATCAACTCTCATCTTTTTTATCTTTAAACAAAATCCTGTCCTCCTTCCAGTCCGGATTCCGTCCTTGACACAGCATTGTAACTGCTCTAAATAAGGATAATGACGACATCATTGATAATCAACAAGTTACTATTCTTGCTCTTCTGGATTTTTCTAATGCTTTTGACATCGTTAATTTCGATATCCTCTTAGCAATTCTGAAATCTATTAATGTAGGCTACTGAATGGTTTTACTCCTACCGACATGAACACGAACGGAGTATCTATATTAACGACAAACGTACATCTGTGTGTCGTCTTAGTGCTGGTGTTCCCCAGGGTGGAGTGCTCTCTCCTTTCCTTTTTTCTATATTTATCAACTCCGTTACTAAGCTTCTATCCCTTTCCTTTCACTTATAGGCTGATGACTTGCAGATTTATATGACTACGGACGTGAATGACATTGTTAGGCAATCGATGTTATTAATTTTAATCTGCATACTATCAATACCTGGAGCAAGTCATTTGGTCTGTCTATAAATCATTATAAAAATTACAAGTGTGTAATCTCGGTAATCCTAAACAATCGTCCAAATTAAATTTTCCTTCTCTTCCTTCCATTATCTTTGACAATTGTAAATTAGAATGTGGCAATACTGTCAAAAATCAAGGTATCAAAGTGGACAGCTCTCTTTCCAGGGCTAATCATATCTCCGACCTGAGCTGCAAGATATACTGCATCATAAAAGATGGAAGTAACTTATACCCATACCAAAATATCACTTGCAAATTCGCTCTTGCTATACCTTTATTAGACTATGGTCACATTTGTTACCTAGATTTATTACAACAGTTGCTCAATATGCTTGCAAGCCTGCAAAACCTAGATATTACTTTCATGTTTTGGACTAAAAAAACGTGATCATATCAGTCAGCATCGCGTTAGGCTGCAGTGGCTTTCTGTGAAAGACCGGCGGAATCTCCACACTGTCACGCTCTTGTACCCTTTCCTTTTCCATTCTGATACTCCTTTTTACCTTAATAAATCCTCCAATTTCCGTCTTCTATTCAGCCTCCGCGCGAAAAGTGACAACGTCTTAAAAATACCATTGTACCCAATGTTACAGTAAATCGTTTACTGTTGAAGCACTAAAATTATGTAATGCGTTACTACGATAAATTAGGGTCCTATAAACATTTTTTTTTTAAAAAGCCAGGAATTATTATCTTCGAATGTAGAGTAATATTTAATATGTGCTAATATATTTACCCTTTATTTGTTTATTTTCTATATATTTTACCTATATAATCAGTAGTAGTCACACACATACACAAATTTTTATACGTTCTTATATAATTTGTGTATTTATGTGTGTATATTTATTTATTTAGATATTACTCGCGTCGCTTTGCACCAACTGCCGCCGCACGGCGCGCACATTTAATTATACCCTTCCGGAATCTGTTTGTCCGGAAGAAATCACTTGAAGTGTGATAAGGCCGCCTTTGTGCATTTTGTCAAAAGAATTCATTCTATTTTATCTTTTCAAATGTTCAATAAAGACTTTAATCTATCTACTTTTATCTATTTACAATCTAACGTAATTACTAGTAGAATATATTATGTACATATATAAGTTGAAAGATAATGTGGTACAATTAGTTACACTCATTATGTTTCTTTATAGTCATAGTACAATAAGTAAGCCATATGCTGTTCTTATATTTACATGGTAAAGTATCTAGTTTATTGCTATATATTATAATTTTAATAATATTTTTTTATAATTTCATAATAAATATATCTTTTTAATTTAAATGAGTTCAAAAATGTAATTTTTCAGCTTCAAGTGTTTCTCGAATATAAAGAAGGCCTAGCTATGACACCACACTCAGTCTAATTAGAGCGCGAATATGAAAATAATTCACTGTCAAAATTATTTAGTTTACAGTCAAAAGATGTCCTACTATGCCACAATGGCCTGATTAATATGTCATAGAATAAAAATGTGGCATTCCATATATTTTTATCCAATACACATTAAAAAATAAAAATTTTGAATTTTAATTTATGTATTTTTTTAATATGTACATTTATGTTACTCACCAAGCATAAACAGTGGTGTAGTCATACAGCATATGCAGCTCGTGCTCGTCCTCAAGCGGGTCAAGGCGCTTCTCGGCGGCCGGCAGCGTTGGACGCCGTAGAAGCTCCGGCGGGGGCGCTGCACTCGGGGACCCCGCCCCCGCACCGCCGCCGCTGGGGGACTCGCCCTGTGTAACATTCAAAAATATAAAGTTTCATATTATAGGAATATTTTTTTAGCTTGACGCTGTAGAGCAGAGTACAGAGCAGTGCCGGTAGGCAGGGGAAGTCTGTTAGGACTCTGGGTGTGGCAGAACTAAACGCGAGGAAATGAAAAAAAAATATTCCGCCTAGTAGGCGTCGAACCCATTTATATCACAGTTACAGTATCCAATTAAAAAAATACATGTAAAAATTTAAAATAAATTACATACTTCTGAGGTTCTTCTACGTATATTTCATTAAGTTTTTAGTGAAATACGCACCTGAGCAAAGAGCTTGTTGGGCGGCGCGGAGGGCGGCGCGGGCGTGGGCGGCGCCAGCGGGTCGGGCGTGGGCGCCGGCGTGTGCAGCGTCGTCGGCACGTTGCTCACCTGCAATGTTACATACCACATGTATACACATTGTATAATATTAAAACACTTTCGTTATCGACTAACAGACAGGGAATGTAGGTAAGAAAAAAAGTAAAATGTTTCGTTTAAAATCCTTGCATTTAAGTTGCGGGCAACAACTATAAATATATTTTTTTTATATTTTTAAAGTGTTATTCCACACTTAGGCAAGAGAAATAAATAAGTTCATTTTTATATATAATATTCCAGGTTCAAAATGAAATTAAAACTGAAAGCAGCTCACCTGATGCGCGGCGAGGCTGGCGAGCGCGGCGTGGTGCGGCGAGGGCGCGCCGGCCGGCGACGCGCCGCCGCAGCTGCCCGGCGAGCACGCGCCGCCCGCCGCGCAGCCCGCCCTGCGACACACGCACACACACCGATGTATTAAACTTATAAATCTCATACACTTTTCAATACATATTTAGATTGAGCATTATTGCTGAAAAAGAAGATGGATCCTTATCTTTTTAAAATTATATTTGCGACCGTCTGATTGTAAGCGCGACGACGCGCGGTGGTAAATTAGGTTTCTACTTGAAGAAATAAATTATTTTCATTTTATCGGTCAGTTACATAAGGCTTAAGTCGATAGATAATTGGATCTCGTAAAAACTTATTATAAAGTATGATAGTTTACAATTAACACATAAATTTATTTATTGTCATAAGATCCACTTAACAATTAACTTAAACCCTTCAAAAATGCCCAATAACAAACTTTCTATGTAAATAATTAATGAATCAGCATTTGAATAATGAGGTGATGGAGCGATCAGTTTAGAGATGAGGTAGATGTTACTGTGACGTATGAATGGAATTTTGCATCATGATATGTCGTCGTCACTATTAATAACCAACTAAGTATAGATAATTAATATTCAAAATTCGTTTAGTACATATATTATATTTACAAAAACGTAACTTACTTGTAAATTTATTTTACAAAATAAATAACACCAAAAAATTAAATAAATAAGCAATAATTTATATTTTTTTATCTTATACGAGTCTGTACAAAGATAGAAGTCTGTACAAAAAAGTAAGAATCTGAAATGAATTATGTAATGTTTATTATTTGGTAAAAATGTGAATATGAATGATATTAACGAGACTCATTATAATGTTCACCATAATATATTTCTAATTAAATTATTCTTCATGAATAAAACAAATACAATTTTCATTTGTTTATATAAATTAAAACACAAAGCATGCAAATATATCATTATATAATATAGTAATCGCGCATGCATCTACGAGGCGGTACGAGGCGGGCATGCAGACAGCATTGCATTATTTGTGTTCGCTTCGACTTGTTAGTTGGGCATTCAATGATAGGACAGCTATAGCTAGAGAAGTTATATTATGATTCGTCATAGTTGTGACCACTGACCTTCGCTTGTCGATTTAAATATTTAGGACTATGTCACCAATCTGGTGTGATCCCACGTGCTGGAGTATGCGACGGCAATTTAAAAAAAAATACACCACACTACTCATAGTGCGTTGAATTAGGTCACTAGAAATAAGACGTATAAGTTAGGGACCTACACGCCTTTACATTACTTATAACTAGTAGCCTACAAATATAATACACTAGCAGTGTGGTGTTATCGCCGTTTTCAGATGCGATACTTACCTTCTCACGCGTGTCTGGCGCGGCGGCGGTGGTGGCGGTGGTGGTGGCGGTGGTGGTGGCGGGGGCGATGGTGGCGGTAGTGGTATACTCACGCGTGTCGGTGGTGGTCGCGGCGGCGGTGGTGGTGGTGCGCGCGGCGGTGGAAGGGCGGCGGGCGCGGGCGCGGGGCGCGGCGGCGCCGCCACCTGCACACACACAAGGCTAGTGTGCGCCCGCGCCGCCTGTCACACTCGCGCTACCCCGCACTACCCCACTACCCCCTACTCTACATGCCGTACAACTCCGCAAACGTAATTTATGCTTTACTTTCAGACAAGTTATATTCTTACTACATTGTAACATATGCCAAATCATAATTGAATCTTGAACATACTTATGACATGCTAAAAGAAATAAAAAAAGTTGAATAAAATAAAAATTCATAAGATTTTTATAAACAAATAAAAAAGGAATAAATAATATGCAATCTACAATATAAATAAAGAAATTATAATTTCCATGCAAAAAAAAAAGAAAAAATATATAACTACAATACAAACGAAATCAAAGCAAAAATTACGTTTATTTTATATTCATGTCAATAATATAATGGCAGTACCGGATAGAGAAACTGTATTAACCCAACCTCTACAGAAGCGATATATAAACATGAGTAGTTACGGACGCCTTGAGTGTGACAGAAGCCTGTACGCATCAAATACTTTGACTGAGATGTTAACACACACCAAACAACAATTTTGAAAACGGAAACAACTTGTTAAACAAAAAAACCACAATTATCATTACATAGTAACAGGCATGGAATCTGCTCTATATCACAAATAGAGCATTAAAAGTTGAGTTAATATTTTTTTTTGTTAATAAAAATTAAAGTACATCAACATCTCAGCCATGCTATTTGTAAGTGTTTCAACGGACACTTCTCATTAATCCATAAAAAGTAAAGCTTATAACCTCTAAAGACTAAAATATAATATTAATACAATATGTAATATAATAAAGTAGTCAATCTATACATAGTATATAAAACATTCACATATATAACATCTACCTATCTACAAATCTAAACCCGTACGCTCTCTTTGTCTTAAGAGGAAAATCGTCGACAACATTTTAGACCATTTTGAACTTTATATTTTTTGAGTAAAGTCTGTTTTTCAATGTTATCGACGAGGCAAAGTAAGAATTTGCATGACAAGCGTATACTACATAGATTATAGTAAAGAGATATAAAATGTTCGAACATCTACATCTATTGCATTTAACTACTGCATACATAATATATAAGTTATATCATTGAAAGTGAGAAATATGCATTGTTACTTGTAAATTGTATATAACATTCATATTTACCTAAATTATACATTAATTATACAAATTAAATATTTAGATAAGAATCACGACTATAAATTTATAAAAATAAATATACCTAGTAAATTATTTGTGTCATTATATTTCAACAAATTTGCAATGTCTAAATTTGGTATGCAATTAACCTTGAATATTAAATAAAAAAAACTATTTCGTATGGAATTCATTATTTGGCAGAAAGCACGCAACGGAAGTGTCTTAATAGGAATGGAGTGTCTTAACACTAGGTTTCCAGGTAACCTCTCGCTACTCTGCTATGTGCGTAATTTTTTTTTTCATAATGCATATTTCTCATATGATTTCAAAGAGGGGCAACACTATATACTATATCTAGCGTAGAGCGAAGGCAAAAAGAGAGTAGAGTGACTCACTTGGCACAAACACACGGTGTCTTCCTGGTGGGGTCTAAGAAGTCATCGTTGACATCGCCTGAACATTCCGAGTAGCAGAGTTCCGCCGTCTGAAATTGTTATTAAGTTGAAAGTTTAAGTTAAGTTTAGAAAACAAAATGAGACAATTTCAATGTTTTTTCTGAATTTGTAAGAAATTTACTTTTACAATTTAGAAATGTTAACAAATGATATTCTTATATCAAGTAACATTTAAAATTTCTATTACTATTGGAAGTTAACTCAAAACTTTTTATGTATGGAAAAAAGTTTTGTTTCCCACTTCCTATGACATTAAAAGCAAGTAGGACCTGGTGCGGGGCGGGCGTGGCGAGCGCGGACAGCGAGCGCGCGGCGAGGCGGGCGGCGGGCGGCGCGGGCGCGCGCGGCGCCTCCATCTCCGTCACCAGCACGTACGGCACCGGGTAGCGCATGCGCACGCCGCCGCACTCCACCTGCGCACACACAAACAACATTTATTTCACATGTACATCAAGTTTATAGGGCAATAATCAATGTTTTTAAAGTGAGTGATACATAAGGAATGTCAATTATGAAATTAATACTTATATATTCACAAATACATTATAAGATATTAAAAAGAAAGTATTACAGCATTTTGAAATTATTTTTTAGAAATAATTTAAAATGCTGTAATATGTATGAAGGGGAACGAAGTCTCACTCTGATGTCTTAACGAGTGCAACACAGAGATCTTCATATTACTCTTGGAAGTACTGAACTAACGTTATTAATTTGAATCAACCAACCAAACATAGTTAACTCAAATATAAACTTCCATAAATTTCATAGCATCTGCAAACAAGTAGTAACAGTATTTACGATACCTCTACAGCTCCACATCCCTGCTCCAGCGGGTACAACAGACGCCAGGCGTCGAGCAGGCGCGCAGTGGCCGCGTCGGTGTCGCGCCACTCGCGCCCCGTCACGCGACCCTCCAGGCCGAAGGGGGCTAGGATAACTGAAAAAAAACCAAGGTTGAAAATATATTAATGTAGAATTATATAAGCACAAAACAATATTAACATTTAAAACATCTTGTTGCTATTAAGAGTGCCTATCTTCTTATTGTCCCTATTATACATAAAGTCACATTATTCAATTTATTACTTTTGATTTCTATAATTGAATTTAATGCTTTTCAACCATTTCTACATTTATATAATCAAATAATACTGTAATAAAAGCAATAACATTTTTTAGTTCTTTTATAAATTTCAATAACCATAGAGTGAATCATATATTATGTTGCCTTTATAACTTTATGCATTTGCTATAATAAATTACTTATTTTATATTTCCTATATCGCATTGGAGTTAATTATTAATATAAAATATTGATTACTAAATTAGTAATAACCAGTATTCATTTAAGTGCCACTTAAATGAATACTTTTCAGAATTAGTGATTATGATTATTGATTATATATATTTCATAATAAGCATGTTGTCAGTATAAACTAATCGACTTAACCATGAAACAGTCATCAAGTTGAACAATTGTATGAATCACAATATGTAAGTACAAAATATCAAGGGTTAAACCATCAATCTATGGAGTCATACCAATAGAATATCTGAATCATGAGGATCAGCCGACTGGTCTACATGAATTATTAAACAGTTTACTGAAATGACTGATAGCTGACATAAGAGACAAAGTGCTGCATTGAGTTCTGCAATTCACTACATAATGTCACTTATTAGTACTGAAAATGAAAGACAATTAATAGAAAACAAACTGCTTAATTTAGTTGTCATAAAAAAGATACAAACAACAAGAGATATAATTATTGATCAAAATATTATATAAGGCAATGTTTTAAAATATTTATCGACATTTAAGGAGTGGTCGTTCACGTCGACCTTCGTGTGTGTTATATCAGACCGTTAGTAACTGCTCTGTGTTTACTCCCTTAATTAATATTGCTTATTTTTATATAATGCATTACAAATAGCACAATAATAAATCCAAATATCATTTAAACGGAAATATCATTTAAGCTAAGCTATAATACGTTGTCATCAAGACACGTCGAAATTCTTATACGATTTTTTACAACTTATAACAACAAAAATAAGTGTGGTTCAAACCCTGCTACGTTCAAATATTTATATGCTTCTAAAAAAATATTTTTCTTACCTAAGTGTGGTATTCCACTACACTACTAGTAATACACTTTAAAAATAATACCAGAGTGCTTTATCAATAAAAAGAACAAGGCTTTACTAATTTCAATTTAATTAAACGTATTCAAATATAATGAATGATAAAACACACAACATATTAAATATTCTATAAATCCCCTAAAAAGGATAATTATAGCAACATAATATCAAAAATTAACTTAATAAGAATTTTAATAAAAGGAAAATAAGATGTTTATTTTAATAAAAGGAAAATAAGACATGCATTGTGTATAATAAAAACACAACTACGAAGTATAATAAATATAGTTATAATAAATGTTTGCAGTATGTATGGCATTTGTATGACGTAGTAGTTGACATTTGTTATGAATAAACCATTGCTACAATGTTATGGTTTCTTTTGTTATTGAAAAGAAAAGACATACATATATAATATAAATAGGAAAACTTTATTTCTAATTTATTTATTGTATTGGTCTCATAAGGTTATATACACACATATGTTGGAAATTTCTTTAGCAGGGAGTGAATGTTAAAATTAATTAGTTTGTAATTATCGAAATTAATGTTGGTCGAAATGTTATGCTATAGTTAAAAGTAAGTGTTATTCTATACATTTTATTATACTATTCCATATTCTATAAGGAAAATATTATAGTAACAGAGTGTCCTAGCACTGCGTGTAACTCACCCTTGTTGTCGCCGCGGCGGTCGGGCGGCGCGCGCAGGCGGGCGAGGCGCTTGGCGGTGAGCGTGCGCACGGGCGGGTGCTGGCGCACGTCCACCGACGCGCATACCGTGCTCTCGCCGTGCAGGAAGAACGCGAACGAGAACGACAGGTGCCACGGGCTGGAACGGTACATTTACGTTATTATTTATTATATCATGTAAATAAATAAGTTGATGAAACTTAAAACCACAAACTTAAGTAATATAGGAACAAATTTAAAGTAGCTAATACTCGTAAAAACCATTTCGCGTAAAACACTAAAGCAAAAACAAAAAAAAAAAAAGAAAAATCTTACATAGTAAGTAATAGACAATATAAAAATCATCAATCAATACAAATGAGAAAGAATGTACCAACAAGAGAAATATTACAATAGTATCTTCCCAAGAAACAGTATAAAATCACGTAACACTGTAGAACTGGATTTTGTTGTCAACGCATAATTAAATGTAATTATGCGTCGCCGCTAGGTATTTGTGAACCTAGTTAGTTAGTTGCTGCCGACGCCGCACGTGGACCAAATGCAATAACATATCATTGTTGACCTCAATGCTTATATTTTTAGTTTACATCTCTATTTGGACAAGTTATACGCTCATTACTTAATTTATTTACACATTTTATTTTGATATATTTTAGTAACACGCCCACTGCTTTATGTTTATTTATATTAACATGATTGTAAACAAATAAAAACAACAGAAGACTAAAACAACAACAGTAATATGAATAAAAATCACATTTTATTATAGTTCTCACTGTTTTCAATATTGTATATATATGTATGAAGGGGAACGAAGTCCCACTCTGATGTCTTAACGAGTGAAACACAGAGATCTTCATATTACTCTTGGAAGCGCGCAAGTGCAATTATTCATTTGAGTCAACCAAACAAAAATAGCTGCCTCAAATATATGCTTCCATTTTATAAATTATATATATGTATATATAAATATAAATTATATATATGTATACATTTTATATGTATAAAAAATATGAATCATTAAAAAATATATCACCTTTTGCCAACGTCCTCCTCGTCGCCATCGTAGGGTTGAACAAACCACTTGCCGAGTCTTACGAAATCTCGAGATAACAGGCATCTGAAGATAAGATAAATATACAAATTATTAAAATGTAAAAAATAATGCGAAAACATTGCAAAATTATGTTTCTTAATTATTAACAAAAACTTCATTATATTTTACACGTTTATAAAATTATAATTATAATTGCAAATAATGTAGCGAGCTGTCTTTGTTTCTGAATAATTGGCTTTTATGATGTCATATTGACGTGTTCTATATCAACCAAAATTTTATTAAGTTTTAGGAATTGTTAAACATTTTACGAATCTATAATTAGCCATTACTAATTTATAAATTTTGAGGCCAGTCGTGGCGCAAGGGCGCAAGACTGACTATAAAAGCGACAAGTTCAGGGTACGATGTTCACTCGAAGAAATTAAATATTTATATTTTCATTTCTTCGCTCTGGCGTCGCAAGCGCCGCAACTGCCGCAACCCAAGGTTCTCTCTGCCAACCCTGCTTTATAGTGAATACAACGTTAAAGCAAAAAAAGACTAATTTAAAAGTTACAGTAAGTAAGTTAAGTAAGTACAAATTTAAAAAGAGAGTCCAATCAGAATAAGAATTCCCAAAATCATAACTCAAACTTTAAGATCCAGAAACTAACTAAGTATACCACCTAATAGATACAAATACAAGCTGTGAACTTATATCAAGTCTACAACACTACGTACGTAGTATTTACCTATTCTCCTAAGTAGTGTAAGAGCTGCTGTCATTGCGCACACACCTATGCAGATTGCCGTGGCGAATTTCTTTGTGCAGTTGTGACTGAATGCTCGTGGCAATTAGAATGCGGAATGCCGTGAGCTTGTATTGGACGACTTTACGCTCAACTATTTTAATGATATATTATTAATATGCCTGAGAACTGTTCTCTCGTATAAATCTACCACATTGTTGTATGTATTTAAAGTTTGAATCATATATGATTTAATCATAAGAAATAAATATTCAAATAGTAGTATTTTTTAGCTTGGCGGAATCTATATCTATATTCCAGAAATATAGATTCCGGAATCTATATTCCACACATAGCAGGGT
This sequence comes from Heliconius himera, assembly GCA_021202915.1. Taxonomy (NCBI): domain Eukaryota; kingdom Metazoa; phylum Arthropoda; class Insecta; order Lepidoptera; family Nymphalidae; genus Heliconius; species Heliconius himera. The sequence continues at coordinate 535,199 of JAJHJA010000089.1, forward strand.
AAGTAGGGGAAACAGTGTAAAGACACTTAATATAAATATTAAACATTTCATTTCCTCATGTAGGAATCGAACCCACAACAGATCGCGTTTACAGTCCTCAAGTACTGGTAAAAAAAACTACACATTGAAGAAAATTGATCTCGTATAGACTTCATTACATCAACAGAGCAAACATTATAAAAACGTCGTATAAATTTAATTCAAAACACATCCTCACAGCTCGCGATTAGCCATAAAACACTAAACATGATAATTAATTTATACTACCTAACCCCTTACAAGAGACGATCAAAGAGAGATTCGGTAATGAAGCCCAATTAACAACTCGTTATAAAATACATTTTTCTTTAACAACCTTTTATAATGGCAACGCGTCGCGTCGTATAAATAAATATCCACTAACAATAGTGTAGAAGAAAAAAATGTTAGCCTTTTTATCTGTCGCACGGCGGCGCTGGCGATGAGAGATCGGGCGACATTTATAGTCAATAAAAATAAAAAGTTTAATGGAGAAGAAGGAGAAGAAAAAAAAACCGTCGAAACGTTTGCCCCTTCATTGCATTACAGCACGTATCGTAAAATTGTCGCGATCGTCGGCGCACGCATTGTTTCTTTGACGTGCCGCCGTCGGGGTCAACGACTCGTCTGGATTTCGTTCATATACGAGATTCGTCGGGCTGGCGACTGGCGGTGGCGCGGTGGCGCTCTGATGCAGGAGGAGGAGCTCTAATCATCCTAGGTACCTACTCCTAGTGCGCAACTGATTGACTAGGTGGCTACAAAGTGCAATGTTTTGTAGAAAATCGAGTTAAGTGTATTAAACTTGACGACCGATAATAAAATTATAGCGGTCATTCGCCTACCGGACACGATTTCATCCATTGAATTATTGTATTAGACACTATTTTACAAGGTGAAAGAAAAATTATGATGCTATAACGAAAAATGATATATTTTTATTATGTTTATACACGTTATATTACAAAATAACATGATCGAATAATATAATAACAATATCGATTTTTAATAAAAACAAAATGTGTGTCTATATACGGGGCGGGCGATAGCGGTGGCCGCAAGATGCAACGACCTTCGCGTAACAATGACGTCGGCCGATGCGCCCGCGCACCAGGTGCTAAACACACATTGTGCGAAATGCACGACTTCGACTAATCTAGCGCCGTGACACCATTGGGTGAACGACTATTAAATCCCACTTTAACTTGGTTCATGGCTGGGATCATTTTAAATGATAAATTGATCGTTACAAAAAAAATGGTAAAATATATTTTATATAAATTGAATAAAATATATTTTATATATATTGAGGCCGGTCGTGGCGCAGCGGCACGAGGTGTGACTGCAAAGCCGACTGGTTGTGGGTTCGATTCCCACTCGAGGAGATGAAATATTTACTTAAATTTATATTTCCATTTCTTCGCTCTGGTGTCGAGGTTAAGCGCGGCGTTGAGTTCTGCCACTCAACACGCAATGCCTCCAGAATTCGGCAGAAAGTGGGGAACGGAGTGTCTTAACACTAGGTTCCCTCTGCCTACCCTGCTGTGTGCGGGATACAGCGTGAAGCTAATTTAATTTAATTTTAATTTAATATAAATATAAAGATCTAATATCATACAAACAGTATTTTATTTATATATTCTCCAAATAAAGCGCATATTTAAAAAATCACACTACAATAAAAACATTTACAATGTTGAATATAATTACAAGTGCAAACGTCTAAAGCGTTGAAGAGTAGCGAACGGTGATTACACAACAACAGAGGTGAAGCAGCGAACAGAAAGAGAACGCTCCGCAAACCGGTGGCTCGAGCTGGTTTTGTTCTAGCCTTACAAGCCGCAAATTATATACGACCAACTGCAACGTTTAATACAGATTATACAAGCCAGATTCTCTCGGTGAGATACCGAATACTGCGCTATAAATTAAACAAGGCGTTTTATTACACATATACCTAATAAAGATTTTTATATCCATAATCACAATAAAATGGTATTATTATAGTTTTTATCCTACGATCTTCCAAATATTTTTTTTATTTCAATTACCTCCATTTTTATTTATGTAATATTGAATATATTTACAATCGATAAAAATAAATAGAAAATAATTTCAAATTACCTTTCGATCAAATTATGCAACGCCTTGAACAGCAACGAACGACACTCGTAGGAAAGCCCGCTCTCCCAAGAACCTTGATCTCCTTCTGCAAATAAAAAAATAAATTTAAATAAGTATTCTCGAAAGCGGTAAATACAGTTTATTACATAAAGTAATTCATATAAATGCTGTTAACCGCCACAACTGACGTCTCGTTGCGCTTGCGCATATTTAATATTTATTGCCTTGACATTGCCACAATTGATACCTACAGACGGCAGCCTTTTTTTGGTGTCAGATTGATTTGATTATAGTATCTAAATTCATAGATTGTATTACAGTCACATAGGGCCTCGTGAGCTGTGATCGCCGAGAAACATGACTATATTTAGAGAAGATATCGATAGTAAATATTAGTATACTAATACGTATACATATAATGCAACGAATGCAAGGTCGAGATGACACTGAACGTTCACAACAGAGGAGGAGGAGGAGGAAGCGATAAAGAGATGCACATTGTTGTGCATCGGCAACATGCGTCCGAAATAGCCGGAGCCGCATTCGCGATCGCAGATAACTCGGCCTATCACCGCGAGAGGCGCCCCCGCAGACCCCCGCCCCGCGGCGCCCCCGCCCGCCCCTCCCCGCTCCCCCGTGACGTCACGCGGGCCGTGCACGTGCTTGTGTTTGTCGCGCGCGACACACATGCGACGACGGCGCGCCAACGTTTTAATTGACATTGAATTATATACCTTACAACATTGTAATAGAACACAACAAACAAACAGCGCGCGCGTCGCTGTTGAACGATTACGTACCTACTTAGTGGAAATATAGATGTCATTTTAAATATGTGATTTATTAACTTTCCTTTGAGATGATAATTACATTATTAAGCTACGACGAAACGGTTTTTAAATATACTAAATTGTTGATTTTTAGGTGTTTCGAGCATTAGGAGTAAAAAGTGAATATGTTTAGTATATTTTTTTTGTGCGCGCACGCGTCGTGCTGGAGCGGTTCCAAGCGTGCAGCCTTGACATTCGTGCTCCAGGTGCGCGCGCCATCTCGCGCCGCGACTGAACTAGTTTTTCCAGTATCTAGCGCATGCTGACATACAGGGTGGAAGTGTCAGCACCACATTAAATGAAACCACAGTTTTAACTACTCTATAAAAGCCTAATATAATTCAGCAAAAAATAAATTCCCAAAAATGAAAAAGTTTTTTTTTCAAACAAAATAAATAATAAAATTGTCATTTTAAAACAAAACGCCATTTGTAAGGATGACGCACGCACACATAAACCTATCAAAGGAACACCGCCGCACACGCCTCATTTCGAAATCGAGTCGTATGTATTGGCGATAAAGTTCAAAGTTGTTTAACCTTTAGTAGTATTTTTGTAGTAGTAAGTGTTTATGTTATTGGGATCTAAACGTAATCGCGTCACACGAAATACAGGTATGGATAAAAATCGTGAAATGAAAAACAAAACCTACGTCCAAACTGTTGAGGCATCTTGATTAATTTCTTTAGGTATAGGTTTGAAATATTTTACCCTATATGCTGTTTCCGTAAATGGAGCGCTGCCTCTTCCACCCTGTATATGACGATTATTATACGCCTTAACATAATACAAAGATTTTTTATGTTAATCCACTATGATAAAGCCATTTTACCTACTATTAAATAAAAATTACTTATAGGTATTGAACAACCTCATAAAATTTATCTCCTACCAACCAGTCTACCAACGACAGTGTCTCGTAAAGGCACTCAAGGGCGTCAGGTAACAAGGCAGTATCCGCAAAATGAGCATTATAAATGAGTTAATTAGCAATCTCCGGCGGCTCGTCATTAATTCTGAGCATCAATGGTCATGCCAGAATGTGTTATTATTGGCATTACTAACGTATAACGAAGTCGCGAGCTAAATAAATAATTAATACTTTACATAACCAATAAACAACAAATTAATCTCAAATACGTAATAAAACAAACTCGTTACGGGTTAAATATAAATAATAATCAGCCTGGATGATTCACTTGTATTAAATATTTTGATAGAACGCTGCAAGAAACGGCAAGCTTAACAAAATTATGTCATCAAACTTAATTTTAATAAAAACAAATAGAACTGGAAAAATAACAGTAAACTACAAAATTTTGAAATGAGGTGGTGGTGGAGCACCGTTCTCCGCGCCGCCGCGCATGTACCGCTAGTACGAAGCGCAGTTACTTCACATAGGGGCACTGCAATCATTATTGCGCCGGCACTCCGCCTCTCGTGGTATCTTCCAAGGTCGTTGCCGGCGAACGGTCCGCGCACCGCTCCTCGATACCGCCGATACCGCGCGAGTCACGACCGGGGTCGTGGTGCCATCGCGATATAGCTTCTCCAAGGATTTCGCTATCGGCCGTCGAGCGTTCAGCCATTAACTAATAGGTCATAAGCGATATAGTACGCAACACATCAAGAACGAAGATAGAGTCTTTAAAGACTAAATACCACCCCTATACGCGGTTGTTCATATATGAATTTATAAAGATATCTACTTTAAATCATATATTTTAACTTAAACTACGCTACAAATAAAGAATACATAATAAAACAAGACGTTTAACAGCAATTTCTTAAAGTTACAGTAAACTACATTAATTTGAATAACAATGCGGCGCGATACGACCGACTACACGCAAACAGCGTGAACTAAGTTGATGTTTATGTTCGAGTATATTTGAACATGTAGATAGATAGATATAGCATATAATATGTAAATATATAAATAATGCGAGGTGCAACGTGCAGTTATTAGGCTGGTGCGGGTTCAAGGTCGGTGGTGGTCGGTGGTGGTGGGGCGGGCGGTGTGGCGGCGTGACGGCGCGGGTGGCGCGGGCACGGCACCCCACGCCGGGATCGATAGCGTACGCCGTACAGACGCGCGCCGCCGCGCCACTCACTGGCCGCCCCCAACAATTGCCATGCGATTATCACACTCGAACACTAAATGTTAATTGAGCATCTCTATTGGGACTTGGCACTCGAAGGTTCACTGTATTGAGTTTTTAGGGCGCGTCAACGGATTCATGAAAAAAAGCGGGTTCATTTAAACATTAAAATCAAATTTAGCACGTATATGCTTAAAATAAATTATTTAAAGAAACGATCCAGTCAGTTAGTGCCGTTCAAAAGTGTATTCGCGTTCGAAATGTTTATTTGGAATCCGCGCTACTAATGCACACGATCCGAGATAAGATAAGACAGTAGAAACATCTGAATGAACACAACCATAAAGTGAACCTTGCGTTTCCCGCTTTACTTACGAAACCACCATCCACGTAGCGGCAACAAGTCACCGCAAATATATAGCGAGTGTTGGGACTAATCGTGTGCCCAATAAATATAAAGTTTAACGATGCCGTAGTTGGTGGAGCGCCGGGATTTATCGGAGACGGCGACAGTGTCAACGCTGTTGCGTGACGAGGCGCGAGTCTCGCTTCGAACCCACGATGTTTATCTTTGACATAACTTAGCACAGAATACTAATAAATAAATAGGTGAGCGTAATAGAATATATACGTAATTCATATAAATAAATCTACAACGTGGTAAAATTGAAATCGAATCGAATATTTTGTCTACTTGTCTTTACACAAATACAAATATGTAGGCCAGTCGTGCCGCAGGGACAGAAAAGTGCGACTATAAACGCGACAGGTCGTGGATTCGATTCCACTTCAAGAAAATTTTAACATAATATTTAATATTATAATTTCATCGCTGTAGTAATGAGGTAAAGCGTGGCTATGAGTTCCGCCACTCAACACAATGCCTCTAACATTCGGTGGTAAATAAGAAAACGGAAGTCAGCACTAGGTTCCCAGGTTCCCTCTGCCTACCTCGCTATGTGCCGGATACAGCGTGAAGTTAAAAAATAAAATTGCATGCATACGATACGATGAACAACGTATCCATCCGGTTTTGGCCAGACAACCACAACGTGAGAGCATGCACACGCCGCGAAAAGTAAGTCACTTTGAACGACAACGAACTACTTTTTGGTAAATTTTAAAGTTGTCGAGAGTTATATCCGGATCGGGATTACCGACTTTGGATTAAAATTTACACGTTTTTAACATTTTTAAACTGTTATTCCACACTTAGGAAATAAACTAAGCCATACATACGTTCAAGTGTTCGCAGTGGTCAGAGCGCTTGAACGGTATCCAAGAGGTTCGGGTTCAAATCCAGCTACATTCAAATTATTATAGGTTTTCTAAATAATTATTTAACACACGTTCTCTATTAATGGCTATCAAACGTCATCAATCTGATATTACTTGGAAGCGACAATGTATTGCAGTGAAACAATAAGGAAGAATATTACACAAATTAATCATATCAACGTAAACGGCAAAACCTCGACACGAGTTAGCTGTCAGAAGCCCAATCAGAAGCGGCATACCGTGCACGTCTCGCATTCAAACAACTTTTATACGATACAAGCTGCCTTAACCGCCTCTATTGGAGTTTGGAAATCGATTATAAAAGAACTTCCTATACTACTAATTACTATGTAAAATATTGGAGAACTTTACGTTTTAATAATTTTGTGATGTTATCAGGTCCTGTACAAACATGTGGTACAACTAGGTATAAGCAAGCAATGCAGAGATAGGGACGCCGCCTTCGCCACCATCCTCACCCCACGGCTATGGGGACCTGTTGAGGCGTTCCTGTTACATGCCGACTCGCTCAAAAGACGTTCTCGTTTATGATGATGCCTTGGTAACAAGAACAATTTAAATAAAGCATTTTAAATACGATTGTTGATTGCAGCATCTTAAGTAACTCTTGTATAAATAAAAAAAACATTTAAGTTTCCTGTACTTTATATAAGATGTTGGTTTTTAATAGCCCAAGGAACTAGGTCATATTTGTTTATCAGTGTTTAAGACTTTCAAGAGTAAGAGTTGCGAGTGAATTTTTTGATCAGCAACGTTCTCACAAGGTGGAAGATGTGGTGGTAAACAGTGAAGTGACAGGTTGACGGGCGGGCGGGGGGCCGCGGGGGAGGGGGAGGCCGGGAGGGAGGTAGAGAGGGGGAGGCTAGGCGGCAACGACGCAGTGAAATGCGCGCGCTTTGTTTACACCGCGCGTGTTACCGCTTACCGCTAACGTTGTTACTATTTCTAGACGGATACATACATCACTATTAATTAGTTACACTTACATGCCATCAATAATTTATAGACATATTCTAATACTTAGCAGTATTAAGCTGTGAGCTCAAATAGATTTTAAGTGCATTTTTCTATACATACTAATAAAACAGCTAGCCTCCGAACGTTTAGTCACAATGCAAATAAAGTTTATTATAATTAATAACAACATAATAAAATAATTTTAAGCCATAAATCTTTTAACCTCACATCATAAATCAATCAGTCTCACATATACAAGAAAGGTGTATCATGTTCACGGAGTCGCTAGATAGATCATCGGTGGCGATAATGCGATTCCAGCTATAGTATCGAGCGCAAGGAAATCTGTCAATCCGCGCGCGCCCTCCGCCGCCGGCCCTCCCGCGCCCTCTCGCTCGCACACGCCCACGTGCGCCACGCGTGACGTCACGCGCGTCGCCCGCCGACGTCATGGACCGCCTGCATAGGCCCTACGACCCTACGGCCCTACACAGGGTATATCATCGACGCATATTAGGCCAAATAAAGATTTATTACTATTAATCTAAAGAAAGTCTACTAATCAATTTTTACTTTTTTAATAAATATGTAAGTAAGAACATGTACGTTTTTTTTCTAAATTAATTATATTCATTTCAGGCCATTTAAGACTTTACAAAATTTACTACTAGTTCGATCATTTATACAGGGGAGTGCGTGAGAATAGTCTCCGCATACTTCAAAAACTACTAGGTGGCGAGGCCCACGGTGTTATGATTTAAATTCATAATCATTGCGTTCTATATACGGTAGGAAATCTGTGAATTATATACCAACTTTTCAACTTTTTAAATAATGTAATAAATAAAAAAAAACTTTAAAATATTAAAAACAATATAAAGCTAACGCCTATTGAATATAGTGAACAACCGCAACACAATACGGAAACGTGTCATCTTCCGGTCGGTCCCTTAAGACACGACGGTGGTATGGATCGAGTGTGTCGTCTGTCGGCGGGGCGGTTATCGCCATCTGCGCGAGTCACGCAGCTGCTGCGGCCCACCCTCTCACTTTGTCTCAGCTCGGCCCTAAGCTACCCGCACTAAACACACCTAATCATTATGTGAATACTTTTACTCTTGCTGGTTGAGATTGGGAAAACGATCGTTTTTTTCCATGTAATCTACTTACATGGAAAAAAACGTATTAATGTAGATTACACACGTTAAACGATAAATATTACCTATAGTTAGAATTCATGTTTAAAATCTTAAATAATCTTAATATATTAATAAAAACTTAATTCACTTAAGCAATAACCTACTTTGTCAATACTAAATATGTGTATAGTTGCCGACGGGCTCGGGGCGGTGCGCGCGCGCATCAATAAATAGTCCGATCGGCGCGCCGCCGTCAATACACGTCACGCGGCAGTTTAATAATAAAACTCCAAATGCGGTGGACGCGGCTACGTTCAACAACCTTGCGGAAAGCTTCGTACTTACTATATTTCGCATTAATATTATTATTGATCGACGTTATTGTTGCATTGGCGCAATTGCTATGTTTTTTGATATCTTATAAGAAATACTTTGAATAGAGAATCGACCTATAACATTGGGATACGTTACTGCATTTCCATACGAAAAAAAGTAGAGAATGGAGTGATTTTTACTTGCATAATCTGTGTAAAGCGAGAATTGCCTAAATAAATATAGTGATAGTTGTCCAATCTGATAATATTTTTTGCAACATAATATTACTAGTTAATCAACACTTAATAACTGTCAATGAATCAACGTGTAAAGTGACGATACTATATGAAAGATAAAAAGGTATCGATAGTAACAGTAGCACCGTTATATAGAAAGACTGCGTCTGCGTAGAGGCCTTTCCCACGGCCTCACCGCTGTTCCGCCTAATTTCTCAGAGTTACAAACGCTGACAACGTTTTGAGACGATGAAATTCTGCAATACACATTTTATAAGGCGTCGTTATAATATTTTTTATCATATTATAATTTTATTTTGATTATCTACTTTATTTATTATCAATAAAAAAATATATTATCTTTCCAAAGATTTCAGATAGTGAAGATTATATTGTAGTGTATTTACATTCAATAGTCACGTTGTATACAAAATACGTACAATACTTAAAGCGTTTAAAATGCATATACTCAGTAAGCTCACATCGTGTGCCCTCTATACTAATTAATAGGTCAACGGACCGCTTCCATACTCTTTGATTTATTTCATTGAGTTTACAAATGTTGCTTGCTACATTTATTATATAAAATTATAATATAAAATACAACCATAAATTATTACTTCACACGTATAAAATATAAAGAGACGAGATCTACGAGTGAACAGCGTAGCGGATGCTTCGTTATCTGGCCCATCTCAAACAGATCGCCCGCGATGAGATAATATTTGAATTAGATAAGCCACTCAAAACACTATAATATTACGAAGAATATGTAGATAAGATGGTATGTACATGGAGAAAAAAAACATATTCTACTGCTATAATACAAGTTTCTTTGAAATTTTATAATGGATTATTCTGTCATTATTTGTGAGTAAGGATAGCGAGATACGTCTGGGATCAGCTCATCTATCTCATTTGGTGCGGTGCGGCTCGGATGCGTGTCCGAGGGCGTAGCGTGCATAGGCGCAACGCGGCGCGCCGTGGGTCAACGACTGCGCCCCGACCGCCGGCGGCCGCCTCAAATATTTCTACTGAAGTGTTCCACGGAGACTACCTTAGAAAATGTTACTTTATTACTATTATCTACACTGTATTTAATAAAGACTGATTAATAGCGTTTGACTTTATTTGTAATAGTAAACAACTTTGCAAAAAGGAGGATGCAATATTTAATTTCCACATTCATCTCGAACAAGATTAACTCAATGTTGGCGTTAAATTGATTACTTTTATTTATTGATTTACTTAAGAGAGAAGGAACGTGTGTATGGTAATAAGATATAATTTACAAGTCCTTATGTAACACACAATCAAAGGGCACATTGCGAGGAATTCGACCGATCGGCCGACAGCCGACACACGCGCACGCTGTTCGCTTACCGACGGTCATTAAAATTGGTCTCGGAATTCGTGAACAAGAAATCAAAGCGATCAATTTGTATGGTTCCCCTTAAAGGCGTCCATATAGTTTAAATATTAGTACAGGTAATTTGTTGAACATTTTATTGTGGCCGTAGACAGATCGTCACGGAATTTGTAATGGAAGCGGCCGTGGTGGCTTCCTCGGCGTGCCCCCCGACCGTCCCGACCGTCCCCCGAACATCTGTCCACACAATACGCTCACGAGACATGTGCAGTGAGGATCAGGTGTCGTACTGACCGCGGGCAAGCCCGGTGGAACGAGTTATGAAACCAGTCGGTCCAGGCCGTCGACACAAGAAAGTAAAAACTAATAATTCGGTATTTCAATATGATAGAGTCGTAGCAATTCAAATCGCAAATAAACCCGTACAAATACGATTGAAACATGAGAATGACAGCTCTCAGACTGGAGCGCGGAGGATTAAGCGCAAACAGAAATGTTTGTTATCCGACAGCTATGAAACTGAAAATAATACCATATTGGCACTATGGTCGCGAATTCACTTAGTGTATAATAATTATTAATTTCTATTATAAAGAAACAATTGTAACTGTGTGGATAAGCTTAACGAAATATTTTTTTAAGAAATTGGTAATTGAGCTGAGAGAAACGAAGCTCTCACTGATCAAAAGTGTTTTTCGTTGTAATGCTACTCCTCCTAGATCGTTAAACTAACAGTTCTGAAATTTTGCAGGAACGTTGTGGACGACAGGGTGATCCCAGCGAAGTTTTGTGAGAATTGTAGTTGTAGTATTTGAGTAAATGGTCAAAATGTGTCCCAGAGTTAAGCTGTGGGACGTTTTGAAATTAACGCGCACAGACTGAACTTTGACTAACCTAACCCAGCGCGTGCGGACAAAACAGAAAACTTCGCAAAATTTTGCGCAACATAGTTTCGCTTAGCTGTACCCGCCGTGCACGACATGTGGCGGGTCCTAATCTGAATACTACTTATAGAAATCTAGAAAACTCTTATCAAACACCAAATCATCTAATTTGTCTTAAATAAAAATCAACTACATTTAAAGGCGTTTATTGAGATTAACAAGTGAGAAGCAATACAATATTTAATTCGGGCAACATTGAAAAAAAATTGTGAATTGAGAAGAATTACCGAATTGAGTTCTTCCGAACCGAATGCGCGTTACGTTCTGGTAATTTTGTGCACTACAAAGGTTGCAAGGAGTCACATGACACGCTGGGCCATAGATACTTCTAATTAACTGTTGTACGAATAAGCAACATTGTCTAGACGTATTCCGGCTTAGTTGCGGATTACTGAAAGTTAGTGACGACTCTTTAATTACACCGGTGACTGGTGTCAGAGTGCCAACGAAAGAAATTATTTACATTTTATAAAAATTCATTTAAATATATATTTACGTATTGTCGGAAAAGATACTAAAGACGACATAATATGCTTACAATGTATCTAGAAAATAAATCAGCTTCACGCTGTATCCCGCACACAGCAGGGTAGGCAGAGGGAACCTAGTGTTAAGACACTCCGTTCCCCACTTTCTGCCGAATTCTGAAGGCATTGCGTGTTGAGTGGCAGAACTCAACGCCGCGCTTGTCCTTGCTCTTGCTCGCGCTTGTAAATTGAGTAATAATTAACAAAATAGCTCTCACAATCAAAGGTACAATAGCTTGCACGAGATAAGCGTCTCATCAGGTACCCACAGATGCACACCCCAAGGTCCGTCACACGCGGCGCTCCGAGGACGGTGCAGGGTGTAGGGTGCAGGCGGCGGGCGGCGGCGGGTAGGTGGGAGGTATCGATCAGCGAGGGCGTGCGGGACGCCGCTCCGGGTAGGTGCCACTTATCGCCGTCTTCGCGCCACTTCGCACCTAATTTATCGCGGCCCACCATCGCTTCATTTTGTGCATCAACATTTTATGACACTACTAAATTTGATAGAGGCGTACGGACGATTTGCGACTGACGCTAAACATCTATTTATGTTATCGGAATGTGATATAAAAATGTAATAATGGTATAAGATTCGTACCATTTGTGAACAGCATAAAGGTTGAATTAATTTGTTGTTTGAAAATTGAAAAATGAGATATAATTTATAATGTATTTTCGACATAGATTTAGTTTTTTCAAATGATTTTCAATTAATCGATAAAATAAAAAAAAGCCAAAGGGGAGCGTGGGACACGTACATCGTGCAGCGTATAGCGTGAAGGTCACAGGGCACGTGGACACACGGCGTGGGGTAAGGGCGAGTACGAGGGATCGATACCCGCACCCGCGTCCGCGTCCGCGCCTCTCTGTGCTAGCCCCGCCCGCTCCACGACACCGGCGCGGCGCCCGAACGGTCGCACAGTATTGTTATCAACCTATTATAATGCTTAAACGTTTCTATCGGCATTATTGTATAGCGTATATCACAATAATCTGTACTTATCGCGCATACAGTTGTCACTATCTATAATGGGAACAGTCGGAACGTTCAGCAGTACACACTGAACAACATGTGAGAGGGGTCAACTTGAGTCAATAGAGTTCCAGTGGTTTCAGTGAGCAGTGAGCACACAGTGGACACGGAGAGTGAATGATTAATGACCGCACTCACCAGACCGTAACCAGCGCCCGCCCACAAGGGCTCTAAAGCCTAGTTTAGGTGTAGTGGTGTGAGCGAAGAACTAATACGAGCTTACAGCTACGTTCCACGGCGCTCGCGTGGCGTTACAGCAATATTGATGTGTGCGTTTACATTACAAGCATTACGTGCAATGGGCGTAAACCTGCACTTATACGCTTGCATTTCAGCCAACACTGTTATAAAAAGTGTTCTTTAATTATTGAATTTGGATTTCTAGTGACATACCAGCATACATCTATGGATGGGTTTCATTAATCAATAACGAAATGTCGAAACATTTGGAATTCATTTAGAAAATATTATCTTTCTAATGATGTAACTAACTCACATACTAATAAATTATTAATAAAGCTAAACTAAGCATCACTGTTCTCACCAATATGTATAGCATAATGAATAAATAAGTGCGTTTGAGGCGAGAGCTAGGGGGTAACCGGCTCACCGCTGCCCAGCCCCGTTGCCACCCACCCGCTGTCGCATCATAACCCGCCAATGCCCCCTAATTGCTGCGGGCACGGTCAATGCAATCTACGGTAACTTTGAACCATAAACAAGGGACTCTGATGGGAATCATTGCGAACTCCTACATGAGATGTAACGTAATTGAGTTATGCTAATAAAATGTTATGAATACAACGATGTTTCGTTGTAAAGCACCTGAATCACCATTTACATAATTAAATATGCGTTTATGGGAAGTTTAGAATATCATGGAATATTATAAGTATTGTTATATTATAGAGAAGTGTCATGGGAGTGACGGCTCCGATTTTGACCTTTATCGAATTTGTTAGAAGGCGTCGGAGGGCTATAGCGGGCGCAGGGGGTGGGCTGACATTTTACCCACCGCCCACGTTCCACCAGACAAACCCAATCAGGCAGCGCGCTTCTATGGGCACCAACTTAATTTCTGCATCGCAGATCAAAAACAGGTTGCACCGAATGACAATATAAATATAATAGACACACGAGAATATAATTTAAACTCATCTTATAGTCTTATAAGATGAGATGACGAAATTGCACATTTGCACATATAAAAATGTCATACAAAAATAAATCGTGCGGTTAAACTATTTTAATAATGCAAATATAATTATGAGCTCCCTTCAATTAATCACTGTGATTATCACGCAGTGATCCCTGAAATTAATCACGCAGAATGTTAAATACAATTTATGGCATCGATCAAGTAATGTGGATTAGGTACTTGATCGAGCTCACATACGTTTTCAGTTATGAATTTCAAACTTAGACAATTTGTTTTTTAAACAGTGAATTTACACCAAGAAACGTAGTAATTACGTATATGTATATAGCGTTCGTAGTAATTTAGGAGAGTGTTACAAGAGGTAAAACCAATATTTCCCAGATAACTAGGTAATGACAGAGGAGCGGGAAACACACGCCCATTTTACAAATGAATCAAGTGATGTGTATGCATATTCATGAATGGGACGTGTGATCGCGGCGCGGCGTCTGACTAATTAACGTAACGCACAATCCTATTACCCACGAATCGTATCAGATTTATTTATTGAGTTAAGAATTATGAATTCATAGTTATATTATCATAAAATCTTAATAATTTAAACAATATGATTTTTCGTAGTTTATGTATTTCCCAGTCACCCCGGCGCATCTGCCGCCCGCACCGCCGCGCCGCGCCGGGTCAACCGTTAATCTCAGCACAAATAGGCTCACGTACGCCGCCGGCCTGAGAACTGCCAAGGATTCCTCGCAAATTGTAGCCGGCAGCATTAGGGGACATTACCTACACGTGTAGCCTGATGTCGCTTTAAATGTTTACACCCATGTGTGGAGGTGCGGTGGTGCGGCGCGATGTAATACAAGAAAGCTTATGTTGTTTATAAAATAAAATTATATTTTCTGAAATATAATCGCATTTATATCATAGAAAATGTGATATGACAACACGTACTATATTTACTCGACTCACTCAAATGCCACACATTTGCTTTATTATTTTATTTTATATATAGATATTTTTTATAGAACTACTGTGTTATGGTTCATCAAGCAGAATGAAAATATTAGTTTGAACTTCGATCGTATCGGGAAATTGCTGTACGTCCAGTTATTTCCGTCCGCAGTGGCATGGCGGCGACCTTCGGTCATGCAGCATCAACCTCTCCATTTACCGTCCGTCTGTCGCAATACTTTACATTATTCATTTTAGAGATTTGGGTATTAAGCCATAAAAATTATAAGCCCTCATATAAATAATGAAAGCTTGCCAGTTACAATTTATACAGTTATATAAGTAACTAATTGATTATACGACACGATTATTTTAATAGTAACACTACTATTGCCATTTATCTAATTTTAATACTTATTTACGTTTTTCCGCCAAAAGTTGCTGTTACGTTTGAAAGTTCGGAAATAGTATAAAGATGAATTATGCATAATTTTTATAGTTCTGTTTATTAATTGATATTTACTACAAAAATAAAGAAATTTGTGTGGAATCATGATTCTGATTATATTCTAAAATATACCAAACCTTACAATAAAAAATATAATCTAAAAATGCTATAAGTGTTTGTTATATCACAAAACGTGACGAAGTGTGAGGGTAGCATCGCCACGGCGCAGCGAGTCGATACCGCGTCCTTGCTCACCCTGTCTCGCCTTATACGCAGAAATGGGTGACCGGGAACGATATATTGTAGTCAACAAGACTCTATTAAGAAAACCTTCAGTTATACTTCGTATATTTATATAAATACTATACGTTGTATCGTACCCACAGCAGAGTAGGTAGAGGGAACATAGTGTTAAGACACTCTGTTCCCCATTTTCCGCCGAATTCTGAAGGCATTGCAAATTGAGCGGCGAAACTTAACGCCGACCTTTGCCTCGATACCAGAGCGAGAGAAATTAAAATCTTAAATATTTAATTTCCTAGAGTGAGAATCTGCGCCACGACTGGCCTAAACACACGATTCTATTTGCAAAATGATGCACCTAACGCAACAAAAATATTAGAAAAAAAATTAGTGCTTTAAGTTAATAGACCATTTAGCGAGTAGGTTTATAGGACGTGCGGCGCTCAATTCGCGTAATATCGTTAAGTCTATTTGGCACCTAGGTGCGAAGTTACGCAACGCTCGCGCCTCCGTTGAAGCCTTCCGACTATAAACAACTGTTATTGACTAACATATACACATATACTAGATTAAAACGAACTTTTAAACACAAATCATGATAACAAATGAGAATTGAAATAAGGTATCCTGAAATATAAGCGACAGCATCAGCGGTGTTGTTCCCGAGCTAAATGGGTAACCAAGGTTGAAACAATTGACGTTGGCCAGCCACGGTCACAACCCGCGGATTCGTACCATCCCACACAAGGATGGAAGGAAACTTATAGTGTATCATTTTCATTATTTGGTGTAGAATCATAATTTAGCTTTGTTATTAGCTTATTGTATAATACTGAAAAATATAATATTTTCTCATAATAAGCTTTTTTTAAAATACTACCGTGAAATATTAATAGATGTGTAGATTTCGTTACTATGGGAAATTACAAATAAGATTTGGCAGTAGGTGAACTGCGAAAATTAAAAAAAGAACGCTTTTAAAAATCAAAGAATTTGTATAAAGGGAATGTATAGAAAAAAATAAAGACATATAAAATAAATGATATAATAATTTAGAATGGAATTCTTATGCTCTTAATGATTACAGTGATTTACGAGAAGTCAACATCGTAAATGTTTAATTCTACATATAAAGAAAAGTAAGCATCACCGTCACAATGGGCAACAGCCAAAATAAGGACCGTTTATGTAGATTTATGTCACGTTCTATTTTGGGATTGGGCCGCACTCGCCTGAATTTGTTCACCGGTGCTGTGCTTGCGGCCGGTAACTTTAAATAAATACACGCGCAAGACAACTCAACGGGACATTCGGAACAATAAAACAATTATTTAAAATGTAATTTATTTTTCTAGATTTTCAATATACATATAATTGAATCCTGATATGGTATATAGATCCTGTAAATTACAACTCATCTAAGCTAAGCAAATGTGTAGTTGCCATTCACGAAATGTATTCCAAATTGCAGAATTTCAACGTGGAGCGGACACACGAGCACAACGCTACATCCGTCTATACCAGTGGTTCCCAACCAATGGTCCGCAGAAGCCTAAATATGGCCCGCGAACGTTTTAATTTTATGACTGGGGATGGTGAGGCGAAGTTTCTGTTTAATTATCACAATTAATTTTTATTCCATCTAAATGCATAGTGGTCCCTGCTATCAAGAATGATATAAAAGTGGTCCCTTATCAATAAAAGATTGGGAACCCCTGGTCTATACTCTACAGACTCTACACTATAGATAGGAATATCGTGATTTTGACCAATTATCGATCTTGGGTGTTGCTCAATATCGTTGTCGAATTACCAAGTTTCTAGCCGTTACGATAACTGTACAATTCTGTACGCCTGTTACGTACCTCGCTAAATTGTTCAAAACAGCTCCGGGAAGTTAATTGTTTACTAATTTATTGTATTTCAATTGCTATAAACGGAATATAATGTGGCGGAACTTAACGTCACAATTAGTACATACAGATCTTAAGCATCTGTACTAAGAACATAAACGTTTTATTGTACTTAATTAGCAAGTTTATTTAATTATTAATTATAAAAAAAAATAGTTAAATATGAGTTTTGTTTCAATAATATAGCACACTCAAAAGTTACTGGTGTTACCATAAGCTTTGATATCATATATTGAGATGTTGATATGTTACTGTACTGAAGTGTGAATAACTCTAGCTTCTAATAGTTAAAACTATACAGACAACACGCATAGCACACATATTTTTTGAATCCCGTAAATATGTATGTATCATACAAAAAGTCATTCACAAAACATATTTATGTATATCAAAGTTTTCGCTAACTATTCCACGACAAGCCACCTGTTGCGTTACAATAAAGTCGACAACCAGCCTGCGACCGGCTCGGGGACCGCCTTCAACTTTTCTTGACATCTCGCCAGCACTTTTACTTGAAACTTGTTAGTATAAATTCTACGAACACCGCTTCTTGTTGTAGTTTCAAGACTATGAGAACGTAGCTGAAGTGATTGTTATGTTTATTTCTTCGTACTGTTACTATACTGTTCAATTAAAATTACGCTTGACTAAATATAATTAATAATAATAAACAAACAATAAAGGGACCAGTCGTGGCACAGAGACAGAAGCGTGCGACTATAAACGCGACAGGTTGTGGGTTCCATTTCCATTTGAGGAAATGAAATATTTAATATTTTAATCTGTTCGCTTTGGTAACGAGTCATAGCGGGGCCTTAAGTTCCATTATTCAACACGCAATGCCTCCTTTGGCGGCAAGAATGTATCGGAGAGTTTTAACATTAGTATGTGCGTGCAACTAAAAAAACAGCGTAAAGATTAAAAAAACAACAATAATCCATTAAAACATTTGTGCTCTTACAATTAAATTCTAAAGTATTCGAAAACCTACACCAACAATTAATACACAACGCAAATTGTCTGCCAAACTTGTCAAAAGCTACCAACATTCCAACTACCAAGTGAAGGTACTTGAATAACGTAGTAAAATGTCATTTATTACATTAATCAGTCTCAAGTTCGCCTCTCCCCCTCCTTCTCCTCCTCCTCCCGAGACTGCTTGAAAGAGATGACGTGATGGCGAGATCTTAATCTTTCGCGTAATTGTTACCGATGATACAACAAATCCCTGGAGCCCGTTAAACGAGCTGTTAATTTCAGCCGTTTGAACGGCGCCGCGCAAAGTAGTTTACCGATATATTAAAAGTTTTATATTTAAAAGTGGCCATTTTAATCCAACCCGCTGTGGAACGATTTAATCATTAGTGTTATGTACTTTTGCGGAGGTTAACAGACTCTGATTATAACAGGTGTCGTCTAATTTATCATTTCATAAATTTATGCAAGTAGAATAGACATCGTGGTTTATAGTGAATGATAAACATGGTACCTTCAACGTCTAGCTAACTGATCGCTTTCAGAACCTTCTAGCAAGATTATTCCTAAAGAAGATATAAAGGTATCTAGAATAAAAATTAATACTCACGGCTAGCAATAAGTTCAGGAGCGACGACTCCATTGAGGTCCGGCTCCTCCCCGTACCAGAATATCCAGAGCTCCTTGGAGGCGCGGAGCGAGAGCGGCGGCGGCGCGGGCATGCCCGTGTCGAGGTCGTGCGGCACGCGCCGCCACACGCACAGGATGTCGCCGGCGAGGCAGCGCGCGTAGCTGCTGATGACGGGGTCCGCGAGCGGCGCGGCGCCCTCCTCCACGTCGCCGCCGCCGCCGCCGCTCGTCTCCCCCCATACCAGTTTACGCCATTTTATGCCATACAGCTCCGTCTGGAACAAATTCACATCTCATTAGTTGATCATATATGAACACACAATGTCAAAACCAATCAATATACATATGTATAAAGAAATTTTTGGTTACTATCAACATCGATATCGATAAGACACACAACGCACTTCCTAACTTCAGGGGGCGAAAAGGTGATTCAAAGATTGTAGGGTAGGGTTATGGGAGGTTTTCCCTAATCTATAAATTTCAAAATAAAAACTCCTATAAAAACGAGAAAATGGGACTGAAATCTCGATGATTAATAAAACATACGATTGTTTAAAGATTAAAACGGTGCATAAAAATAAAAAAATATTTGTAAAAACAAAAACCCCGACTGCATCAAACTTAAAAGAAAATAAACAAGCCCAATAGTTTATTAGTATTAACAGTCGGGACCTCTTTAAATTATGCGGGGTTCCTGGTAAAGATTTTATTGATTGAAGAATTACTTATAGGCCCCGACTGTTAATCCTAATAAACTATTGGGCTTGTTTATTTTCTTTTAAGTTTGATGCAGTCGGGGTTTTTGTTTTTACAAATATTTTTTTATTTTTCATTTTTTTGTTAAAATTTATTATGGGAATGATAATCATGATATACCTTTTTGAAATCCTGAAATTGAGCTCTTGAATTTGATACCCATATTGTAGTATTCGAAACGAAAATTTTTTTTTTTACTACGTCCAATGGCGTACCACAGCCGCCATGATCGTTTTTTATTAACGTCACCTATCTAAGAACACTTGGGCTGCTAATACGAATCTAACGATACCTTAAATATGTAAATCCGTTCAGCGGTTCTGGAGATACGAGGTAATAAAGAATATTACATACATACAAGATACGCGCGAAAAACATAACCCTTCCTTAGCAGTCGGGAACAATTATCACATAACGTAGTCATTTAGCGATAAGTTTAGAATATGTATTGTGATGTTAATTTATTTAACTTACATTTCTGTAAAATATTGCTGTCTTTAAAATAATAATACACACGACAATAATTAATATTTAATGATAGACTTCCTTGTACCGATATACAGCATACGGTTTGTAAATTTTAAATATTTTAGTCGTTTGAAAAATCATGTCATTTAATTTAAAATATTCTATTTTTTTTTCTATAAACACCGGTTAAACAAGCAGTACTTTAAATGAAAGTAAAAAATTAATACCAAGAGGTGTACAAGGTCTTCTACTTGCGACACTCAAATTGCGGTTTCACACCATTTAGGGTTACTCTTCCACACAATTGATTTTGATGAAATATGCACAGAAGCTAACGACATTTTCTAATTAATGTATATTGGTATAAAATAACAATTATTTAAATTAAATTCAAGATTATTTCCCAAAATGTCACATTCGTTTGCATATTATGTTAGAACGTAACGCACGACAAGGTACGAAGGTCGAAAGGTTAATCATCTTGTTGCTAAGCCGAAGGTGTGTTAATATTTATAGCCGCAACGCAAAGAGGGTCAACGCACTTCTTCCCGACGTAACCATCTGCAGCGGAAGGGGGTCCACGCACCTGGCAGACGCGCGTGGGGTCGCATCGAAATGCGACAACAGGGGTTTAATTATAACTAATAACTTCAAGTAACAATAACATTAGATGCATAATGGTATAATTTTCAGTATATTTTAATATCGAATAAAATGTACAAAACTAAACTATAACGATATCGACACCAGTAATGATCCTTCATCATCATTCATACAATCATAATAGCATCAGACTCTAATCAGGACCGTGCGAAGATCGGTGGCAGTATTTTAAAGAATGCGCGTGCGCACGTCGATCAGTGTTTCGGTGCTCGGCGGACGTCTGGGGCCGGCCGCTTTCTAACGCCCGATGCGCTCGCGCGGGACCAACTCACTTTCTACCGTGTGACGTGACCACACATTAATGTTAAAATCACGGGTCTACCAAACTCCAACTGTATATTGTAGCTTAATCTACATACGGTTAAAAGAGATCGTAAAGACGACGAACGACTATATTTTATATTCAAAGGAATCACATACTTTAGTGGTTCAAGAAAGCTGTACGCCATTATAGTTGCAGCGGCGAGTTACTGAAAGAGCAAGCTTGTACAAATGTCTCCACTCGGCACTAACGTCTTTCCGATACAACGACAAAGAGGTCAATAGATTACGGATGGAAATTCAAACGTTACATCAAAGCGCGACACGGCTGATGTTAAGCGAAGATATTCTTCTACAAAGCTCTTTACTCCACGAGAGTAAAACTTAGTTGGGAAAATATGCAGTTATTTGAATTTAAAATGTGAAACGAACGACGTTGTCGCCTGGACGGGCAGGGCCGGAGCGATAACGCCCGGTTGAAGCCGCTGAAAAGCCGGTAATTTTCCGGGAAATTTCCACCCTAACCGGTCCCGCAGCGGAGTTACGTAAGTTCGCGCAACTTTACCAACTGAAAACGCAGATGCTCGACAAAGCCTCATTGTTTTGTGAAATATAAAGTTGTGTGGAACTGTGTTAATATGGAAACTTAAATATTTGGATTTATACTTTGACTGTAAAATTTTATTATCGTAATTATCGTATCAAATTTTCTACGCTGAATCAAAAAAAGAACGTCTATGTAAATTTATATTATAAATTCATAAACATATATTGTAAATTTACTTGTTAATAAATAGTTAGCTGAGTTTTTAACGAGGTTTCATTACAAAAAATTGTGTGTGATTGTTATTTTAAAAATTTACAATCTCTCTTATGTCATATCTAAATACTACATATATTACATTGAATATAGTATATTAATATAAACTGATATAAACAACAACTATTCTTTCAAGTGGTTTGCGTAACAATCCACCGGATCTCTCGGTTGCAAGAAGAAGAAAAAGAAATCCCGCAACTATAAAATAATATGCAGATTAAATAAACAGTTGACTGTAAACAATGTAGGTCCGTAAAGCAAGCATAACCGAGAACGGAAAAAAAATGCACGTCCAAAAAAGTCGAACACCGCTAGCCGAGAGCGAGGAGCGAGAGGGACGGAGGTACGGCGTGCGACAGGGACGGCGCGCCGCGAAAGTGAGAGGAGGCGAGCGCGGCGTGGCGCGGCGCGGCAACGGCGCGGTTACGTTACTAGCGGGGTAAACAATCGAGGATGATGTGACGGCGGCGTGCGCGCGCGCCCCCCGCCCTGCACTTCGCTACTGCATTTTTACCGTGTGACGTCACTGCTCTACATGGGGTGGCTTTTTGGTGTTAGGAACTAAATAACTAAATATTTAGAACTTGTCTATACATACATTGTGAGTATTATAATTATTATATTGGTAGTTGGTATATAAATATTATTGAATCATCGTCGAAGCGCAATATATCTGTTAACTGTAAATATATCGATCATTAAGTGATGGCGTTTCGTCTAGGCTCTAATACATTTAATGTTGCTTTGTTTTCAGTGGAATATTTCCATTCAAAATTTTATTTATATTACATTACTGTACAATTTAAATATACTAAAACAAACACGAATTTAAGTCATTATTTTAAGTGTAAAATTTTTGCTATAAAAGATATATAATATTACCATTAAGGACGTCGTGGCGCAGGGGCACAAGCGTGCGACTGTAAGCGCGAAGATTATGGGTTCGATTCCTACTCGGGCGAATGAAATATGTAATATTTTTATTTCCTCGGACTGGTAACGAGTCAATCGCGGCGTTGAGTTCTGTCACTCAATATTCATTGCCTTGAGAATTCGGCGGATAGCGAAAAACGGAAATGTCTTGGTAACAGAGTGCCTTAACACGAAGCTTTCAGGTCCCTTTAGTCTATCCCGCTGTGTGAGGGGTACATTGTGAGATTAAAGAATATAAATTACGATACTATTAGGGTATGATAAATAGTTTAAACGCCAAAAATTTTGATTAAGAGCGAAAATGGACATAATCTTTAGGAAAAAAAAATGAACATAAAACCGGCGAGAGCACCGCCCCGCGATCGCGACACGGTGCGTGACATGAGCGGCGCATGTCGGCCACTTCCGCGAACATCATTACTATGGATTGCGCGTATCATTTCACCACTTCCAAAGCTCCCACCGTTCGTGACGTGTGAATATAGCCTTTATTCATATTGTATAACGCTCTATATTCGCACGTACCGTCGTGTAGAGTACACAGCCTCGTACGTAACGCAGGTAACTGCTGAGTTACTGTTACTAAGCGTCGAGTTGGAGGCGATACATATATCCAGTAAATCAGTAATCAAGATAAGACATGTAGACATGTTGCAATACCTATTGTTTACAGTTCGACTCGTTGTAAGTATTCAATGTTATTTGCATACGAATCCATGTTTTTGATACATTTAAATTTAGATTTAAACTTAGTTCTTTATATTTTTGTAATATGTGCAGAACTGCCTTCCGAGGAAGTTACTTCCCGTACGTTCGTAACGTTTCCGTACGAAATTCGTTCCGTTATCGTAATCTTAATCAGCTACCGAAAAATAAAAAGAATACTTTAAGACGTTATTAATTTACTATATTTCAGTTTACAATGCTCTAAATTCGCACGTGGAGTGGAGTGTATATTATGTAGACGCGCTGTAAACAACGAGTCAAAAAGATTCTACCGACAACCAGAACCATGTTACCGGGGGCGTGTGGGCGGTGACAACTTGCCACTTGCACCTCTCTCCCTCCCTTTCAGCGGGGCGAGGCAGGCGCGAGCGAGACGGTGATATAAAAGATGCACCAAAGCTGTACGGTTATCTGCGCCAATATTAAAATGATAAAACAATTACCTCTGACCTGGGGGATTCAGATTATAGCGTGCCATACTAAACATCTGCCTTCATTACGTTGATATTATCTCTAAGGTGGAATCAACATAAGAGCATATTTTAGATATATATAAAAAGCAAAATAAAAATTAATTGCATTTAAACATAATATGAATGATATTTCAATTTAAATGTACAATGCAGAAATCCTATAACCGTTTTCATTAAAAGGCAACATTCACACGATTATTGACCTACTGGTTTGGACATTACATACATACAATCTTAAATATACAAAATAATACCTGTTCGAAACAAAGGAGGCGAGAACAAGAGTATAAATAGAAGGCCTCAATTAAAACCGACGCCATGTAAGCTTATGTATGTATGTGTATCTGTTTGACTACAGCTCAACTCGCATTGAATACTGATTAATTACCAATATTACAAAATGTTCTCTACTCACGTGTTCAAGTTAGTTAATTTTGAAAATATATTTTATCATACAAGCGTATACTGCAGTAATATAAGCACAAAATCCTATACAGAAATTTGAGACATATAGGTTATTCAACGCAGCAAATTACACCAATTAGAATGAAGACAGTGCGATACATTGGCTAGATTGAAGCGGCGAAGTGCGAACGCATCGATATTGTTATGCGGCAAACGCGTCGGGAGGCACGCGCCGGTGAGCGCAGCGCGCGGAGGTCAGGCGCAGGCGCAGGCGCAACCGGCACCACGGTAACCACTCGGTGTACGACAGTATTATTCTGGGGGGTTTCGATCGTGATTGACACTGATGTGGTGTGACTTAGCCAATTATTATTTATTTTATTTCTTTTATACGAGATACACAACAACGTGTATTGTTATTAATATTATAAGAAACAATTTAAGACGATTATTTAAAAAAACTAAACAAATTGATTATGTTTTGTTACTTATGACATCACTAAAATAAATTAACTAAAACTATATTATTTATATCAATTCATTTATAAAAAAAAATATATTAAAAGGAACCTTTTAGGTTAATTCGAGGCTATTTCCAAACTTGTCATAGTAATCGACGTGTAACATATATCGATCACAACTGATATCAGCCGTGTTGTCTATTGTTCGCACGCTTTTGCGATGTCGTAACCGAGTGGAATTAATAAGTTAGCAATCGCCCCGCCGGCCGTTGAACTGCGACACGTTAAGGCGCTAATTAAAACTTGCTGCCAAAATTTGGCTCGCGTTATTTGTAAATGTCCACTGCGTTACAATCAATTTGGTCACAATATTATTATAGCGCGACAAACAAGACGTGTTTATTTCTGTATTACATAACAATTAGCTACTCGTCTCCATATATAAACGGCGCTGTACAACGTTTTAGAGGTATAACGCAAGTATTTACATCGCACGCTACAAAAACAAGTTTTTGAGATATCTTAAGAAGCGTCGCATATGAGACTGGCGGAACGAAGAAAAGGAAGCGAAACGTGAGGTCCGGAGGCAATTACACCCTCGCGAGGGTGAAGGGTACAAGGCTCAGGTAGGCTGCACTACAGTACGCTATCCAACTAACGGTAAAGACAGGCGCGCGCGTCCGCGGTCAACGAACCTTCAATACAAGAACATCTAGAATTTTGAGGATTTGCCCTAGTTTTTTCGGTTGGGATTACGTAACGTACTGGGTATTATCACAAAACTGACTTAGTTACAATGATTTCTTGTTTTTTAATATGATATTTCTCATTGTTATTTCAAAATAAAAAATCAGAATAAATGTTTAAAAAAGTATGTGGTTCATACGAGAGACGCTATCCATCTAAATATTCCGGCTCATATTGTAAGCGTGTGTTATCACAATGCGGATTCTGATTGGAGCGCCGCATAGCTTTTACGAATACAAAGGACTACTAGAGGAGATTGTGTCGAACGTACGCTTCGGAATAAGGGCCGAGACATGTTGTCAGTCATTTGAAATACCTTCAATATTTATCACTATTTTACATTCGTTTCCGATCAAAATTTAAATATAGTGTCATTATTTGGAGTCTATTAGGATGTAATACGTGAAGATAAGGCTATAGTTGATATAGTTTCACAAAAAACAAAAAAAGAAAAAAACGAAAGTATAATTTTCTTTGAAATGTGGTAGCGATTGTGTGGTCCTTATTAACTTAATTATAATTCTTATGCATATTGTACGCCCTAGAATGACAAGGTGGAAATGTCACCTCGGCTGACTTTATAGCATGTCCTTTATTTAAGGTCAAAGTGGGTCACCCCAGGATTGGTGGGATTGTTTGCATTTCTAAGCTAACGATGCCGCTTTGTGTGTACCGCCTACTTATTTTAATACTGCTTGTATTTTTAAGTATGGAAAAATAATAATTACTAAATAAAATTTATGTTCGTATTTTTTTTGTAGTCATTTTATGTACAGATCTACTATGGTGACACGAAATATAGTGTGCTACGCACCATTTATTAAGTGTTACACGGCAAACTACAACTTTTCTTGCGCTTAGTGGTGAATATATTTCATTCTTTGTAACAACAAAATATATTAGTAAAATATTTAGCTAAAATATTCTAGTTTTTATTTTATAAAGGCGATGTCTTCTCGTATCATTCCTTAACTGGAACATAGAAATTGGGGAATGGAAATATTTGCAATATGAAAGGATTTTATTTACTAAAAACAAAATAAATTTATAATAAATAACATTAAAAGTGCACAAAATTATACGTAATGGAGCAACAAATAGCCATAAAATGTGACGAATTGCAAAATCATAACTTTATAGAGCCATAACTTCAGCGGCGTATATAAAAGACAGTCGGCGAATTCATTGGGTGCAATCTTCGGCACTGATCGCAGAAACGAGTTCGCGTGTTAGCGACTGTGGCCGGTAGGGGGAGTACCGTGGAGGGGGAGGGGAGGAGGAGGGGTTCCTCGTTGAGTGAAAGCGTTTTAAATTGAATCGCGAGCCCTCAGTCTGACGCTGCATTCGGCCGAGTTTCCGACGCTATATCGAGAGGCCCTTGTTTACATGCTAACGCATAATACCTCATTGCGCAACACCGACGTCGACAATCTTGTACTTTGTTTACAGCGCAATGAACGCAACGCAACCTAAATACATTATAAATTCATCGAATGCACTACCATTTATTATTATATTGTTCATCGTTGCTAATGACCTCTTTAGACTATTTCAACGATCAAATTTGCCAATGATTGTAACATTTTAATTTTAAAAACAAAACTGTACTCTCATACAAATATTGAAGTTGTTAGAGGGTATGTAAAAACATAAAAGCATACAGCTAGATATTTAAGTTAAACTTGTTTTCCGTGAGCACAGGGTCACAAAGGAAGGGCCAAGGCAACTCAAACATAAGGTTGCAATAAAAACAGAAAATATTCCATTCTTGTAAAGACAAGAATAAAAAGTAGTTTTATACTTTTATGTATATATTACGCAAAACAGTACAGTATAATTACGACAGCATATCAAAATATTCAATTTCTTTTTTTATTGGAACATATTACGAAATCTTAATATCAGGAAGAAGCCAGTGTGAGGATCATCAATCAAATCTGCATCATTTACCCTTGACCTAAGGGTATAGTTGTTCTTTTCCCATACATTACCACGAGTTACATCCGGTCAAGGCTGCGATGACTCGAGGAAAAACTCGGTATTTATTGCTTTACACTTTCTGTTTTGTCTCTTTTCATCATACATTAAACGCAGTTTACGCAAAATGAAATCGAATGTTTTCATTACAACATGGATGATTTATATAAAAACATATGAATTTAAAAAAAAATAAAAAATTAGCTTGATTATTTCATTGATTTGTCTTATTTCAACTCTTTATTTTTCCGAAAATAAGAAAGAGAGCGAGATCCCATCCCATATTGGAAGAGAAACAGTAAGTACATGTTGTAGGAAACAGTAGTCAGTATTTCACTATTTTAGTACAGGTGGCAGAGTAAAATTAAAAAACAAGAAATTTTATTAGCATAACTGAGATAGTAGGATGGACATAATAAAATAAAACATAATCTTTATGTACAAACAAAGCTAATGAATTATCAATGAAAGCGATAATCTTTTTCAATAAATATTGAGAATGATATTTTTATCATCTTAAATATCATATTATTTTGATAACGCAAAAAGTGACAATCAAGAATCGATAAACATTACTGTTACAAACATATAAAAAATCAATATAATATTTACAATAAATATTTTATAAAAATGCTTTCAAAAATAATGACCAAAAATCAGTAGTAATAGTTGTAGTATGTACAAAATCCAGTATGTTAATGAATGTTTTGAAGTGCCAATTAATGCGGTACGCGAGATTAGCGAGAGTGCGCCGGTGCTGCTTCGCCGCGGCCGACGAGATGTAGGTCAAGATAAGAGAAGAACCCGCTACCTCCGCTCACGCTGCCGCTTAATCACTTGCACACTTGGTCAATGTCACTTTAGTACACATATCAATATATTTTTTGACTGACATTTGCCTTTATTGCTATTTGCAAGTCTTCTTTAAATTCCACCTTCCTTCAAAAGTTAAGGAAAGTTGTGAAATGTTTTAAAGAAAGAATACATTGTTATAAAACTTGCAAACTTTGTGAGGTCGGCGGAGAAAGGATTGTTTTCAATAGGTACGCTCAGAACTAGGTGAAGGACGCTTTCTACAATTGCTATTTATCAAGGACGTCCTCGCGATATCCTAGCTTGAGATATATATAACATTATCTACTCTTATATCAATAAGAATTTACGTTGTATACGCGGATTCATGCACATAGCAGTGTAGGCAGAGGGAACCTGGGAACCTAGTGTTAAGACACTTCCGTTCCTCACTTTTCACGGAGTGCCAGGGGCAATGCGGATCGGGTTGGTGGAACTTAACGCCGCGCTTTGCGTGGTAACCACAGCAAGGAAATGGAAATATTTAATGTTTGATTTTCTCCAATGGGAATCGAATCCACAATCCGTCACATTTACAGTAGCGTGTTTGTACGCCAGTGCTACGACCGTCATCGCAAAATAGATACATTTACTAGAAATGACAACACTAAAGCAAATCTATCTTTCGAATTCAAAAAATGTTTTTAGCTTTACTGGTCTGTCGTTAAAAAAAACTTTGTTCTCAAACGCTCCGCCCATTTTAAGGGTTGTTATGAGTTGATCAGCGAAACTCAATACTACACATTTTACAAGACAGGTGAATCTTTCTAAATAACCCTTTCATTACCAATTGAGTGATGCTAAGCTAGAACTACTGCACAGAAAAGCTGATATTTGGCGTGTAGTTCTTTGAGGAGTCCTCAAACTCTGACCGAGCGCTCTATAATAGAGATGATTTTTTTCTATATTAGCTTAAATAATTTAACGTAAATGAATTTAGCGTAAACCAAAACAAATGATTAGCTCTATGTCACAATTTACTTAAAGTGTAATCAAAAAATAATTTCATATTTTTAGATAACACTATCTCTTCGATAGTTGCAAGAACTCTTTATCTATCGCGTCATATAAGACAAAGAGGAGTGATAATTTTGTAATGACGATCGCTTCGTGTGAAATAAAAATCTGAAATGTCACAACCATTAGAAATATCCAAATTATCACGTAAGTATCCAAATTGGTTGTTATTTTTTTTATTTTGACAGCTGTCAAATTAGTAATAGACAAACGCTGCTGCAAGAATATATAATTGACGTAAATGTTATAAATTATAGATCAATCAATAATAATATTATGATAATTAAAAAAGTTTTGTTTAACTATGTTTAGTGAAATTTTGGTATATAAATAAAAGGTTTTTGTTATTCGAATTTTGATTCAATTCAGCACGCACATATATAATTTGTACCCACTTTAAAATTTCAAATATTAATTAAAGGATACTTTAGTGTTATCCTTTATAAAAATAAAAATATTCAAGGATTACAAAAAAAATGTGTTAGTACTAGATCTTCAACCGAATCTTGGTTATTTGGTTTATTTCTCATATATAAATATTAAACGCAAGTTTTTTTTTTTATTTGGTAGCTGATTATCTGTACAATTAATATGCTAAAATATATAAGTATTTGTTATTGGCGGTACAATATTATTATCAATTCAAGTGATAACAACCGCCACTTGTGTTCAAACTGTGATACTGTGACATTGTCATTTATTATCAGCAAACGAGACCGCCCTTCATTGCTAAATTATTTATTCTTTGCGCGCTTCCTTGTACAATACAAGGATCGTTAGTGCTTTTGAGCAATTATTACTAAGAGTTTCATATTGATCCCTACTAAAACTTGTATTCGAAAAAATAATATAATATTTTTTAATATAAATAAAAACAATGGCCTAATTATTAAGGGGTTCTAATGATTTATTGCTTATATATTTTTTTTCGCTGTAATTTTATTTATCAATTATCTTTCTTACTTTGTGTTAAAGAGAATAAAAAAATCTACTTCTGCGCATTATCAAATGAAAAAAAAAATTAAAAATACATACAGTAATATAAATATTCATCGTATTTGCTTAAAATACTACAAACTTACATAGTAGTACCAAATATAGTATGAAATTATTATTTTTTAAACTTAAAAGTCGTTAAATCGTATTGCAGATATTTAACTGCGAATTCCCGCTCACGATGTAGATAACTGTGATCACTTAAGGCCACATACGTCAGCTGATAAGGCATAGTTTTATCTATTCTCTAAGCAATAAACACTGACAGTGAACGTTGGCGCAGGAAATGTACCTACATATATATATGTACACCGTACACAACATAGTAATGCTATCCAAATAATTAATCAGCTTCACGCTGTATCCCGCACACAGCAGGGTAGGCAGAGGGAACCTAGTGTTAAGACACTCCGTTCCCCACTTTCAGCCAAATTCTGGAGGCATTGCGTGTTGAGTGAACAGAACTCAACGCCGCGACACCAGAGCGAAGAAATGGAAATATTAATTTAAGTAAATATTTCATCTCCTCGAGTAGGGATCGAACCCACAACCAGTCGGTTTTACAGTCACACTATGTGCTCCTGCGCCACGACTGGCCTCAAATAATTATTTATTTAGTAATGTATTATACTAAGCGATTAAGGTCCTCTTCATTTTGTTTATACCAACAGAAATAAAATGAATATTTCGCAATTCAACAATTAGTACACTCACAAAGGTCGTTTAAATAACGACATATAAAAACGCTAGGCAACCATGTTAATTAAAGTGAAATCTTTAGAAAAACTATCACGAGTTGCAATTTAAATGTAAATTTTAATACAAGAGAAAATGAAGATTATGTATTATAATATTCATAATATACATTGAGACTGTCAGCGGTTTCACCGTGACATAACGATAACAGACGCCATTCCCACGACAATTAATATTAACCGATATGGCTACTATGTGCGATAAACAAGGACGATAGCGGAGGAACAAAATATTATTATGATATCAACCACTTGAGTTAATGGAGATCCTGGTGATGGAGCGTGCCCCATTCAGGGGTAAATTGGTGGCGGGGTCGTTTACACGGAGATAAGAGGTCCAGCGGCTGAGATATCCCATGAATAACTGAGCGACGGATTCGGGCGGTCAATGGACAGTACTGCCGCAACGGTGCCTGCGGAAATTACTACTAGAATATTAATCTATCGAAATATCAAAGGGAACTGTGACGCCACGAACCACATACCACGAATACTAACTAAATTTATAATGTAAGAAATTTTAATTCATATAACAGGTGGTATATCTCGAATGATCAAAATTATGGGTACATTACAAAACTCAGAAAACGTAATACGAAAATGCTATACTTGTTGAATACTGTTTTATGACATTTCACGGATTTAATATATAATTGATTTTCTTCAATAGCTAATATATTTTTTAAACAATACCACAAACATTATGTGTAGTTTAGTTGCAGAGCAGTCGGAGGCGTTATACGGCGTATGAGAAAGTTAAGACTACGACCATTCATAACGCTTGAATGAGCCCGACGCGCGGCGCGCGACGCCCGCGCAGGCCGCGAGCTGCGACCCGCGCACTGCGCAGATCCTACCTGATCGGTCGAGGACGTAACACTAATAAATATACTGATAGGTTAATTAATTTGTGCGAAAATGTCTACATATTTATTTAGAGGACATTAAAATATAAACGGCGTTAATAAAATATGTATGTATTTAATTTTTTAATTGGTCAGTAATATTCTATTATCGTTGGCTATACTGTAAACAAATAAAAGACAAATAGAAACAGTCCTGGACTATTAATAATCGTTAGAAAATGTGAATTTTAATTATACTTGTAGTTACAACAATAGAATTATCGATGATTGATTATGGTACTTCATAATATTATTGATCTAGCTGGCTCGCCCAAGGTCGACTTATAAAACGTATTTAACGCGACTAACTTGGCATTTATGAATGTAGGTCTGTGGGTCATAATTAATCATAATGATAAAAACAATAAAGGCCAATGTTAAAAAAAGAGAATTCCTATTCGAGTGCAAGAGTTTTCATCTTTTCGTCTTTAAAAATCAAGTGTGTGTACATATATGTATGATCTAAAGTGTATTGAACCCGGCGCAATGTCAGCCGTCGTAGGTCGATGCGTCACCGTCACCGCGCCGCGATGGGCGATATAAACGAAAGCATTCCACGCGACAATAGTGGCCGTGTCCGCAAACGTCGCATAAATAATTAGACAACAAGCACCAGGCCGCCAGGCAGCAGGCAGCAGGCGGCCAGGCCGCCAGGCAGCAGGGCGAGAGATAGGCGGAGCGCGTGGGGGGTGCGGGTGCAGGCGCGCGCCGCGTCAGGTGCTCTCCGCCGAGGAGCGCCTCCACCGCCCCGCGCCTCCCGCCCCGCGCCGCGCACTAATCCGCGCCCGAACACAATCTGATAAAATTCGCGCCAGCTACGAATGTTACGCAAAGCGACTCCACACTACGGCCCGCCGATAATGAATGACCCGCCGGCCGCCTCTCCGCACATAAACAGTCCCGCTGACACGAGCTGTGTCGCAGTATCGGCCGCAGCTGTAAGAATGCAAGCAATAAGAAAGTTATTTCCTCGACCTGGCGAAACTAGTCTCGCGGACGCATTACGGTCCGCACTCCGCGTTACGGCCAGGTGGATCCAAAATGACCTCTATGGGCCTGCGGCTTCTTGTGGCCTCGCTCGCCGACTGTGGTCACCCCGTGCGGGTTAGCAACGCGACGTGACTCCGCTTCTTGGAGAACGATGCCAGGATGACTAACGGTCGAGCGTCACGACCCGACCGACCGTAGATTCTTCCACACTAAATATTTAACGCAATTGATCGATTTCATTACCGTAACGCATTAAGGTGAATTTTGTATATCACCGACGTCCAACGATAATTGGACCGTTTGGTCATCACGGATTTATTGTTGACTTACGTAGAATTAAACTATTTCAAGTTCTATAGTAGCGTAGCGCACGATAATATTGTCAATATAGTAGTAGGGATTTCGAAAGAAAAGTACCTATGAATTCTTTCATCAATGTAAAAGTGACTTACCAAGGCGAAGAAGTTTGTGTGGCAATCCTCGAGACTTGCACCGTTTGTTTGGTGATTTTGATGCGTCATGGTAGTCCGAGGCACTTCATTTTCATTTCACAACACTAAAAACTGATTCAATCTTAAAGAAACCACTCAAAATCTTAAAATCATCACCGACATTTAGTGAAGTTTTCACCTTTCAATGGCGACTGGAAAATGGCGGATAGGAAACAACAACCCAAGCCGACGGTAGCGCACGTAGCGGCACCAATATAAACTAACAGATATCGTCCAGAAATATACGTACGTTTCATTTCATGCATAAAGTGTGCGTATGTTAAAAGTTATATTGTCAAATACAACTTTTAAAATAAATGTAATGCTTAACTACAACGATATATAACTATAAATGTTGATTTCACTTTTCATTCATCACTATTTTTAGATAAAGGTTGATGTAAAATAATATGCTTAATTAAAAAAATAATTTAATGATAATATATCTAAATTTAGGTAGTATGCGTGTATTGTAGCGTTTATAAAAAAAATTAACATGTCAAATTTATTTAGATCATAAATATTTCGTAAATTTTATTGGGGTTGAATTTTATAAATATAATACGCACTAAACAATTTATATAAATACTTTTACAAAACAATGTTGCGTAACATACTTTTATCCAAAACCAGCAAAAACTTACAGGTTAAATAGAATTTATTCTTAATTTTATATGTTTTTATTTTTTATAACCTTAACCGTCTGTATTTTATAACTTTCAGATAGTATGTGTTAGATATAAGCAAGCGAAATTTCCAAAAATTGATAAGAAATTGCAAGCCGCAGCCGAATCTCTTGCTGCTAGGGGGTAATTAATTAAATAAAATAGATAAACGTAACCTACTCGCTATTCACAAAAGATCTTCATTACTTACAAAATAACTTTAATTATTCTAGATTTCTTCGCCCTAACAAGCCTTGGGACCCACCTGCAGACATTGATAAAACTATTTTAAAAGTGTGTTCTGAGAATGGACTACATAATGAATCTGAATTTGATTCTCTTGAACAAAAATATATGGTATTGAAAGCATGTTTTGATCAAACTGGACATGGTGTACCAAATTCATTACTTCATACTATAGAAACTGTGGGTAAGTAAAATATGAACTAAAAATTTTATTATTTCACATATTGAGTAAAATGAACCTATCATTTTCATAATTTTGCTAATCTTGTTGCTTTAAGCAATAATGTGAATTTATGAGTTCAACTTTATATTTATTGTTTTTTGGAATAAAAACTCAGGATTTTTTTATTGAACTTGAATATTAATAGTAATTAATAATTAATTGTTTATTGTGAATGTGAAAAGTATTATGATTAACTTATATTACAATTTTATATGATAGTAAAGTAAAGATAATACTTAATAAGATCGTTTGTTAAATAATTAATGAAACAAAATATTTTTCCCTAAATCTAACAAAATATATGTATTTTTAGATGACTTAAGAACATTTTATGAAACACCAGTAGACACACTTAGCCCATTTGATAATTTGAAGAAAATGGACTTGCCAAAGAACCTGCACATCCAAGAAAATTATGTGCGATACCATCCAGGTAGCTATCTATAGAACATTAGATATGAGGGGACTATTAACACTTGGGTCTGTTCTGCTCCTAATGTGCCAGTGTTCCACTGGCTATTGCTACTGTATATCACTTCGCCTAAAAAAAGAGACTTAATAAGATATTATGTTACACTATAGAAGAGAATTAAGACTTTAAAATTGAATGACAGCTTGATATATATTTATTTTTAAGATATAACAGTAATAAGCTTTGTAGACACTCCATTCCCACTTCCTTTCTTGAAGTGTCTTAACACTAGGTTTCCTCTGCCTACCCTGCTGTGCGCGGGATACAGCGTGAAGCTGAAAAAAAAAGCTTTGTAGAGATTAGATTATTATAAATCATTAAATGTCAATACATCATCATATTACTTCAGTATTTGGCAGTAAACTAGTGTTAACCATTCTCCACTGTATTTTTTTGGCTTTACATTTTGTACAACATATAGCCAGGTAGCCAAAGAAATCTTTGTGTTAAAATACTCCATACCCTGTTTCACTTCACTGTGTTACATGTTGGCAGATGGCTTGATGAGAAATAAAAATTACTCATTCTCTTATGTGAAGATTAATCCATAAATATTACATTTACAGTCAATCTTTTTCACTATGTAATTATTATACATATCCATATTTATAACTGAAAATATAAAAAGTAAATGTGTCTGTTCCATTTTATTTACCTCATTAAGTAAAATTTTCTTATTTTCAGATAAAGATACTCTGTTCAATGGAAAGACGGCATTCCCCAAGAGTTCAACAATAGTATCAGGTCTAAAGACTAGAAAGAAGTATGAAGGCTTTACTGCAAAGACATCATGGCCCTAATTAATATGTAAAAAATTATATATGTTAGTTAAGTAGTATATTAAATGTATAATATTATCTTATCATGTCTTATTATTACACATTTACATGTGTGTATTTTACCACATAGTCATGAAAATCATAAATATGGTATATATTAACACAAACAATGCACATAATAGAAATGACCCCAAGCTTGTAATAAAAGCTTGTAATATCACTTAATTACACTTACTAAAAAAATTACACTGGGTATATTTCGAACAAATGGCTATTATTTAGTATTTTAAAATATTATTGAGGCTAGTCGTGGCGCAGGGGCACAAAGTGTGCCTGTAAATCGACTGGTTGTGGGTTCGATTCCCACTCGAGGAGATGAAAAACATTTCATGTAAATAAATATATTTACATTTATATTTTCATTTCTTCGCTCTGGTGCCGAGGGGAAAGCGCGGCGTTGAATTCCGCCACTCAACACGCAATGCCTCCAGAAATTGGCGGAAAGTGGGGAACGGAGTGTCTTAACACTAGGTTCCCTCTGCCTACCCTTCTGTGTGCGGGATACAGCGTGAAGCTGATTTTATTTTTTTAAATATTATTTATTATTTGTATACCATACATTTATACTTCATTTAAGTTTACTATCCCGTTCATACGATCTATCAGCTAAGCTCATTCTATTAAAGTCTTCTTTGCGAATTCCTAATGTGAAAAATAAATCAAAAAAATTGTTACTGAAGCAAAATAAATACAAAAATTGAAAGTCGTTTACGAAAAGTGATATCTAAAATTTAGGTTTGATACTTAAGTGTGATATAAGAATAAAGAACTTAATGAAATAGCTTTATTGAACCATTTTAATTATGTTACTATATAATGACAACAAAAACTATTGAAATCATGGATTTTTGTGTGCTTAAAAGGATTTACAATTTAACTTTCAACTAGTTTTTTATAATTACCACTACTGGACGTTATGTGAAATTTCAATTTAATGTGACGTTCAAAATTTTTGA
Organism: Heliconius himera; assembly: GCA_021202915.1. NCBI lineage: Eukaryota > Metazoa > Arthropoda > Insecta > Lepidoptera > Nymphalidae > Heliconius > Heliconius himera. Next base: position 572,511 of record JAJHJA010000089.1, read on the forward strand.
CATTGACAGACTTATGAGTAATGTACGAATACAACCTGCATTTAATATTTCAATAATAAATATCCAAAATGAATATATTTAACTAAAATAATATATATTAAATACAAATAATACATAAAACATATTAAAATGGATATACTTTATATTATATTTATACTATTTTCCATCGTTCTACTCGTTTACTCATGTGTTTCATGGTAAGTTGATGTCAGCTTTCTGTTTGTTTTGCATTTTCTATGTACAGCGGCCTAATTAGAAACAAAAACATTTAATATTTTTAATTTGATATTTTTAACTGATTTAAGAAATGAAATCTTATGATATTTCTCAGGAAATCTTGCATTTATAATTAATTAATAAATTGTTAAGTCTTAAATATTTAATTTGTTAATTATTTATTATGCCTAATTGATATGCACATAAAAAAATATATAATGACAAAAATAAAAAATAAAATAATAATATTTTAGCTTGTTACCAGTTGTATTAGCTTGGCTTTTCAAGAGAAAGTTTCATATTAAATTAAAAATTGGGAGAATATCAATACCTAAGTTGATATTTCACGATGTGAGCCTGTCAAAAGATGGTTATTATATGGTAAGTTTTCATATTAATGATCTTATAATTAAATTTTTAAAAGTAGTGCTTGATATTTAATAAAATGTTGAATAGTTATTGTTTTGCTTAATGTAAGAAACAATTTTCCTCTGTTCTGAAACAATTTGTGGAAAATAAATAAATTTTAATGTGTTGTGTTTTTTTTAAATCCAGACAGTAAAAACATAGAAGTATATATTATATATATTAGAAATTATACAGTCTCGAATGCTTTCCCTTAATAAGAGGCTATTTGGTTGTAGTAGAACAGAGTCTAACTGTACGTGTGATGACTGTGAGTTGAAATTGCACTCAAACTCAGGAGTATGATATATTAAAATTATTTTCAATTTTCTGCTCTGATAGATAAATTATGGCAATGAGTTCTGCCAGATTTTGTAGTAAGTGGGGAATGGAAGAAATGAAAATAATGTGACATAAAAAAAAAATGTATATTAGAAATATAAAAAAATGTACAACTTTTTATTAATCTATTTCTTTTGTACGTTTCAGCACATCAATACAGTGAATATTCGAACTAGCTTTTTTTATTCAGATATCAATAAACTAGTTTCAGTAGTGATTAATACTATAGTAATAACTAATAATGCAGAGGAAAAGAGAAATGCTGTAGTTGAGACAATTTTGAAACCATTATTATCTAAACAAAACTCAAGTTCAAGGCCAGAAGGGCTCAATGATGAAGCAAATAGTGAAAATATTAATGAATATGATTTTAGTTCAGTTGATTCTAAACAGTTGTTGGATTTCAGGGATAAAAAGTTACCACCCATCCTTATTATGTTTGCGCAAGTAATTTGAAATTGTTTACTTTTATTTTATATGTATTTAATGTTTATCATATATACTGAAATTGTATTGCAAAATATGCAGTAGAAATCTAATTTAGATAAAAAAATTATAATCAGGCAAAAAAAATGGTTAGGTAAATACATAATCATATACCTCTACATGTGCAATCTCACATGTGAATGTTTATCACATGATTGTATCAGTGTCCTCATATGTTTAATATTTTATTGTGTGTTGTCTAAATACATATTCAGATTACATATATGAATGTGTGATTACATGTTTGGATGTGATATATTTTTTTAAGTGTGTGTTCACATGTGTGAATATGCATTCATTGTGTAAATGTGCATTCATCAAAATAAATGGCACAAGCATGCAAATATATGTGGCAATGGTTGTGGTTTCGATTCCCATTCTGGGAACTATAATATACATATAAATTAGGTAGAACAGAAATGCTTTAAGAGTTTGGCAGAAAATTGGAAATGGAAATGTCTTAATGGGAGACAAAGTAAAGCTTAAAAAAGCAAGCTACAGTGGATAGTAACATTAAGTACCTTCTTTTTTTTCCTTTTAAGCTAATGTATTATAGGTATTATTGTTGTTTTTTGAATAAAAAGTTATGTCACACTTATTAAATGTTTGAGATGAACGAAATTATTAATATATCATAATAAGTTCACCATCATCAGAAATGTGGTTCATCAGAATAAAAATTAAACATGTGTATCTAAAAAGTGATTGTACTCTGTTCTTACCAAAATACTTTATGCGTTTCAGTTTATGGGTGTCCATATTTACGAAGCTATTATTAACATAAATGGCGGTATAGACAGTGCATGGTCTTTACTAGCTGCATCGGCCACAGAAATCCACGTAGACGGTGCGGCCGGAGGTCCCGCCAGGACGTTAGTGTTCTCAGCCAACATAGATAATGCTAATGTGAAGTTAACTAGGAATTGTAAAGATTTAGCGGATGTATCTTGTTCTAATTTGTTGCTTGAAGGTACTGTCAAAGCAGAAGGACCTTTGAATGTAGAGGTGAGTTGATGTATTAAGTTTATTTGGTGCTTCTTTTATTTTTATTTCGATTGTGATAATAATAAAAAAAATAACATATTTTAACATAAGTTACAAATTTTTCTTATGCAGTGTTTTATATGATCAAAATTCTATTGAAATCTGTACAACCATTTTTTTTTTAGACCTTTTTATTTAATTGAATATTTTAGCATTGATGTTGGTAAGAAAATAATAAAAAAGTAAATTATGATTCATGTGTGTCAATCCAATCCATTTGCAGAAAATTCATACTTTGATATGTAGTCCAAAAGTATTAGTTGAGGATGAGTTGTACGCTTGTCTCCAAAAGCACAATAAGAGAAAATACTCTGTGGTACCACAAAATACTGAACATTATTATGATACATTGTTACTAAGACTCGCTCCTGCTATACCAAAGGTATGGTCTTTATTTAGCTTCATACTGTAACGCTCGTAAAGCATGATAGAAAGAGGTACCCTTAACTAACACTATTTCCCGTGCACCACTCACTTTTGTAGACAATGGATGTAGAGTAGCGAAAAAGCCCCCGAATAGGAATTTAACCCACAACCATCTCGATTACAGCCAGACGCTGTACTGCTGTGTTAAGAGGCTGTGGACTATACTATTGGGACTAAGGTAGTTTTTATTTTATAAAAACTACCATACACAAAACTACCATACAAATTAAATATATAATAAATGAATTATACATTTTATAATTCATTTATTATATATTTAATTTGGTTATTTATACACTAGAAAACAATAACGGAAAATAATTACACAATTGCATTTGTAGTGAATAAATTTAGGATGCTGACATAGAGTGTTTACAAATAATATTTCCAAACAATATTAATTATCGTGTAATACCCCAAGGCACAAAAGCTACAAGGCCTTAATCTACTGAAATGATAATATTTAAATTATTTGTTAATAATAATATATTTGGTATTTTTTTGTTTTTTTTCAACAGATATTTAGTTTAAAAATAGATGATACGAAAATTGGCTATAAGGACAACATAACAGATACTAATTTTGAGATAAATTTGAGTAGTTTAGAGGTGAGCACTATATTGATTTAATTTCAGCGAAATTTCTTAGTTTATTTATTTTTTTAAATATATATCAAAATCCGTTTTTGAAACTATTTATATTTGTCTACATTTAAATATCGTAGGTAAATTCTAGATTTAGTGCAGCGTCGATAGTATCCAGCTTGCAAATAGGTCCCCAAATGTACGTAGCGTTTCAAATGGACGCACTAGAGTTGCGGACTGATCGACAAATAAGACCGATGTATTTGGATAAATTGAAATTGGATGCAAAGGTAATATTATAATATTTATAACACATTTACCTAATTGTTTAAATATATATTATATGATATAAACTATAGCCCAGTTTTTTCCGACTGCTACGGAAGCGTTATTCTCATGATAAATGTTCTGATCACTTCATAATGAGCAGAAGAATGACAAACTATGATATATATAGAGGGTATGATATAAACTATAGCCCAGTTTTTTCCGACTGCTAAGGAAGCGTTATTCTCATGATAAATGTTCTGATCACTTCATAATGAGCAGAAGAATGACAAACTATGATATATATAGAGGGTATAATAAGGGAGGGTATAAATGTACATGCGATTTTTGTGGGTTTGATTCCCACTAAAGGTAATTATTGCATAACCGTATACACTGTTGTATGCAGGAGATGTGTGCAGCTAATAAAGAAAAAAGATAAACTTTAAATAGTACAAAAACCTTCATATTATATTCTTGTTCAAATTTAAACTTACAAACACACACACATTATATAATTAATTAATAAATATAATTAATTTGGTCACAAGATTCCTTTATTTTGCAATATACTCAAATTAATAACATTATTGCAGCTAGAAAAAGGTGTTCTCAATTTATATCTAATTATTAGCATGTTGCATTTAGTGTATGATCATAGCAACATGTTTAAATGGTACAGAGCGTGGAAGAAATTAAAAAAATCCAGACCTATGGTTGTAGAAGCACAAGATAAATGTAAGTATCTTAAATATTTTTTTAGATTCCTGCTGTATCCCGCATAAAGCTGAGTGGGCAAAGGCAATCTATTGTTAAAACATTTCTATTTTTTGTTCAATGATTGCGACATTGCGTGTTGAGTGACGTAATCCCACGCTGCGCTCTCCTTACCAGAGCGAATAATACGAATGAAAATAATTCATTTACCCAAATGCGATAATTCATTTATCGAAAGCGTCAATTGTCTGCTGTCTTAAATTTCATGCAAATAACATACATTTCTATCACCAGCATGGAGTACGAACTCCTGGTATGGACGTATAGCCTCGTCCTGTACGATACAAGGCTGTGCAGAACTACGAGGAGTTTCCCTAAGAGCTGTAAGGTCGTCTCTACCAGAGCACGTTGATACCTCGCTTAGTGCTGGATGCAGTGGATTGAAAGTCAAGTTAGACCAGCTATTGGATACTAGAGGTTTGTTTTTCGTTACATGTTGGGAAGTTATATTTTTAAATCTTTCATTTTCGCAATTTGTACACTTTCCGCCGAATTCTTGATAATGTCTCGTTTTGAGTGGAGGAAGTCAATGCCACGCCTTACCAAAGAAGGGAAATGAAAATATTAAATGTTTTATTTCCTCAATGGGAATCGAACCCACAACCTGTCGCGCTGACAGTCGCACGCTTTTGTCCATGCGCCACGACTGTTTTTAAACATGTCTAATATAATTAAAAAATATATGCGATTCATCTAGTTCAGTAAAAAAAAGATTTTGTTAGGTAGAAGATTATAGTGTTGCTATTACTTAAAACACATTTTCCAACGTTCGATAGATTTTTTCATGATTAGTTTATAGCAAGTTTTTAGTTGAGATACTTTGGTTTTAAAAGTGCAAATTAGTGAAGTTTTACATGGCTCACTGCAGTTGAATCTTAAGGTCTACGCTGTGATGACAATCTGATCTATAGTATGGTTGAAGAGTTGTGGTCACCTTGCAGATAACCGTATATGGCTGCGCATCTGCGATTTTGATTATACTTAGACTTTTGATGACATTTGAGTTGTGATCTTCTTGTGCACTAAAGAAATTCCTAAATGCCCTGTGTAAAGCGGGCGGGCTCGACTCGTATTATTATGATTTAATATAATATTACCATTTTGTAATACAGAAGAATCATACAAATGGGTGGTAGCACAACTAGTAGTCGGATCACGTCACTGGAGTGCCGAACTACTAGTCGACGGTGGATGGGTCCGATGTGGTCCGGGGGGTGTGGGTGCAGATCCCCCTCCTCGTCGTCACCATTCATGGGGCTCTGCGTTATTAGCAGTAGCTCTTGTGAAGTGGGGCACACATGGGCCTAGAGATTCTAAGGTAGTTTATTTTTGTTAAAAAAAAATAAAAATAAATCACACTGTATCCCACACACAGCAGGGTAGGCAGAAGGAACCTAGTGTTAAGACACTCCATTCCCCATTTTCCCGCCGAGTTCTGGAGACATTGCGTGTTGAGTGGCGGAACTCAATGCCGCGCTTTGCCTCGACACTAGCGAAGAAATATAAATATAAATGTAAATATTAATATTTCATTTCTTCGAGTGGGGATCGAACCCACAACCAGTCGATTGTACAGTCACACTTTGTGCCGCTACGCCACGACTGCCCTCTATACGTAGTGCCTCGAATATTTAGCGGAAAGTCCCCAGTTTCCGCTGAATATTCGAGGCACTACGTGTTTAGGTGTGTGTAGGCCTCTGCCTACCCTGCCACGGAGAAAAAAGTACTATTTTATTATATGTGAACAGTATAGTATAAATTATGTATTATTATGATTTTTTTTATTGAAGAATAATTTAATAGGGCAAAAATACAAGAAATACAATAATTAAAGAAATACAATTATAATTTTTTTTTTTTTTTTATATATTTACTTACATATTCATATCCTGAGTATTGGAATTAAATCAATAAAATTAATTGTAAAATATATCTAATTTTTAATGAGTTCATTTGTTTTTATTAATAACTTTTTTTACAACTATTGCTATAAAAAATACCTCAGATCGAAGCCATGATGGACTGTCTCCGCTTCGAATGGAGCCCAAGGATCGCAGAAACTATCATATCATTTGCGGACTGTCTAAACGAATATAAGACTAGTGGTACACCCACCACTCCAAGGGAAATTATACAAGAGTCATCATCCAACGTAACAGTCAACGTGGCCTTATCTCATATAAACATGTTCCTAATAATAAATGATAAAATGTGCGTCATGACGAGAATAGATGCTGTGACACTGGAGAAGACTAATGTGAAATCAGGGGCGGTGGTGTCAGGGCTTAAGATGACGGAAATGGTGCCTTATACGGGTAATAAATTATTATACAAAATTGGTAGTTGATCATTTTTTATTTCCATTTTTAGGTATTCGAATTTTGCATGGGAGGGCAATGGGACCCATGAAGTCAATCTATTTATTACTAAAGATGCCTCCAATATCAACGTTCGTTGCTTCTTTCTACACAGTTATAGATTTTTTTCAGCTTCACCCAAATCTCGCATAAAGTAGAGTAAGCACGGTTGATCTATTGTCATGGAGCTCCGTCTCCGTTTACCACCCGAATTCGAGACATTGCATTCTTGAATAATTCTAGGAGCGAACCCACAACCACCGGTCTAAGATAAGAGTTTTCCCTAAGCGCTAAAATGGCTTCTTAATTTTAATCGATGCAATTTATTGTTAAAATTACACATATATCAAAATACCTTACAACCCACAGATGTTGTTCACTGCCAAAGGAGCGACGAGCTACCAACGTCGTTCTTCCACGTTCGTCTCGCGCGAATTGAATACGTACCTTCCAAAGAGCGACACTCGGTTCTTTTAGACTTCCAGTTCCTAGAAAGTGTCGATGCCGAATGGAGTGCTAATTTACATCTCAAAGTACTCACTCTGGTAAGGAATATTAGAGACTTTAGAAAAGAACTAAGTATGAAGACTAAAAAAGATGGACATATACAGGAATCGGAAGTCAAGAAAAAGAGAGCAATAGATTGGAGAGTGTCATTCAAGAACGAGACTAATCTGGTTCTTATTTTGTCTCAAGCTAATAATATGCTTTTTGGTACAGGTTAGTTGCTAAGAAGTCTTGATTCTTTAATTTTTTAACTTTGGACTGTATTTAGCATATTGTGAGGAAATGAAAATAAATCATTCTTCAGAGTGGGAATCGAAACCACAACCGTCGCACTATTACAGTCACACGCTGTGCTGCTGCGCTCAATGGCGTTAACACGGCTTCTTTAATGTACATAATATAAATATATATAGCTCTGTTTGTCTATATGAAATATTTCATATTTGTAGGTTATTATGTATCTTGTACGAGTTTCGAGAGAAGTATTACATTTCTAATATTAAAAATCCTTTTAATCAACGTCATTGTAACATAGACGCTAATCGTGGCGCAGGGGCACAACACAAGTGTATGGCTGTAAAAGCGACTGGTTATGGGTTCGAACCCCACTTGCGGAAATTAAATATTAATATTTTAATTTCTTCCAGGCCAGTCGTGGCGCAGCGGCACGAAGTGTGACTGTAAAACCGACTGGTTGTGGGTTCGATCCCCACTCGAGGAGATGAAATATTTACTTAAATTTATATTTCCATTTCTTCGCTCTGGTGTCGAGGTTAAGCGCGGCGTTGAGTTCTGCCACTCATCACGCAATGCCTCCAGAATTCGGCAGAAAGTGGGGAACGGAGTGTTTTAACACTAGGTTCCCTCTGCCTACCCTGCTGTGTGCGGGATACAGCGTGAAGCTGATTTAATTTCTTCGCTCTGGTGTCGAGGCAACTCGCGGCGACGAATTCCGTCACTCAAAACGCAATGGCTCTACAATTTGGCGGAAAGTGGGGGACGGAGTGTCTTAACACTAGGTTCCCTCAGCCTATCCTGCTGTGTGCGGGATACAGCGTGAAACTGATAAAAAAAATAGTTTAAAAATACGAATGGTTACGAAAAATAATGCTTACATTTAATGTATTTTTGTCCGCCTGCTTATACGCACAAAGTTTTTGGCAAAAACAAACAACACAATAATCTCTAAAATACACTGAAATTCAGCTCAGGGGAGACATATGAAAACTTTTAAACTTATTTATGTTTGAAGCTTGAAAAATATCACAAATATTTTAATAATTCCAATAAATTAGTCTTCTGCCTTAACAGATGACATGACAATATCATACGACCATGAGAAAGGTTTATCAATAATTTGGAGTCAGCTCAAGTTGGTGCTCAACAATGTTGAGATCATCACCGTGGGTGGGTTCTCCATGTGCCGGGTGCATGATGACCCCGAAGTGAGGGTCGAGAGAAAGGCCAGTGAGGGCTTCGTGCTCATGTGGAATAAGGTCTGGTAAGTAGATTATTTTTTACTTTTTGTTAGCTTAGCTAGTGGCATAGTGGCATACGTGGCTGTAAAGGCAACGATTGTGGGTTCGATGACCACTTGGGGGAATGGGTTATTTAATATTTTCATTTCCTTCTTTGGTAACGACGCAAAGCGTAGTATTGACTTCCGCTACTCAACGCGCAATGCCAATCGACTTTGGCGGAATACACATAATACAAAATGTGGTAAACGAGTAAGTATAACAAAAACATTATTTATTACAGGGCGGTGAATGTAGGTTTAGTCAGAGTGATATTTCCATACAAACACCGTTTTGCTGAAGCTGTCCAAGGAGAGTTCGTGTCGCTGTTTAAATGGTTGAAAATAATACATGGCATTAAGAAGAAGCCCTTTACTGCAGACAGTCCTTTGCCTAGTGATCTCCTTATCAAGGTAAGTGTTAGAGCAAATGTAACTGATGGCTGTTTGTATATGTAAGATTGAAACCATTATTGAGGACATTTATCTATGTTATGGTTATGGGTTCAATTAACCTAAAAAAAAATAAAAAAAACTCTACTAAAAAACTCTACTAAAAAGTTTCTACTGAACGTTTCTGAAATTTCAGAAACAGTTTTTTTACCATACATAACATTGTTAAAAATGTATTGAGATGCAACTGTCAATATATTACTTTCTTTAAACTTTTGCCTTAAGGAGTCTAGGGCCTAAGTTATAATTTGCACGAATAGTTCGCTTCTGCAGGAGGCACATTGACTGAATACCGCCTGCATTACCTCAAAGTAAAATCCCATGACATAATACTATAGAAGTAGCTAAGTAAACAAGTCGATTCGTTTCTACTTCAGTTAATAATCTACTTTTTTGACCGCGAAAACTGCAGAACTAAGTCTATTCGCCAATCCATCAATATGAGGTCCCCATTGTAATTTGAACCCAAAGGTGAAACCGAGAAATACCGTAGAATCGATCCACGGGTTCACCATTCAGGAGTACATTAACAATTTTTGTGTTAGGTATTCTAAAAAACATACATTTAGTTTTTTTACCATTTAATATGAAGTTATTAACACTTCTTTTCGATTGTTTACGTCGTCATATATGATTTGTCGTTTTTTAATTTTAAAAATCAATAAAGTGTCGTCAGCAAACTATCTCATAATTGTTTTTAACTAGATATGGTTAATCATTCATATATATTAAAAAGAAAAAAGGACCAAAATAAACCCCTGTGGGACTCCCTTGCTTATTACTGACACAGGATATTTCTTGCCATTCACATCGATTCTCTGAACTCTGTCAGCTAAATTAGGGACCAGAAGGTTGAGTCAGAAGAGAGACCACATCCTCGTATACCGTGGTGGTGTAGCTCCATGACCAATGTTGAGTGCAGCACACAATCAAAAGCTTTAGACAAATCACAGAATATGCCAAGAGCTCATATATACTCTTTATAAGACGTATACCAGCATCAGTTGAACCTTTAGTAAAACCATACTGTTTATCGTGCATAAGATTAATTGAATTAAATTGTACCAATATTTAATTTCATAAATTATTTGATTTAAAAATCTTACTAAACGAGGACCGTATAGATACGGGTCGAAAATTATTGGGATTAGATGTACTACGCGATTTAAATATAGGTATGACTTTACTAAATTTTATTAGGTCAGGAAATACACACACACAGGAGTAGACCCTAACACAATGACTAAATAATTCAGTGTGGTTATATGTTTTCTCGCTATAAAGTTCATAAAACCTTTGTCTACTCTTATGAGTTCCCACAGTCACCCAATCATCAAATGACAAAAAAATCCCGGAGTAGTAGTAGAACAAGTATGTTCTAAAATTATTTCATTGTTCATTTAATCAAGTGATGGATCTGTATATATTTACAACAGTGAAATGCTCAAACTCAGCACAGACCATTTCAGTGGTCTGCTCAAAGAGAGGCTCACAATATCTTTACATTTAGATTCCTCAACAATTCAGATTAGTAAATAAATAAATATACATTCAGATTAAGAAATAAATAAATATATAGTTCAAACGTGCGATGTCGTGATCAAAATAATTTAAATTAAAACATTGGTTGGAGTGGTTGCATTGTAATAATTAGTAAAGAATACAATTTCTTTATTGTGATGTTAAAATAAAATAATGATTTATAACATTTTCCGTTGTAGATAGATGAAATAATCATTGAAATGAGCGACGATCCCTTCGAAGTGAGATTAAGGGATAATTATGAATTATTAGAAGACGAGTATAAGGAGAGTCAAAAACGACGAACGATGTTAGACGCAAAGGTAATTTTTAAGTTATCTTTTTAGTTCCATGTTGTATTCCGCGTTTAGCAGGGTAGGCACAGGGGGACTTTATGTTTTGGCACTAACGTTGCCCACTTTTCGCCGTAATATTGGGGTACAGCGGCATAGCGTTTGGCTGAAAAAACGACGACTGAATTATTTTTCCTGCTCTAATAACAGGATAAAAAGCGGCATTGACTTCCGCTGCCCAACACGGAAGGTTCCCCCTGTATAATCTGCTACGTGGTCCCGCAACAGGTGCAGGAGCTGTGCAAGCCGCACCTGTTCCTGCCCGCGGGCAAGGTGGAGCAGCTGTACGCGGCGCTGCGCCACAAGGACGCGCAGATCTACGTGCAGCGCACGCGCGCCGCGCCGCCGCCGCGCACGCGCCTCGTGGCCTGCTGCCTCAGCGCGGCGCGCGTGCTGGCGCTGGCCGACCCCTCGCTGCACGGCCGCCAGCGGGCGGCGGCGCGCGTTCGGAAGATCGATTGTGACAGGTGAGGCCGCTTCAACGCGACGACCCTACTGTACTATACATTATACTATATTAACAAAATACTCCACAGTCCCTGGCCAGAAGATGGCCTAGACTTCACCACCCTCTGGTGCCGGTCGGTCAGTGTGAGCTGCGCGCTGTGGCAGCTCCGACTGAGGGATTTCCCCCAGCCGTTGCTCAGCATGAGCGAGCTGAGGCTGTGGGGCATGCTGTGTGCTGCTGAGGAAGCGCCGCCGGTTAGAGGTATGTAAACAAGAAAAAAAAACATAACTTCATAATTTTTTAGTAGTTAGTGTCAGTAAAGTAAGCAGGGGACCTTGTGTTACAACACTCTGGTTTTGCGAACTAGCAGAATTGTTGTTGAGCATTATTAATAAATTTTTAAAATTCCGCAGCGGTCAGAACTGTAACGATAGACCAAGGCGAGCCGTGGGGTAAAGTCGAACTAGAACGCAGCATGATGCCTCTCAAGTGGTACTACGATTTGTGCTGTGAGATGACGGAGTACAGTTACGCGTTCGGACCCTGCTGGGAACCTGTCATTGCTCATTGTAATCTTGGTAAGTTTTATAGGCGTATGTTTTTTCATTGAAATAAACTAATAAACAATATCTAATTAATTTATTAGATAATAAATTAAATATTGTATAAAATAAAGATTGTATATCATCTATTTTTATGTATTGATACTGTGCAAACAGAAATCAGAAAAGATGTTATATTGATTTACATCATAATTTATATAAGATTTTTTTATTTTCCATTATAAGAACTTCTTTCACCAGTCAGGGTGTTAAATCTTATAAGTTCAAGACAACTGTAAGTTAGGCTTTCTTGCTGCGCATTATACAGTCTTATTTAAATAATCAAAAGCAAGAAAAAAATCTTCATCAGGGCGACCAAGTCTCGTTGACTGTACTGTACAATATAAAATTTAATCTTATCCAAGTCATTGTCGACAGCTTTCGACCAAGTATCGCGTCCGTCATTGGACCCTTCAGCGCCACTAGCGTGGTGGGACAAGGTGCGGTTGCTGTTCCACGGCCGCCTTACGCTCAACTGCGCCAAGTTCACCTGCCTCCTGCACGTGTCGCTGGACCCCTACAACACCACTGAAGAGATGGAACTCACGTGGACTGACCTTGTGTTGGATTGGACTAATGGTGAGTGACTGAATTAACTAATGCATTCGATAGATAGATAGATAGAGAGCATGGACTGCCCAAAGCAAAGGCCGGCAATGCACCTGTAAACGAGTCATAAATTCGAACTGGGAAGATCTTTTCAATATGAGAAGTAAAGTTTCATTTAGAATCAATCATGATCCCAAGGTCTTTTTGTTAATTTATTTCAGTTATCATATAGCATTGTACGGCATAGGTCAACTTTATAGGGTTATGCTTCCTAGTAATTTTAATATCTGAGGACTTTGTAATTTAGATGGGTGTGATTGGGTTTACCCCAATCCAGAATCCTTTTTAAATCATCCTGTAGAGATACATAAAAAATAAATAGAGTAGAATTTAAAAAAACAATTGGATATGTAATTTAAGAAGATATTGAATAAGATTTGATAATGCAATATTCAGATCGTTAGACTTGAATCCCTTCACAACGACAGCAAAGGAGATCTATTCGTTAAGTATGACTTGACTCAACGCAATAAAAGATTGAAAACACATAAGCGATCATTTGTTTATAAAGATCGAATGCGATACCGGATCAAAAAGTTTCCTAAAATGTGAATATAGCATCCGTCTGTGTATTTTTGTCAATGTTAAGAGAAAGCATTTCAATACATCTCTATTGAATTTAACTATTTAAATTAGTTGTAGTACCTTTTGACTTGACAAAACCATATTGCTGTACATCCGATCACAGTAATGCTTAAAACATCTTAGCCAAAGTAGAGATATAGGTTCAATCTAGTATTCAATTAGTTACTTAGTTTTGTCACCGTTTTTGTGCACAGAGACAACTCTTGCGGTTTTCTACATATCAGGGGAAGTGCTGGACATAAGAGTTATAAATTACCACAAGGGTTAAAACTAAACTGTAGGCACATTTTTGAATGAAACATGGTCAGGTCCAGCTCCTTTGCGTTTTTATTTTTTTAAGAGCCTTCTTTTCCTCGAATGCCAAAATTTAGATCAAAGGTTTTTAACATTCTTGATTTGGGACTGGATTCATATTTCCAATAAACTGAGCAGAATTAATTGTTTTTTTTTATTTTACGATCCGAGGACTAAGTCATATAAAGGGGTTGATGGATAGAAATCTTTATCACTGCATTTATTCATTAAGTAATTTAACAAAGCAATGTATCCACAGGCAAGCTGGGTTTCCTCGGGGAGCTGAAAGTGTTCGTGCGCACCGCGAGCAAGTACGACGACTGCCGCGTGCTGCGCGTGCCGGCGCTGCGCCTCGCCGTGAAGCTGGGCTGGCAGTGCGTGGGCGACGCGCGCGACCACCACGCCGTCGCGCCCTGCGCGCCCACGCGCCTGCCCGAGTACTCCAGCAACCAGGTCAGTACGCGACTGACCAGAATGGAGTAGTGAAAATAATTTTGCCGTTTTAGGGAGTGTGGACCCCACAGCCATTCCGTTTGTAGTGAGACGCTGTCCAAATACGCCATGACACCCTTTTTAATTGAAGTCGAGTTTTATATATTCTTCTATTTCTAATCTATTTCACTCGCAGTAATTAAATAATTATAAGAATTAGATTAACAAAGTATTTCAAAATTATAGCAGAATAACAAAATTGTTACAGGAACATGATTCATACAGAGCGTTCAGATCGCAAGGTCTTGATATGCACTTGAGTATGGATACTAAACCCATTGAAGGAGATGGACCTGTCCTGTTGCTTTATGGCAGCACTTTAAGGTAAGTGACTTCGATTTTATTGATTATGACTTATGGTAATTATCTTTTCTTTTCATTATAAAAAAAGATTTTTATTTGAAAGATTTATATAGCAATGTGAAATCAAGAATACAAATTTATGGGGAAGCACTGCCGAAGGTGTTAAAAAACTTTATATCATTGTCTGTAAAAGAGTTGTTTTGTACTTAAAATTTATGTACTTAACAGTTTTCAAGTCACGGTTTTATTTGAAAGAGATGTGGTTTAGCATAATGCACTATAATACAGTAGCATATACATATAAAATATTATTATCCTTTTTCTATTTCCATTACTTTTTCAGATGGTTTGAAAGTTTGAAACTTATTCTCTCTGGAACCACCCGTCCCACGCGACGCGGCCGCGTGTTCAACAACATGCGTCCACGAAAACCACAGTTGTCACGCCACTATAGGAACGTCAGTGTTTCACTTACGTTACATAATTTACAAGTAAGCTTAATTTCGTTTTTATTATTGAAATATTTAAAAAAAATTTAGAAATATAAAAAACGGCCATTCTCTTTGTAATCATTTAGAAATTAGCATGCTGTTTTATTTATTTAGAAATAAAGGCCGTTATGGCGCATGGGTACAAAAGTGTGACTAAGAGCGGCGAGATGTCCTGATTTTGGCGGAATGAACTAAAAAATAAATAAATATCTTGATCGGAACAGGCGTAGTCCCGATTTGCACGTACTGTGAGAAATATTTTTGGTTACTTTAAAACTAAAATAAATGGATGAACAATAAATGACTAGTGCATTTATTATTAATTATTTAATTTTTTTATCCTGCTTTTTTACGAAAGAATCCTGCTTTTTATTCAATATATTTAAAAATTCCGCTTTTCGCCGAGAGAAAATTTGGCAACGCTGATATGACTGTAACGCGACTGTTATTGGTTCGATCTCCACTCGAGAGAATGAAATTTTGTTTATTAATATTTTCATTTCCTTGGCACCGAGGCAAAAGGCCAATGTAGAGTTCCAACACCCAATGTCTCCAAGATTTCGGTGGATAATGTGGAACGGAGTATCTTAACACTAGGTTTCCCTCTGCTTACCATACTATGTGTTAATTGTATAAATAGGTAACTTAACTTAACTTAGCTTCACGCTTTATCCCTTGCTACCCCAGTCAGAGAGAACGGAACGCCAAACGCTACGGTCTCTACATACCTCTTTCACCTCGTCCACTGTCATCAACCTCTTCATATATGCCCTTCGGGGGGTCCTCATGCTTTTTACGTGACCTTCCTCCAGTATCTTTGATATTGTGTTTTCGAAGGTCAACCGAGGTCTCCCCCTACCTCTCTTACCGCTCACTTTTCCATCATAAATCTTTTTTGCCATTCTTTCATCACTCTCGTTCGACGTGCCCAAACCAGCTGAGCACGTTCTTCTTCATTCTCACTGTGACATCCTCGCTAGTACCTGCCATTCTGTGTACCTTTTCATTGCGGATTCGATCAGCTAAGCTGACTCCGCATATCCTACGAAGAGATCGCATCTCCACAGCATTCATCTTTCTTTCATTCTTCTTCTGTAATACCCACGTTTCGCTGCCGTATAACAGAGTCGGTACCAAAATTGCACAGTGTACGGCCAAACGCGCAGCTGTGCTGACGTTTCGCCGTCTCATTAATGCAGCCAAGGCTCCGTTAACTCTGTTACCGGCAGCAATACGCCTTTCCACATCCATCTCGTATCTTCCATCTCTTCTGATCATACTTCCCAAGTATATCACTTCATTCACTTGTTCTAATATCTTACCATTTACACTGATCTTGCATTCCGTCCTTTCCTCATCTCTTTCAAAAATCAGAACCTTTGTCTTATTCACATTGAGGCTTCGACCATTATATTCACACCCTTCTTTCAGAGTGGTGACGTGTTCTGATGATGCAATAAGCACTGCAACATCTGCGTACAGCAGGCAATTCACATTCAGGTCACCTACTTTCACTCCCATATCACTTTGTTTCACTCCTTGGAGACAGCTATCCAAATACAAATTGAACAACCAAGCTGACATGGCGCAACCTTGTTTAACACCCGATCGGATGTCAAATCAGGGCGACATGCCAGCTCCTATCGCACGCAGGCTGAGTGATCTTTGTAAAGAGACTTTACAGCCTGCAGCAAGGGTCCGCTCACATTGTACCGGGGTAGTACCTCCCATAATTTCGCTCTTACAACTCTGTCAAACGCCTTTTACAAGTCCACAAAAGCACAGAAAACTTTTTGGTTAACGGCCAAAAATTTTTCCGTGATCATGCAGAGGGAAAAGATCTGATCCATACACCCTCTTCCAAGTCTAAAGCCTCCTTGGGCCTCCCACAACAGCCTTTTAGATCTCTCTTGTATTCTTCTCGCTAAAACTTTAGCATAAACTTTACTACCTAAGCTAATCAAACTGATAGCCCTATGGCTTGCGCAGTCTATCTGTGAACCTTTGCCTTTATACAAAGGCACGATGACTGCACCTCGCCAATCGTCTGGGACATCCCCTGATTTCCAGCATAAATTGCACGAAAACCAGAACAAGTCCAAGACGCGTGGCCCACCATATTTGATCATCTCGGCAGTAACTCCATCTGCTCCCTCTGACTTACCACATTTCAAACTTCGTATTGCACTCTCAACTTCTTTTACACTGATTTCGCTATCAGCTACATCAAGACTCAGCGTTTCGCTGCTACTTGAGACTGAGGCGTCATCACATTCATACATTTTTTTGTAAAATTCCGCCCATCGCTGCAAAACGTGTGGTTGTTCTGTTAGAATTTCACCGTCCTTTGAAAGCACCCCTTTCATTCTACAGGCTAATGAGCAACCTCGAGAAACACTTACTTCTCTCCAGAAAAGCTTTGTATTTTCCTTAAAGTTGTTCGTTAAGCTTTCATCTCTTTCATTCTCTGCCTTTTCATGCACTTTTCTGCCTTCATCTTGATCAGTACTTTCGTCTGGTGCTTTCGCAGCTTATACTCTTTCTTTTTTATCTCTCTCATACTTTTATCTTTACCAGAGGCTTTATAATTCTGCCATGCCTTCTTCTTTCTTTCTACTGCATCTTGCACTTCATCATATAAATAGGTCATTTACAGATATTGATGCGTGGACTTCAAATCTGTCTTTTGTCTTACCAAACCAGGGAAATATCTTCAATATAAATTTTTTCTTGAATAAGACTAATAATTAGTCCAATATATAATATGTTTCAGGCATTACTATTTGTAAGAAACGTTTCATAATGTTTGTGCAAATAGTCTATTTATATGTTACTCTGTGCGTGTTTTAGAGGTACATGTAAAGCTAAGCCGCGTCCGCAGGTGTTCTACTGGTCGTCGTCGTCGATGCAGCGCGGCATCGAGATGCGCGGCGTGCGCGTGACGTGCGGCTCGCGGCACCGCCTGTCGCTGCTGCGCGCGCCCGACGCGCTCGTGCGCCGCGCGCGCGCCGCCTGGGACACGCTCTACCTCAACTGCGACCTCAACGACGCAGAGATCTGGCTCAAGACGCCCGCCGCCGCGCCCGACGCCGACCGGGACGAGGTACGCACCCGCTACTATATACCCACAACTCTCACGCGCCGCCTGGGACACGCTCTACCTCAACTGCGACCTCAACGACGCAGAGATCTGGCTCAAGACGCCCGCCGCCGCGCCCGACGCCGACCGGGACGAGGTACGCACCCGCTACTATATACCCACAACTCTCACGCGCCGCCTGGGACACGCTCTACCTCAACTGCGACCTCAACGACGCAGAGATCTGGCTCAAGACGCCCGCCGCCGCGCCCGACGCCGACCGGGACGAGGTACGCACCCGCTACTATATACCCACAACTCTCACGCGCCGCCTGGGACACGCTCTACCTCAACTGCGACCTCAACGACGCAGAGATCTGGCTCAAGACGCCCGCCGCCGCGCCCGACGCCGACCGGGACGAGGTACGCACCCGCTACTATATACCCACAACTCTCACGCGCCGCCTGGGACACGCTCTACCTCAACTGCGACCTCAACGACGCAGAGATCTGGCTCAAGACGCCCGCCGCCGCGCCCGACGCCGACCGGGACGAGGTACGCACCCGCTACTATATACCCACAACTCTCACGCGCCGCCTGGGACACGCTCTACCTCAACTGCGACCTCAACGACGCAGAGATCTGGCTCAAGACGCCCGCCGCCGCGCCCGACGCCGACCGGGACGAGGTACGCACCCGCTACTATATACCCACAACTCTCACGCGCCGCCTGGGACACGCTCTACCTCAACTGCGACCTCAACGACGCAGAGATCTGGCTCAAGACGCCCGCCGCCGCGCCCGACGCCGACCGGGACGAGGTACGCACCCGCTACTATATACCCACAACTCTCACGCGCCGCCTGGGACACGCTCTACCTCAACTGCGACCTCAACGACGCAGAGATCTGGCTCAAGACGCCCGCCGCCGCGCCCGACGCCGACCGGGACGAGGTACGCACCCGCTACTATATACCCACAACTCTCACGCGCCGCCTGGGACACGCTCTACCTCAACTGCGACCTCAACGACGCAGAGATCTGGCTCAAGACGCCCGCCGCCGCGCCCGACGCCGACCGGGACGAGGTACGCACCCGCTACTATATACCCACAACTCTCACGCGCCGCCTGGGACACGCTCTACCTCAACTGCGACCTCAACGACGCAGAGATCTGGCTCAAGACGCCCGCCGCCGCGCCCGACGCCGACCGGGACGAGGTACGCACCCGCTACTATATACCCACAACTCTCACGCGCCGCCTGGGACACGCTCTACCTCAACTGCGACCTCAACGACGCAGAGATCTGGCTCAAGACGCCCGCCGCCGCGCCCGACGCCGACCGGGACGAGGTACGCACCCGCTACTATATACCCACAACTCTCACGCGCCGCCTGGGACACGCTCTACCTCAACTGCGACCTCAACGACGCAGAGATCTGGCTCAAGACGCCCGCCGCCGCGCCCGACGCCGACCGGGACGAGGTACGCACCCGCTACTATATACCCACAACTCTCACGCGCCGCCTGGGACACGCTCTACCTCAACTGCGACCTCAACGACGCAGAGATCTGGCTCAAGACGCCCGCCGCCGCGCCCGACGCCGACCGGGACGAGGTACGCACCCGCTACTATATACCCACAACTCTCACGCGCCGCCTGGGACACGCTCTACCTCAACTGCGACCTCAACGACGCAGAGATCTGGCTCAAGACGCCCGCCGCCGCGCCCGACGCCGACCGGGTCTTGCCCATTTTGAAGGTCGGGACCTGTCTACCATCTGGCTCCGTGTGGACTCGGACGATCGTGCCCGAGTCTACGCATGCCTTTACAGGTCCCACAGTGGTAATACAGAAACGGATCGTCTCATGGAGCACATTCAATCGGCTATCGACGATATGCTCTCACAGATCCCCTCCGCTGAGGTCGTGATACTTGGCGATTTTAATGCGCACAATGCCAGTTGGCTTGGATCACGCACCACCGACCACGCGGGGAGCTGCATTTGACCTTGCTATGGCGAACGGATTGTCCCAATTGGTTGAGTTGCCTACGCGACTCCCGGACGTGGACAACCACGATGCCTCTTTATTGGACCTTCTGCTGACTTCACATCCGGAACAGTACCAGGTTGTCGTCGTTGCCTTTGGGGTCTTCTGACCACTGCCTGGTACGGAGTGTCACAGCCTTGGTTTGATACGTCTTGCAAGCTTGCTGCCTCTAGCAAACGCGAGGCATATCAAATCTGGGCTGAGGCACTGGTTACTAAGGATCCGGAGGTGAAAACCTCAAAAAGGAAGTATAACCGAGCCTCTAGGTTCTTTAAGCGGCAAATTGCCAGAGCAAGGTCCGAGCATATCGCCAAAATTGGCGATATGCTCGGACCTTGGTCTGGCAATTTGCCGCTTAAAGAACCTACTAACCTCTTGGCGAGAAGCTTGAGAGCTACCCGTCTGGAACTCATCAGTTCTGGGCGCTCTCAAAGGCGGCACTTGGCAACTTTAGCCAGCCTTCGCTTCCGCCGTTACACACGGGAAATGACATCTTGGTCCACACGGCAAAAGAGAAAGCCGATCTCCTGGGCGCTCTCTTTGCCTCAAACTCGACTTTAGATGACCAAGGAACAACGCCGCCGACCATCCCGCGGTGCCAGAGCTCAATGCCTGAGGTTAAGTTTAACCAAACAGCTGTTAGGCGAGCTCTGTCCTCTTTGGACATCCACAAGTCGAGCGGGCCAGATGGCATCTCTCCCTTAGTGCTCCGTTCCTGTGCTCCTGAGCTGACACCGGTGCTAACGCGTTTGTTTCGGCACTCTTACTCAGTCGGCGTTGTCCCAGACTCATGGAAGAGCGTTCTTATCCACCTTGATTGATTAATGAACGACAATATGGCTTCCGCCATGGTCGCTCAACCGGTGATCTTCTGGTTTACCTTACCCATCGCTGGGCTGCGGCTATTGAAAGCAAGGGAGAGGGCCTGGCAGTTAGTTTGGACATGGCGAAGGCCTTTGATCGAGTGTGGCATGAGGCGCTCCTGGCTAAACTTCCATCCTATGGGCTTCCCGAGAATTTATGCAAGTGGATCGCCAGCTTTCTCACTGGGCGCAGCATCAAGGTCGCTGTCGACGGTTTTTGCTCTGTTTCTTCTGCATATCAATGACATGTTAGAGGATTCTAGCATTCATTGCTATGCAGATGATAGCACGGTGGACGCTGTTTACTCCGGCCGAGCAAGTCTTTCTCGGGAAAACGCCGAACAGTGCCAAAATAAACTTGTGTCTTCCGTTGAGGCATCCCTCAACAATGTCTCCTCATGGGGTGAAAGGAACCTAGTTCAGTTTAACCCCCTGAAGACACAAGTTTGCGCGTTAACCACAAAAAAAATCCCATTTATTCTTTTTACTTCATATAGCAGGATAGGCAGACGAAACTTAATATTAAGACACTCTATTTACCACTATCCGCACAGTTCGATATTATTTTGAACTATCATTAAATATAAACATATCAATTTATTTCGACAGAGCACTCGCTCAAACACCGGTGCAATGGAGAAATGCTACTGTTTATCCGTCCGTCGGGTGTCGTACGGGCGCGAGGCGGGCGGCGGGGCGGCCCCCGCGCCCACGCACCGCCTCGCCGTGCACGATCTGCGGGGAGCTTGGACTAAACTCAATAGGGATCTGGCTTTTGCACTTATTGATACCTATATTAAGACTCAGGTAAGTTAATGCGACGGTAACATAATAAAGTCGTTAACGTCCTAGTAGGTCGGTCTCGTATGGTCACAGGAGACTGGTATACATGATTTGCCCGCAGCTGGGACTAAACTGAATAGAAACTTACAGCGTTTACATTGTTGCTAATTGATAATGTGTGTTTGTGCTAATTGATGATTAAATATATTAAAACTCGATTTATTGTGATTTAATAGAGATCTGTGTATTTTTTTTAAACTTCAATATTGATAAGAACAAAAAATATTTTTTTGAGTATAATATTTTAATTTATTATTATAAATATTTCAGTTTGAACAGAATGTTAACTGTAATTATATTGTTTTTATAGCAACTGAAAAAGAATTTGTCTACAAAAGCATTGAAAGAAGAAGAAAAGCCTGCAACTTCTCCGAAGCATCAACGAGAAACTGATGTAGTATCGCCGCCACCTGCGCCTGCACAGGTAATACGATATAATCATTATCAATTTTGATAAATAGACCATTTTTTAAAAATTAAACCAATAATACCAAATTAGAAAAATGTTTCTTCTAATTAAAGGAAGCGGGTTTACAAATTATAGAAATAATATTATAGAATTATAACTTTCAATTTAAACAACAAAAATTGAAAATTATAATGAACGTATTGTGTGAGTGTTTATTTCATTTTATCATTAAAAATAGTATTAGTAATACATATGTTCAATTTGCTATGCCATATCGTCTTTTAGAAAAGAACACAGCTCAAGTCGAAAATTCATGGGTTTTACATTTGAATGGCACTGGATAGATACGTATTGCGTGTCTAACAGTAGGTAACATAAAAAAAATACCAATCAGGTGCCGGAATACGAAAAGTAATGACAACTCACGAATTTTTCCTCACGAAGAAGTTACTGGTTCTTTCAAATACTGCAAAGAAAAAACAAATATATACTAAGTATATTTTTATTTAGTTTCATCCTGTATTCCACATATAACAGAGTAGTCAAAGGGAACCTAGTGTTAAGACATTCTATTCCACACGCGTCACCCAATGTTGAAACATTCCTTGTCAAGATACGAAATTCAACGATATGTTTTGTTTTCTTACCAGAGCGAGGAATTCTGCAATAGTTCTTCCAATTCATAACGTACTTAAATATTTTTCCAGTCCGGCAGCACTAACTCGTCGGGCGGCGCCAACATGCTAGCTGCTCTAGTAGCGGAGGCGGGCGAGGCGGGGGGCGAAGCGCCCGTAGTGTTTAGTGACGAACTGGCGGGCGCCGACGACGCTCCCCCCGCGCACACGTCGCACTCGCATCTTAAACACGTGCTGGATGACGACAACTCGCACACCGCTTGTTTGAGTATGTAGTCCTAGTAGCTTTTATGAATTGAAGTAATCTTTTGTAACCAACATAAATATGTTGGTTTTTACTTGAATGTAGGTAAAGAAATGTTGGGCGATGAAATTAATTTGTAGCTTGTGTTGCCATTTACATTATAATATCGGATATAACATAGTTTTCTCCGTATCTTTATATACTACGAGTCTACAGATGACTTAAGACAACTCTCAACCTGCCGCAGTCGAGCTCGTGAACTCGCAAGTGGTGCTGAAGGGCTGCGAGACGCGCGGCTACGTGATCCTGTGCGCGGCGCGCGCCGAGGTGCGCCAGCGCGTGCGCCGCGCGCCCGCCGCCGCCGCCTGGAGCGGCGCGCTGTCCGCCATGCAGTACTACGCCACCGTCAGCGCCGCCGACCGCGACCAGCTGGACGGTCATTAAGCTTTTTATTGTCCCTCATCCTTGTGATCTACTGAAAAAAAATGTTTTTTAAAAACATTTTTGTCTTTGTCCCTTTAATAGTTATTATTTTAGTGGATTGAATGAATTATTATCTTAATTTGATTTATTAAACTTGAACATTGACATCAAAATCTATCCACAGAAAATATTCAATGGGTGTCAGTAGAGGAGATAGAGGAGCGTTGGCAGGGCGCGGAGATCAGCACGCTGCCCGACGTGCCGCGCCTCGTGGGCAGCGGGCACTCCGCCGGCGGCGTCATCGGGCGCACCGTGGGGCCTTCTGCTGATGCTGGACTTGCGCAGGTACAGCCTACTTTTTTATAGCAGGGTAGACAGTGGAAACCTATTGTTGGGACACTTTGTTCTTTAATACCCTCCAAATTTTGCCATACTTTGTGTTAATGCCTGAAGTTAATGCAGCATTTTGTCTTACAAGAGCGAGGTAAAGACAATAATTTCTTCCCCAGAATCAATCGAAAATCTCAAAATCGGAATCATATCATATCGGAATCATATCTACAACTGCTATATTTACAATCAAACGCTGTATCACTGCCACTTCCGCCCCAATTAATATTATATATAGGATATTATAGATAATAGAAGTTATTATTTCTTATAAAGAAATACCATTTCCTACATAGACATTATTTACAAAATAAGCAATCTTGCTATAATTAGGGTACAGCATGTAGCAAAAAATATAAATACAATACGATCGCGAATCGTGGCCGTACCGAAGATAGATGTGAGACTGCGCAAATTTGATTTGTTTGTCTACTGATAAGGTGGCCACGACACATTAAACATAGAGTATAATATTAATTAAGCTACAATTAAGTATGTTTTCAGTTACAACGTATAGTGTCGCGTTGCGCGTGCGAATTCCACTACGTGTCGCACGAGGAGAGCGAGGCGGGCGGCGGCGGCGTGGCCGGCGGGGCGGAGCCCTACGACTCCTTCACACTTATGCATCATGATTTGGACGTTTGCACTAACTCCTTGCAGGTTTGTACTTGGTGGCTAAGTGATTTTAGTAAGTAATTACATTTGAGGATTTGGAGGGCTGTAAGTTAATAAAAGTAGTATTTGATAAGTATCAAACACAAATCATCATCATTGGCAGACATGTATGGTATAAATGTTGATACATTTTTATACTTTTTTAGCATGCATAAAAGAAAATAAAATGTTTTGAAAAAATCTTACAATTTTTTTATTATTTTTTGTTTTCTTTTTTTTTTGATACAGACATGACAGGAGAGAGTATGACTGTAAACGCGACTGGTTATGAATTCGACCCCCCACTCGAGGAAGTGAAATATTTACATAAATTTATATTTCCGTTTCTTCACTGTGGTGTCGAATCAAAGCGAGGCGTTGAGTTCCGCCATATTAACAGTTTTAAGCTCAATTTTATTAAAAATTTAATGAAATATGCCGCAATATTATTAATTCTAGTTCTAGGTCTAGTCTTCAATTCGTTCTTATATTTTCAGTACGCCATGCTACTAGACGTGGTGAACAACGTAGTCCTCCACGTAGAGCCGGAGCGGCGTAGAACGCTGGAACGCCGCGCGCGAATGCGTTTTCAATTGCAACTACACCGCGACACCGACCCCAGACACCTCATACACAAATTGCAGACACAGGTGACACTTGTAAAATTTTATTTTTAAAAAAATAATTTGTGCTCTAATTTTTTTGATTGGCAAAAGAAGGAAGACATTTTCCACTTTTCGCAAAATTTATTTAATTGAAATAATATTTTTTCGCTTGTAAACGGCAAAATTTAATTGTTAATGATATATAAAAAAAAGATACGAAGAAGAAAATGTAAATAAATCATTTTAAAAAAGGTTTCTCCCCGGCGGGGAATCGAACCCCGGTCTCCCGCGTGACAGGCGGGGATACTTACCACTATACTACCGAGGATGTGATTGTTACTGCGAATTTACCTGTCATATTAAAGTGTTTGAGTAAAAATATAAGGTGTCTCATTATAAATGGTTGTGGGTTCAATCCTCATTTGGTGGGATGATAATATTGAAATTATTTTTATTTCTTCTTTCTCGTTGTACAATGTATGATAATTTATGTTTGCTTAAAGTACAAAACGGAGTGTTCAAAAACACTATATTCTCACTACTACGAGAAAAAAGCGTGAAAGCGAAACTTTGTCGTTGCATTTATAACAGTATTGATTGTTTCACGTCATAAGTCTTGATTATATTGTTTCAATTGTATTTTATTATTGTATCACAATTAAGATATAAACACATCAATAAATATAAAAATGCCATTAACGATCTATATTTGTATAAATATGTATGGATTGTAAGCCATTTTATATTCAATTTATTTCTTATGTATGAGTTTTTTTATCGTATCACATATTGATAAGATGATAAAGAACATTATTATGACTTAAGCATTCAATGCATTTATATGTGTATTCCATTGTATTTTATCTTTTGCGTCATGAATAATTTTTCAATAAATATTTACATAAAATTTTATTCTCTTATCAAATAATAATTAAATATTGGCCATCGATTATTTGAGGCTATCATAGTGCGGTAGAACGATATCTTACTTTAAAAGCATTTAATTTCCATGGGTTCGATCCTTACTTAGGGTAATGAATTATTTCTACTTTTCCTCTTTTTTTTCAATATATGGTGTCACAAATGTAAACAAAAAGTGGGAGACCAGAATGTGAACTAGGTTCTCTTTACTTGCTGCTTGGGGGCTTGCTACAAAAAAATATCTTGACAGTATTAACAATTAAACACATAGTTGATGGTCATTACATTGTTAATTATGCTGATAAGCACCGTGTTTTTTAATTTATGATGTACATATCTATTTATTATAATACTTGATTTTTTATTTTTGTCATTGTTCTAATTATATAGTGCAACTCTTTTACTTTCTGTATGATATAGTATTTTGTTCTTTTTAAGGTTCCATACATTTTAAGGAAACAATCACTTTGTTGTTTGTCCGTCTGCCTGTCTGGCTGTCAAGAGCCTTCGTTTCTTGAAATTCAAACTATATACTCATATTTGCGGCTCCATGATTTATGAAATTTGGCAGCTAGCATCTACAGGTAGCACTTGTTTAGGAAAAAAATCTTAATCATGCTGAATCAGGCAGAATTTGATATTAAAGCCGCTAGTGCAAGTAAGATATTAGATAAAAGGGCTCTGACTAAGCTACCCTTGAATTTCAGAAAAAACTGCCAACTTTTGTACAGAACCGTCGTGACCGAATCGCGCTTGTCCGGTTTTTTATTTAACTAATTAGTTACACTAAGAAGTGTACTGTAATGTTAAAATATGTATTTATATTTTTGTATTGTAGGTTAGGGAATCACTGGCAAGATTGAGGCGTCTAGAGAAAGATTATTACTTGAAGAATCGATCTATCAACGGAAACGACCCTATTGCTTTGGCGGAGCTTAAAGCACTTGATGATCAGGTAATATTATATGGCAGTTCTCCTAAAATTGTTATTTTTAACAAAAATTATGTCTTTTTTAAAACCAGCGTGTAAAGCCGTAATTTTGCTGTGAGATGTAAGCTTGGACATTATAATGCACGTTTATTGAAGTGGCATCTATGAACAATCCCTAGTTATTTTATAAATGTTTTTTTTTAAATGTGTTAAATCGGACAATGACGATTAGTGTAGAATAATGATAAACAACTGGAGAAAAATGATGCTGTGGTACCAATAATGATCCTTTACAACAGAATTGAAATTAAATATTTACTTATTTAGCTTCACGCTGTAATACTAGTGGGAAAATCAGAGAGAACGGAACCCCAAACGCTACGGTCTCTATATACCTCTTTCACCTCGTCCAATATCAACTTTTCACCATCAACTTTTCATACATGCCGCCTGGGGCGTCCTCATCCTTTTTACGTGATTTTTCTCCTTCATTATCTTTGATGCTGTATTTTCGAAGGTCTATCTTTATTACTGCTCATTTTTTCTTCATTAATCTTTTTTGCTATTCCTTCATCATCAATCCATTTGCACGTTCTATTATATTATCACCGTGAAAAGTATGATTGACTTATTCCTAGCGGATCAGTATATTTAAGGTTAAGTTGTGGACACAACGAGTGCTTAGGATGCTATCTTGGGAACAAACCAATATGTAATCGTTGCTATAATAAGGAGTCTGTTTCATTTTGAGGTACGAGACGTCCAAACTTGGAGTCGAATTATCGCATAAGAAGCTGGAAGTTTTAAGATCCATCGATCAAAGAGGAATAAGTACTTCCAAAATATTAGACATCTTTGAAACAGAAAACGGAACTCGTTAGGATCATAAGGCCTCAGATAAATCTTTTTTAAAAAGTAAAAGGATATGCTACAAAGGCACCGAAACGAAAGTACTGATAAAGGTGAAGCGTGAAAGAGAGAAATAAAATGATGAATAAAATGATTTCTGAGAAAGAAAGAAATAAAATGTTAACGAGCAATTTTAGTAATTCCTAAGGTTGTTTATTAATTTGCCACACATTTTACAGCAGTGAGCTGGTCGCAGGAGGTCCTAAACCAAGAAATTTTTTTTAGATGTTTGACAAAAGTATTAGATATTTTGGGAGACTACCTCGGTAGAATCGGCGAATACTTTAATCGCTTCCCTTGTTGTAAAGTCTGTGACACAAAGTGACATGCGAGGGAAAATTTCCTTCCCAAGGAAAGAAAGACCGGAGCCTATTCTTGCATTTGAAAGAAATGCAGAAAAGACGCACAAGCTTATTGTTGCCGATAACAGAATTAGCGGTGCCTTAGATGCATTGGTGAGACCGTGAAATAACAGAATAGTTGCACGTTTAGTAACACTGTGCAATGCTGACGAACGACGCTGATATACGGCAGCGAAACGTAGGTGTTGCAAAAGAAGAATGAAAGAAACATAAGATATGTAACATTAAATCCCTCGTAACTAATTATGTAAAATATCCTAAATGGTATGGGTTGCCGAAAATACACAATAAGACTAAACTGACTGTATCTTCAATAGTTAGCCAAATCGGTACGCCGAGGTATAAACTCAACATGCCATGGACTCTTACCATTTTGTTTGTGGGCTGAAAGATCTTAAGTTAGCTAACAAAGAAACCATACTCACATACTTCAATAGTGAATCTTACCCACGTTTATCTACCATTGGCAAATCTTTATTTCAAAGAGCCTACCAATGCTGCGACGCTGTACACCTAGGGGACGAGCTTTGATGGGTGAAGAATGGCTTTCATCAGAGCAAGATACCTACTCCCCTCCAGCGTTATCAGAAGATCCTAAGTAGAAAGACAACCGGGACTTCTATCATATGTAAAACAACTTTTGAAACAGGCACAATTGCAACATTTTAAGAGCATTGTAAGAGAAAAGCTTCCATTAAAACTATATTTAAGTCTAACAAGAAAGTAAATTCAATTCTTAAGACCAGTGAAACGTAATTTACCTCTACAGTGTGTAGACCTATAAAAACTAGATAGTAACTGAGATAAATAAATTGTTCAAAAAAGGGGAAGCATGCAAGCAGCAAGCATCGGTATTGGGGGAATGTTCGATGTCAAGAATGGATGCATCGAAGTCAGCTGCGTCTGGGTAAAGAGCGGATAAACCTAACCATAATATCGGGTGTTATAAATCCCACTAAATGCCATGGAAGTGATATAGCAAGAAGATTCAGAAAAATAAAATCCGAGAAAAATTCACGAACAAAATTTAGGTATTACGTAAATTTTTAGTTATAGCTGGTTTAAACATTAAAAATTCTTCACACGACACATCAGTGAGTACTAGTACTATTAGAAATATGTCTAAGATTCAGGAATACAGCCTGAAATCAGGCCCATTCGTCTACTATAAAAGCTAATAATCATTGTCTTCGGCTACTTTTCTTCTACTATTTTACTACCAATGACGTCGCAACCAATGATGTTTTTACATATAACACGTTGGAATTTTATGAAAAACTCATTTAAAGTGCATGAAATTTGCTGCTTACAGATTTGTTCAAAATGTCAATATAAGTATATATTAACGATTGCCGAAACATTTTAAATCTATAAGTAGTAAATAAAGATATCAATGACGATTCATGTGCTAAAATTAGGAGAATCCAGTTTAAGACGTATTAAAAAAAATGTTAAAGCATCCGTGGCGGCAGTTGCACCGTCGGAAATTAAAGCTCTGCATGCTAACATTATTATAAGCCAAAATAAACACTACGTTAGATAACGTATTTTCGTGGCAATATTTAAAACAAAAACTCGCTCGATCAATGACCCCAATGATGATGAATTTTGAAAAGAAATTAGCTAAGAACACACCAAATCTCCACGTAAAATATTCAATTTTTTGAAGGTTTTTTCTTAAAATATATTTTTATATAAACTAAATCATCAAACTTGTCTAGACGCCTTGTTTATTATTTAGTTAAGTATTTAATACGATATTCACCTTATTAAAATTATTTACTATTAATGAGTAATCACAAGGAAATTGAAATTTGTGCATTTTGGAGAACTGCCTTATAGGTGTTATACATTTTTATGATTTTTAAATTTTTATTTAATTTAGAAAGTTTGAGCTTAGTGATTTGTCAGTCCAGTGATTGGGGAACACCAGCGTTCACGGGCATGTATGTATGTAGCGACCTCGATTCTGAGTCTAATGAGAAAGCTGTCTGTCCATTTGCATAAATTTTTGAACTTGATCAAAGACCTTCGCCATGTCTAAACTGCCACCCTTGTTGTCAATAGCCGTAGTCCAGCGATAGATTAGGTAAACCAAAAGATGACGAAAGAAATATTGATGATCATTAATCAATCGGTGATCCTCTAGATAAACCAAGAGTTGGCTATTGATGATGCTCTCCATGACTTTTGAGAGAAGGGAAGTGACAACAATAGGCATGTAGTTAGATGGATTGGAGTCATCCTTTTTTCGGGATCGAGTAGAAAGAGCGCTTTTTCATGAGTTTGGGACTACGTCAACTGAGTAAGAGTGTCGAAACAAACGCGTTAGCACCGGTGTCAGCTCAGGAGCACATGTAAAGAGTACTCAAGGTGAGTTGCTATCTGGTCCGCTCGATTTGTGGATATCCAAAGAGGACTGAGTTCGCCTGACAGCTTTTTGGTTGAATTTAACCTCATGCAGAGCTCTGGCACCACGAAATGGTCGGCGGCGCTGTTTCCTGGTCATCCAAAGTAGAGTTCGAGACAAAGAGAGCGCCTAAGAGATTGATAATCTCTTTCGCTGTATGGAACAAGATGTCATTTCCCGTGCATAATGGCGGAAGGCTGGCTAGAAGGTTGCCAAGTGCCGCCTGAGAGCGCCCAAAAGTCTCAAGCTTCTCGTTGGTTTAAGCGATATGCTCAGACCTTGCTCTGGTAAATTGCCACTTAATGAACTCTAGGTTGTATAAGCATGGCAAATTTTTCCTTATAATCCTTAGTAATCAGTGCCTTGGCCCAGATTTGGTATGGCTCGCGTTTGCTAAAAGCAGCAAGCTTGCATGACGTATCAAATAATAAATAGTTGTTTGGATTCAACGCTCCTTTTATAATTGACGTAGATGTATAAATAAAAATATTTAGCTTTTTGTGTTGATCTTTGAAATGGGGAAGCTAAACGTTTCTCTTGTATATAAACCAGGTGAACGAATGCAAAGAAGCGGCATGGTCGCTGGGCGAGGAGCTGGACGCGATGGTGCGCGCGTGGCGTGAGACGCGCGTAGCGGCCGACGCGCCCGCGCCGCGCGCCCTGCACGCGCCGCCGCACCGCTACAACGAGATCTGCTTCAAGTCGGCGCGCTGGCGCCTCACCGACGCCGACGGACAGCTCGGCATCGCCGACCTGCTGCTCACCAACTTCTTGTGAGTAATAGTACTCACGGATATGTCAGTAAGTAATACATAGCTGTCCATCATTGGAGACAGCTGTACCAAGCATGTACTTATGTACATGCTTGGTACAGCCGTCTCCGATGATGGACAGCTATGTATTGCATACTGATATATCCTTGATTAACTTTTTGTTACAGTAAGTAGAGTACAATATGAATTATATAAGAAAAAAAATTAATCATTTTCACAAGTAAAAATGGTTGTGATATTACAGTTACATTTACACATTGTTCCGTTGCGCCACAATGACTTAATAACATTAACTTCAAATCAATACATTGCAAATCTACTACTTTATTATTATAATCTATGGATACTTTGTGAACCGACATTGTCAAGTGCATAAATTCACCACAGAGTTCGAAAAGTACTAGAGTAGGCGCAATATATACGTAAATAGTAAAAAATATAATTTGAGTACCAACGCCATTGCAGCTACAAATAAGGCCATTTTTAAGTGCAGATTAGGTAGAAACTTTTAAATTTACTTAAATATCCGTGTACCTACGGTAGCGTTAGTGCATAATTACCCAAGTCACAATGTATAGTCTTGATTCCTTATTGTTTATGTTTTAATTTTGGAATATCTAAAAAAATATTCTCAATACATCATACTTTAGATCACATAATAAATAAAGTTTCATATTATTGTGTGTATTGTATTATACATCTTTTTAGATTTTTAGCTCTGTGGTCAGGGCCAGCGCTTAAATAGTTTACAATTATCGATAGATAACAATGTTGCGAAAAAAATATATGAATTAAGGGTGTTTATAATCTTACAGTGACATATGCAATACAAAATGTCAAATCGTTTATTTACCAAGGCGTGACGTAGATAGCTCTGATTGGCGTTCGATATTTCATGGCGTCTTGCCTCGCTTTGTAGTTTAATTTTTTCCAAATATTTTTTTACAAATAATTAATATTCATTATAATAATATCTTATGTAATCTATTAATAGGGTTTCAATTAATAAATAAATAATTTTAGTGATTTTTACTAGCTGTCATCATGAATCGGTACTGCATATATTTAAATTATATACTCAATTAAACTTTCATAGAAAGAAACGTGTGAGTTTTAATTACATAACGTTACTTTAAATTCTTATGATCTATACTTATAATCTATTTTTACTTAAGGTATAGGTAGCAATGAACTAATTAGAAAATTGTTCATATAATTATCTAATATATTTTTAATTATAATTATGCCATTCATTAGATACACAAAGACATCGCGGTCCGATGATTCAGTGGAACATCAATTAGAAGTTGGCTACGTCCGGGTAACGAACCTGCTACCCAATGAACCTTTCCCAGAAGTAAGTTATATATTATATACATTAAATATTTAAGAATAATAATTATTAGTTCTTATGAGGTCTAGGTCACGATATTGAAATTTATAAAAAAAATAATAATTATTAAAACAAGCTAATTTCATTAAATATATATTATAATAATGTGAGGAAAATGACAATTCAATCATATTAATTTTTTTTTTACTCAACCTGTATCCGGCAGTGTAGGTAGACATAACCTAGTGTCAAGACACTCCATTTTTTTTGCTTGTTTTTGCAACGCCGCTCTTTGTCTTGCCAGAACAATAAAATGGAAATAATTTATTATACCTAATAATGATTGAACTCAACACATAGCCCTTTTAGTCAGATGCTGTACCATGATGTTCTCATTTGTTATTTGTACAACTTTCACACAATTTTTAACACAGAATTAAAAAATATGAGTTTCCCTCTATTTCGTTTTTCTATATGACAAGGTAGTAAAACATAATTTATTTATTTAGTATTTTATACAATTTATTTTTACATAAAACTAGGTTTTAGCCCCCCAAGCTGCTTCAGGTCGAGCGCCAGTGGCTCGCCGCGCGGCGTTGCGTGTGTTTTGCCGCGATCGTCCTCCAGTTGGCGGTATTTCTGTGAAGGAACATTTTGAAGTTAATATCGTGCCTATACGGATAGGTAATGGCTTTTTTAATGTTTTTAATAATATAGTTTTTTTTGTTATTTTGATATATTTATTAATAGTTATTTTAGGAATTTAAATCATCAATTGATAAAACGTTGTTTAGATTAACTATATATATAATATATTATAGTAACTGGATAAATAATTATTACTTAGCATTTTTTTTTTTTTTTATAAATAATGGCCGACGGTTACAAGTTTATATTGTTATTATTGCAATATTTAAACTAATGAAATATTAAGTATGTTTTTTAATAACCTATTTTAATTTTAAAAAGATTCAAATATATATATTTATATTCTCTACACATATAATATAGGACTTACAAAGAAATTCTTCAACACAATGCTCAAGTTCTGTTTTCCTGAACGAGACCCTGATGCAATAGAAGAAGGTGAGGAAGAAGGTGAAAAACCTGGTTCGAAGAAACTAAAGAAGAAACCCAAAGACTCTAATTCTAACTTCTACGTAAAACGAGATAAGAAGGATAAAGATGATGTCGAGAAAATGAAGGTATAAATTTCTTTTTTACGTCCAATTTTGGCTGGGATAGGCTAAATTTAGGCTAGGGCTGTTCTAGTTTTTCAAATAGTGTAGCAATTATTTGACATTGATGAGGACACTGCTATTTATTATGAACACAAGCTATATATACAGTCAATATACTATAGACCAAATAAAATGATAAGAAGAAAAGGAAATTCGAAAATATATATACATTTCATTTCCTCAAGTGGTGACTTTTGTCCCTGCCACACAACTGGCCTCACTGAACTGGTATATATTATTAATTAGATCTTTTAATAAACAGGAACGAGCAGAGAAAAACAAACTATTCATCTACATCAAAATCCCAGAAGTTCCCGTGCGAGTGTCGTACAAGGGTAGCAAGGAGAAGAATCTGGAAGATGTCCGCGACCTGCCCCTGGTGCTGCCCACTCTGGAATATCACAACGTTACCTGGACGTGGCTGGACCTGCTGTTGGCCACGAAGAGTGATACGAGGAGGTATTGTTTTATTTATTTTAATATAGTTAATAATGGAAATAATGCATTATTATGAGTCGTATTTCGATCGATGTAGTTAAGGGAATATAATATTTTGCTAATAATTTGGAAACTTATATACCAATTTTTTATAGTTTTACGCTGTATCACATAAAATGATAGGCTGAGGGAACCTAGTATTAAAACATTTCCCCAGACGTTCCTCACTTTCTGCCGATTTCTGAATTGCGTGTTGAGTGGTGCTCACTGCCCCGCTTTGCCTCGTTACTAGAACGAAGAAATAAAAATATCAAATATATCAATGGGTATCGAACCAACAATCTGTCACGCTTACAGTCACATGCTTGCACCTCTGCGTCACGACTGGCCTTTTTAAACCTAATGTTCGTTTCATACGTAAATGTCATCTTTAGAGGGTGTAATAATAATCGGTGTAACTAAGATGTTTCAAAGAAATAAAAAGTTATTATTTAACCGATAAAAACGTAATTTTCTAGAGATTTCTTGGACGGTTTCCAAGATGGAATATTTTTTCTTTTCGTAGTATGTGTGAAACTTTTAGAAATGTTCAAATATGTATATCTAATCAACAGGGTAATAGTATCTCAAGCTATAAGACAAAAACTCCAGCTGCACCGCCGCGCCGCCGCCGCGCCCGAGCCCCTCGAAGAGGACAAGGCGCGACTGCTGCTGGGGGATAGGACTGTGAGTATGGAAATATGTTTTACTGCTATTAATGCGTTAAGTTACGCCACGCAACACGCACTCGAATTCGACCGAAAAATAGAGAGAGGAGTGTTTTGTCAGTATTTGCCTATTGAACTGAATAAAATATTTCCATTTCTTCGAGTGGGAAACGAACCCGTGACCTTTCGCATTTACAGTCGCACGCTTGATCCCATGCGCCACGACTGGCTTCAATTATTGTTTCTGCTGTATAGATAAAACATAAAAAAATATTTTTGTTATAGGTTGCAGAAAGTAAACCGCAAAAGAAGAGTACACCGAGCGTATTCAAATTTTCAAAATCATAATAGAATTTTGAGAAAAACCTATAAGTTATATTTAAGAGACTTATTTCTTTTATATATACGATTATAATGTACATATATCCTTACAGTATATTTTTAATATAGGCAAAATTGGTGCTTAAAATCACTGGTAAAATATTATGTAAATATAATGTAACTAAAACGAAGTACTAGTAAATAGTCGTGGATCTAATATATTCGACAATATAATATATTTCTTAGATCTAGTAAGGCAAAATATCAATATGAATCTCTAAGCATTTTATATATATATATTTTTTATTTTTATTCCTCCAAATTCTGGATGTTGAGTGGCGGAAGTCAACGCCGCGCTTCTGCCTGCTGATCAGAGGAATGAAATGAAAATATTTAAATTTTGCATTTCCTCAAGTGGGAATCAAACCCACAGCAGGTCGCGTTTGCAGCCGCACGTTTGTGCCCCTGCGCCACGACGGCCTCTACATTCGATTATTCTATTTGAACGCAAAATGATTTATATAAAAAAATATATTTTATTTAAATAATTTTCTGTTCAATTGTAGTTCTTTGACATGATGTTTAAAGACAGTGTATTCGAAAACAAGTTGTTTATTTTTCATTTAATTAAATTTGTCAAAGATTTTTTTTTCGGAATTTCAGCGTAAAATAATAATTATCATATTAAAGTAAAGATTTCAACGAATTCAAAAATAAGTTTTTGTTCATTCCATAAAATTATAAGTTAAGATAAGTGCTTTTGGAAGCTGTAATTTAAAAAATAATTATTGTTGACGTATTAAAAATATTTTTGAGTGTGTACATTATTGCAAATGTTTTGACTGCATTGGTTTTACTGGTCGTAGATTCGATTTCAAGAAGATATTTAAAAATTGGAAGTGTCAAAATGTTTGCACGATAGTTGGTTTGTTTCCCACTGAATGAATGATCGAGGTGAAGATCAAAGAGCTAATAAAAAAAATACCCAACGCAAAGACCTTTTATATAAGGTTATCTTTTCATCTACACACAAAAGTCACACACACAGAAGAAAGTTATGGTACATTTTATGTCGTTGTTATAATTTGTTTTTTAATAAATATGATGGGTATTTAAAATATAATCTTAATATGTATGTAAAAAAAAATACTATGTTATAAGAACATCATTTATAATGTCAATTGTAAGTTATTATGAAATGAGTTACTAGTATTTTTCCCCTCCTAAAGGAGACAGAAAATCGTGGGCCTAAATGTAAAGAGTTGAGATATGGGCAAAAAAATTGATATTTTTTTAAAATTTTAGAATAACAAAAATCAGCACAATTGACAATCTGGAAGCGGAGATAAACAAGATATCGATAAAATAATCAATAAAAGTACTACGAAAATAAAATATTTCTAAATTTTAATTAATTGTAAGTATTTTAACGCACTTATTGCGCATATATGAATGGTAATACACACAAAACAATTATACTATTATATATATTAAGAAAATATCAATTAATGAGGCCAGTCGTGGCGCAGGGCCACAAAGTGTGACTGTAAAATCGACTGGTTATGGAGAAAACAAAAAGAAATCTATTTGAATCGATTAAAATCAATCATATTTTAAATTACAGATGTGATAGTTGATTGACGTTGACTTGATCTTGTCTAATGATTTTTGTATTTTTGGCTTCACTTCTTGGTTCCGCTCGTTTCGATACGTTTTAAGTGCTTTCTCGTTTGTTTGATATTTTCAACAAATGCTGTTTTTTTTTCACGATTTTTTTTCTCAGCAATCGCTTCTTCTATAGAGGCGGATTGTGCTATGAACTTAACCTCAGTTTTACCAAATCTCTAATGACTCAGCTCTCAGATAGTCATATTTGACATAATTTTCAGATAGGGAATGATGTACTTGAACCTATTAAATCATACCATTTACTTTCTGGGCCCAAATATGTATGGAATCGTTTAAGTCTCCTTTATTTGATAAATTCACTACTTTGTTTTCATTTAAATTATTTTTGATAAGTATTTTAAATTATTGCGTTTAACT
This sequence comes from Heliconius himera, assembly GCA_021202915.1. Classification (NCBI taxonomy): domain Eukaryota; kingdom Metazoa; phylum Arthropoda; class Insecta; order Lepidoptera; family Nymphalidae; genus Heliconius; species Heliconius himera. Next base: position 610,181 of record JAJHJA010000089.1, read on the forward strand.
GTCTGGTATATTTTAATATTGTAATTTTTTTATTTAAAAATACATATTTACATATGCACAATCTCAGTAAGTTAAGAAAAAAATGATTTTTTGCGCATTGTTTAATTTATTTTATTATTCATCTATTTAATGACTTTTTACAGAATAATTGTTGTATAATACATAATTTATTATGTAATAGTACCATATCATTCGTTCCTATTCTATTTATTTATTTTCTTAGAAGTATATAATAAAAAATCTTGGTTTTGTTTAGCAAATAGCTAAAATGAATTAATTGAAAATAAATTAATGGATTTGGAACAAGGATTTTTATATTGGTTTTTATTTATATGAAATGATTTTTAAATATATTAATTATAATAATACATAATTAATACATAATTTCATCATTTGTTTCATCATACTGTAGACGCAGTCTTGATGTATAATGCACGTGTCTGTCTGTATACGGTAGATGTGAATTCGATTTTCATTCAAGGCAATGTTGTTCATTTGGTGTAAAGTATTATTATTGATCTTTCTTAAGTTATTCATAAAACGCTAGTTAATCTTAAATACATTAAAAATATAATTTATTCAAATAATTTATAAGGAAATTAATGATTTTCAAATAAATGAATCATGATGATAACTATCAATTATGAATCATTTTTAACAACAGTATTTGTAATGTAAAGATACATATTTTATACAATATATGTTATTCTTGTAGCAATATATTTGTATACATAATGTTTATATGTGTTTTATTTTATATTAAATGTTACTCGGTATTTTACAGTTATATATATGTATACATAAAAAATGTATTTAAATTGTTTTCATTTCCACTTTAATTTCTATAGTTTATCCTTAATGCTACATCCCAAATTTAAAATAATTATGAAAATACTATGAATAAGTCTACGCAAGAATATTTGACAGATAAAACCCTGAAGTTAATAACACATTGTTTTCTACTATATCTATATTATAAACAGGTAAATATTAAAGATTTTTAAAAATGCATAAGAAATTGAAGTCGTCGGACTGGAACCCCCATGCATCGTGGAAACCAACTAAAATCCAATAGGCGTGGGTTTGAATTGCTCTGTGAGCAAAGTTTTATACTTTCTGTAAAAATATATTTTTTTAAAGGAAGTTGGTAATTATATGTTTTGGTAATTATGAATATATGAATATTCAATATTTTCAAGCTCCTTGCTTTGGTAACAACGCAAAGCGCGGCAGTTGAGCTCCCCAACTTAATTCGCAATATCCCGATAATTCGGTGGAAAGTGAGGAACGAAAGTGTTTAAAAGCTGTATAAAAAAAATTATGAAGCTGGACTCGAACCCGCATCACCTGGAACCTATCTACTAAGAGCCGTTCCACGTGAGTGGTTAGAGTACTTGATTTGTTTCTAAAAGGCGTGAGCTGGAGTCCTGCTAAATTTATTATACGTTTTCTAAAAATATTATGCAATCTTCTTAATGGGGAATAAAACTATTATAATGTAAAAAACAAGTATTCATTACAAATCATTCTGTAAACAATTTGAACAGATAACTGTATTAATTTAGGCTTAAACACATTACAAACATACAATATATACAGTTCTTAAAATCATAAAAAGGTATTTAGATAAAAAGGTATATAGAATATGTAGACATTCAATAATAAAAATTACCAAAAGTATCTACTTACTTTAGGCCGGTCGTGGCGCAGCGGCACGAGGTGTGATTGTAAAACTGACTGGTAGTGGGTTCGATCCCCACTCGAGGAGATGAAATATTTACTTAAATTTATATTTCCATTTCTTCGCCCTGGTGTCGAGGTTAAGCGCGGCGTTGAGTTCTGCCACTCAACACGCAATGCCTCCAGAATTAGGCAGAAAGTGGAGAACGGGAGTGTCTTAACACTAGGTTTCCTCTGCCTACCCTGCTGTGTGCTGGATACAGCGTGAAGCTGATTTAATTTTATCTACTTACTTTTCAAAAATAAATTGACTCTACATTAAAAATTAGACACACAACCCGCGACTTTCACTGTAAACCGACACGCTGCCACTAAAGACAGCTAAATTCACATTTGATTGCTTGATAATAGAAAGCAATTCATACAAAGTGGTTGTAAACAAAGCGTTTTTTTTTACGTCGCTACAACGTTTCGTGGAGTACTAGCTCGAGTGGAGGCTAATTGAGGAAATTGGTAGAGTGGCCGGTCCGTCTGAACTAACTTGTTTGACTGTTGCTAGCTTGTTGATGGTGGTGTTATTTTTTTTAAATTGGAATGACTGAGGCATCGCATTTTTCTTACGCTATTTACTAAAATTGCATATTTTTGTTTTTGTAAAGATTTTTAAAAAATAATTTATATATATTTTTAGTGTAAATGTTTGTTTTATATGTTTAACTAAAATAAAAAATAAATAAATCAGCTTCACGCTGTATCCCGCACACTGCAGGGCAGGCAGAGGGAACCTAGTGTGGAGACACTCTGTTCCCCACTTTCTGCCAAATTCTGGAGGCATTGCGTGTTGAGTGGCAGAACTCAACTCAGCTCAGTCGGTTTTACAGTCTCATTTCGTGCCGCTGCGCTACGACTGGCCTCATATCTTTAACTATTGAATGAAATTTAAAAAATGTAGAAGTAATTAACATATAGTTTTTGTTAGATTTATATTTAGTAGATAGATACCAGTAGCGAATGAAGATCTAGTCTAGTTTTCTTTTCTTTTAGCTTCACGTTGTATCAAGCTTGTAGCAGGGATGGCAGTGGGAGTCTAGTGTTGAGACTCTACGCTCCCTATTTTCCATCGAATTATGGAGGCATCAACGGAAATTATATTAAATATTTAATTTCCTTTCGCGATTTCACGCGCTTGTGCCCCTACGCCACGACTGGCCTCAAGAAGATGGAAGATCTAGCGATCATTGGTAATCCGACACCGCAATCAGTTTCAAGTATTTTGTTTCATCAGACATCAGACTTTAAACACAATATATTATTGTGGAGTTTTAAATTTGAATTCGTGACATATAACATAAGTAAATCATAAAACAAAAATGAATAGCATCATCAAAAAAACCTTGAACATAATAAATTCTATTTAACTTAATAGTGTCACAAGTATTTTTAATATTGACTTACAATAGTTTACTCATTATTTTTGCATATATTAAGGTTGTAATATTTAAACGAAACAAATTTATCCTGAAACTAAAATCAACACTTTAAAGAGTGTTAAGGACTAATACGGTAACAAAATATATTTTAAATTCTATAGAATTATTGGAAAATATGTCAAGGCGACGGTCGATGGACGTCATATAATATACATAATAAGTCATCTTCGGAGAAAAACGCGCGAAACTGTGCTAGAGTCATTTTCCAAAGTGATTTTACCCGTTACCTCACCGCCCTACCTCGCGCGGAGCACCACCACCAGCACCAGCCAGTGTAGCGCCGACCGACCGCCGGACCGCACGCGCCACACCGCCGGTAGAGTCGTCGCGATCTCGAACTCGAGAAACGAACATGAGGACGAATTATATTTATTATTTCAGTATATAAATAATTATTAAATAAATAGTGTTTTCATTCTGTGCAGTGACTTGATTAGCTATTAAAAAATGGCTTTATTTTTGTGTATTTTCGTATGTGTCTGGGCGGCCGCCCTGGGCTTCAATGTGGACATCCCTTCGAGGGTAGTCTACACCGGAAACTATCAGTCCATGTTTGGATTTACCGTGCAGTCTCATGTCGACGGCGATAGCAAAATGTGAGTAGATTTGCATACTAAACGAATAAATTAAATACATCATATATTGTATATATATATATATATATATATATATATATATATATATATATATATATATATATATATATATATTATCAAATGTCTCATGACTCGAGTGTAAACAATCGCGGCTTTATAATGATTTTTATCAAACTGTAAATAAAATATTTAAAGCTGCAAATAATTTAAATATCTCGTTCTCGATGATAATATATTCGTGCGATTTTGCAATGCCGAAATAACTCGACCGAGATTTATTGTGCGGGAACAGGAACGCGAGGTCCGGACCGTCAATAAAATAAGAATTTTGAGGGTACATACATAAATCCTTGAGATTAAATTTTATGTTATATGTCCGACGTGGAGGTATAAATGGTAATTGCGAAGGTTGCGGCCGGCGGTGCGGCGGTGCGGGCGGCGGTGCGGGCGGCGGTGCGGGCTGCGCGGGCGCACAGCTATCGGCAGTGACATCATCGTTCAAGAAGTTCAATAGTGCGATTTTTAGCACGCATTCAAATTATTAGCTAGCACTATCTTATAAAGAAGATACTTTTATCAATTTATTTGTAACATAATTTTTGAAATTTCTAGTTAAATATAGGAAAACTAAAAAATATCAAAACTGTCAATTATAATCGAAGAAATAATAAATTACTTTAATACAATAATTAAATGTCATTATCTAATGAATTGCACAACTGTCTTCAAGGTAATTACAATTACAAGCTTCTATATACTAATGACACAATTAAAATAAAAATATCTTCCTTTTATAATGTAAAATGAAACGAACTCTACATTCTTGTATAGGATATAAGATTGAATTGTTATATTTGCATATCTCGATATGTATATATGTATGTCTGTATGTAGAAGGGTCTAGTACGTAAGTACAAGACGACAGTGTCTCTTTGATGTGTCGACCGAGTCTGGTCAATCGGTCGACTAATGGATCGTCTCACATTCTGCGCCACAAACACTTACTTATGCCAACTGCTATGTAAACATAATGGAAACATTCTTTTGTTTAAGGAACGTATCTATTTATAATATATGTGTATAAATTATCTGCGGTGTTTAGTTCCATCACTCAACGCGTAATGTCTCTAAAATTCGGTGGAAAGTGGGCAACGCAGTGTCTTAGTGCTGGGTTCCCTCTGCCTTTCCTACTATACGCGGGAGATATAACTAATTAATAGTGGTACAGCGTAAACCTGAATAAAAAAAGTTTCTTTCTTAACTAAAAATAAAATCACTAAACGTAGCGTTTATTATAAATAAATAAATTTTAAAATAAGTTGGGAAACGGAACACAACATTCATCATTTAAAGTCTTTACATCCGTTAGCTGTCAAATATTAATAATAAACTTATTCTGTAGGTTTGAACAAATTTTAATACAAATTCAAAATATTTTACTTTAATAGTAAGCACTTTTGAGTCGTAAAAATACTGTTGTGATATTTGAGTCCATCGTGGCGTAGCAGTGCATAGTCGAACTGAAATACGACGTTTACAGGTTAGATTTCTATTCGGGGGAATTAATGAGTTTTACTTCTTCGCTCTGGCAGCGTTGAGTTCCGCAAATCAACATGGAATGTCTCAAAAAATTGGTCGGAAAATAAGGAACGGTGTGTCCTAACACTAGGTTCCCTCCGTCTTCCCTGCTATATGCGTTACAGCGTCATGCAATTTTTTCCTGCACTCTAACTGTACTAACTAATCAAATCCCATTTCACACGTATGCACGTAATATGAACTGACAAGCATATTATTGTTATATCTGCATATTATTCTTCATAATATATGTCAAAAGTGAAAGTTCGTGTTTGTTACTTGATCATGCAAAAACGGCTTCACAGATTTTGATGACATTTGACACATTTTCTTTTAAAAGTTATATACTTTTTATTCTAGCAAAGTCTTTAATATATACATAAAAGTAGAATAATAAGTTGTAATAGGGAAAGATTATATTCAATCCATTTTAGAAGCATTGCGTGTCCAATAGTGGAACCCAAATCGTACTGTACTGTCATACTTCCAATCGCCGAAATGATTCATTTTTTTGTTTAAAACCTCGTTTGGATTTGAATCCACACCACTCGGAAGTAAATTTTTATTCCTTCTTGACGTAGTTCTAAAATTAAAATATATATTATACAAAGTTAATTATAGTAGTAGACTAATATTTAAATATAACTACTGACATAAAATAAACGACATTAGCTTAATAAATGAACTGTATAACACAAAACTATTTTTCAATTCCATACAGTACTTCACTTAGAGCGTTCAACCAAACAAATTATTCAGTTTCATAATAATAGTATAGATGCTAATTAATTAATATTAAAGAAGTATTATAGTAGTATTGCGGCGTTGAGTGCCATAATTCAACACGCAATGCCTCCAGGAATTCAGCAGAAAGTGGGGAACGCTCACTTTCTATTTAGACACTTCGTCATAATGGAAATGGATTTTTTTAACTCTAGGTTCACAGGTTCACTCTGCCTACCTTGGTAAATGCGGGATACAGTGTTAAGCGAAAAAAAGGGGTATTGATGTATAGATAGATATACATATATGTATACTTACGTAGTTATATAGCTCGCGGTTCGCGGGTTCGACGAACTTAAATCTAAAAGCCAGTGTGACATTTCGCTTCACCTGCCGTGGGAACCTGAACTAATATTTCATGCTAATTATTATTTATTGCGTGTATACATTTGAAAGCGGCATCTTTAAAGCGCAAAATTTGATGTTTATTAATAAAACAACTTCAACTTTAATTCGTTTATTAAATATATTTAATATTTAATTAAAAATTGTGATAAACTTAGAGCAGTGGAACAGTGTCTAAATGTAAGCATTAGTTGTGAGTTCTTTCTCTAGAAAAAATATGTTGAGTTTCTCCTGTTCTGGTAAGACATAGTACAGTGTTGAAATCCGCAAGGAAAACGTGTCTTGTGAAAGTGTCTTGACGTTGGGTTCCATCATGCGAGATAAACGTGAAGCTTTTATTAAAAACTATAGAGTTATGCTTATGACATGTCATAAATATGTCATTATTAAAAAGCAGACAGGATTGAGGTTTAAGGTTTTTCCTTAAAAATTATGCGTTAAAAAAGGAAATAAAAAAATATGTATTATTAGCGATTATAGTTTACTAAATTTGAATTGTAACTGTAATGCATTTATCTACACTAATGTAGAGCGCGTATTATCTCAATTAAGTAACGATTATTAACAAGTGATAAGTCTACAAGATAGAAAAGCGTCTAAAATAATTTTTGAGTTAAAAATTACGAACAAATTTTATAGTTATTTATAAATATGATTCATTACTAAAATAAGTAAATCTACATTACTCTATATGCAAATATTTGTATATAGTGAAATAAAATAAGAAATATTTAGAAAATATTATTGTACTATTATTTAAAATAAGTGTATCTACATTATCTACGGTTTGACCATTTCCATTTGAGTTAGCTGGTATTTAGATGAAATTAAATATATATAAAAAATAAAAATAAATCAGCTTTACGTTATATCCCGCACACAGAAGGGTAGGCAGAGGGAAACTAGTGTTAAGACACTCCGTTCCCCACTTTCCGCCGAGTTTCGGAGGCGTTGCATGTTGAGTGGCGGAACTCAACGCCGCAAACACACACATTCGATTATTAACATATATATAAATATGTTAATAATCGAATCTGTAACCAATAAGTATAAGTACCAACGAGTACTTCCCTATATTGCACTAGCGACAAGTCTAATGAGTCAGCAAACGACACTTGTCACCAAGATGACCTTAATTGTTGTAAAATTCGTAAGCAACATTACACAATCTTTCAATTGAAAATTGGTCAGCGTTAAATATTCTTAGAACATCAATATAGTGACACATACAGCCAATGGCATCATATTTTTTATATAAACAATTTAATTTTTATATTTACCTATTATAACGAAACGTCGAAATTAAGTTGCTATTATGAGTTCTATAAGATAGTTATCACAGGAGAAACTATTAAAAGCATAAAAATATTAATGATTATGGATTACAATATTGTTCTTTATCTTATCAAAACGTCTTATATAATCGAACCTACGAACACCGTGAACAACACTAACCCACAATGTCGTTCTAATTGTCTTCGCCATAATAAGTAATTTAAAGAAACATACAAAAAAAGGTAAAAGAATAACTAAAGGACAGTGACAGTGGGGCGCAAAAATTGTGGAAGCGGAAATGCGTAAAGCGTCATATGTCCGACACATGCGCGGGCGCTCCCTTTTTAACCTTTTTTCAATACAACACATCTATTCTTGTTTGTAGGGTGATACTTGATTTATGTTTGCGTTTACTTTTACATGCATTGACGTTCATTTAATGACCATCGCTTAAATGGATTGGTTCTTTTGGATTTTTTTCAAAGCAGTACCATATGTAAACTATGTCTTAGTAAATGAATTATAGTTAATTAATAATAATATATCTTTTATAGCTTGAGTTGTATCCCTAAGAATCTAGTGTTAAGACACTTCCGTACCTCATTTCCGCTGAATTCTGGAGCGAGTGGTGGAACTTAAGGTCGCGATTTGCCTCGTTGCCACAGTAAAGAAATGAAAATTTTAAATATTTAATTTCTCTGAGTGAGAATTGAAACCACAACACGCTCGTGCTGGAGCTTATGGAAGCGAAGTGGCTTAACAGTTTCCAGCTTCTCTCTGCCTACCGTACTATGTGCGGGATACAGCGTGAAACTAAAAAAAAATATAAAAAAATATATATTAAAATGTAAACATCGATTCACATATCATTAAGTTGGTGCGTGAAGCAAGTTCCTTCATCCTATTAATGATATAGATAAGTAATGACTCTGGACGTCCACAGCTGCACTGCGGTCAGATGGGTTTTTTATCGATATATTGATGTTACTGTACAAATGTACTGTAGGCTGAGTGTGGTGATTTATGTGTGGCTCCACTTTACTCAGATGTGACCGAGTTCGTCTTAATAACGAACTGGCTCACTGGCTGGATTGCTCGAGTCTTTGAATATAATTGAAGTTATTTTATATATTTTATAGTAAAATTTGTTTTATTACAGTTAGTTTATTACAATATGAATATATTTTTAATTTATTTCTCGACTTAAAACTCTATCTGCTGTATGTATTGTATCGATTGTGAAAAAAACGAAAGAAGTGAGCGATAAAACAAGAAAGGATAATAAAACTAGAAAGGCTCTATCACGCAGGATGTTTTTAAAATCGAGTTATTCTTGAAAATAAACATAATATGATATCAATTTCTACTTTAATGAACATTTATTTTCCTCTCCTTTCTAAATCCACAATAAATTACAATTTTAGGGCAAAAATGATAATGTTTTTAGGTTACAAAATATTGACTCTACTAATCTCTCTTATCTGAGGTTATTGTCCCTCCGGGTACAAATTATCCTTTCATTACATTTATCTTGTATACTTTCGTGCCATATGCGAAACGAATGCTGCATCTCGACGATGAATGACGGATTTTGGAAAAAAAATGGTTTAAATATTATTAGTTTTCGATTGTAAAAGTATGTTTAAGATTAAAAAAAATAATATAAATAAATGTCAATATTTAAAAAAAAAAAAAATCTTATGAAATTTAGTAGAAATCGAATCCATAATCATTGAAACAATCTGACATTAAGCAACTGTGCCACGATGGAAAAGATGAAAAAGATTAATGATTTATATAATTTGTAATGTATGCATACGCACGCGGGTAATGTAACCTCATTTTTCATTTGTTTCGACATGTTTATTAAAACCTGTACATGTTTTTAACGTATGTAATTCCAATTGATACTGTTTTTTCTTTTTGTTACTGACCCTAATGGTTCTTTAGATACCTGTCCCTCGGGGCTCAGTGGCGCACTGCTGGCTATGTACAGAATTATTGTGGATACGATCCTTTTTTCGGGAAATGTATCATTTTTTCTCTATAGTAGATACACCTATATCAATTATTTTCATCTTTTCGGTGTGGTAAGAATAAGCGTGTTTCGCCACTCAACACACTATTTCCCTAAGGCGGAAAGTGAAGAATGGAGTGTGTCAACACTATGTTCTCTCTGTCTCATTCAAGCAATGCTTTAAGAAAAAAATCTGTATATAATGTAAAGAATATTACCGTGGTGAAAAAGCAATGTACCTTTATAGTGTTGTGGGTTCACATCCCGGTGGAGTACAAATACTAATAAATATGATAAACAAGAGTTGTTCTTGTTTATCAAAAGAACGAACATCCCTATATATTTTTAATTAATTAAATAATAAATTCATATAAGTAATAAAATATTCTACTGTTATTATACGGGTAATAACTTAAGTTTGCAACATCAATATAATCGCGTTAGTGCATAGTTTGCGTTTCACTCACTTTCATAGTATTTACATTTTGTTTACACAGTAGGTACCTACTCGTGTCTTTGTAACTCTATACTGTGGATACGAACAAACAATTCAATTATATTTCAAAGGAACAGAGGCATATATTGAGTTTAATCATTATGTATTATTTAAGTTATTGAGGCTAGTCGTGGCGCAGCGGCACGAGGTGTGACTGCAAAACCGACTGGTTGTGGGTCCGATCCCCACTCGAGGAAATCGAGGTGTCGAGGTTAAGCGCGGCGTTGAGTTCTGCTACTCAACACGCAATGCCTCCAGAATTTGGCAGAAAATGGGGAACGGAGTGTCTTAACCGAGGTTCCCTCTGTCTACCCTGCTGTGTGCGGGATACAGCGTGAAGCTGATTTTTAACTTATTTTATTTTTTTTAATAGTTTAACGCTGTATCCCGCATATAGCAGGGTACCCAGAAGGAACCTCGGGGTTAACAAATACACTATTTACATCCTTATAAAATCATCATAGGAATCATACAACGATGACGTAACAAACATTACTTAATACCGATCTCTTATAGACCTTCATTCGTATGTAAATCGTATAAAATTGTTCTCGAAAGTTTATATCATATAAAACGTATGGCGTCTGCGACAGTATTGTATCCATGGCCCGAATACGGATATGGCGTTTGACCTCAGTTTTACTTTGTAGCTGAATGGACAGTCTTTAAAAAATATATATACCTATCTATATATAAAAATATGACTAACTTTCTGCGAAAAGATTATGTGACTTACTGATTAAAACGGCGGTTACACTTCATTATTTTTAGTGGTCTAGGTTAGATCATTTCAAAAACTGTTGTATTTTCCGTTTCATTTATAAAATAAAGCGATTTAAGTAGTAATATAAAAAATATTTACTGATATAAAAAGGAGTTGCGTGCACGCACCGCTGCGCTCTATCTTATATTCCAGAGCGCACTCGCGGGATTGTATTCTTTTAATTTCTTGAAAATAATACAATCCCACGAGTGGGAATCGAACCCATAAATACAATTATTATTATCAGACAGTACATAGTGTAAATATGGGTGACGCGGTTTTTAATAAATGATGTAATTTATGAAGTGCACAGCAAGTTCAAAGTCATATCTCTATTGGGTTAATGAGAGTAATGGGCGCATTGTGCAATACCTACATAGTTACTGATGCTAAAATATAGCTATATATAGCTATATATATATATATATATATATATATATATATATATATATATATATATATATATATATATATATATATATATTTGCAATTTTTGTAATTATCTGAATTCTATAACAAAAACATGGAGGCCATCGTGGCGCGGGGGATATAAGCGTGCGACTGTAAACTTGACAGGTTCTGGATTCGATTCTCATTGGAGGAAATGAAATATATCATATTTTCATTACTTCATTCTGATGTCGAGGCCAACGCGGAGTTGAGATCCGAGATGCCACTCAACACTCAATGTGTACAAAATTTGGCAGCAGTTGCAGATCGGAGGTGTCTTCATGGGAACGGACTATCTTAGCACTAGGTTCCCTTTGGCTATATAAGCTAATACTTTTGTAATTACAAATTAAACTTCACTGACACTATAGTAAATAAATATATTTATTATATGAATCAATATATGTACATATCAAGATTATTATAATATTATCGTTATTTCTAGAATTATTTAATGGTTATCGTTATATTATTATCGTGGCATATTAAAGGAAGAACCTGTCATTATATGTGAGTAATTTTAAAATGTTTTATCCTTATTTGATAAAGCACAGCGGTACCTTTTGACTTCACTGTTATAAAAATATAGAAAAAAAAATAGAGTTTTGACATAAAATAATAAATTAAAAAAAATGCACTACTAATTTTTCACGCCGTATACAACACATAGAAGATTAGCAGGGGAAACCTGCGAACCTAATAGTACTAGTAGTAGTTACTTTGCACCGAATTCTCGATACATTGAGTATTGAGTGGCGGAACTCAACGTCGCGCTTAACCTCGACACCAGAGCGAAGAAATGGAAATATAAATTTAAGTAAATATTTCATCTTCTCGAGTGAGCCACAACCAGTCGGTTTTACAGTGCTGCGCCACGACTGGCCTATTGAACTGGCTATTTGAAATAATCCTCTCCCTATTTATATATAATGTATGAAAACTGTGTTTTTTGTTCATACACGTTTGTATGTATATCGTCGAAATTATTAGAGAGATTTACATAAAACTTTTTTTTATTATATAGCTATTAGGCGGGAAAAAGACAAAAATTGGGTATAATTGATTTTGAATACTGGAATACCTGATGTAGAACCATTTTATACTAAGCTATATGAGATGATAAAATATTAAATGTTTAAATGTTATATTAATTATTTTAAATGAAAATCTTTAATTTATTGAGTGGCGCATATTTAGGATTACATATTTTTGGAAAACCATCGTTTCGGACACTTTGCAGTACTCCGTGGTCACGGGTAGGGTAAGAGTAAAATGTATAAAATTAAATATACGTGATTAATCCAGATCAAGTATATAACATTTAATTTATATAAAATAATATTTATAATAATAAATGTGTATGTGTTTTTGTTTCTACGTAATATATGAAATTGAAACAAGTTATTTATACAGCGCGGCCGTGCTGCTGCGACGGTGCGTGGGTTTATCAGTTGCAGCAATAACAACAGTGTAGCCTTGACTTCTGGTCATCTTCACTAATTTTAAGAATTATATAATTTGAATGAGTATCTATATTTATTTTATATAGAAAAATATAGTAAAAAGATTATGTTTTGTTTAATCTATATTGAATTGTACAGGCGACTTTTGTGTTCTGTAGAAAATAATATAATTATATACATTGATTATAGTCTCGATTTCATTTAAAATTAACTCTTATATATTAAAAATATTTTTTATTTACACGAAATGCGGCGTTTATATTCGCCATTAAACTGGCTATGTCCTTAAAATATCCAGAGAGTAGAGAGCGAGTCTCTAGTCGAAAAATCTCTTGCTCGATGCAAACACCTATTTAAAAAAAAATCTTTAAAGAAGCGACTTATTGTTATTATTCCATTCTAATTAATTGTGGTGACGGTATCAGTCAGCCTAGGAACTGCATTACTAGGCCTAACTGCTTCTAGGGCGCGCCACATAGAGGCTCCCATCATGCACCCCATGGTGATACGCTCTGGAGGATCAACATGTGACTGCAGCACCGACCAATAGCACACTTGCTCTCCTGTCGTAGCTGTCTGCGTCTACGTCAACGGATAGTGCAGTCAGCGTTGCTAAACATTAGCAAACCTCAAATTGAATAATCATATGACACGAATAAGAAGGAGATTTTTATTATCGCATAGGTTAAGATTCTTCCTATTCCACATTTGAGAACCGTAACAAAAATATATCACTATAGAGATACGTACGTATGAAATGTTTCAATAAATTATGTTTATTGTAAAATCACAAAAAACCAACAATACGTGTATACTATCCCCGCGGCGGTGCACTTCGAGCGAATTCTCGGAGCTTACGCAAATTCTCCATGACCCAAATGCGTGCGAGATCGAGCTCTGAAATGATATCATTACAAGGCGATCCTGCATGTTTGGCTTTACGCTTATTATAATATACTGGCCTCTGCGTATGAAGTTATTCGTATAATTTTTAAAATTTTTAGGGTTCCGTACCTTTGCAGGAAAAAAGGAAACAATTTTAGTTTCAAGCTGTATCCCGTATTTAGTAAGGTGGGGGAAGGGAAAAGAGGATTGCTACGCTGTATTCCCCTATACTTTCTGCATAATAGTCTAGGTAATGTGTCTTAATGGGAATGGAGTGTCTTAACACTAGTTTCCCAGGTTCCCTCTGCCTACCCTGCTTTGTTTGGATACAGTGTGAAGGCCAAAAAAATCAGGCAATAAAGTGCCTGTTTTTTATGTAAACATATTAAAATCATAAATTAATTAATTTTACATATTAAAAAAACCATTATTAATTGCCTGCAACAATTAACCACAAACAACTCAACTAACCGGTCAATAGTAGAATCAGAATCAGCGAATATGCTATTAGATTTAAAGTAACGTATTTATATTAAATATTTTTTCTACCGGTCAGTACGAGGCGATAGCGGTAAACCGACTGGACATTATTATTAAAGTAGATCAAGAATATCAATATTCACCAAAACTTGTTTTTTTATCTAAGAATTTTAGATTAATGGCGTCATTTAAGCGCCTATTCATGTATATGTATTGATATATTATATTTTTTTCTGTGCTAGTTTAATACTGAATTAAGTTTATGAATGTAGTCGTCGTGGTGCAGAGGTATAGTGACTGACCGTAAACACGATTTTGGATTCGATTCCCACACGTTGGAGAAATTTTAGAAACAAGACTCTAGCCCGATTCTCTGTGAGCGAAGCGGCCACGTTGAAGACTACGTTAAAGTCTGAGTAGCCTCATATTTGTATTTCACCAATAAATAGCTGAAAAATACCGAGCGACTAGAAAGAGTTGAAATCAATTCGTCATTTCTAAGGAACGGAGTGAAGTAATTACTAAATATAAAATGTTTTGTTTGTAGAAATGTAAACCTATTCTATTTAAAAATGTACGTTTCGCATAAGGATTACCCATTAATTTCTATTTCGTAGTTTCTCAACATTCAATGTCTCCGAAATTGGGGGGAGAGTGAGTTTCTTAATACTAGGTTCCCTCTGCCTACCTTGCTATATGTGGAATATAGCTATATATACATATAATATGATATAATATGTATGTATTATTAAATAAGTAATCGGCACTACACCACGACGTTCATTTATCTGAGTTTCTAAAACAAATGATAGGCGGTATAGGGTTGTGCATTTTTGTAATACAACATTTTCGAAACTTCTGATAATTTTAATTTATTTCAGTACATATAGATAATTGTTATACGTATTTTAATAATATTTATAATTAGAAAAATTTAATTTTCATTACAAATGATTACGATCAACATGATCATCATCGACATGCCTATGTACTCTATCATTATGGATTCCAAAATTTTTTTGCTTCACACAGTATTCTGCCCATAGCAGGGTAGGCAGAGGGAACCTAGTGTTAAGACACTCCGTTCACATTAAAACACTTCTGTTCCCCACTTTCCGCAGAATTCTGAAGGCATTGCCACTTGAGGAGGAACGCCACGCTCTTAACCATGTTACAAGAGCAAGGAAATAAAAAAAAATATATATTGAATTTTCTCGAGTGGGAGTCGAATTCACAACCTGCCACTTTTATAGTCGCATGCTTATGCCCCTGCGACCCCACGACTAAAGTTTTATATATATATTTTAATATATCTATCACAATCACAATAAATGTATATATTTTTATACCAGAAACAGAAGACGCGTGACCCTAAATAATAAAGACAGAAAGGACGGACCATTACCCCGTTGTAAATTAATATTGGTTTAGTGCAGACATCGCGATCTGATGCTGTCATATAACATTAAAAGTAATTGCTCTTTTATAGGTAACTAAAATCCTTGTTAAATTTTAATATTAATATTTTCGTTTAAACTTCTTAGACTTTTTTTTAAAAACATCTTAACGCTTTATCCCACATATAGAAGGGTTGGCTGAAGGAACATAGTGTTACCAGATTTTGATGTCCGCTTTGAGTTGCGGAACTCAACGCCGCACTATATCTTG
This sequence comes from Heliconius himera, assembly GCA_021202915.1. Taxonomy (NCBI): domain Eukaryota; kingdom Metazoa; phylum Arthropoda; class Insecta; order Lepidoptera; family Nymphalidae; genus Heliconius; species Heliconius himera. Next base: position 626,150 of record JAJHJA010000089.1, read on the forward strand.
CCAGAGCTGGCTAATGAATATAATTAAATATAAACCAAGTAGAGATAGAAACAAACGTCGAAACGTCTGCGCAACGATAACCCCATTTATTATGTCAATGGTATATTGAGATGATGACAGGGAAGTTAGGGAGTGATTAGTTTAGTTTACTAATATATATATATATATTAGTAAACTAAATATATATATATATATATATATATATATATATATATATATATATATATATATATATGTGAAAAAATTAACAATGTACAGCCAAGTGTATATATAGTCTGTATTATGTCTGCTTGCACCAGAGTTATCTAAAAATAAAAACTGTTAGTAGTTTCCGTTGAGTAAATAAATATTTATCACTTGGGTTTTTTGCTCTTTACTTTTTATTCGGTGTTCGTATTTGTGGTCCGCTTCTAGTTATAGTACAATTGAAAAGTATTGATTTAAATATACATAATTTACATGTTATCGTTAGGTAAGTTATTAATAGTAAAGTCCCTCGTGGCGCAGTAAGTAGGTATTATCTGGATGTAAATGCAACGGTTCTGGATTCGAAAATGTAGAATTCGGTCCAAATTAGTCTCAAAGTGGAGCGCCTTTACTTTAGATACTCCCTGTCTTTTTAAACTTTTTTATACATGTTTACAATGTAAAGCTAAAAAAAGGAAAAATAACAAAAAATCTTTGACCTTAGGTTAAATAAAAATTCCCCTAACACTGCGCCTATTTCCGTAGAAAATATGCGCGTAAGCAATGCTCAGGTAAAATATAGTTCGGTGTTGAGTTACGTCTTAGAGTAGTTTGTTTTAAATGTCTTGACACTAGGTTCTCAACAGTTTAGTGTGAAGTTAAAAAAATAAATTTCTTCTACGGGTATTGAATGACTAACCTTCGCATAACACCTGTCTCTGTCTCTTTACAGCTATAGAAATATATCAAATTAAAAATAGCTGATTTTGCAATAAAATAATAAAATTGCAATAAATTAATAAAATAATAATTTTAAAATAACTATAACTTCCGTTATAACTTTAGAGGTTATCATGACACAGCCGATGAGTCAAGGTGAGGCAGGTGAGTGATGCTGTGTTTGTGTAATCGCTACCTATAGGCTATATTATAGGTAGCGTTCTTTGTCATCTGACTGATTCATGTTTGGCATGATGATGTTGAGCGTTGAGCACGTTTAAATATAACATAAATATTTATAATAAATATCTGTATATATAATTTTATAGGAAAACTATAGTTTTGCAATTTTTCCAAGTCAAGATTAAAATAAAACATAAAAAAATTCAAATTGTCATTTTTCAATTTTGAGATAATTCTGATGGTGGTTGTTGGGTCAATGCAGCCATTGCATTCGTCCAACCAGATTCTGTATCTGATTTATTTTTCAAAATAAACGCCTTTTCACTTGAGATTTGAACTTCGCAAGTTCATATTTAGTCGCGTGTCAAACATGTTCGCAATTTTAACACGAAGGTCTGTTGCTTATATTTATTTTGTTTTAATTTCGTTTTATTTATTTAATATTATTTTTGCCACAGCACTGTATCTTACTGAATATAAACACAACGGGTTCGATTTCTACTCGTTAAATCTCACACTATTATTTTAAATTCAATTAGGTCATCAAATTATAGAAAAAAATATTAGTAGCATAGTCCTACAGGATTGATAACCATCGACTCAGACAGTTCTTCTAAAAAAATCGATCATTCACAACATTAAAATCGATATTTTTTTTAACCATTTATGTATCTAGTTGCGTAAGTGCATTTCACACTTAAACAAAATTTAAATATTCGCAAACCGCAACTCGTATCCGTTTGCAGTAACGAAAGATAGCGTATCCGATTGTTGGTTTGTTATAGGTGTATAATACTGGTATAATGCACCGGTAGAATTTATTTGTCTATACAGGTATTTGTATGTATTTTTTGTGATTTAAAAATGATTTTACATTTTTTTTTCTAAATACAGCGAAACCTACTTAAATTAATGGTTCATATCTTCTAACTTTACTTATTAATAGAAAATACTAAATGAGATGTAGAGGCCAGTTGTGGCGCAGCGGCAAGAAGTGTGACTGTAAAATCGACTGTTTGTGGCTTCGATCCCTACTTGAGGAGATGAAATATTTACTTAAATTTATATTTCCATTTCTTCGCTCTGGTGTCGAGGCTAAGCGTGTCGTTGAGTTCTGCCACTCAACACGCAATGCCTACAGAATTCGGCAGAAAGTGGGGAACGGAGTGTTTTAATACTAGGTTCCCTCTGCCTACCCTGCTGTGTGCGGGATACAGCGTGAAGCTGATAAAAAAAATATAAATTAAAAAAGGCCCTATGACCTATGTAGGTCCTTAATATGGCTATATAAAGACAATAGGCAGCAGTGCCGGTTTTAGCATTACCAGCGCCCTGGGCGAGATTTATTCGGCGCCCCCTAGCTGCAATTACACACAAAAAAGGAACTAAGTACCTACAATGAAATAACCATCTATTAAAAAACATATATATTTAATAGAGACCAGTCGTAGCGCAGGGGGGGCAGATAGACTGCGCAAGCCAGAGTCCTATCAGTTTGATTAGCTTAGGTAGTGAAGTTTATGCAAAAGTTTTAGCGAGAAGAATGCAAGAGAGATCTGAAAGGCTGTTGTGGGAGGTCCAAGGAGGCTTTAGACCTGAAAGAGGGTGTATGGATCAGATCTTTTCCCTCCGCATGATCACGGAAAAATTTTTGACCGTTAACCAAAAAGTTTTCTGTGCTTTTGTGGAAATTTGGAAATGGCGTTTAACAGAGTTGTAAGAGCGAAATTATGGAAGATACTACCCCGTTACAATGTGAGCGGACTCTTGCTGCACGCCGTAAAGTCTCTTTACAGAGATCACTCAGCCTGCATGCGACTAGGAGCTGGCATATCGCCCTGGTTTGACATCCGATCGGGTGTTAAACAAGGTTGCGCCATGTCAGCTTGGTTGTTCAATTTGTAGTTGGATAGCTGTCTCCAAGGAGTGAAACAAAGTGATATGGGAGTGAAAGTAGGTGACCTGAATGTGAATTGCCTGCTGTACGCAGATGATGCAGTGTCTATTGCATCATCAGAATACGAGTTGCAGGCATTGGTCACCACTCTGAAAGAAGGGTGTGAATATAATGGTCTAAGCCTCAATGCGAATAAGACAAAGGTTCTGATTTTTGAAAGAGATGAAGAAAGGACGGAATGCAAGATCAGTGTAAATGGTAAGATATTTGAACAAGTGAATGAAGTGGTATACTTGGGAAGTATGTTCAGTAGAGAAGATACGAGTTGAATGTGGAAAGGCGTATTGCTGCCGGTAACAAGGTTAACGGAGCCTTAGCTGCATTGATAGACGGCGAAACGTCAGCACAGCTGCGCGTTTGGCCGTACACAATGCAGTTTTGGTACCGACTCTGTTATACGGCAGGGAAACGTACGTACGTATTACAGAAGAAGAATGAAAGAAAGATGAATGCTGTGGAGATGCGATCTATTCGTAGGATATGCGGAGTCAGCTTAACTGATCGTATCCGCAATGAAGAGGTACACAGAATGGCAGGTACTAGCGAGGATGTCACTGTGAGAATGAAGAAGAACGTGCTCAGCTGATTTGGGCACGTCGAACGAATGAGTGATGAAAGAATGGCAAAAAAGTTTTATGATGGAAAAGTGAGCGGTAAGAGCGGTAGGGGGAGACCTTGGTTGACCTTCGAAAACACAGTTCAAATTCAAATTCAAAATATTCTTTATTCAAATAAACTCTTATAAGCACTTTTGAATCAAATCATTGAAGTCAAATGAACATATAAGAAAAAAAAACAAGAAAAAAGCTACCACCGGTTCGGAAGGCAGTTCTGCACTCTAGGCAGTACTGCAACTCTACAGTATCAAAGCTAATGGAGGAAGGTCACGTTAAAAGCATGAGGACCCCGGGGGGGCATGTATGAAGAGGTTCATGACAGTGGACGAGGCGAAAGAGGTATGTAGAGACCGTAGCGTTTGACGCTCCGTTCTCTCTGACTACCCCGCTAGGGATAAAGCGTGAAGTTAGTTTAGTTTAGTTTAAAAAGGCGTCCGTTCACTTATGTCATTGTTGCGCAGACTTATTAAGACTAGGGACCACTCGGGCAAATCATGAACTGATGGCGGGCCGGCCGCCAGAAGTATAGGTAATTAAAGACAATAAAGAATTGATAATAATTTATTAAAATTGAAAAAGAATTCATTAATTTGAAGCGTGGCACTGTATAGTGCTTACAATCTTTTTCATATTTGGCTCAAATTTACTTGTAGCAACACGTAAAACTGCTTCCAAATTTTCATTTGCAAGGCGGTTTTAATTTTTTGTTTTATTATTATTTAGTATTGAAAAAGTTTGTTCACATATAGGTAGAACCAAATAAGCTGGCACATTTTAGAGCGTTTATGCGCAACTCTTCGTACATATTTTTATCGATGTAGCGGTAAAAGTTCAGAAAGTCTCCTTCGTTGAATTTGTTGCATAAATCTTGGTCGTTTTGAATGTCGATAATTTCTAACTGCATTGACTCTGGCGCATTTTCAACTGAAATCGTGAAAGGATTGCTGAATATGTCCAATAGAGGTTTCACTTTTTTAAACTCCGAAAATCTATCTTGAAAATATTGAATCCAAATATCTAGCTTTTCTACATGACTTAAATTAATCGCAGTTTTGTTGAATTTTTCAGCCATTTTCTTATAATTCGGAAAATGATGATTTCCAGAATTCAATTGTGATCTGAAAAGTGTCCGCTTGCATTGAAGGGATGATACATGAGCGTAGAGCTGGGATATCAGTTGATTTTTTTTTTTTATTTATTTTAAAACATATTAGCAAAGTTATACAAAAAACAATTTATACGATAATAACCGCATTAGTGAAACACTGTGTCGCGGCCATTAACGCCCACCTCACAAGCGTTGCTTAATATCAAAAAATAAATTACTAACTGTTTGAAATATATATATGAAACAAAGCAAAATTACAATAAAATAGAAAAAATAATAATTATTATTATTATTATAAAGTAATAATTACTAATAATGATGTATTTTAAAAGTAATTACTTTTAAAATACATCTTTGGGCAATCGAAGCATCGTGCATTTTGATGTTCCACCCCATGCTGAAATGCAGTAATTCAAAATAGACTGCACAAGAGAAATATAAACAATTTTCAAGATTTTTTGAGTTGCACTAGACCTAAGTTTTCTAAAAATATATATGAGTATCCTTAATCGGGATACTGTAGCATTTATATGTTCAGTCCACGTGAGATTTTCATCTAGGGTTACCCCGAGGTATTTTATAGTACGTGATCGACTAAGCGGGCAGCAATCGCAAAAATAACTTTGATCTAGACATTTGTGTGCAATGATTGAATACGATTCATATGGAATTTGGGATTTATGGCCAAGGGTAATAAATTTGGTTTTTTCAATATTTAGTGTCAATATGTTACATGATAACCAATTGATTATAGTAGTTAGTACCATGTGTTACCATTAACGATCAGAGCAGTATCATCTGAGTAAGTAATAATTTTACAATTTGGAATTTGTAGCTTGCACAGGTCGTTAATATATATTAGGAACAGGACAGGTCCCACACTACCTTGTGGCACTCCGAAGGATGTATTTTGATCGCTACTTATTATATTATTTATGGACACTGGGTTCTTTCACTGAGATAGCTTTTAAAAAGGTCATACACCGTTCCTCGTATAATTTTTTTTTCTAATTTGGAAAGGAGACGTGGGATAGAAACAGTGTCGAAGGCTTTTGATAAGTCTAAAAAAATACCAACAGTTTTTATTTTTTTATCAATATGTTGAACGGCGGTATTTACTAATTTCATGAGTGCATCCTCAGTAGACCTATTGGCCCTAAAGCCATACTGATTATCTTCAAGCACTTTATATTTATCCAGGAACGAAATAAGTCTCTTATAAATTATTTTTTCAAGAATTTTGGACAAAGAACTCAAAATGGAGATAGGTCTATAATTGTTGACGGATTCACTGTCCGTTCACCGTTTTTATAGATTGGATGGATAAAAGTTTTTTTAAAAACCCTAGGAAATATGCCCTTCGATAAACACAGATTGAACAGCCCAGTTAATGGAGGAGTCAAGACATCTACAGTTGCTTTTAGTATCGAGGTCGAAATACCGTCCCAGCCCACCGCGCAGTTGTCCTTAAGTTGGCCGATGATATATCTGATTTCAGACTCATCAGTGTCATTAATAACCATCGAAGTGGACATAAATTGACTATTTGGAATTTTAATGTATTCCATAAGTATAAACTTAACGGATGGTAGAATTACCTTAGATGCAATCTCTCTCCCTATATTGGCAAAAAAATTGTTAACACCATTTTTGCCTTGAAGCTGTGTGTTCAAGACATTCAAATGATTTGAAATGTCAACTAAAAAAGCCAAATCACACAACCAATCAGGATTTTTAAGTTCCGTGACATTCTTTTGCTTTTCCGCCAGAAATATTCCAATTTCTTCTATTAAATTTAGAAATTGTTCCAGTGTCAATCCACGACTTAGCCACCTTACTTCTGTATAATACAGTAAATCTCCGTATTCGCTTTCGATGTCATCAATGAATTGTTTGAATTGTCTGTGATTGAGTCCTCGCGATTTTATGAAATTTACAGTCCAAACTACCACTTTCATGACATTTTGAAATTCAATTTTTTTAGAACAGAGGGCTTTTTTGGTGGGAGGGCGTTTACGGTTTTGACTTGCAGATGCTTTTTCGCATCCATGACTTATGTCAAGAAGGTGATTGTGTTGGGTTTCACAAAATATTAAAAAGACGTAGATAGACCATACAGAAATTTTATTTTTCTATGGGGATTCCCGAGAAATTAAACGTATTGAACACTACATTCCATTCTAGTGGTACTATATAATATTGACAATATATAATATATTGTCAATATTTCTATAAATTTTGAGAACATTACAAGTAAGTAGGCCTCGCTCAATTGAGCAAGGAATCTATTAGGGAAATAGGAATAGGAAATTATAAAGAATCATAAAATGGCACTGGACCAAAACGGACATCTGCGGCGCCCCTCTTTATCTGGCGCCCTGGGCGGTCGCCCAACCTCGCCCTACCCTAACGCCGCTACTGATAGGCAGACACCAACAACGACAGATGGCGCCACAGCGTGCAATTCGTATGCACACGAGCGCGCCCCTGAGGATGTGACGCGACGGAAGCTCCTTATGAAAATTAATTATAATCCAAACAATCACAATGGTAATGCGTTCGATTTAGTTTCTTATAATCGCTTCTAACAGTACTTTGGTAGTCGCGTTAATTTTAAACGGTTGTTAATCCGCAGAAGCGGTTAGTTTTAAAAACGGTTTAATCAGTTTTTTTTTCTAACTTTAACAATACATTTTCACTCACAATTATTCTAAATTAGTTATAACTCGCAAATTTGTTAGAGTAGACTGTAAATAATTAATAAGAAGTTTTCCTCGTTTTAGTAGGAATTTGAGAAAAAAATAATTCGTTTACGGTCGGACATTACCGTCGGCCTTAGTAACGGACGAGCATTAGATTTATAATCCAATGTTCAATAACTTAATTATAAATTATTAAGCGATAATAAAGATAAATAGGCCAATTAGAACATTGAGGAAATGAAATATTAAATATTTTTAGTTCCTCGCTCTGGCAACTAAGCAAACCGGCGTTGAGTTCCACCACTCAACACACAATGTCTCCAGAATTTGGCGGAAAGTGGGAAACGGCCTTTCCGTTCCCGTCCTTTATGGTAAACTAGTGGCACTAGGTTCCAACGTTCCTTCTGTCTACCCTGTTATGCGTAGGACACAGCGTGAAGCTAAAAAAAAACAATAATAAACTTAGAAAGCTAAGTATAAAATATCAAATAGAATTAGTCATACAATTGAAATGATAAGTGAGGGCTAGGTCAGCGACCCATACTCAATTATAATACATCAGCCACCTTATCTCCTTTTGTTTGGATTCAACAAGTGTTTATACTTTATTAAATAACCACTTTCTTACTAACTTTGCCTGCGGCTTCGTCCGCTTGGACACAAAAAATAATTGATAGTTGTGTATGACACATGACCCATTCTAAGTGGCCGAGGTAACCCTGTGACCCCATGACCTTCCTCGGTAAATGAATTACATAACATTTTTTTAAATCAAAGCAATAGTTCCTGAGATAAACGCGTTTAACCAAACAAAGTTTTTAGTTTTATAATGTTAGTATAGATGTTAGTTAAGGAAAATCTTGGTATTAATTGTTATTTATAACGGCTAAAAGTTCTAGTCGTAGGTTTTATTCCTGCATGACGTAAATAATATTTTGATAATAAAGAGTTTAGTATTTTCATACATTGGAAATATTTATTAAAAAAAATATTTTACCTGTCAAAATATATAGATATTTTAATTTCCCTTCCATTTTTTTATGTTAGACAATAATATATACGGATCTAATTTACTAGCTGATTTGAATTCTACCCTAAATATAACATTAAGTTACTTATAAACAAGTCCCATAAAAGTTCAAAAGGTTTATAATTTTTATAAAAGGGGAACACGAAACAGGGGTAACTAATACAGCGCCATCGTTACAGACTACAGTCAGTCTGTCACGCAACACCGGGTTTTCACGTTTCAAAACAATGACATTTAACAATTACCTTAACTTGACTAATAAACACAAAATTTTATTATTTATTCATTAGAACATCGTTTTGATTACTTGAACTACTTAAAATAGTATATATACATTAAAACTATATTAAAAGAATTATTTATAAAGAAATTGACAGTAAATAAAATTGATATAAAACAACTAAGATTTAAGAATTGTACTAAAAAACAACAAACTTGGCCCCGTGAGGTCGAATATGTGTCATTTGTAACATTACACACCTCTTAAAAAAACCCTTTTACGTGGAATAATGAAATAATGAGTAATTGCTACCGTCATGAGGTGATTTACAATAAATATTTCAATCGATTACTCAATTTAAGCTTTGACCTAAATTTTATGCTTTAAAACTTTGGTGGCGCCGTCGTGGCGCAGCGACACTACGTCTGACGTTGTGCGTTCGATTCCCACTCAGTTGAATCGGGGTATGTTATTTGTTTTCATTTTCTTGCTTTGGTGACTGGGCAAAGCACGGCGTTGAGTTCCGTCACATAAAATGCAACGTTTTGCAAAATTGTACTAACAATTTTGAATGGAGTGTCGTAACACTATTCTCTTCTGTCTACCCTGTTATATTGACGGGATACAAAATTAAGTTTTAGAGGAAACAATTAATGAAAAGCACTGACGTTATCGTATTGTGGGTTGAAATTTCAAGAAAGAGAAAACCACTTCTCTATCAATTTATCTCTTTAAAAGCATATTACCGAATGACTCCACTGTCCGGCCTCCTCTCTCTTCGTAACCAAATTCAGAATGACGTTATTAGTGCCGTCTTCTAAGTACTCTTCTCACTTTGGTAATACAAAAAGTAAAAGATCAATCAAGAAATGAATTAAAGAATCAATTTGCCTCTCAAGCAATTTCAAGTGACCTAGAGTCGGGAGACTCTAGGTTCTCTCTGCCTTATTTGCAGGTGAAATATAGCTTTCACAATAAAAAAAAAACCATAGCTAAGTTTAAAAAAATAATTAAAGACATGTTTACCTATGAAATATATATGCGATTCAATTTAATAGGGCTTACCATTATTAAACCACAAGGAAGCTTCAAAGTTTTTATCAATTTAATGGTGTAGGTATCATAGACCATATGGTAGAGGCGCGTGGGCGGTGACGTCACTCATTCATTCTTCTATTATATATCTATAATTATAACAGCTTATGAGACATGATGACGTATGATTAATTAATGACGCTAGATTGTATCAGTAGCGGGGGCACAAGGGTGTGTCTGTAACACGACGGTTGTGGGTTCGATCCCCATTCGGGGAAATGATTTTTATTAGTATTTTGATTTCTACGTTCAGTCGTCACGGCAAAAGATTTTTAAAAAAAAAACAATCGGGAAAATGGGCTTCCGACGGCCGCAGTTTCAAATCTCGCAACGTACAAATTATTATACGTTCTCTAAAACAATATGAATTATACTTAATTGTGTTTACATAGTCATTCATTAATTAATATCACCCTGTAGATGTATTTTATATGAGTGTGGGTTGCAAATAAGTCAGATACCTCGTTAGATTGGTATCGACGTCTGTTACTGTACAATTAGTTAATTGTTAGTTACACACGCGTTCAACGGCGCCGTATTGGCTTCTATTCCTTTATTAATTTATGGTTTTAAAACTACAAAAAAATAGATCATGTAGAAAAAAATCAACTTGCTTCACTGTCTATTCGAGGGAGGAACCCAATAATACTGCTCCTTGTCAAACACAAATATTTGCACACTTTCGAATCATCAAGTGGAAATCAAACCGAAAACTACTCAACCAAAATTGAAGCACTATCTCTCCAATAGAAGGCTCATCCAACTTTTCCTAGGCACAGTATTAAAAAACTAAACAGACAATAACAATAATCACAAAAAAAAACTAAATAGAACAAAAAAGAATGAATAAAAAAACCATGATAAAATAAAAAAAAAAAAATGATGAATAATATTTAAGAATAAACAATTATATATTCATATAATTTTACTATACGTGATGGAAGGTGCGCCTGCGCATGTCTTTCTTGGAAATATCGCGTATCGGGTGCCCACGCGCATGACAGAACTACCCATATGGCGCTGCCGTCACCGCGCCGCGCCGCGCCGCGGCGGTGTAAACAACTATTTTATTACTAATACACTTATAATGACACCTGAGGACGCATTGTAAAGTGTTGATAATGTATGAAGTGTAATAGATTATTGCAGTTTTCAAAAGGATGTTTATATCATATAAATAAATAAATAAATTACCTTTTATTGCATAAAAAATAATTTGTTTCGTAATACCTACTAAAGCTTAATACAGTAATTTAAATATACTATTTTTAATTATAGACAATACATTTGGCGATTAAGAATTTTATTGTTAGATGGCAAACTTAACGTCTCGTTATACTTTAACATAAATATAACATAGGCTGCCTTTGAGGTTTGCATCTACAAATTTCAAAAAATCATCTGAAATCTATTTATATTTAATATTAGGTATGTATTTTAATTTGCTCAAATTATTATCATTCCAAGAGATAAAAAAATAAATCTGGTTAATTTATTACAATTAAGTTACACTCTCTCCATACATTTCATGTCATATTCATTATTCTACTATTCTCGTATTCTAGTATTGAATAGAAGTGACGGTACGTCCATACAGTTTAATAAGAGGTCAGTTAACAAGGTTCAAGTCACCCATCAGCTACCGTGGTGGTCTGGTCGTCGGAGAACGAAGCGTTCATAATGTATTTGACACTAGCTATATGAAAGTATTAGATTTTTTATTTATTTTTGTGTTTAGAAATTGTAATTTTGAAAACAAAAAAAATGTTTTTTGTTTATATTACTATGTAGGCAACAAACTATGTTTATTTACATAGAAAAGATTAACTTCTTACATATTTTTCGTTTTTATTTATTCTTCGACGTTCTTTGTTTGTTTTTTTATCTAAATTAAAAATCAGTAAATTAAATCAATCTATACCATATGAGTTGATGAGTGACCATTGCGCCGGTGGTCGTGGTAACAGGAAGTAGTAACACGACTCGAGTTGACCTTTATCTATTTTTTATATATTTTACAATCAGTGCAAAGTATAAAAAAATATTATATTATTCCTTTAATATGCATTTTGCTTATGTATATTAAGATAAGGAAGAATTGGAATTATTTAAACAGGTTCTTCTTACGTTAATAACATTAAAAGATGTTTAATTAAAGTATTCATTGATTAATATATAGAGACAAATCATTGCCCTCATTCAAAAGGCCAAAACTCTAAAATTCTTAGAAGCAACCTTGAGCATATTTAAATAACAAACTGTTCGTTTACGTGCGATATTTTTAGATATTACGTTATATTACGATGTAACACGGTTATGACTTACATCGATTTGAAATATGCAATTGTTTCCAACGATTTTAAAGTATTTTCCTCACTAAGGAAAGAAAAATCCTTCTTTAGAGAACGTTTAAACATTTTGAATTGATTGGGATTTGAACCCGGGATACCCCTCTTGGATAACCGTCCAAGGTTTCAAGGTTTGTTGGATCAGATAAAACGTTGCGTTGAGTACCGACGTTGAGCACAAAGTGTCTCTAGATGAGGAGAGAAGAGTGCTTACTCCAGTAAAGCTTGAGAGCTGTATGACCATAAAAAATATTTCATCAATAATTGGACATACATTGTTATACCTATAGGTTTACAAGAGTATTGTTAATTGGTACATATTGAAGTTGAACACTACACACAATAATAGATCCTCGACTTTGGATAGTACTCAAAGAGTGTTTACACCTTTCTCTGTTTAACAGATCGGACATAGAGTAAATGTCGAAAAGGTGGTATAAGTCACGTTTTGGTAGCTTTTTTACGGTAGATACCTTGGCTAGCGGTATTGCGGTTTCTACCCACTTAGGGTACGTCGGGGCATCTATTGTCAGAGAACGACTACAATTGTTCTGGAGAAAATATATGTTAGTAGGTGTGTTTATTAAAGGACTAATTTTTATAACTAAAAACATTATTTTAAATATCCTTCGTGCATATGTAATGTGTCTTAGATACCACATGCTTGCATATAAATACAATTTAAATATATCAATATAGATTGTATTTGTTGCAGTATTTAAAAAAAATGCAAATATATCATTGTTGCGCCAAATGAGCAATATATTTTTTGTAATGCATTGCATTTTGTAATATTAATAAAAAAAAACTGATTCCATTTTTAGCATATTAAATTACAAATAAAACATTAAATAACTTAATATTAATATTTCATCTAAAAATCTGATGTCATTTCCAATTTTCCATAACTCTACAGCACACTACAAAGCTGTATTGTTTCCATTATATCGGTGTAAGTGGGTTGTGAAACATCGTCGGGGTTTTTAGAGATCGTTTATTTAGAAATTTCGATATTTAGGTAAATTAGCGCTCACTTGATCTTTTGCTTATCTCATTTTGATGTTGAACAGACGAACACTTTGGATTTTGTTGTTTAGGAATTTTGTAAATATATATGTTTTATGTTTTTAACAGTATTTAAGTGGTTTTCCACAATAAGGGTGAAAAATACTTTTTTCAGAAAAGTGCGTCACTTGGACTGTTCAAGTCCATTTAAAAAAAATATTGTTGCTAGGTGATTTGTTGCTCCGGCTTGGGTACACCAAAATTAGGCCTTAGGTTCCCTAGCTTAGTGCGAAGTGTTTAAAATAGATGAAAATGGAGAATAGAGCAACTTATATTTTAGTTTAACTCTTTATCTCTAGCGAAACACTAACCGCTACGATCTTTGTATATTTTGTCCTTGTGTAATATCATCGATTTTCGGGAGGTCCTCATGTCTTTTACGTGAAGTTTCATATGATATAATAGATATAACTAGCGGCTCGCCCACGGCTTCGCCCGCTTAAAATACATGATTACTGATTTAATAAGCACAATCGATTGACAACTATAATGAGTTCTAATATGATTTTTTTTACTACATTATCGTCAAAGAATTTTTGATTGTTTTAAATAAAAAAATACGACCATTGTTGATATTTGATATTTATAAAATATACATAAAGCTAATTATGTATGATACGTATATATTTTTGTAACTTTTTGTTCTTTTTACCTATATAATATACGTCTCATCATAATTCTAAAACTCTGTTAAATGTGCTGATGTCAGTGAATAATTTAATTTAGGTTGTAGGATTCATAATATTCTTTGTAAAATAACTGTATTAATTGCATATTAACTCCTATACAGTTTTTAAATTAGTTACATATATTATATGAACGAACCAACCAAAATATCTTTGTATTTACTTGATATTTCTTTCAAGATCGTTCTTTATCTCTGTGTTGAATAAAAATAAATTAAAATTAGCTTCACGCTGTATCCTGCACATAGCAGGGTAGGCAGAGGGAACCTAGTGTTAAGACACTCCGTTCCCCACTTTCTGCCGAATTCTGGAGGCATTGCGTGTTGAATGGCAAAACTCAACGCCGCGCTTAACCTCGACACCAGAGCGAAGAAATGGAAATATAAATTTAAGTAAATATTTCATCTCGATTTCGAGTGGGGATCGAATCCACAACCAGTCGGTTTTGCAGTCACACCACGTGCCGCTGCGCCACGACCGGCCGGTTGAATTAATTACGACTTAAACTTAACTGTTATGATTTATGAAGGTAATCTCCACTAACAATTCAATTTTGTTTACTTTATTGTATAAAATATTATATAATAGTGCTTCAAAAATATATATTTTTATCAACAATCATATAACCCGTTTCGAACGTCATTCTTTAGCCAGGGTCATACCAGCGCGATTGCTGTATAATATTCGCTGGCAAGCTAATGCCTTGAGTTCATTCAAATGACGATAACTTTTTGTTTAATGAACCGATTTTA